>CM043884.1:15704535-16904535 GCA_024034495.1 Camelina laxa
AAAATTTCATTAAAATCACCATACACCATCCAGGGTTTGTCCTTAAACATAGGAGAATCATGATGATTTCGCAAATCTTCCCATAAGGTCTTCCTCTCAGCAGCTAAATTAGAAGCGTAGACAAAGGAGACAAAAAACTCATTTTCCAACCCCTAGAGAACAGAGCAAGTAATCATTTGAGTACTTGTAAAACACGGCGTGATACACGAACCCCGCGGACTCCAAACCACCCAAATCTTTCCCAACCGATGGGATGCATAATTAGATATAAAAGACCAACCCGGAAAACAGAGGCTACGATACCCTCGGCTTTCCTTTCCCTCACCCTTGTCTCAATAATACAGCCAAACTGCAAACCCTGCTGCATTATCCAATCGAACAACGGAATGTTTAGAATCTTTGTTAAAGCCGCGAACATTCCAAACAAAACTTGACATAAAATACTAGTGGGAGGACCTCGTACTCTTAGAAGGTTTAGAATTTCCTTGACCCACGAGTCACAATTGTACATTGGGGAGCCACGATTCGAGAGTTCGATGGTTTAACCATAGTAGTTAAATTCGGCAGCTCAGAGTGAGAGACCGATCTAATAGTAGTCACAGTCGTGACTCCTAAAGCTTGCTCTGTTTCCTTGACCTCATTTGCAAACCGACCCTCCTCTTCATCATTATCTTGCAACGCAGCGTAGGAATTGGTAAGCAGTGAACCATCACCAAACTCCAGCGCAACTTGCTTCTTTCCTGGACTCCGACCTGGCTTATGGGGCGTTACCCACTTTTCTGACTCTTTCCTTTGCAAGCTCAGAGATCCTGAAGTCTTATTTTGGGCCAAAAGATGAGCTGTTGGAGATACTAGCGCAGTATCATTCACCATGGTCCCCAAAGCCGAAGCATGGTGCTCCACACTCGTAGTAACTGTCCCCTCATTAACCAAAACCGAAAGATTAACCTCTGCTTCACCCTTTCGCGGAGGAGAAAGGATTGCAGGGGTCTTAGAAAGGCATGATGCATGCAGGTGTCCCCATTTTTGACAGTTGCTACACCGTGAATACGAATACTGAACAACAACATCTAATTCACCCTCTTCTTCGCCATGAAGGCGATACTCATCCGGTAAAGTTTTTGTTAAATCCGCCTCCACAAGGATTTGGGCCTCATCAAAACTAGTACAAGCTTCTTTTTGGATGAAGTTTAATAGGAGTCCCAACCGCACTAGCTAGGAACTCCAAACCTTTTTCTTCTCTCCGTAAACATAGCAGGAAACATGCTTCAACACCACCCACAATGGGATAGACCTCATAGAGGTTGAGCCTCCTCAGCAAATGGAGACCATTTAGACATACCATAGGATGACCAGCGATGTTCCACATGCCCATGTTCAACACCCTACGTCTCATTGTGTCACTCCTGATTCGAAACTTGACTGTTGAGTCATTGACATAGCACAAACATCAATCATGGAGGACGTGTCCCCAAGCGCCATATTTTATTAACAATCATATGGATCTTCCCTACATGCAGTGCTGAGGAATTAAGAAACTTTCCAATCACAAAATCTTCCCATAGAGGCTTTGCACCCTCAAAGACCTCCTTTGGAGCCACGACATGTCGTTGGCCATCAACCTCCGAAACCACAAAATCCTGCTTTGCAAACATATGTTTTTTTGCCATGTTAACCCAAGACTTCTGATTGGGAGGGCCAGACGTCGCAGAGACTGAGATCGAAACCGAAGGGAAAAGTTTCGCCGCAGAATTTGCATCCACTGGAAGACCCAAACCCTCCGTTGAAGGAGCCAGACTGTCAGAATCCTCTGAATCACCCTGTTGGGAAACTCGTAAATCACTCCCCAACACTTTATCTACCATTAACGCAACGCCCATATCTCCCTCCCGGGGGTCGCCACCCCTCTCTCGCGGTGAAGAAGCCGCCGACGGCATGAAACGTGACTTAGAAGGTGAAAACCCTAATTGCACTTCTAATCGCTTCTCCATGTCAACACTTTTTAAACAACGTTATATTTATAGACTTTGAACTTTCAAGTAAAACTATTGCACCATATATCATCCATCTATATAAATATAAATTAAAATATTTATTTTCTTTTTTTTTTGGACAAAAAACTAAAAGATATTTCTAAATGCAAAATATTATGAACCAATTATATGTTAAATTTCATGTTCAAACTTTAACATGAAAAAAAAAAATTCATTTATATAAAAAACCTTTTTTATTGTCATTTCACATTTTCCCATGTGAAGATTTTCTTATAAATATATACAATTATCAAGATTATCCATACAATTTTTTCTAACTGGTAAACATTTTTTTAACTGTTTATAAAAGGTCATAAATTATAAAAAGGAAAACAACCTTAAAATAAACACACAAAAATTATAATGGGGGCAACCATATGTCTCGTCATCCGCTAGTCAAAAAACAAAGTTGAAAGAAACATTACAGTGCACGCTATTATTTTCGTAGAAAAAGACAAAAATAAAGATAAACAAGAACAAAGAAAAGAAGACGCCCACAGCTTTCGATATCAAATATATATATATAGCGTGAAAATGAAGAACGTTGAATTGTGGAGAACATTTCTATTTTCTCTGAGTTGTAAATCTAAACTTTGTGTTTATCATTTCTGGTATTTAATAGAGCTATGTTATAAATATCGTTTTCTATTCGGAATTTGCTCTAGAGCATACTATAGTCACCGTGAACTTTTGCATTGGCGTCGATATATAGAAGACTCCAAAACTTTCATGTCAACAAGAAAGAAAAGAAAAATCCAGAATTATTTTGGAAGAATTTAGAAAGATAATATTGTTTTATTTAGAAGGCATAAAAGAGAACTCCACACTCGACAGTTTCCACTAGTGATAAGATTTGTATTTATATTATGGTGGAGTGTCTTTCCGACAAAACTTCAAACAGTCGACTCTTTCAATAACCACTTATGTAGCTTTTGCCCCTTTTCCATCATTCTTATTGGTCATCGACAGATTAAAGTTCACTAATGAATTTAATCAGTCTTTTTTGTATAATTTAAACATTTTACTCCATGCTTTATGATCACAGACGTCTAGGAACAGACGAAACAGACGAACAGTGACATGACCTAAAAGCTTGATTTACGTATTTTACTATTTCGTTAAATCATACTTAATTATAAGATGTTAATGTAATGTTTTGGACCGAATGTGTCGGTTTCAATAGATCTCTTCCTCTCCAATCCCAAATCTTTGATTTGTCTGTAATTGGAAAAAAATATAAATATGGCATCGGCAGGTAGCTACTCGTTTTCGTTGAAACTGTTATAAAATAATGATTTACTATTAACACCTTCCATATTGAACAATCTACAAATAGAAAACATATGATTAAAACATATATAGAATTATACGGATGATTTAATATGCAACGTACGTGACTTTTTAGATTTCGAATCCACGAAATATTTCATTTTATAACCGTATTAAAAACTTTGTGTTAACATTTTTTAATATTTTTGTGACAACCGTTGGATTATATGTATATATCATTACAAAGGGTCCTTCATTTTTACGAAATCTCATGTACAAACAGCAAAACTGCTCATGCAATAGATAATTTGTACATACATCATCATGAGTGTTAATTATTACAACAGGTCAACTCTTGCTGTAATTATAGAAATCAGTGGTAGTTAATTTGTCAAGTTAAGAACGTCCTCTACAACAACCCTACTGATTACCTATTATTATTCCTTTTTTTTTTTTGTAACCTCTCCCTGACTTAATGTTCCTTACTATTTCATTTTTTGTTTGGCTAAATTAATGTGCTCCTTTCTAATTCTAACTAAACCGTTTTTAAAATGAAATCCTTTTATAGTTTTAATCATCCCAAGAAGGTAGTTATACATATAAGTCAAAAAGCAACTCTCATGATCAAAGTATTCAGCATGAGACTGATCATTAGCTTCCCTTTAATCAATCAAATTAAATTTTCTTATATCAAACAAAAAATTATTCAAATGAAATGGTTTAGAAAACCCTTCACGATACTTTTTAATCATATATGCTTCACCGTTTCGTTTTCTTAGTGCTATATGTTTCAACACTTAGTTCCTCAAGGCAACAGGTTCAAAAGAAAGAAGAGAAAAGATACAAAAGAACGAGAGATCAGAAGACTGTTAATTGAAGTAGAGAAAGAGACTAGAGGCGTTACTTTGACGGTTGAAAGAGCATGAAAAAGAAATAAAGCAATTTAAAAGAAAAGCTCTTTCGGTTGATGGAAATTTATATAAATAAATTAACAAAAATATGAAAAAAGAACTAGATTGGAAAGAATTGGTCGTAGATTTTAAAATAGCAATTAATTAAGCAGAAGATCACTTCCATATCATTATGGTCCCTACTTCACAATGAAGTTTTGGTCGACAGCATTAATGTTCAAGATTTAAAATCTAAGGAAAAATTCCTAAAAAAAACTTCGACTTATTTTTATCTGAACGTTTAATATCTAATAGGTTTCGGTTGGAGTAAAAATATCCGATATATTAAATTGTTGTCAAATAAAATTTTATTTTTAAATTGTTAGTAGATTTCAACACGGAACTTAACAGCGTTAAACGGCCGTTACAGAAATTTTAACTGGAGTTAAATTTCAACGAGACGTTTTTAAACACATAAATTAGACTGGTTAACATAGCCAGATGAATATGTTCATGTAGCTTAGTGGTATCATATGGCTTTTGCAATTAACTAAACTCGGGTTCGAATCATTCCACCTCTGCTTTATTGTGTTTTTTTTTTTAACCGGTTTATCTTCCTCCCCAATCGCCAGCGTAAGACAAAGACCGTGATCTTATCTCCATCGACCTTTCCGTGACCTTGCATCCGATAAGTCTGGATCGTCTTCTTCTTCTTCCTCCTCTTTTTCTCTATCTTCTTCTTTGTTGTTGAGATTTTCAGAAATCTGATTCGATTTAGATCTCGTCTTGTTCTATGCTCTGTTCAACCAATGGTTCAGATCCAGAATTCTCTACAACAGCTAAGGGTAGTTTAGGGAGCCAGGGAGGAACAAAGTGTGAATATGGCTACGACTACAGTAGATGATTATGATCGTTCCTTGTCTTACGCCGGTGGTTTCGGAAAGAAAACAAAGCAGTCGAACCCATGTTCGGTTTGGTACAAAACAAACACATTACCACTAGGCTACAGAGACATATTTGTATTATCCACTAAACGAATGATATTTATACCTCTAAAACGTCTAACTGAATTTTAACACCAGATACAAATTCTGTAACCGCTATTTAACGCTGTTAAGTTCCATGTTGAAATTTACTAACGATTTAAAGATAAGGTTTTGACAACAATTTAATATATCGAATATTTTTATTCCAACCAAAAAACCATTGGGTATTAAACGTCCAAATAAAAATAAGATGAGGTTTTTTTTAGGAATTTTCTCTAAAATCTAACAATTAATATTTGGATATATAAATCTATAATTGTATTTGCTATTTTTTTCTTTCTCTGATCCTAATAAGACTAGTAACACTTTTTGTTTCTTCCTTTTCGTTCTTAATAGTATATTCAGTCACATCCTTATTCTTTTAGAAAAAAAAAAAACAAGCTTGACGGTCCAATAATCATCAGTTAACTGATCTTGAGAGGCAGGGAAGGGGTTGACTTTTCTCTCGACCTATGACTTTCTCTCCCAAAACGCGATCTTCTTCTTTCATCCTCCACCTTCACCAATCTCGGCGTCGGTCCCCTCCGCCCCTCATGGGCAAATATAAACCTAAAAAAAAGCCCCCTCGCGGTATCCCTATTGGATCCGCATTTTCCGCCTCAACCCCTTCAAGGCAATCCTTGCATGAATCGCCAAATTCGGCTGGGAATTATCCGTCAGCTCCCCGCCATTTTTTGCCTGAACAAGCCTTACAATCAGCCAATAACGAAAACTTGGACTCGACCCCCCGGTTACTCAACCCGGAGATCACAATGCCAACAATCGCAAACCCTAGATCCCCAAATGTTTGGGCTGAAGCCGTAATGGTTGTCACCCCAAGCACTAAACCTGACAGAGTGATAGAAGAGACTCCCTTGCTTCCTGCTGCAGCTACCCCAAAGATCATGGCCTCACTTCCGTCTAAGGAGCCCGTTAAATCAATACCTCATGAAGACCAGCCCTGTAAAGCGTTGGTGAAGGATAATTCATCCCCTCTTCAGAAGAAAGGCACTCCATTTACCCTTGACTCAAGCGAGGTATGTCACTATACCAAACTCTGTCATTGAGAAGAAAAGAAAGCTTGAGATAGCTTTATCCTTGGACAATTCTATGAGGAGCCTCCTGCCGAGGCGCTGTTCATGCTATCATCAATGGAATATGGAGCAGACAGCATAGGGATATCTATGTCTCCAAATTGGAAGGCCATTCGTTCTTATTCAAAGTTCCATGCCCAAATTCTAAGGCGAATACTTAGCCAGTGTTTATGGCAAGTAGATGGTCAGACGATGTTCGTTGCAAAGTGGTCCCCGGATGTTGTTCCAAAAAAGCCAGAGTTGACAATGGTGCCTGTTTGGCTGGACTTTCACGGGGTTCCGCTTGAATTCTTCAATAGGGAAGGACTGAAGTACATTGCAGGTCTCATCGGACATCCAGTGTGCCTCCACCCTCACACGGAGAAGCTACTTAACATCGAAGTTGCAAAGGTGTATACTGTCATTGATCCGCGTAATCCACTTCTGGATGCTATCAATGCTAGATTTGAATCTGGATAAATCAAGAGAATATGAGTCTTTAGTCCATGTCTCCCTTCTCTTTGTAGCCACTGTAAAAAGGTTGGTCACACAGTTTCTTGATGCACATTAGCCCCTCCCAAATGTAATTCTTGTGGCTCGGTTAAGCAAGATAAGGCATCCTGTCCACGTGCAAAGAAGGAAAAGGCAGCCTGTAAGGCTCCCATTCAGAGTCAACTCCCAATCGTTGAACTAAAGGAACCTCCACTCGCACCTTTACCTGGTAAGGAGCCCGCACATAGCACCAGGACCCAACAACCTGCTTCATTAACCTCTAAAAAGGCTGTTGCCATCGCCTCTGCTCTATCGTCTACTCAACCAACACCTTCTGTTCCGCTAAGCGTACCTCAAATACAGTCTACCTCAAAAGCTTATGGTCAGAAATCTGATGAGGATAAGTTGTGTATTGACTTAACCACGAATCTCTTTGCTCATTTACCCTCAAAGGTAGGTTTGGCTGATACTCAGGAATCGGGTTCTGATCAAGAAAGTCTCTGGTGATGATGATAATCTCGGCAGACTCGACAGATTCCTCTAAGTTATCTCCAAGCTTTTGTTGAAGAAGAAGGATATTAGAGCTCGGGGTAGAGGCACCTTATCCTCTAATCTAATATCTCTTTTATTGATATTTTTGTCGTAATGTAAGAGGATTTAACGATCCCATGAAGCGTAGAAGCTTCCGGAAATGGCTAAAACTATATGCCTCTTTTTGGTGGAATTCTTGAAACTCGAGTGAGTCTTTGAAGGCTCAGAATTTTGTCTCCAGTGTAGTCCCGGGCTGGTGTTTCTCGGATAATTATGCTTTCTCGGGCTTGGTAAAATTTGGGTTGTTTGGCATCCCACGGTCCAAGTCACGGTTTTGTCGAAGTCGTTGCAAATGATACTGCCTCGCCAGTTGCGCTGTTTGTCTCTATGGAACTGGTGGTCTCTATCGTGTATGCTTCCTCCACATCCTGTGCGGAAATAAAGATACTTTGGGATGAACTCCACTCTCTTGCCTCATCACCAACAGTATTGAACAAGCTTTGGACAGTCCTTGGGGATTTCAACCAAATCCTCTCTCCTCATGAGCACTCTAATCCAAGCTCTGTCACTCTTTCAGGTGGAATGAGGGACTTCAGGGAATGTCTGATCAAGTCATGCCTCTCAGACCTTCCTTTCTGCGGGAACACTTTCACTTGGACAAATAAGAATGAAGTTGGTCTGATTGCAGAGAAGCTGGACCGAATACTTGTCAATGATGATTGGCTATCCTCCTTCCCAAACTCTATTGGTGTTTTTGGTGAGCCAGGTTTTTCGGACCATAGTCCATGCTATCTCTTCTTGGACTTTGGTACGCAAAAGAAGAAAACGTCATTCAAGTTTCTCTCAAAAATCCAGATTTTGCACCTCTCATAAGTCTGTGGTGGAATGATCTTTCTTTCTATTGCTCAAAGATGTGGAAGCTATCCAAAAAACTGAAAGAGCTTAAGAGTTTCATCCGAACCTTTGCTAGGGACAACTACTCCGCTATTTAAAAAAGAACAAGTGAAGCGTTTGAGGAGTTACAAGTTTGTGAGCAGAATCTGCTTAGCTCCCCATCAGCGTAAGAGCGACATAAGGAAAAACTAGCACATCAAAAATGGTATGCCCTAGCAAAAGCGGAAGAGTCCTACCTAAGGCAAAAGTCGAGAATTTGCTGGTTAAAAGATGGAGACAGCAACTCTAAAATTTTTCTATAGGGTGATTCTTTCGCGCATTGCACATAATCAGATTCTCTATCTGCTTGATGATGCTAATCAGGTGGTGGATACAAAGCGAGGTATTCAACAAATTGATGGGACTATTTCAAAGACTTTCTCGTACTTCTTTCAACGCAACACCTCCCAGTGTTGATGAATTGGCTGCTCTTCTACCCCAACGGTGCTCGCCTCCGCAATCCGTGTTCTCTCAAAGCCATTCACTCCTGAGGAAATAAAGCTTGCAGTATTCTCCTTACCTTGCAACAAGGCTCCCGGACCAGATGGGTACAGCGTCGAGTTTTTTACAGCTCACTGGCATACAATAGGCCCAAATCTCGTAGATGCTGTCCTTGAATGTTACTCCTCAGGACAAATTCTCAAGCAATGGAGTTCCACCTTGATCTCTCTCATCCCAAAAACTCCCAATGCATCTCGAATGACTGAGTTTCGTTTCATTGCCTGCTGTAATACCATCTACAAAGTCGTGACTAAACTGTTAGCAAACCGACTTAAGGCTGTCTTACCGGATTTCATTGCCAACATGCAATCGGTGTTCATCCCAGGCCGCCTTCTGGTTGAAAATGTGATGTTCATATATTTTACCCTGTTTTCCCTTAGTATATTCACATCTTTTGCATCTTTTGCTATCCATTTTCACCATTATTGCATAGCTTTAGGACTAATCATGCATTAGAGTTTAGTTGCATTGCATTTGCATCTTTTCATGCATAAACAGGTGATTTTGAAGCTTAAGGAGCATGGAAGCAATGCTGAGGAAGAAGTGAAGCAATCAGGAAGGGAAAGCAAGAGAGTTAAGGCTGAAATAACAAGGTCCGGAGTCCAACTCGACCGCACACTCGACTGTACACTCACGTGTGCTGAGGAGGACTCGACCGTGGACAATGCACGAGAAGCCAGCTCGACCTGCCACTCGACCGAGCACAGGTCGAGTTGACCGAGCCGCTGACTATTTTGTCTTTTAGCATTTTTAGGGCTTCCACTCCTCCTATATAAAGCCTTGTACATGCAGCCCAAAAGTAGTTAGCTTTTTAGATATTCTCTAAACCTAGTATTTACCCTTTTGGGATTTATTCTTTTTGCTTTTTATTTTCCTAGATCTTGAACTTGAAAAGACTAAATTCTTCAATATTGTTAGTTTAATAACTTTCTTAATATTGAGAATTTAAGTTTCATTTCTTTTTCAATATTGTAGATCTTTGTTTTATCTTTCTAATGATGCAAGTTTCAATCTTTTCTGGGTTTATGATTTTGATGTTTATCATGTGTTCTTGTGAGTAGTAGCTTAGATCTCGAGGATGGGGTTAGGCTGCGCTGTGAATGAGGTTTGTTTGGCTTGATCAAGCTTGATTGTTGTAGATCTCTTCTAGGGTAGATGTTCTTAATGCTGATCCTATATCTGAGAGGGTAGGATCTGATTTCAAGCATCTTAGCATCACACCAATGTTTAAGAGGCATAGATAAGGCTAGATCTAGAGCTTACCATCTTGCTTGCTAAGAGATTAGAGGTTTTGTTTGGTATGAGACATATTTCTTACTGCCTGCTTGTGTAGATTCTTTACTATGTGAGAGAAAGTCTAGAAATGCATAGGTTTGATTGTTTCTTGACCATGAGAGTGGGAGAAACTTGTCTTAGATTCATATGTCTAGAGATTAGCTCATGTTGTTTGAGATTTGTTGATCAAGTTAGATAGCCTCAATCATTAGTCCAGCCCATGAATCCCTCCTCAAGTCCTTCCTTGTTTATTGATTTTACAGTCTTAATCCTGTTGCTCGATTGTAGTTTGATCCGTCTTTGCATTACTCTGTTTTTATTGCATTGCTCGTTTCTCGTTTAGTCTAGCTCGACCACCACTCGACCTACACTCGGTCGAGTGCTGGCTCGAGTTCATCCCAGAACTCTGCTGTTTATGATTTGTGATTGTCTTGTTTCATTCCTGTTCCATTTCTGCTGCGCATCCATTTAGTGTCCTGTTCATTATCGTCTTTCATTTGTTCTTTAGCTTAGTTTCTATTTCGTTGGTTGCATCATTACCTGTCTTAATCATCCTGTTTCATTTGCATTTAGTTCTTAGTTCATTTAGTTTACCTTCTGCATTTTACATTTTCATCATAGGATTGTTAGTGGCAACATCCTTTTCATCTGGCTTAAATTAGATCTTTATGCATATCTTAACTATTTACAAACACTCAAATTGGATTGATACCCCTTATACTGCAACTGCATAAGGGGAATTGAAACACCTTACCATTCATTGCATACATTCATCATCATCCATTCCATCTTAACTTTTCCACCAGAAATATCTTGTTTCAATTTGGCGCCGTTGCCTATTTGAGTGTGTTTTTGTGACAATCAGGATCCATAAAAGTCTAAGATTAAGTTCGTTTATCCACTTGTTCATTACTGATCTTGTTTCTTCCGCTTGTTTGTGATTGAGTTTCAGGTACCAGCTCGACCATCAACTCGACCACCACTCGACCGAGTGTGTGCTCGAGCACTTGATCGAGTCAGAAGCCGGATACAAATAGACATCAGTTCCCAGTCAACTCGACCACCCACTCGAGCCTGCGCTCGACCGAGTGCCTGTCCGAGTCTGTACTCGACTCTGTTGATGCAAACAAGGTCCAAGGGTCCTCACAATCTTCAGAGACTCCTTGATCACATCAACAAACCACCAAGGGACCTGAGACAGCAGAAAACAAGGATCCATCAGGAACAAGAACAACAAGTGCTAATGGAGAATCAAGCTCAACAAGCTCCAAGAGTACAAACATTGGTGCTGGAGATGCACAAACACACATAACCGAGAGCTGGTATTGTGCCTCCTACTGCGCCAACAATAACTTGAGATCAAAAGTGGATTGATCTCAATGATTCAAGCCAACAAGTTCCATGGGTTGCCAATGGAAGATCCTGGACCACCTTGATGAATTTGATAGATATGTGGTCTCACTAAGATCAATGGGGTCAGTGAGGATGGCTTCAAGTTAAGGCTATTTCCATTCTCACTTGGAGATAAGGCTCACCTTTGGGAGAAGACTCTTCCTACTGGAGCAATAACCACATGGGATGCTTGCAAGAAGGCTTTCTTGGCCAAATTCTTTTCCAATGCTAAACTAGATTGAGAAATGAAATCTCCTGGTTTGCTCAAAGGAATAATGAGAGTTTTTGTGAAGCTTGGGAAAGGTTTAAAGGATTCCGACTCAGTGTCCTCACCATGGCCAGCAATGAGTCCCTTTTAAGCACTTTGTATAGAGGAGTGCTTCCCAAGATCAGAATGCTTCTTGACACAGCCTCAATGGAAACTTCCTCAACAAAAATGTTGAAGAAGGCTGGGAATTGTTGAAAATCTTGCTCAATCAGATGGCAACTACAATGAGGACTATGACAGAACCATAAGGTCATCATCCACTGATCAAGAGGAAAAGTACAAGAGGGATTTGAAGATGGTCAATGAGAAGCTTGACAAGATCCTTCTTAGCCAACAACAAAAGTCTATTCACTTATCAGGAAGAGGCTCCAATTAAAAAGGGAGACTGAGTTTGCTGAGTTGTGCTACATGCAAAACCAAGGAGGATTCAAAGGCTACAACCAAGGAGGTTTCAAAACAACAATCTTATAGGAGTACCAATGTGGCCAACCCTCAAGACCAAGTTTATCCACCTCAACAGCCTCCACAGCAACAAAACTACATCCCTAAACAACAACATCAAGTGTTCCAGCCTCCATTGTGTACCCCACCAGGGTTTCAGACTAACCAAGGCCAAGAACAGGACTTAAGGGCCATGATGCAACAAGTTGTTGATTGGGCAAACACAAGGAAAGATTGAGGAGGCCAAACAGCTGAGTTGAATCAAAGACTCACATCACAGTACAATGATCTAAACATGAAGTTTGAGGGTCTTAACTCAAGAGTGAAGTATATGGAGAGTAACATTGCCTCTACTTCAGCTCCTAACCCAGCCAACTCCCTGGAAAAGCTGTTCAAAATCCAAGAGAGTTCACAGCCAAGGCCATTCAAGTTCATGAGGAAGAAGTCACTGAGGAGTGAAGTCCAAGTTTGGGGGAATTTATCGTTACTCAGCCCCAGGTGACGTTTTTGCAAAGCGACCGGAGTGCGACATCGCACTCGACCAGGTACTCGAACAGCCACTCGACCGAGTGCATGCTCGAGTTGATCGAGGAGTCAGATACAGAAGCTGTTAAGCCTGCTAGATACATTCCTCCTCGCTACAAACCGCCTCTACCATTCCCAGGACGTTTCAAGGCTCAAAGGATAAGGGAATTGAGGGAGATCATTGAGAACAAGGAGAAGATAGCTTTGCAACAAGAGAAGGAGAAAGCCTTGAAGGAAGAGATTGTTATTGAGAAGAAGGAAGTGATGGCTATAAGAAGCCATCATTGCTTACCAAGAAGAAGAGAGAGGACTGCTTTGGAACAGTATGCTCCATACCCTCTCTATCAGAATTTACTTGAGATGTCAAAGAAAAGGGCTCAGGCCCAAGATATGAAGGATTTGAAAGAGATTGGAAAAGCTATTGTCCCAACAAAGCTTGAAGATCCATGCTCATTCAACTTACCCTGTTCCATCAGCTACATGCACTTCAATAAGTGCCTTTGTGATTTAGGAGCTTCAGTGAGCTTGATGCCATATTCAGTGGCTGAGAAGCTAGGGTTTAAAGACTTCAAGGATAGCAACTTCTATGTCAGTCTAGCAGATGGATCCAAGAGGGATGTGGTTGGAATGATTGAAAACCTCCCTATCAAAATAGGAGGAGCAAGGATCCCAACTGATTTTGCAATCATAAGCATGGAACAAGAGCCTAAAGACCCTCTTATCTTGGGAAGACCATTCTTAGCTACAGCTGGGGCTGTTATTGATGTGAAGATGGGGACTGTCAAGCTCCACTTGAGACTTCACTATGAAGTTTGACATCAACAATCCCACTAATCTGCTTTCCAAATATGAACCACCTTACACTATAAAAAGAAAGGAGGATCATGAGGTCTCAAGTGAGGAAAATGCTTCAAGGGTAAGCTAACCTTTCAAGAAGATTCAGTGGAGAAGCTCAAGGGTTCAGTTCAAGTGCTAGCTGGTTTAGTGAAGGAACTTCAAGTTCAGCTCAACAAAAGGTCTTTGAAGAAGGCAAGACCAAAACTCAAGTTTAAGAAGAAACATGGTTCAAGTGTCAAGGAAGTAGTGATCAAGAAGGAACACCAAGGTTACCAAGCAGAACCAGGAGGGATTTCATCACCTCCTTGGTCTCCTAATCAAGCTTAAAGAGCTATAAGAAGTCAAGCTTAGTGACTCTAAACAAGCTCACTAGGGAGGAAGTCCCTAAGGTATCCTTTGTAAATATAGTTTATTTTCCTAGTAGTTTTGATATGTTTTATTTTATGTTTGTGTTGGACAGGCTTTTGAGGAAGAATGTAGTTGGATAAAGAAAGATTTGGACTTGGAAAGGAGACTCGCAAGCCCACTCGACCAAGGCCACAAGAGGTACTCGGCCGAGCTGGATACTAATTGAAGCCCATTTGATTCCCATTCTTCTAGAATGATCAAGTGGAGGGAAGAACAAGGAGAAAAATTTTGAAATTTCAAAATTTATCAAGGAGCTCGACCACGTTCTGGTCGAGTGTGGGGTCGAGTGGCAGCCAAAAAGCAAGTCAAAGATTCCCATTTCGAATTTGAATGGTATGGACGCTCCACCCTTGTCTCCTTGTCCCCTTGGCTTCTTTATATAGTCCTTGCTCGTTCCTATACTTCTCACATTCTCTCATTTGCTCAAAACATTTAAATTCAAGCTTTAAAATCTCTTTCAAAGTTCATCTCTTGCTCAAGTTTTGTTCTTTCAAGTTTTTGGGTCACTAACCTATTAACTTTGTGCTTTGAGTCTATTCCCTTTAGTTTCTTTTGAAAATGTCTTCCAAGATTACCAAGAAGTCGCACCAAAACGCTGCAAGCTCCATGGAACGTCATGATGCTGACCTTGAATCAAGAGGTGAAGCTGGGAGAGTCACTCGACGGAACACTCGATCAACCACTCGACCGAGTGGCCGGTCGAGCCAGGTGCCGCGTCCAAGGAGAGAGCAAGTTGAGGAAGATCCTGAGAGGACCGAAAGTGAGGAGGAAAGAGAGCCTACTCTCAATGAGTTTATGAGGAAGCACAAGGAAAAGGGGAAGAGGCCAGCTGTTGAAGTTGAGCAAGAAGAAAGTGAAAGTGAGAGTGAGGAAGAAAGTGAAGAAGAAGAACTGATGGATGATGGAGAAGCTGAGTCTTGTGGGCTGACAAAGAGGCAACTTTATGATGCTTTCATGAGGATGGAGTTCTTGGGAACTAGGTATCCACACAAGGAGACCATGCAGAAGCTTGCTATTGATGAGGATGTAGAATATCTCTTTGAGAAGAGCAATCTCACCAAGTTTATGAGGCTTTGCATGGAGGGCTACAAAGAGGAGAGTTGTGAGTTCCTTGCCACTCGCTGCTGCATACATATGCAAGGAAAGATCCTGAGGTTGGAGCTGGTCACATCACCTTCACAATCAGGGGGAGGAAGCATGAGCTTTCAATAAAAAAGATAGCCAATGTGTTTGGATTTGAAATTGGCAGCCATAGGAGCTTGAGGATACCAAGAGAGAAGCTCTACTCAGTTTGGGAAACCATTGGGGACAACAAGCTCTACTCCTCCTCCAACTCCAAGAGCTCAAAGATAAGGAGCCCAGTCTTAAGGTACTTCCATAAAGCTCTTGCAAACACCTTCTTTGCAAGGAAGGAAACTGGGAACATCAATGAGGGAGAGCTGAAGATGATTGACTTGGCTCTCAATGGGATCATCCTCAAGGCAAGAGATGGAACCATCATCCTTGGGAGCAATGTAGAGACTGATCTTGCAATGGTGCTCATTGACCACATGGTTTACTTGAGAAGCTGGGTAGGAAAGTTGGAAAACAAGGGGTCAAGAGAAGCACTTACCATTGGGGGCATCATCACTCCAATCCTTCAAGCTGCTAAAGTTCCACTTAGAGGAGAAAGTGTCTCACCAAGATGGATTGACTCAAGCTACCTCACTTCTACTCTCATCCTAGCCAAGGAAATGCATCAAGGGAACCACATTTTCAACTATGAGCTTCCAACACTTGGGAAAAAGCAACTCATATTGCCTAACCAAGAACTAACCACCATTCAAGAGGGAGCCAACATTGACTTTTGGCCAGCTGAGGAGCATTGGTTTGATGGAGTGGTTCAACCTAGAGTTGAAGAAGCTGGAAATGCACAAGTAACTGATGGAGAGGAGCAGTTCTACTTTGAAGATTATGAGCCCAACCGAAGAGATAGTAGAGGAGTGAGGGAGAATGCCAAGAGGTTAACTCTTTTGCAAAAGTGGGGCAAGTGGCAAGGAAAGAGGTTTGATAAGCTGAAGAAGAAGGTGACCAACATGGCTAAGTCTATCAAAGGCTTAAAGAAGGAGATTGCTGAGCTGAAGAGTGGAAACTCATCTCCTAGCCATTCAAGCCCTTTGAGGAGAAGTAGCTCAACTAGAGCACTTTCAAGGGTTGCGAATCCCAACCAGCCGGGCTTCAATGTATGAGCCAATTCAGAGGAAGAGGAGCTCAAGTACCCGAGAACAGCAGTTTTCGAGGCACTCGACCGGGTCACTCGAGCACCCACTCGACCGAGCACCACCAACGCACTCGACCGAGTTCCAGCCAAGACAACCATATGGCTTCCCACCTCCAGCTGCTTATCCAGGTTACCCTCCCATCCCACCCAATACTTCACGGATCCAGCCCTCTACCACCAGTTCTACCAACAGTTTTCCCAGCAGCAAGGACAGAGTTATGACATCCGCGGTCCAGCTCGACCCCCCCACTCGGACATGCACTCGACCAAGTCACGGTCGATCGCCATAGTCGAGCTACCCCAATCCCCCTCTCCAAGTCACCAACAAGACCCCAGCTACACCTTTGATAGCATGCAGGAGGATGTGGATAGTTTCTTCTACAATCCTTGAGGTAACACTATCACCTTTCCATTCCATTGTAAATACCATTTGCATTTCATATTGTGTGTTTTGTTTTAAGTCTTGAATCCTCAAACAAATTTCTTTCACACAAGGGACTGTGTGATTTAAGTTTGGGGGAGGGTTAGAGATAGCATTTGACATTGTGTTTTGTTTTCTTATTTCAAATTTTTAGCATCATCATGTTAGTATTTGCATAGCATGTAAGGCATAGAAAAACCCTAAAAATTTGAATTTTTTTTGCAAAAATCTTTATAAAAAAAAAAGAGTGTTCATGTAGTTTGCTTTGCATATTCAAGTATTTTGTTTATCATATAGGACTGCTTGCATTAGGGATCTATGATGAGTATTTCCTTGTTAGCTTGCTCATTCACTAGACTAGGATCAATGCCCAAGTTAATAGTACTTTGATGCTAGTTGAGTGGTTAAGCATTGAACCAAGCATTGAATTCCTGCATTGCATTTGGTCTAAATTGAAGCATGTTGTGATTTGGTGCCATTTCCTATCTATAAGAACCTAATATTGACTTTCAATTATCAATGTGTGCATTACTTTAAACTCATGGATACCATATACATATTTGGATCATCTTTCTCCTTTTTACCACTCTTGTTGATCCAAGTAGCTGATTTCCTCATTAAGAATCAGTTTCCCCTACCCTTAACCAACCCTTCTTTCAAGCCATGTTTATTCTTGAGTGTGTGAGGCCTATTTTTAGGATTGAGCTTGGTAGAAAGTGTTAGGTTTGAACTGACAAGAGTAAAGCCTTGTGTAGTTCTAGTTTGCACTTTTCAAACTAGATAGGACTAGGTGGTTCATTTGTTGGGTTTGGGACTTGGCTGTTATGAAAAGAAAAGAAAAAAAGAGAGAGAGAAAAAGAAAAGAGAAAAGAAAGAAAAAGGGTAGAGTCTTTAAGAGGAGATTGTGTTTAAGCAAGGTCTAGTGAAAGGATGGGAAGAAAAAAAATGTTGAAGATGGTTCTAGTTAAAGAAAAGAAAAGAAAGAAAAGAAAAGTCTAGCAAAAAGGTTGTATGTCTTAAGAATAAGAAGAAAAGAGAACCATAGCAAATAAGTAAGAATCCCCCATCCCACTAGAAAGATCAAATAAGAAACCTCTCCTAAGACTTGTAAACCAAAAGAGAAAAGGGTGAAAGAGAAAAGAAGAAGTTAAAGGGTAGCACTAGGATCATTTGGGTTTAGATTGCTAGGATAAACACTTTGGGTACCTTTGGGTAGACAAGGTTTTATTCTTGTATGTGTCTAGGTGTTCTTACCTTTAGCATTCTTCTAAAGCTCAATCCATTTTTTTATGAGAGAACCTTGATATTGACAAGCCCCACTCTAAAAAGAGACCATCATTGTCTCAAAGCCTTTACCTCCAAGCCAAATGAGTTTAAGCATTGCATAGAATTGATTCATGTTCTTGATTAATGAATGTTAAAGGAAATGGTTGATTTGAATGCATGTGGATATCTAAGGCTCAAATCAGTAAAGGTTGTGACATGCTTGTCTAAAGTCTTTAAGTACAACTCATTCAACTTGCATCATAGTACTAGTAACTTGGACATTGATTCTAGATGGTCTGTTTGCAAGCTTTAGGAGCTGAGATCCCACTTTCAAACCTCACCTACCTTCTTATGTCTTGCTTATTTGCTTGAGGGCAAGCAAAGACTAAGTTTGGGGGTGTTGATGTTCATATATTTTACCATGTTTTCCCTTAGTATATTCACATCTTTTGCATCTTTTGCTATCCATTTTCACCATTATTGCATAGCTTTAGGACTAATCATGCATTATAGTTTAGTTGCATTGCATTTGCATCTTATCATGCATAAACAGGTGATTTTGAAGCTTAAGGAGCATGGAAGCAATGCTGAGGAAGAAGTGAAGCAATCATGGAAGGAAAGCAAGAGAGTTAAGGCTGAAATAACAAGGTCCGGAGTCCAACTCGACCGCACACTCGACCAGACACTCGACCGTGTGCTGAGGAGGACTCGACCGAGTGGACAATGCACGAGAGAAGCCAGCTCGACCTGCCACTCGACCGAGCACAGGTCGAGTTGACCGAGCCGTTGACTATTTTGTCTTTTAGCATTTTTAGGGCTTCCACTCCCCTCCTATATAAAGCCTTGTACCTGCAGCCACAAAAGTAGTTAGCTTTTAGATATTCACTAAACCTAGTATTTACCCTTTTGGGATTTATTCTTTTGCTTTTTATTTTCCTAGATCTTGTACTTTGAAAAGACTAAATTTTCAATATTGTTAGTTTAATAACTTTCTTAATATTGAGAATTTAAGTTTCATTTCTTTTTCAATATTGTATCTTTGTTTTATCTTTCTAATGATGCAAGTTTCAATCTTTTCTGGGTTTATGATTTTGATGTTTATCATGTGTTCTTGTGAGTAGTAGCTTAGGATCTTGAGGATGGGTTAGGCTGCGCTGTGAATGAGGTTTGTTTGGCTTGATCAAGCTTGATTGTTGTAGATCTCTTCTAGGGTAGATGTTCTTAATGCTGATCCTATATCTGAGAGGGTAGGATCTGATTTCAAGCATCTTAGCATCACACCAATGTTTAAGAGGCATAGATAAGGCTAGATCTAGAGCTTACCATCTTGCTTGCTAAGAGATTAGAGGTTTTTTTGGTATGAGACATATTTTTACTGCCTGCTTGTGTAGATTCTTTACTATGTGAGCAAGTCTAGAAATGCATAGGTTTGATTGTTTCTTGACCATGAGAGTGGGAGAAACTTGTCTTAGATTCATATGTCTAGAGATTAGCTCATGTTGTTTGAGATTTGTTGATCAAGTTAGATAGCCTCAATCATTAGTCCAGCCCATGAATCCCTCCTCAAGTCCTTCCTTGTTTATTGATTTTACAGTCTTAATCCTGTTGCTTGATTGTAGTTTGATCCGTCTTTGCATTACTCGTTTTATTGCATTGCTCGTCTCGTTTAGTCTAGCTCGATTCACTCACTCGACCTACACTCTGTCGAGTGCTGGCTCAGTTCATCCAGAACTCTGCTGTTTACTTTGTGATTGTCTTGTTTCATTCCTGTTCATTTCTTCGCATCCATTTAGTGTCCTGTTCATTATTGTCTTGCATTTGTTCTTTAGCTTAGTTTCTATTTCTGTTGGTTGCATCATTACTGTCTTAATCATCCTGTTTCATTTGCATTTAGTTCTTAGTTCATTTAGTTTACCTTCTGCACTTTACATTTTCATCATAGGATTGTTAGTGGCAACATCCTTTTCATCTGGCTTAAATTAGATCTTTATGCATATCTTAACTGTTTACAAACACTCAAATTGGATTGATACCCCTTATACTGCAACTGCATAAGGGGAATTGAAACACCTTACCATTCATTGCATACATTCATCATCATCCATTCCATCTTAACTTTTCCACCAGAAATATCTTGTTTCAAAATGTCCTGCTAGCAATGGAGCTAATTCAAGGTTATAACCAGAAAAACGTTTCCCCTCGTGGTTTGCTAAAGGTTGACATCCGGAAAGCCTTTGACTCAGTACATTGGGAGTTCATCATCAACACCCTGCATGCAATGAATTTTCCACTTCACTTTGTCACACTAATCAGCCAGTGTATCACAACTACGATGTTCTCTGTCGCAATTAATGGTGAATCCTGTGGTTATTTTAAGGGAGCGAAAGGTCTCAGGCAAGGTGACTCCATTTCTCCTTACCTATTCACCATCGCTATGGAAGTCTTCTCTCAGCTACTAAACAGACGCTACGATTGCAACTCCATTGGTCATCATCCTACAGATTCCAATCCGCAAGTCACTCATCTTGCTTTCGCAGATGACATAATGATCTTTTTTGATGGTAAGAAGGACTCTCTGCACAACATCACTACAGTTTTACAGGATTTCTCTGAGATGTCAGGACTCTCCATGAATAAGGACAAGACTGAGCTCTACGTTGTAGGGCTGAACCAATGTGAAACTTTAGAGATCTCTTCCCTTGGTTTCAAATTTGGTTCATTCCCTTTCTGATACTTGGGGATCCCTCTAATGCACCGCAAGCTTCGTATTGCTGAGTACAGACCGCTTATTGATAAAATTGCTTCCCGGTTCACAACTTGGTCTGCTCGTGCTTTGTCATATGTGGGACGTGTGGCTCTGATTACGTCAGTCATTTATGGAACAATTAACTTCTGGGCATCGCCTTTCATCTTGCCTAAAGCGCATATTGAGAGTCTCTATCCTAGGTTCCTGTGGACGGGGGACATAAATAAACAGCCAGCCGCAAAAGTTGCTTGGAGATCGCTATGTCTACCAAAGGAGGAAGGGGGTCTTGAATTTAGGTGTTTCTCTACCCGGAACAAAACACTCTGCCTTAAGCTCATTTGGAGGTTGTTTACTGGGGATTCTCTGTGGGCTCAGTGGCTAAAAAAAAATAAAATTAAAGATGGATCTTTCTGGTTTTTGGATGAGAAGAAGGCCGCCTCGTGGACTTGGAAAGCTCTTCTGCACCTTCGCGTGCATGCTATCCGTTTTCTCTGTTGTGTTGTAGGCAATGGTAAGCAGACCAGCTTCTGGTATGATTGTTGGACACCTTTTGGACAGCTCATTCATTTTATCGGACCAACTGGACCCGCACAAACAGGTACCCCACTCAACGCTACTGTTGTGTTTGCCTGCTCTCCTTCAGGTTGGTTGCTGCGACCTTCCCGCTCACCACAAGCAGAGCAACTTCACATTTATCTCACGACAATTCCTTCTCCAGCCATTAGCCCTGAAATAGACTCTTTTCTCTGGAACATTGATGGTGACGAGAAAGACTCTTTCAGCGCAAAGCAAACATGGGAAACGTTAAGGCACCAGACTGACCCCTTTCCTTGGACAAATCAGGTATGGTTCAAAGGAGCCACTCCCAGACATGCATTTCTGTTCTGGCTCACACATCTTGATAGACTCCCTACCCGATCTCGTCTGGCAAGCTGGGGAATGCAAATAGTGACTTCATGCTGCGTTTGTAGTGTTGGTCCTGAAACTCGCGACCACCTTTTCCTACGCTGTGAATTCAGTGAGGAACTTTGGTTACAAGCAACTAGAAGACTGAGATTCCGCCCTTTCGTCTTTCACACTTGGGAAACCTTCTCAGCTTGGTTAGATTCTTCCGACGCTACCTCTACCACTACTCTCAGGGGGCTTGTTGCACAGGTAGTCATTTACACCGTTTGGATGGAGAGAAACAACAAGTTACATAACAGCATCATCACTCTGCCACATGTGTTATTCAAGGCGCTGGATAGAGGGGTTCGAGACGCAATTCTTGCAAGGAATCACAAGAAACTTTTCAAGAAATTGCTGCGAGACTGGCTAAAGTTTGTGTAAAGCTGCTTTTTAAGTAACAAGTAATCATCCTCATAGCCCTTAATATTTTCTTTGGCAAAGCTTATCGGTTATATAAAGTTATTGTAGCTAATACAATCTATTTTCTTTATGAAAATTCACAAATTTTCAAAAAAAAAAAATCATATCAGTTAACTTGGTTATACTTTGGTGAGCAAAAGCCACAACTTGGACAAATTAGTGTATCTTACATTTTATTTTATAGCTTTTTAGTTTTGTATCGTCCCAACTTTTTAGTTTTGCAGTCCCTTATCAATCTACTACGATTATTGGTCGAACAAACTTGGGAGATATAACTGGCACAATAAAAAAAAAATGAACTGGCTAACTACTAACTGGTAACAAAGATGCTTAAAGGATAAAAGAAGTCTCATATATGTGATTTAAATCCCACAGTACATATTTAGTTTGTGATACCTCATTGCTCCTTCATGAACAAAAAGTAAAGAGAATGTCATATAGATACACTATCATGCTGGAATTTTTTGGCTCATTCTTCACGTTAACACTTTTTGGAGACTCCATATCTGCTATAGTTTCACTAAGTTCTGAAAGCAAAGTAGGGATGTTTGGAGCGTTATCTGACTATTACTACATGCATGTTCATCAAGTGAACGTACGTGAGATTGAGCCCCATACTTCACTTTCTTCCTAAACACCTTTAAATATAACTCTAAATTTTGATTCGACGGAGCTTTGAAGAGTGTCGTTGATAAATGTTACATGGATATTCTAGGCATTCTAATCGTTGTTGACTACGCACATATGGAAATAATCCTTTACGGTCATGGACTCAATTGTTTATTCTGAATTGAAACTCAATTAATCTAACTAAAGTCTTATATCTTAATTTAGCCATAGTGGTCAAGGTTGTGGTTTCTTTGGCAATGTTTGTTTGATCTTTCGCCAAAAAACAAGCGTACACATAATACTTAAATACAAGGCATTTTCAGTTTAGAAACATAATTTTTTAGAAAATTCAAATTTACAAATTTTAGACTCGAAATGTGTTCTTTATAGTCAAGAAAGTTGAACTCAACCACTACTCCACAACATATATATTTTAAAAAATTTGATGTCCTCATATATTTAATAAACAATAATGTTAAAGCTCCAATTAGTTAGACTTTAGGTCAAGCCGGATGTGATAAAACACTATCGCGCTGTCAAAACTAAAACCCAAAGATACATTTGAAAGCAATGTGATACAAGGAAAAATAGTAAAATATATATAATGGATACTGGACGGTAACAAAATGATTAATTTTTTGTCTGATTTTTTTTTTAAAAATTGTTGGTTAAGCTGTTTTCTTACATTGTAGAGTTAAAAACTATGTCATTAACTTAGATAACTATTTAATTAGATATATATATATATATATATATATATATATATAAATTATTATATATATATATATATATATATATCTTATATATTTTCTTATATATATATCGTAGAATCAATATCCTGTCTAAGTCAAAACCCCAAAATCTTCAATGCCATCTACTTTTTATTTTCTTATAGTATTATCGAAGATATGTCTATATATTTTTGAAGGGAAGTGGAATCTTTTGAAAGTTTTTTTATTTCTTTTTTCAGTATTGAGATAAATAGAAGAAGAAAAGTTAGCTTTTGGTGACCGCAATGGTGAATTTGGAAACATAATTGTTGGAGGGTTTACATCATGGAGAGTTTAGTGCCTTGTCGTTTAAGCATAATGTGAAAAATATATCAACAATAATGAAATTCTCAACCTTTGAGTTTCTCAGTACATAAACCAAATTCAGTAAGTAATTACTTCAATGATTAGGTCAGCACAACAAAATGCTAGATAAGATACTCCACTATGTAAAAAAAGTTTATAAAATGGGAATGATAAAATATTTTTTAAGAAATAGAAATAGAAACGTTATTAACTATTATTTTAAAACTTAAATAGTCCAGTTAAAAAAAATTAGCATAGTTATCAGTTTGACAAAGTTACTAAGGTGAATGTAATATAAATATACATATACTACATATATTACACATATAATTTTTTTGTGTTCGTTTTTGCTTACTTTAAACTAAATCACTTTTATTCTATCATTGATTATTAATTGTTAGAAGTCAATTTTTGATGATTTTTTTTTCTTTAAATTCATTATTTCACTGAATAAATACTTGCATTTCTGTGCAAACAAACAAAATATTGTATTTCAATGACATAAATAAAGTATTAATACTCTTCACATATGCTACCATATTGAATTTTACAATTAAAATTTTAATCTATAAAATATCGAAGGATTATAGAAAATACAATATAATTTTAATTAATGTAAAAAGAGGTTGTATATACATATACATATTGTAAATATGCAATTATTAAGAAACTATTTGTTGTGTGAATTTTTTATAATCGGATTTAAACTTAAGTTTATTTTACCAAATCATGCATATTTTCACAATGTAATTGTAAATCATTGCGATTTATAAAAGTACAAATAAACTATCAATTATTTTATCTGAGGAATTATTGTGGTCGAGCCGACAAATATGTTGTAATCTTGAGCAAGAAATTAAAGAAGATACGATAAGATCGACGACAATGCATGTACATATCCTTCTTTACTTTCACGTCTTGTCGAGTTTAGTTAACTTCCTTAATGCAAGCTAATCTCATTGGTCAAAGAGATTATTTTAAGGTGCCATTATATTATACATATTTTACTAATGTAATTAAAAAAAGAGCTCTTTCAATTAATCATTTTGTTACCGTCCAGTATCCATTATATATATATATTACTATCTTTCCTTGTATGCACATTGCTTTCAAATGTATCTTTGGGTTTTAAATTTGACAGCCCGATAGTGTTTTATCGATTACCGTATGGTGCAAAACTAGTATTGGGTTTGTGGATGTTCGTTCATCTTGTGTGAATCCTAAATACCTTCCATATAATATAATCAGAATCGTCTCAAAATATATGCACATATTTTTAATTAAAGTTAAAATTAGTGCAATAAGAAAATGATCTAATCATCGAAGGTTTTAAATATAGTTTAAAAATAAGAAATGATGTGCAAATGCACCATTTCCCGCGAGTACGCATACGGCATACCACCATTTTTTTTATGTCGAAGACTCGCACTTATACTTTTAAAGTTGAATCCATGTTAAGATACGATAGATCACAAAATTAAAAACTTCGGTCAAACGACTCAAACATTACTCAATCTCATGTAATGATATATTAAAATATCGAATTTCACGATATCAAAAACTGTTTAGTGGTGCTTTTACTAATTACTTGAAGGCGAAGAAACGTATATACTTATCTTTGGATGACGAGTGTATCCATACCCACACCTATTACTTTATGTCGCATACAACATGCGACAAGTCGATTAATTGTTCATATTTGGTCGTACGAACGTGATCGTAATGTTACAAGGTTTATTAGTGGATCAAAATCACAAATTTATAAGTAACTTAGTTTTTCTTTTGTTTTTTTGATAATCGCATTCATCGACCACGACTTTAGTAAAATGGTATATTTACAATTTTACATATAAACATGTTAAATAAGAATGTATTTATACATTTTGTTTACTATTTCTAACATATTTGTATGATATTGTTTAAGGAAGTTTGGGACCCATGCTGGTTTATCACACTTTTTGGTCATTAAAAGTAAAAACATATAAAGGCATGCCCAACATTTGGGGTCCTAATGTCCAATTTCAATGGGGCAGTAGGAATTACCATATAAATATTTGAAATTAAAATTCTTCTTTATAGACATTAATCTTTCGCTTTTTCGTGTTGACAGTAAAAATTTAAAATGAACAAGTATCATTTTTGATTGGTTTCTTTTCTTTTCAAAGAAACATTACCATGATTAAAAAATAATACATGTACATGATTATACAAAATAGATGTAAACTAAACAAATTATACATATAATATACCTAGTGAAACATAATATGTAATTATATATTTAAAAAATAAACAAAAAGTTGAGGAAGATATATATGTGCTACCGAATCACTTCTAACTTCCGATTACGAAAAAAAGTAGATGGAATCATGGAATCATAGAAGAATAAGAATGAACATGTTAAAGAAATAACATTCCTAGCTATGTTGCGCCAAAGATTTATTCCTGAATCCATTACATCTTGAGTCAATCGTCTCTCTTCTATTTAAAAAATGAGGCGCTAAGGTTCGGAAGAGGAAGAGACAAGGCTATGTACATCATCTAATTAACAAAACTCTCACTCCTGCTATATCACATGCGTGACTACGAGAGAAAGACATGTCATAACTCTAGTGGATCGTGTACAAAGCCGCACTCTTCTCGGATCTTGGGGGAGGAGACATCAAATTTAAAAATCTTGTAAAATCTAATGTTATTGAATTATTGAATTAGTCATACACAGAAGAATTTCTAAATCTATTTTTATTGAAACATATTAACCAATGGATTTAAACCACTTTGTTGAGGAGGTTTAGATGATTTGGTTTGTAAAAAAATACAAAACTTTAAATGTTCTGGTTATTTAGGGAAATTTTATAAGACACCATAACAATTTCTCTAAATTCACTCAAGATCATCAAAACCATCTTAAAATGTAGTAAAATTCATATTAATAATTAAAATTAATAGTTGAGCACTTCTTTGGCTTCCTATATCATTGACTATCATTCTTTAATATAAATATTTGAAATAAATAAATAAATAATATCTATGAGTAACTTTTGTACTTAGAAAATGGGTATTTAGAAAATTGAATATATGCAGAGTTTGGTGTTAGATTTCAAACACCCATATAGATGAGTTGTGATCAAAGGTCAATTAAAACCCAATGTGTACTCCACCATGATCTAGTGGTATCGTTGTAACACTTCAGAATCGAATCCACATAGACCAAGTAATTGCACTATGAAATTATCAATATCAAATATAGCTAAGACAAAAGAAGTTTATGTTTGAAAGTCACTAACAAAGCATTAAATAAAAGAGTATTTTAAATCAAAAGAGAAAACATTGGGTGCAGGGAATCATTAGGGATTATGATCACGGATTTAGATGATTAGATAGAGATGCATTAAACACAATTCTTGAACTCAAATCACGTTTGTAAAACTATCCTACTTCTGCAGCGATAACTATCTAAGCAATGAATTTAGTAAATCCTAAACTTCCGTTTGAATCCAGCAAATCAAGCAAGCATTAATCGGTTCAGAATTGATTAGTTCACAAGACGCCTCAACTTCAACTTCCGTTGGCTAAGGTCCACCTTGCTCACCTATGTTCTTTTCCAGCAATTCAACAATACTTTTGGTGCCACGATGAATTAAACCTACAATCATAAACTAGGTAGCTAATCTAGTTTAAGCTTTAAGAACAATAATAGATGAAGTACAATAAGATCAATACCTAATCTAACAAATCTAGCATCAATTAATCATAGAAACCTTTTTGAAACCCTAAACCCAATTAAGAAACTACTCAGACATGGAGAAGTAGAAACATCAAATCAATGATGAAGAAAGCATAATTGAATTGCAAAAGAATAGAAAATAAGGTTTAGAAATCTTCTCCAAAGTGTCAAGAAGGATTAGAGATCTTCTCCCTTAGCTCTCAATATAAAATAGTCTCAGAAAATAAAAGCTTATGTCTTTGGAGGCCGAGCCTCTAACTTAAATATCAAAATAAAATCCTAAAAATCGGTTTAAAACAAAAAAAAGGAAAACTTGCTTCGGGTACGGGACTGGTCGATCCCGAATGCGGATCAGCCGATTCTGGATGCTTTTCTCTGTATGCTCCATCTGCTTGCTAGTCCGATCAGTCTTCACCAAATTGGCTTCAAATGCTTGTTTTCATCTCCAAACCACTCAGTTTCCTTCCAAAGTAGCCTAAAACCTGTACAGACTCACAAAAGACTAAAAATACTCTAAAAGCACACTTGGACCTAATAAAGTACTCAAAACAAGTGTAAAAACTAAGGTTAAAATTCTACAAATTAAATACAGACACATCATGTTGTATAAATAATTAAAGTTGTACGTAAACACCAACCAATCTCCTACAAGACTGTTTCAGTATCAAGCTTGATTCTCCTAGAGGAGGGATTAGCGTCTAGTCGAAAGAGAGTTGTTCTCGCCGTAAGGTGGCATGTATAATGGTCCATGGTCGTTGTTAACGTTGTGTTATGTTGAGCTAGGGCTTTGAGAGAGATAAGCTTGGAGAACAAGTTACGGAGCTCGACCTATTCTTCCCCATAGAAGATCCATTTATTCTCAAGAAGACTCATTTGTGTTGCTTGCTATTGATCTGCTTTCTTCTTTGATTGCCCCACTAATTCTTTTTGGTGTTCAAGATCGGACATCATTTCTTGATTGTTTTTTATTTTTATTTTTGTGTGTGTTCCACTAATACAAAATACAAACTGTAGGCCCATTATAACGAAACCCAGAATCAACCCTCTTTAGCTAGCCTCCCCATATCTATCGGGCGCCAACGCTACTTTGCTATCTTATTCTTCTTCATTCTTCAATCAGGGATTTTGAAACTCTAGCTAGGCGATTATTCAACAAAAGTACTCTACGTATCCCATTGGTTGTGCATTTTGGTCCGTTTTCAAGCAGTTGTCGATAAATTTGCTATGATTTGTTCGTAATTGTAATCAGACTAGCTACACTGTTTGCTACTTCATTTCTTGACTCTCATCCGTGCAAATGCATATGAAAGAAATCTATTTGAATAATTTGTTAGACGTTAAATTCTTTTTTGTTTTTTAACACAAAATTGATGCCTAACAATCATTAGTATACTTAGTTATACTTTGGTGAGCAAAAAATAAATATTCATTTTTGCCACATCCTGGAGCAAATGGGGATATCACACTTTTTTTTAATATAATTTTTGGGTTTTGCATTTCCATCTATTGGTGGTAAAGACTATTGGCCAAACAAAATCGAGATAATATGTGTATATGACAAATTTTGAACCGAATAAATAGCAAAAAAATAATAATATGGTAGAACGATTAAAGAGAAAGAAAATATCCTATATATGTGATTTAAATCCTATGATATATTTGGTTTGCGATATTTCATTGCGCTAGATCATAAGATTTGTAATGTTGTGGGTGTTTTTTTTTCTAAACCAAAAATGAAGAAAGCGCCATGTAAATATGCCATCGTGCAGAAATTTCTTGTTTAGAACACTTTGGATCTTTGACAAAAAAAAAAAAGAACACTTTGGATTAAAACTTTTTGGAGGCTCCGTATGAAATTATCTGCAACAATTAAACACCGAAACTCCTACATATATTTGGTCAAAAAGCTAAAGTCAACATATACAAAATTTTTAACATAACCAAGAAATCGAAAGGAGTTCGCCCTAATTATATCTCTCCCAGACACCATTACCAAGGCGCCGCTACCACCACCCTTATCCGACGTTGGTAGGGCTTCGGCTCGCCGGCGTCGGGTTTTGATAACGATAAACGAAGTATTAGAAATTTTATTCAACCAAATGAACCAATGTTTGTAAATAAACAAAGATCCAGTTCCCAAGCTTACAAGAGTTTGATAAAAGAGAAATCACTCCAATAAGCAAGAGCAACACACCGATTACAGAAGAAAACAAGAGAGACGATTACAAAATCAATGTTCTGATAAATTTCATAATGAGCTAGATGATAACTTTCTCCACTCCTTTTAAGCTTCTTTTGCTTTCTTCACTCTCTCTTGACCACCCTCTTGAGCACGTGCTTCACTCTAATCCAAAACAACCGACATTACGTGTCACTATTCCACTGATGTGACGCGTCTCAACCTTAATCACCAACTACATTATTCCACAAGCCCAACTTCCTTATTAGCTTCTTACCCTTCAACTTCTCTTATTTGCAAAACCAGAGGATTTCCTGTAACAAAACTCCCATGTTCAGAAAACCTTGACCTCAAGGTTTAAAAGAAGGGAAACGCTTCTGTAGATCAAACAGAAACTCCCACGTCGCATCCTCTTCAGCTTCATTAACCCACTTAACCAAAACTTTAGTTGCAGCTCTGCCCTGGCGCTTGACCATCTGCCTTTCGATAATCTTCTCCGGTTCCCTGGCCAACACATCACTAACTGAGTCGGGTAATTCAGTGGAAGTATTGAAGTTCCCCACCAGCACCTTGAGTTGAGAAACATGAAAGACTGGGTGAACCTGCGATCCCTAGGGCAACTGAAGCCGGTACGCAACTTTACCACAACGGTCGATCACCTTGTAAGGACCAAAGTACTTAGGAGCCAATTTATCGTTTCCCCTCAACACCACAGACTACTGCCTGTAAGGTTGCAACTTAACGAACACGTAATCACCAATCTCGAAACTTCTCTCCGAACGATGCTTATTGACAAATTCTTCCATACGATGCTGAGCCCTCAACATATGAAACTTTAACAATGCAATCATGTGCTCACACTCCTGTAAGCTACGAGCTACTGTCGCCACTTTAGATTCACCCGGCAAGTAAGGTAGATGGATAGGAGGTGGCTGGCCGTAGACCACCTCAAATGGGGTCAACTGAGCAGCAGAATGGAACGTAGTGTTATACCAGAACTCCGCCAATGATAACCACTTGCTCCACTCTGTCGGTCTGTCACTACTCATACACCGCAAATACGTCTCGAGGCACCTATTCACCACCTCTGTTTGTCCGTCACCTTGAGGATGGTAAGCACTGGAACAGTTCAACGCCACTCCTTGCAACGTAAACAACTCCTTCTAGAAGTTACTCAAGAAAACAGAGTCCCTGTCACTGACAATTGATTGAGGGCAACCATGGAGCTTGAATATGTTATCCATGAAAGCTTGAGCCACCGTGAGAGCTGTATAAGGATGAGCCAAAGCCACGAAATGAGCTGACTTGCTTAGTCTGTCCACAACCACCAAAATAACTGACTTCCCAGCTGATTGTGGCAACCCGTCGATAAAATCTATTGATATATCAAACCAAACAGACTCAGGAATAGGCAATGGCTGAAGCAACCCCGGTGATGCCACTGTTTCGTACTTACATCGTTGACAGACCTCGCAACCCCGAATGTACTCTTGGATATCTTTTGACATTCCCTTCCAGTAAAACAGACCTTTTGTCCTCTGATGAGTTGCATCCCTACCCGAGTGACCACCACAGCCCGAGTTGTGTAACCACTTCATGATCGTCACCCTTACTCCTCCAGTAGCTGGGATTACAATCTTACTTTTTCTCCGGAGAATGCCCTGTCCCCATGAGTAATGCTTCTTTGCATTTTTATCCTGCTTGAGAGCTTCTATAATGCTTTTGATGTCTCCATCTACGTCATATTGTTGTTGTATAAGGTCGAGCAGATCACACTCAACCACTGTCATTGCCATATGCAAAATCTCTGACCCTTCCATTCTGGATAGTGCATCCGCCACCAGATTCTCCTTACCTTCTTTGTATTGAATTTCATAGTCGAATTCCAAGAGCTTAGGTAACCACTGTTGCTGTATTGGCGTGTTCAACCTTTGTTCCAGCAAATACTTGAGGCTGCGTTGATCAGTTTTTATGACAAAGTGGCTTGGCAGCAGGTAGTGTCGCCACTTTTGTACAGCAAAAACTACCGCCAGTAACTCTTTTTCATAGATTGAGAGGTGTAATTGCTTTCCTTTGAGATGACGACTGATGTATGCTAAAGGGTGTCCATCTTGCATCAACACCGCACCAATGCCTTGAGAGCTCGCATCAGTCTCTACCACAAAGGGTCTATCAAAACGCGGTAATGCCAACACAGGAGCCTCACACAGGGCCTTCTTCAAGCTGTTAAATGCTCCTTGAGCTTCCTCCGACCAAATAAAAGCATCTTTCTTAGTGAGTGCTGTCAAAGGGCGAGCAATGGTTCCAAAATTTTGCACAAAGCGCCTGTAGTACCCTGCTAAACCCAAAAACCCTCGAAGTTGCTTAAGATTAGTTGGGTTTTCCCATGCTGCAACCGCTTCCACTTTACTGGGATCAGTAGAAACTCCCCTCCCTTCGATGAAGTGCCCCAAGTACTCCACTCTATCAACAACAAAACTGCATTTACTTCGTTTAGCAAACAACTGATTCTTCTCCATCAATTGAAACACAGTCCGCAAGTGCTCAACATGTTCCTCCTTCGTTGCACTGTAGATAAGTATATCATCAAAGAAGATGAGAACAAACTTACGCAGATAGGGGCGGAATACTGTGTTCATCAGATTCTGAAATGTTGCGGGTGCATTAGTGAGGCCAAATGGTATCACTAAATACTCGTAGTGTCCACTGTGAGTCTTGAACGCTGTTTTTTGGATGTCATTAGTATCCATTCGGACTTGATGATATCCAGCTCGCAAATCAATTTTAGAGTAGACACTCGATCCCCCTAACTCATCCAACAAGTCTTCGATCAAAGGAATGGGAAATCTGTCCTTCACCGTTTGTTCATTCAAACCTCTATAGTCCACGCATAGCCTCCATGTACCATCTTTCTTCTTCACTAAGACCACCGGGGATGCGTAAGGACTTGAACTCCCTTGGATAGTGCCCAACACCAACATTTCACCCACCAGTTTATCTATCTCATTTTTCTGGTGCACTGCGTAACGGTAGGGACGCATGTTCACCGGGTCTGCTCTTTCCTTAAGAGGAATCTTGTGATTATGATTCTCCCGGAATGGTGGCAATGACGTCGGTTCCTGGAAGACTTTGCTAAACTCTTGAATTACCAGCTCTACTCCCTTCTCGACCTCTTGCTGAGACACTTCTCCTGTCACAGTGCTCAAACTCATTTCCTCCAACTGACCCACTTCAGTAGTATAAATCATAGATATTTGAGCCTCGTTCTCTCGGATCTTCTTAAGTTTGTTAGCTCGAACCTCCCTTACCGATCCTGGTTTAATACCATGTAACATTACATGATTCCTGTCGTACTTGAAGCTCATTTCTAACTTCAAAAAGTCCCATGAGATAACCCCCAAAGTTTGTAACCACTGTATCCCCAGCACCATATCGCAGCCACCTAAGGGTATCAACATGAAGTCTCTAGTGAAAGTCGTGTTCTGTAGTTTCCACTGGAACCCATTTACTGCTCCACTGACCTCCAACTTTCTTCCATCAGCAACCATCACTCTTGACATCAAGGACACATCAACATCACACCCCAGTTTCGCTGCAGACCTTGGATCCATGAAGTTGTGCGTTGATCCCGAGTCCACCAACATATAGATTATCCGCTTCCCATACATTCCCTTCACTCGCATTGTATCATACTCTTGGATTCCCGAGACTGCACTTACTGAAACTCGCGGAGTAACCTGACACGCCTCTGGTTCCTCCTCTTCTTCTTCTGACTCGTATTCATCCCCTACTCCCACTTCAATCAAAAATAATTGTTGCCTCTTATGCTTCAAATAGTGATCAGGTGTGTATTTCTCATCACAGAAGTAACACAACCCCTTCGCTCGCCTGTCACTCATCTCTGTATTAGACAGAAATTTCTTAGCTCCCAACCCTTCACCTTTATCCACCATTTTCCGCTCAGTCTGATACTCCTTCTTTGGTCCTGCACCAAGCAACCCTTTATTGTTAAAGTTCTGACCCCCTGAAGGCTTACTCATCATACCACCTTGCTGGTTAGGCCTGAGGGGGTGAGCCTTCTCATATAACCTCCCCAACATCAAGCAATGGTGAACGGTCTGTGGCTGAAACATTCGGACATGCATCTGTGTATCCACTCGGAGCCCTGCAAGGTACGCACTCACCAAATAATCCTCTGACATGTTCACTCTTGTACGCAGTAACTCAAATTTCTGATGGTAGTCTACTATGCCATCAGTCTCATGGAGACGTTTGAGCTCCGCTATTGGATCATCCAACACATCATCAAACCTCTCCTTGAGTTTCACTTTATACATATCCCAATCCCGAAGCAAATGATAATACAGGTTAGACTGTACCAACGCCTGATGCCAATGTGCGGCATGACCATCAAAATGAACCGAAGCCATACGAATCTTCCTCGACTGTGGAGTGTTAGCCAGCTCAAAAAACTCCTCCACCTTGAACAGCCACTCCTTAACACCGCTACCGTCAAATCTGGGGAAGTCAATCCTACCCATTCGAGTTAATCCACCATGAGGCTCCGGAGAACTATCTCGCACAACATCTTTTCCCCTACGAGTCTCCACACCCTCACCCTGGGAAGTCGAATCCCTTGGTGGACTCAGATATCGTACCAAATCTACCTGAACCGGCTCCTTGGAACACGAGAGCAAACGAATCGCTGTAAACATCTCTTCAATATTCTTATCCATCTTACGGTTTTGATCCATCAGCTTCTCCTCTAGTGCTTCAGTTCTCGAAATCACTTGACAGATCTGAGAGCTGAGCACTTCCTCCGCCTCGCGAACCACTACTCCTGCTTCGCGAGCCACCGTTTCCTTTTGAATCGCTTGTGAACGAGTTTCCGCCATTGATTCCGAGGTCGTTTAGCTCTGATACCTTTGATAACGATAAACGAAGTATTAGAAATTTTATTCAACCAAATGAACCAATGTTTGTAAATAAACAAAGATCCAGTTCCCAAGCTTACAAGAGTTTGACAAAAGAGAAACCACTCCAATAAGCAAGAGCAACACACCGATTACAGAAGAAAACAAGAGAGACGATTACAAAATCAATGTTCTGATAAATTTCGTAATGAGCTAGATGATAACTTTCTTCACTCCTTTTTAAGCTTCTTTTGCTTTCTTCACTCTCTCTTGACCACCCTCTTGAGCACGTGCTTCACTCTAATCCAAAACAACCGACATTACGTGTCACTATTCCACTGATGTGACGCGTCTCAACCTTAATCACCAACTACATTATTCCACAAGCCCAACTTCCTTATTAGCTTCTTACCCTTCAACTTCTCTTATTTGCAAAACCAGAGGATTTCCTGTAACAGGTTTTCTCAACCTCTTCTCTCCCTTGATGTGTCCTTTGTTCTCTTATTCCTTTTGGTCTCCTTCTTAGTTCCACCGGAGTTCTTTCGAGAGCTCAGATCTCAGCTCCGTTCATGCTTTAGCTTCATCTTCCCCTTCCCCTGACTCAGTCTCCGATGAACTCTCCCGGTGTTCCTTCTCCTTCGTGGTCCCAGCCACCAAAAGCATTCTCCGAGACCCGTGAATGCCCCAATTACTACGGCTTCTGTCGATCTTTCCGTCTCCTCTTATTGTCAACCATAACAACTCTCCGTTCCTCGGATTCAAATCCTCTCATCAAGTGTTTTACTTGGCTGCAGCTGGACGGGAGCTCTGTTTTGACACTGGAGCCGATGAAGACCTTGACGTTGAAACCCACATCCTCGGCGCTCCCTAGCTCACCATTGTTTTCGATCTGGTCCAGGTTTGCTCATCAATATCTAACCAAAATCCTGGTAGTTAGGCTATATGGGTCAATTGGCATGCCCCTGAACTGGAAGATATTTCAATCTGTTATAGCTATATTGAACCCAACCCCTTTAGACATATGTGTCCTCTATTTGGTGGGTCGTAGTCGACATGATGCTTCTGAGTGTAGGGCCTCTCTACTCAGATTAGTTTGTGCTAACACTACATCAAGTTATAAATCTTTAGTACCAAATGTCTCTGCTTGGACAAGTCGAGACTTTCTCGAAAGCAGATTCTTGGTCTCTCCTGATTGGCTAGTTATCTCCTTGCATCGAGGTCGTTTGTTTATTTTGGTCTGGAGGACTGCAATGCCGAGCCACATTAGGAATTTTGACCCGCTAGTCCGGCGGATTATGTTGCTTACGTCCGTTGCTCCTATGTATTGCTTATCACCAAATTTTCGACTCTTTCTTCCCCATCGTTTAAACAGGTTTGGTCTGAACTCCAATCTCTCACATACCAGTCAACAGTTGCTTTACTTAAGAACTTCATTTGTTCGAAGACTGCTCTTGAATCTTAAGACAACTTGGAGACTAGTTTGGTACAAGAGTCCTTGGAAAATCCTGCTTTTTGAATCGTCCAGAGATGACACCCATAGAGATAACACCGGCTTAAACCTTGGCATTATGATCCCACCTCTACGGAGAGGGGGTTACTGACGGTTCACCAGGTTGCTTTCTCCATCACCCCCTTTTACTAAGCTCTCAATGTTGCAAAACATCTACTTTTTGAAGTCCCCGCCTATAAGCTTGAAAAATAGTGGCATTATGATCATCATTGAAAGGAATAATGGTTACCGCAACCTCTTCAAGCATGTCCCAGACAACCTTAGAACCGCAATCACATATGTAGTGACAGGTTTTCAGAACGTTTTCAACCCCGTTTGCCCCTTTGGCAAAGCCCTACCTCGTGTAGTCCCTCTCATCCAAGTGAGACCTTCAGCTTTGACTTTCTCATCGCCACCCAGTCTTCTACTCAAGACAATGGCCACCTTCCCTTTCATTGACTCGATCATGGAAGCTGCATCGATATGGCTTGACTTCATAGGTTCCAGTTTGCTAGTCAGCAATTGGTTCAAAGCTCTCAAGTTCCTTATATCGTTTGCTCCTATTTTTCCTTGTACTCTTGTTAAATTTGGTTCTGGGGAATGTCTCCCTATGTTGTTGTTTAAGCTACCCTTGCTATGTATGTTACTTTCTATATAATGGAGTGAAGCATACCGTTTGATAAAAAAAAAAAAAAAAAAAAAGCTTAAGTCAACAAGCGTTTCTGCGTTTCTTACTAGTCCCTACGCTTCTAAAACCAATGTAGGGATGGATGCTTGTATCGTTAACTCACTATTACCAGATGCCCATTATTAAATACATGCCAAATTGAACTCCATGCCTAATAAACACGATTTTACGAAATAGTTTATATTGCCACATGCATGTGAAGTATATCTGTTTTGTCACAAGTTGCAGCGTAGCTGGCCAATTGACATGGTTATAAACTTATAACCGTCAACATCAGAAGTTACAGACCAGAAGCTTCACTAACACATGGGACCGATAAAACCTAGCTAAAGAATTCAAATGAGGAAAATTCTACAATGATTTTTCCATTTCACACACAAAAGGGATCCAAAAATTTTCACCTTAGTGTAAGCTATTTAAACGAGTTCCTAGTACTCTTTTAACACTTATGTTTACGGAATGTCACTTTCTTCCTAAAACACCTACAGAAACACCTTATTCCTTGTCTATATACTTATATCTAACTCTAAAATTTTGATACGAGGATTAAACAATGTCATCGACATTATAGGCATTCTAACAGTTGTATTACATGTGCACATATTTCCATAAGCAAATCGTCAATCTTAAGACAATTATGATTTCATATTTCATTCAATCAATATATTAACATTTTTTAAGTACATTTTGTATTTAACTTTTTATTTATAAAATTTGGATAATTAATCTTTTACTATTTGAATAAATATTAAACTTGGATGAATATTTGTTATAAAATCTAATCGAAAATGTTAACCACAATATTTTATCTTTCTTAATTACGATTATTTTTTATAGAAATATCTACACAAAATTACAAAGAAACTTAATCAATTATAATATAAAATCACAAAATTATAGATATAAATAAAAGAAAAAAATATATAGTGGTGTATTATGGGTTAAATTCTAGAAATATACAAAAATAGTGCTTGACCAAAATTGTAATGCCCGTGTCCCGAAAAATATGAAATATGCAAGTTTATATCAAGAATTGGAGTGAAGTCGGTTTAATTTGTGGATGGTTTCCTAAGCTGGTCGATTTATTAATTAAATCAAAGGATGATTTAATTAATTCTGGTTTAAATAAATTTTGGTTTAATCTAATTAAATCATGGTTTATTATAATTAAACGAAAAACCCTTTTTGTTAATAAGAGGACACCTCCTTCCTGATAGTGTCGTGAATGACTGAAAGGAAACAAAGAGAAGAAGCGCTCATTCACGTGTGAGAAGAGGAGAAGGGAGAGTAAACTTGATTTTTGATGTTCAAAGCAAAAGGAACAGAATCGTCAGAGTTTGAGAGAAGGAGGATCTGACTGCTCAAATCGTTTCGAAAGATATTGATTTTTGGTAGGGTTGTAGCTAAGATATTTTCGTACACTCTCTGTTTTACAGAAGTGAATTTGAGTTAATATTCTAGGAGATATCGGCAGTTGTGGGGCGTTTCTTCTCAGTCGCGGATTGAGACCAGCGGGTGTTTCGGGATCGATTGCGGTTTCATCTGATATCCGATCGTGCTGAAATTTTGTGGGAAGCTTTGTGATGTCTAGGGCTAGCCTGGAGGGATTTGATAGTTAACGTTTGGTTTTTATTTTAGGGTTTGGTCTTTCAGACTGTTCTTTTCTGATGTGTCTGTCGAGTTTTGCTATAAGTAATTTTTGGTTGTGTGGCTTGTTGTAGGGCGTTGCTAGGCTGTTTCAGACGTTAGGAGAGTCTCTACTGGTTGTACTCGTTGTTATAATCAGTTTGATAAGGTGAGTGCATGACCATGAGCTTATCTAAGCGATTGGGTTGTATAACTTGTTTTGTGTGAAGTTGTGTAGGTGTGATCAATGTGTTATTGGATGTTCTGTTCAATGCCTGGTTTGTTATGTTTTATTTGTGGTTGTACTCTTGATTTGCTTGTGTGTATAGCTCGTAGATGGAAGGATCGTCTCACTGGGTATTTCTGGTAATACTCACGCATCTCATTGTGTTTGTGGTGCAGGTAATGTGTAGCGTGGAATCATGGCGATGAGGAGGAGGATGATCTAGGGTCTCGTTTGTGTGTTGTTGGTTATATTGTTTATGTTGGAAACTTGGATAGAGTTATGCTAGTTTGTTGGATAGGATGGTTAGGAGTGTTATTGTATTGATGAGTATTGGTTTTGTATTATTGGTATGTTTCCGCTGTGCTTAATGGTTATTGCTGGTTTAATGATGAGTTGTGGTTTGGGTTGGTTAATTAAGTAGTATGAGATGCTTAATTATGTATTGTATTTATTATATAAAAAAAACGGGTCGGGTTGTTTCAGTTTGGTATCAGAGCCTTTACGGTTCTAGAATGGTTAAGTGGATAGTTTAGAGCGGTAAGGAATTTAATTAGGTGAATTATTTTCCTGTTGCTTGATGTTTGTGAATGGTTTTTTGTGATGGAAATTGATTATGAGTAGTTAGTCAATTTGAGTTAATATGGAATCCTAGTATCATCCACTTTGAGCCTTCAATGAGATCCCACGGTAAGATGTGTGCTTTTTGTGCGGTTTTAAATTGTGTGCTTAGCTTTCTGTTTTAGGTAGTGCAGATGGTTAAGGATGGAGCGGTTGCTGGTCGTGGATGCGGACGTGGTCGGGGACACGACCGTGGTCGTGGTAGGGGCAGAGTTTCAGCAGTTAGTGAGTCTGTTGAGCAGAGTGTGACAGCTGAGGGTGTCGGTGAGTCGCAAAACTTCCAGGAGGGATCCATGAGTGTGGCCAGCGGTGGTACTGATAGGACCGTAGGCGCTGAGGGGGTCGGTGCGGACAGTGTTGGTGCTCGAGTGACCGGTGGTACTAGGGTTCCGGGTGTGGAAATCCCAGCAGGTGGAGCCCCTGTAGGAGGTGTGGACCTGGCGGGCTTGTTGACACAGCTGTTGGAGCGGATACTGGGAGTGGATCCGGTTCAGGCTCAGGTAGTACCACCAGTGGTGGCGGAGGAGCAGCAGCCAGTGGCTGCAGATGTGAGAGCTCATGCTCGTTATTTGTCTATGCTGAAGGAGATGCATAACCTTGATACTGTGCGGTTTTCGGGTGGTACGGATTCTACTACTGTAGATGCGTGGAAGACGAGTGTGGAACGTAACTTCCAGACTCTGAGATGTCCTGAGGTGTTTTGGGTGGACATAAGGGTCCACAATTTGGTTGGTGATGCTCAGGTGTGGTGGAGATCAGTGGCTGCTTGGAGAGTGCAGAGGGAGATGACTAAGACTGACTTTGTGGAGGAGTTCAACCGTAAGTATTTTCCGAGAGAGGCGTTAGACCGATTGGAGGTGCAGTTTCTTCAGCTATCTCAGGGGACTCGGTCAGTGCGGGAGCTGGACTTAGACTTCAGTCGACTTCTGTCTTATGGGGATCGGGCGATGGAGTCCGAGGTGGCTCAGATCAGGAGATTCATGAGGGCGCTTAGTGAGGACTTGGGGGTCGACTGCATAGGGAGGAGTTACGCTACGAGGGCGGAGCTAGTGGAGACTGCAGCTTAGATAGAGGATGACTTGAGGTCACATGTAGTGGTGGTCAGTCCAGCGGTTCAAACAGAGGAGACATTGGAGCAGAGCATTCCAAGCAAGGGTAACAGGTCGAAGCAAAGGCATAAGAGGAAGCGGGAGGACACGTCGGTGACAAACCAAGGCGGTCAGGGATGCTATGGGTGCAGGAGCACGGATCAAAGGTTGGTAAGCTGTCCCAAGAGGAGCGGGACGCAAGGGAATATTCGAGTGTGCTTCTACTGCAAGGAGGTGGGACATATCAGGCCTCAGTGTCCAAGGTTGCAGCAGTTGACAGTGGGAGGGGTGCAGCCGAAGGAAGGGCCGGGCACCAATCCCGGAGTTTAGTTTGGCTTATGTTTCTTTTTCTTTTAGTTATGTATTTTCGTTTGAAGTTGTAAATGATTATTGCATTTGAAGTTTTATTAAAAATGGAGTTCTTTGGTTTTTTCTGATTTGTGGATCTTGTGGAAAAGGAAATCACTCGGGAGTTCCATAAATAGAAAGTTTCCATAAATAGAAAGTTACTAAATATGAAAAGTGTTTCGGGAGCTACAGTTTTGCTATTTATGGTAAGTGTCGTTGCAAAGAAAAAAAAATAGAAGGATCCAGTAAAGGAAAGTTTCCATAAATAGGAGGTTGTATGAATAGTTAGGACTTGTCTATTTTTGGAAAGTAGTTGTGAAACGCCTGGAGTGGCGGGAATATTCAAAGGTTGACCTGAAGAGTGGTCACAAATGAGATGATAAGTTTTCATGGATTTTTGATTGGTGATGCCACGGTGCTACGAGATATGCGAGTTCTAAAAATGGGAAGTTTTATGAATAGTTAAAGCTTGCCTATTTATGGAAAGTGCGGTTGTAAATAAATAGGAAGTTCTATGAATAGTTAGAACTTGTCTATTTTTGGAAAGGGCGTGTGTAAACACCTGAATGGTTGAGATGTTTTAGAGTTGGCCTGAAGATTGGTCATGGTGGGGGTGATATTCGGTGAGGGAATATGGTGGTTGGTAGGACATTGCGATGTTTTACGCGAACCACAGGAGGTAGTTCCGGTCGGGAGATGCTTATAGATGTTAGGACTTGTTTGCTCATGAGGAGATGATTAGTTCTCATGGGGAGATGATTAGTTCTTCTGAGGGGATGATTAGTTCCCTTGGCGCACTGCGGGCTTGACGGGTTGCGACCCTGAGAGCGGCAGAGGAGATGATTAGTTCCCCGGAGGGGATGAGTAGTTCCTCCTGGTACCAAGATCTCGAGGGTGACGATTCGAGAGTGAGACGGTATGGCTCGAGGACGACGGTCTGAGAGTGCAGGCGATGCAGTTTGAAGGTTGCAACCTGAGAATGTATGAGTGAGAGAGCAAACAATGTCTAGGAACGTGGGTATGAGCATAGTTACTGGATGTAGACCTCGGAGGTCGGGATTGACCACGTGTTTTTGTGTTGTGCTGACTAGTGGAGTCAGGGTTGTGTGGACCATTGAGTGACGTGGATGTACGGGCTGTTGCAACAGTTGCACGAAAAACTTTGGCTGACATTGTTCAGTCCTGTCAGAGGATGTGTGGGCCGTGGAGACGGTTGTACGGAGGTCCTTGGCGGATGGACAGTGTTGTGAGATTCGAGGACGAATCCTTGTTGGTGGGGGAGAATTGTAACGTCCGTGTCCCGAAAAATATTAAATATGGAAGTTTATATCGAGAATTGGAGTGAAGTCGGTTCAATTTGCGGATGGTTTACTAAGCTGGTCGATTTATTAATTAAATCAAAGGATGGTTTAATTAATTCTGGTTTAAATAAATCATGGTTTATTATAATTAAACCAAAAACCCTTTTTGTTAATAAGAGGACGCCTCGTTCTTGTTATTGTCATGAATGACTGAAAGGAAACAAAGAGAAGAAACGCTCATTCACGTGTGAGAAGAGGAGAAGGGAGAGTAAATTTGATTTTTGGTGTTCAAAACAAAAGGAACAGAATCGTCAGGGTTTGGGATAAGGAGGATCTGACTGCTCAAATCGTTTCAAAAGGTATTGAGTTTTGGTAGGGTTGTAGCTAAGACATTTTCGTACACTCTCCTTTTTACAGAAGTGAATTTGAGTTAATATTCTAGGAGATATCGGCAGTTTCGTGGGGCGTTTCTTCTTAGTCCCGGATTGAGACCAGCGGGTGTTTCGGGATCGATTGCGGTTTCACCTGTGATCTGATCGTGCTAAAATTTTGTGGGAAGCTTTGTGACGTCTAGGGCTAGATTTTCACTGGAGGAATTTGATAGTTAACGGTTGGTTTTTAATTTAGGGTTTCGTCTTTCAGACTGTTCTTTTCTGATGTTTCTGTACAGTTTTGCTATAAGTCGTTTTTGGTTGTGTGGCTTGTTATAGGGCGTTGTTGGGCTGTTTCAGACGTTAGGAGAGTCTCAACTGGTTGTATTCGTTGTTATAATCAGTTTGATAAGGTGAGTGCGTGACCATGAGCTTATCTAATTGATTTGGTTGTATAACTTGTTTTGTGTGAAGTTGTGTAGGTGTGATGAATGTTTTATTAGATGTTCTGTTCAATGGCTGATTTGTTATGTTTTATTTGTGGTTGTACTCTTGATTTGCTTGTGTGTATAGCTCGTAGATGGGAGGATCGTCTCACTGGGTATTTCTGGTAATACTCACGCATCTCTTTGTGTTTGTGGTGCATGTAATGTGTAGTGTGGAATCATGACGATGAGGAGGAGGATGATCAAGGGTCTCGTTTGTGTGTTGTTGGTTATATTTTTTATGTTGGAACCTTAGATAGAGTTATGCTAGTTTGTTGGATAGGATGGTTAGGAGTGTTATTGTATTGATGTGTGTTGGTTTTGTATTAGTGGTTTGTTTCCGCTGTGCTTAATAGTTATTGCTGGTTTAATGATGAGTTGTGGTTTGGGTTGGTTAATTAAATAGTATGGGATGCTTAATTATATATTGTATTTATTATATAAAAAAACGGTCGGGTTGTTTCTAAAATATTACAATGTTTCATTTCCAATTGAAACTCAATTAGTCTGATGAAATTCTTATACTAATTTAGACATGGGTTAAGGTTGTAGTTGCTTAATAGTTATTGCTGGTTTAATGATGAGTTGTGGTTTGGGTTAGTTAATTAAGTAGTATGGGATGCTTAATTATATATTGTATTTATTATATAAAAAAAACGGTGGGGTTGTTTCTAAAATATTACAATGTTTCATTTCCAATTGAAACTCAATTAGTCTGATGAAATTCTTATGCTAATTTAGACATGGGTTAAGGTTGTAGTTGCTTACAAAAAGTTTGATCGTTCGGCCCCAAATCAATGCCTACAAATTCAGTTTAGAAGCATAATTTTGTTCAGATACATAGAATCTACAGCAGTTAGACTCGAAATGTTTTTTTTTTTTTCTTTTTTAAAACATGAATTTAGGTTTTAGGTCATGTATGGATCTGATTCAACTAATTACCAGAACATACATGTTGGTTCCTGTTTTCTTATGCCGTAGAGTTAACACTGTCATTAAAATATACTCATATCATAGAGCCGATATTATATGTAAGTGAAAAAAACCAAAATCATTAACGCTGGTTACAAAGTATTTTCTTAGTATTACCAAAGATATGTCGAAATATATTTTGAAGTGAATTTTCTGGGAAAGTTGTTTCTTTCTTTATTACTGAAATTAATAGAAGAAGAAAAGTTAGTTTTTGGTGACCGCAATGGGAATTTTGAAAACAAAATTGTTAGAGAGTTGCATGATGGAGTTTAGTACGACACGTTTAAGCATCATATGGAAAAATTATCAACAATAATAAAAAAGAAATGATCAAACTTTGACTTTTTCCAACATAAACCCAATTCATTGATGCGAAGTTATGCGAAGTTGCCATTTGATGCTCTATATTTTCGATATGTGTTTTATAATCCATTAATGACTTTTGAAAACAATAGACACAATACTGTATATATTCCAATATTTTGATTTTTGTTTTTTCATAATTTAATGTAAAAAATAAAGAACAATTATTTGATGATAAAAATATATATATTTTACATTAGAAGATGTCAAGTTTTTTAATATAATAAGGGTTTTTCTCTTTTTTTATTTGGTCTATTTGGCATTTTATATTATTTTAAAATACGATATATTTTTTAATATACTACTTAATAGTCAAGCTATTAAAATCCATAAATTCTCGTGAATTATTTCATTTATAAAGACTCAGCTCACAAATTGTTTGTTAAAATGACCCAACTGAAAATGTATTTTTAATAAGAATGATACAAATTAAGTACTCGTCAATAAATAGAAACTATTATTGAGAATGACCAAACCAATAATATTAATACGCACATTTATGCAAAGTCGTATTCAAATTATTTTCATATTATGGCTTGCGTAGACAAACATATAAAACCAACCCATCGGTAGTTCTTAATTAATAATTTTTTTTTTTATGTAGACTACTAAAACTAAATTATAGTCTTAGTCAATTTTTTAAAGATTTCTTATTTGTTTACTTTATATATTTTTAATCTTTTTTTCGGAACTGTAAAATGTAAATTAGCAGAGATAGTCTTATGACTCTTATCTATATGTTAAAAAAAAAAAGAAAATAATAAAACGAGTGTGAGTTGGGATACCTTCGAAATGGTTAATAGTTAGAGTAAAAAGAAGATATTATTGATACCGAAAAATGGTCTTTTAGAAATCTCTCTATTTTTTTTTTTTTTTTTTTTTTTTTTTTTTTTTTGTCAACAAAAGAATTAGTTCAAAAGAACCAATTTGAGGGTAAGTCACCTACAAATAAAACATGTTCTTTTTAATATGCATTTAAATAAAATGATGAATAGATGCATTGAGCATTTGGATGTGTTTAATTAAATAGATTATTAAATTTATGGTGTATTACATCATTGTATAATGTAAGCATTCTATTATAATGAAACACTTAAATATCTTAGTCGTTGGACATAATTGCGTCTTAAATAATACTACCTCCTCGTTCAGTTGTCCCATGATTTCAACCATTAGATTGGAAAGGAATGTCCAAAGATCTGAGCCCTTAAGATCAAAATGAGAAATCTATTTAAGAAGATAGTTTCCTTCATTACTTCTCACATCAAAATATTGAAAATATTTCTTCTATATACTATATAATATGCCTCCATATATACAGAAGGTTCATAATAATTCTACGAAGCCAGTGCATGTAAACACGACTTCTGGTGGTGAGGGGTGGGATATTGCTTATGGAGAAACTAAGGATATTAATGATTATATCACTTCTGATGTATATTCGGAGATTAATGTAGAAGATGGAGATAATTCTAAAGGATATCGGCTGAAGTACAGCTGGCCGAGTCAGATTATTTCTCTTAATGATAATATTGGCCTCAGTGCTGGTGTTGCAGATTCTGAAATTATTGCATGGAAGGATAAAATAAATATTGGTATACATGTATATGTAAATTCAATCCAGATACATGGTAAGAATGATTACTTAGGGATACGTCAAGCTGATGAAACTGTAAAATATTATTATTCTATTACTGCAACAATCAAAGAAGGAGGAGGTCTTACACTTGGAGGATTTGAGCCTCGAGGTGGGAAAACTAAAGATGAGGTTGAAAAAGAGGAAGAAGCATCAGCAGAAGATGGCGCAACTCAAAGTACCAGCAAGACTAATTAAGTCTCCTTTTCCCTTTAAGTTCTGTTTTCTTGTGCAAATAATACAGTGGCTTTATGTTCCTACCTTTCAGGGAAAAACCACGTTTTCTTTTCTGCTTTGTGTGCTTCCAAGTGTGTAGGAGTTGAGACTCCTTTGTAAATTGAAAATAAAACATTGAATAAAGACTTATTATGTTTGCTTATTGGAAGATTTGTTCTTGTGTTTGTATTGTAGAGTAGATATCACTAGAAAAGCAAATAACAAATTTGTTTACTAACAAAGTTTTAAAAAACTTGAGTGAAAGAAACGTAAAAGAAAAATTGTAATTATAACATTCTAGAAAATAATTGGAGATTTTGCGCATTTGCTAGCTCTAACGTTTCTGGTGGTGAGGGGTGGGATATTCCTTATGGAGTAACTAATTAAGTATATTAATATGATTATATCACTTCTGATGTATATTCGGAGATCAATGTAAAAGATGGAGATAATTCTAAAGGATATCGGCTGGAGTACAACAATTGCATTATTTGTGTTAATGATGATGTTGGCATGAGTTCTGGTGTTGCAGATTCTGAAATTCGTACATATGAGGATACAATAAATATTAATATTCATGTATATGTTAATTATATCCAGATATGGGGTAAGAATCCTTTTTATAGGGATACTTCAATCTGATGGATCTATAACATATTATTATTCTATTAATGCTATAATCAAAGAAGGAGGAGGTCTTACACTTGAAGGATTTGAGCCTCGAGGTGGGAAAACTAAAGAAGATGGAGAAGCATCAGCGGAGGATGGCGCAACCCAAAGTACCAGAAAGATTGATTAAGTCATATGACTAATTAAGTCTCCTTTTCCCTTTAAGTTCTGTTTTCTTGTGCAAGTAATACAGTGGCTTTATGTTCCTACCTTTGAGGGTAAAACCGCGTTTTCTTTTCTGCTTTGTGTGCTTCCAAGTCTGTAGGAGTTGAGACTCCTTTGTAAATTGAAAATAAAACATTGAATAAAGACTTATTTTGTTTGCTTATTGAAAGATTTGTTCTTGTGTTTGTATTGTAAAGTAGATATCACTAGAAAAGCAAATAAGATATTTGTTTTGCTAACAAAGTTTTAAAACATTGACGAAAGAAACATATAAAATTTGAAATTATAACATATATTGTAGATAATAATTGGAGAATTTGCGCATTTGCTAGCTCTAAAATTTTTGTATTCAATCCGAGTTCAACTCAAATCTGCAGTTTGTTGCTACACTTTTTTTAGGGTCTTTCCAACTCAAATAAATAATGTACATGGATGTAAATAATTTTTGGATGATCGGTTTATACCACACAAAGTCCAGGTCTCTTTAAGAAACTACACAAAACTATATACTATCCAATCGAGAACCACACCAAAACGAAAATCGATCTACAACCACTTTGCATTTAGATTCTGTATGTTTCAATTCAATATTTTTTTTTTGGACAAAAATATATATTTCAATGTTCAATAAGTTTTAAAACGTGATTTAAAATCGAAATTAACTAATCGACTTCGTTAACCAATAGTACCCTACCCGAAAGACAATGATGAATGACCAAACATTATTTTACTACATTTAAGTAAATAACCATCATTATTGATTGGTCGTTTAATACTATTTTCATCTCATTTCGTAAAATCGCACATTGATTAACAAACCATTTATTTTTAGAAAACAAGTATAGTATGCCACTTTTAATCTAACTCTCTAACCTTGTATTCGCCATGCCATTTGGTTATTAGATAATGCATATGCATGTTCTAAAGTATAAGTTATAACCTTTCTTTGCCAGAGTTCCTTTGTTTACACTGTTATCTTATCTATGTCTAGTCGGAGTCTTATAATATAAGTGGTTTACACTGCAAGCTTGATAGAGTAAGCCCTTTAAGGATACCTCTCGTGAATTAGTGATAATTTGCCCAACTTTGCTTATCTAAGAACTGAAGGAAAACCTTGCTTTCCTTCAGTCCTTATCACATCATATTGGTTTTGGATCACAGTTTCACAAAGCCTAAACCTGCGATTTATTCTTTTGATATCTCGATTCTCCAACTAGTCATATTGTATATATTGATTTGAATATGTGGAAAGATAATCTTTCTTTATCCCACAAATTTGCAACTACAACGAGAGGTTAAAAGAAGAGACTAAACCCCAAACTCTAAGTGAATGAATTAAGTTTTGCTTTCCAACAGACGAACATATATATCCAACTCACCAAAAATCGCATCGATGATCGAACAAACAAACTCCACGTATCTCTTGCACACGAAATTAGTTTTTCAAAGGACCCAAAATATGCTACTAAAGATTTCTTAAATTTCAAGAAAATTGGAAAGTTTTACAGTTAAGAAAAAAACCCTTGGGTTTATGAAACTGTGTCTTCAACTTTTTTTTTTTTCTTGACATCCAGTTTTTTTGTTTTTAAACGTCCATATTTCTTCTATAAGAAATGCCACTTTTCACAATACTCTTATCGAATAATACTATAGCCTTTTCTGTTTATGATATCACTTGAATGGACCTAAGTGAAAATAAAACCAAAAGTAAAATCGTTACATTGTTGCAAAAATATTGTGTTTTGTTTCGTTAGAGAGAGATGCATTGCGAAATCTACAAAAGTGATTGGTCAAAGCGAATACTTGGGGGGTCCTAGCTGGTTAAATTACTTGACAAAAGAAGACGCCGACGTGGCGACGCAGGCTTTTCAGTGTCCTGTCTTAAAAGGACGAAATGGACTTTTTTTTCCTTTCTTTTTTCTTCAGAAATTTTTTTTTTTTTTTTAAGATATGATGCTTAAAAGAAATTGCGATCACGCCTCAAAACTTTGTATTAAACATTCTAACCACGAATATGTAAATCAAATTCATCAATAAAATCATATAGGTAACACTTAACAACATCATAGTTACTATTTTTTTGTTAATTTTATTCACAGCGGATAACTAACAAAACAAAACGACAACGCATTATATGGACACCACATTTCAAAGTGATATATACTATTAATGCTTGTGTTTGGTGTTTAGAGCAAGTTACAATACGATTGTGTAATTTTTTCTATTCGTCTCCATATATTGGTTTTTTTCCCCTCATTGAAATATATTGAGTCTTATTTATTTCGCTGAAATGATTAAGTTTTTTAATCCACCAACTATTATAATTTACTTTTAATTAAGGTAAAACTTTTATAAACTAATTTTTATTGTGTACAATTATCATAGATAAATAATAAGAAGAATTAATACATATATAATTTTTCATTTTTTAGTCAACTTTTGTTTTGAATTTTCAGAACATCAAATCTTACATTTTCAAATAAATCATATCGTCAAATTCTCCAAAATATCTAAGAAATAGACAAATTTTCCATTAAATATATTTTACAAATTCGTTATCAGTTATGAAAAATTATTGAGTGGAAGTCCAAAATTGAATTATGCAGTTCGTCTAAGGTATATGAAACATACGTTTACTCATGATTTCCATTTTCTTTGTAAAAAAAAAAAAAATATGCAAAGTAATTAGTTTCTATCAACTACATTTATACTCAAAAATATAATTTCGATCAGTTAAACACTTTGGAAAATTCCTTTATAGTATATAAACTAGATTAGGACACAGGTTAAAAATTTTTTTATTTATATTATAATTTTAGAATAAAACATAATTTATATGATTGTTTTTTAAAAAAAATTTGGATAAAACATTATACAATAAAATCATATGCTAAATATGATGGCTTGAAAAAACCATATATATTTGTAAGTTTTATATTGTTAATTTTGTAACTTTTTGTATGATATATAGTTATGTTTGTTGTTTGTTGTTTGTTGTTTAATGTTTGTTTTAATTTTAATTTTTGAATATGTTTAGTGAAAGTGTTTTAATATGACTCGTGCTGTAAGATTTTATTTTAACTGCACAATAAGATCCCGAAAAATCACGATTAAGTGTGATAAATTGCCAATATTTTATTCATTTTTATGCCTAACAGTATATATTTTGTAACAATACATAGAATACTAAATATTTTATTTTGGAAATTGTATAAATCATTGAAATATTCTTATTCAGAGGATTCTTTGGGATATTCTTAAATGTATATTGACCAATTAATCTATAACCTTTTTTGGTAACTAACTTATATTTAATTTATAACCTATTTTTGTAACCAACTTATAAAAATTATATAGTGTACAAAAAAAAGTTGTGTAATTCCGTTTTATTATATAGGGAATTTATTATATAGGGAATCAAAAAGAAACTCTTCTACGAGTGTTAGTTATATCAACTATGTATACTTAATTTGTACCATTCAAAACCAAAATTCAAATTATTATTCAAGTAAAATATTGTGTACACTTGTAGAAGTCATATATAATATATATGTACAAAGAAAAAATATTTACTAAAACGAATACTGTTTTTTGGTCATAATATGATCAATCTACTGTATACATATTGATTTAAGCATAGTAATTAGGTTCGTGAGTCGTGATGAAACCACCAAGCATAAAGCCAAATTTCAATTTCATATTTTGAAGTCCTATTTTAATGAACAGAAATATCATATCATGACAAATAGTATTCATTTTAATTTTTTTAAAGGATATACTTTTACTAGGGTTTCATTGTTTTGACGTGACTAATTATAGTGGCATGCATGTCAACCATGAAACAAATACTACAAATAAGAAGAGAGAGAAACAGAGACTTTGCATTTTAATGATTGTTAAGGTTGTAACGTCAGTCTTGTAATTGATTCATGTATTCTTTTCATACTAGATTTGATTTTTATTTTATTTTAAGTAAATAAACTTTGAAGGTTTAAGAGATATGATCTTTACAAAAAACATACACGATCCATGCATGCAGAAGTACATATGATTAAGTCCACTCCCTCCATGCAAGTTTCGATAGATCCTTGTTTAAGTTCATTCCACTTTCATTTATTTATTTGTTTTACAGGTCTATTAATTATCATTGTTACTTTGAATCACATCATTCTTATAAGTTATAAATATCTTCTTAAACCATACACACACACATTCTCATGAAAATCTTATTAAACTATTTAAAATTTAATATTTTTGAATTTTGTGTTTCAAACCATACATGATGTTTGTAAGTAGAGTTGCAACAATAGTTATCTAAAAAATACTTCAGATGTAAATGACATGTAAAAAAATGGCTCGTCCATGGCCTCATTAGAAAAGTGGTTTTATCCTAATTGATTTGTAGATCGAAATAAACGATTTGCTAGTTTTATTCGATACACGCCTTTTTCGGTATATATATATATATATATATATATATATAATTAAACTTCTGATTTTAGCATAAAATAGATGGATTTCAAATAATTTCGTATACATTATATTTCCTAAGAAATCATTTGTTTTGAACCTTCTATTGAAAGACTAATAACATCTCTGCATTGTAGATTTGTAACGTGGGAGCTTGATTGTTTATGTATCATTTTGCAGACAATGATGCACCGTTTGTATTTTCCATATGGGATGCAATAATATCTCTCGCCATGCAATGCAACTTACGTAGTGTACGCAAATTATTATGTATATATTAATTTATCTATATCTGTTGCTGAGAAAGTACTTTTACGAAAATGATACTTTTTTTTAGTTTTTAAATACTGCGACATCTAAGTACTTTGGAAAATTATGAAATTTCAATATTTATGTGTTCTAATTCATATTAATCTACTAGTTACATACATTAAGAATAGTTTAGCTATCCATGAATATTTGCTTTTATATGTTTCTAAATATATTACCACTATATATATATATATATATATATATGATTTTCTATACAGATTTTTTGTAAGGAACCTATAATAAGAATCCTAATCCATGTTTTACTCCAAATCCTTATACATATGATTTCTAAATATAATTTATGTACGTAAGGAAATTAAGCATTGACGTATTCCATACAAAGTAACATACATGATACATGCATGCGCAGAAATAAGTTCAAAGGCAGATACATTAAAAGAAAGTAATTATTCTACTTATAGCTCGTGCACATGAGTTAGAGAATCGCAAATCAATCCATTTAAAAAAAAAAAAAAAAAGTATGAGAAGCAATCATACACAAAGCCAATAGCTTTTCGAAGTTTTTTTTAAAAAGTCATGTATATATTATCACTGTATTTGTTTCTTTTTTTTTTTTTTTTAAATTAAAATGGAAACGAGATCTACATAGGATGCCTCCAAAATCTACCAATTTCTTATAAGTTTGAAAACAGATACATCACTCATGCATTTGCCTTGTTGAATAAGACCGTTTATGAAAACATTTGTGGTCCTAAACTAATTAGAAATATCGAATCGTATTGTTCTCATTTGTGGTTTCTTGACATTTTTGTCGTATATATACGTCTAGCTTGGTCTATTCACCTTTCAGTACATACAATTTATAGTATCTAATTATGTAGCAATGGTGATTTAAAAACCTAAACAACAAGAAAAAAAAATCGATCGATCTTCTCTATTTTAGTTTACTAAAAATACAACATTTTTACTGCGATTATAATTAAAAGACACATTTTTACCATAAATTATTTATAAAAAATAGGGAAGTAGATTTTGTGAAACATTGACCCATTTACTCCACCTATTTGAAATTGTGTACATAATTAGAAATGCTAGATACACCTAAGATTTCCTGTCCCCAAAGAAATAAAGAGAGACATGAATGAATGAAGTTTGATATATATTAAAAATAAAAAAAAAAATAGAAGAGAAAATGGTCAATTTAATAAATTAATGAATGAATGTTGCCAAAAGAAAAAAAAAAAAAAAAAACAATTAATGAATGAATGGGTTACAACACTACTTAGTTTTTCTTTTCACTTGGCTCCCAATTTTGCAATACTTGTCCTTTTTATTGCACTTGGTGACAATCTTAGTACTACAACAAAAAGATTTTGACCAGTCTTCTCAATCACACACCCACATGAAAAACATAAAAGAAAATAAATCAAACTATCCCCAAAACTTAAACACACACTACACCTATCCCCACCTCAAGACAATCCCTTTCTTCTCCCCTTTCTCCAACACCTACCAAAAGCCTCTCTCTCTCTCTCTCTCTCTCTCTCTCTCTCTCTCTACACTAATCTCTCTTTCTCTCTCTAGTTCTTGATTTTTCAAGATTATTTCAAGAAAAAAAAAACATGGCTGACCAAAGTGGTGGCTTGGTTATGATGAGAGAGTACAGAAAAGGTAACTGGACTCTAAACGAGACCATGGTGCTCATTGAAGCCAAGAAGATGGATGACGAGAGGCGGATGCGGCGGTCCATCGGCCTTCCACCGCCGGAGCAGCAACAAGACAGCCGTAGTAGTAACAAACCAGCTGAGCTACGGTGGAAGTGGATAGAAGACTACTGCTGGAGAAAAGGTTGTATGAGGAGTCAGAATCAGTGCAATGACAAATGGGATAATCTCATGAGAGACTACAAAAAGGTTAGAGAGTACGAGAGACGAAGGGTAGAATCGTCTTTTGGCGCCGCAGAGTCGTCTTCATCTTCAGCTGCCGCCGCCTCTGCTGGGGATACGGCGTCGTACTGGAAGATGGAGAAGAGTGAGAGGAAAGAGAGAAACTTGCCGAGTAATATGTTGCCTCAGACATACCAAGCTTTGTTCGAAGTGGTTGAGAATAAAACGCTGCCTTCTTCCACCGCAGCAACCGCCGTGACCGCTGCTGTCGCGGCTGCTGCTGCCGCTATAGGAAGTGGAAACGGTTCGGGCGGTGGACAGTTACAAAGAGTGTTACAACAACAAGGTTTAGGATTTGTTGTTCCAAAAGTACATCAAATCATTCATCAGCCTCCTCCTCCTCCTGCTGTTATAGTATCTCTTCCTCCGCCACCGTCTCAACCACCGCCGCTGCAGCCGTTTCCACGACCACTACTTCTGCCACCGCCTCCACCGCCTTCTTTTCATGCTCAGCCAATACTGCCCACAGTAGGTACCTTCTTTCTCTCTCTTCTTAACTTCTAGCATTTGCTCTAAGTTTAGTTATTATTATCTGAGAATACTAAAAAAAAAATCTGACATTAAAAGAAAAACCCACATTGTAATTTATCTCAATAATTAGGCTGATTAAACCTGAAAATAATATACAATTTTAATGCAACATTTAGGCTAATGTTATTCTTTTGTTCGATACAACTCTTAAATAAGAACGAAAAAAAAATACTAATGTATTTAACAAAAATCATACATTAGTTGTATCTTGATATTAAGTTGGATTATTTTAGATATATATACATTACGTTATCATTAATTGGTATTAACAAGTAATTGGTTTCGGGTTATGTTTAATAAACTTTGTTGAAGAAGGATAGTAGTAGCTCAGATTCTGATACAAGTGAGTATTCAGACACATCTCCGGCGAAGAGAAGGAGAACAATGCCGACCACAACCGCCGGTCCTAGTGGTGGCGGTGTAGAAGTGGAGGAGGCTAGACGCAGTAAGAGAGATGAAGAAGAGACGACAGTGGCAGCTGCGTTATCAAGAAGTGTGACTGTGATCGCAAACGCGATTAGGGAGAGTGAGGAGAGACAAGATCGGAGACACAAGGAAGTGATGAATGTACAAGAGAGGAGACTTAAGATCGAAGAATCTAACGTTGAGATGAACAGAGAAGGCATGAATGGATTAGTGGAAGCCATTAATAAGCTAGCGAGCTCCATTTTTGCCTTAGCTTCTTCATCATCTTCTTCTGCTCGCCATAATAATCAACATCAGGGAGGTCCACCATAATATATAACTTGAAATAATTGTTATGTAGTTAATTTGATTAGGGAAGTGATTAAATCGTGGAGAGTGATGATCGAAGTACATAAATTGATATTTGAAGTCTTAATATTGTTTTTCACTCTCAAATGTTTTTATAAGTAAGTGAAATTTGTTGATTCCATGCAATATTAATTGAAATGTGATATGGTAATTAAACTGTGGGATTCATATTACAAGATTACTATATGTTTTAATAAATACACCAAAGCAAGGTGTTTGGTAAATTCTAGTTACTTATGATCAAGTTAACTTATGTATGTATGCTTTCTTGACATATGTATGAATATATAAAACCATATGATTCCATACAAAATATATGATCTATTCGTATTAAGAGATCCTTGACTTAGAATAAGCTCAAAAATATGGAGCCTTAACGGATACACGTAAATGTAATGCTACTCAATTACATTGGTGTAACCAAAAAAAAAAAGACTTGGAAGGACGTCGTAGATAGCTAATCATGGACCTAATCATGCAATTTAATACGAAGAAGCTGTGAAGCTTTTGGATGGGGAGCGTGAGATGAACGAGCAGGAGAGAGGAGCGTAGGGAAGCATTTAAGTGAGAGAGAAAGTGGTCAAAGGGGGCAGAGAGAGCAGTCAAAGGAAGGGGAAGAGTGTGGAGGCCATTCTATTGAGTATTATTGGTTCCCTTCTCATTCTTCTCTCTCTTCAATGCATCAAAGAGCTTAGTGACAAAAAAACAAAAATCCTTCTAATTCTTTTCAGCTTCTAAATTTTCTGTTTGTTAATCAAAGTGTAGAGTGTAGTTAAAATACAAACCTAAGGTTTAGACCATCCTGTCCAATATACATACTAATTATTTCACAGTATATGGTATGTGATCTCATTACACTATAAACCGGAACTCTTCGCGGTTAACTCATTTTCACAAGACCTACATTTTTGCAAACACTATAATAAATTGAGAAACAGTCCCATAGCATAATGGAACAACGGGTTAGACACAACCCACGTACGTTAACCCTAGATATAGTCAACCATCAGGTGGGGTTAAGGTAAAATTACTTAAGCCACGTTTCACATTTCCTTTAATTAGATTTCAATATCTCTAAGAATGTAGTTAAGAAAAGTGGAAACTATTCTGTCTAAGTTGAACTTGAATAACCCATGCTTCATATAGATATATAGTCAATGCGCAGATCCTATAAACACACGTAAGGTCCATCTTATGAACACGATAGTTCGATATTTTATTTGCTAGTGAAAAAGGGGAAATAAGAGGAACCCATGAGGGGTCACAACAATAAATCACAATGGGCCAATTTGGTAAGCAATATAATATGATATAAAATTATAAAATGTTTTTATAAGAAAGAGAAAAAAGAAAAGTGAAGTATGTAATGTGGTATAGTGTTGTACTCTATGGCCAAAAGTGCCTCTCTTTTTCTCCCCCACACACCCCCTTCAGATGCAGCTTTTCTACAGAGAAAGTGAGCTGTGTTGAAATAATGACAATAATAATAGGAACAAAAAAAAAAAAAAAAAAACATTTTAGATAGAGACTGGTGCGCTATGTTAACTTATGACACACCAAATTGTACCTGAAAATCAAATCTAGAAAAATCTATTCGTGTGATTAAATATGGTTTACTTATTAGACTGATATACAGACAAAAACAATTTTTAGAATATTGTATGGTTAATGTATGTGGTTACACCGATTATAAACTTGGTCTGACAATTTAGTCATGATTTAGTACTCCAAATTTAACAAAAAGAATGAAAAATAATAGTACTAATGATAACATTTACATAAATGTGGATTCTATCACCGTCGAGATTCAAAACCGGTAAAATGCATGGTTTTGACATTTCTTTTTTCTTAATAAGAGAATACTATTCTTTTTTCACAAAAATTAAAAACAAAACACTGTTTTTTTTTTGTCTTACAGAAACAACAGAAAACAAAGTTAACAGGACTAAAAAAATAAACAATCAGTCACATACCGTTGTTTGTATCCGTACATTATCCTAATTATTATAAAAAGAGAACTCAATGATGTCGACACATACACGAATACGCAGTTCATGTGACAGTGCAGTATCATATTGTGCAATTGTGTTCATTGATTGGGCCTATGAGCCACCACCGATAACCATAACAACTAGTCCACATAATGGCCTTCACGAGCGGGGTTTTAAACACATGATCTTCCACCAAACTCTACGCTATTATCTATATCTAAACTGTAAATTCTTAATCATCTAACTGGCAACTACTACATTTGGTTCAAATACAATTACCCATTCATATTTTGCTATTTTAATACATTCATAGTTCTTGTTACTGAGAAAATTGAACCAAAATATAATAAAAGTTAAATGTTTTTTTCCTCTAGTTTTTACTCTACATGTACTTAAATTAAAACCCTAGAGGCAAAAAAAAAACTATAAGAATGAAAACAGAATTACATTGTATACTGAAAAACGTAAAGAGAGGCTTGAATTTTTGATCATTTACAGAGTCAGAGGATCGTATCATTTTTGGTTTTTTTTTTTTTCCTTTTTCTTTCTCCATCAGACAAAAACTACTTACACTAGAGAAACAGACATATGTCAGAGGGACAAAGAAGAGAATATGATGCTCTGATGAAACAACATTGTGAGGAAGACTCACCACCAATCCTCAACATTCACATCTCTTTGCTAATGTTTTCTTTACCCCTCTCACAATCTTCCCGAACCAAACCAAGTTCATGACACCAAGCGCAGCTGGTACCCCGAATACCAAAACGTAACCGAAGATGTGCATCCTCATGACCTACCAGAAAACAAAGTAATTCCCAATCACATAAACCAAAAAAAAAAAAAACACATAGAAATTTGAAGCATCGTGATGTAGACTTCATGGGGAAGGTTTTGAAGCTATAGATATCAACATATCAATAAAACCGATAGATAGTAAGGAAAAGGGGATCATGAGTTTTACCTGGTTGTAGTGGAGATAGACATGATAAAACATGTATATGAAAAGTAGGATTCTAGCAACCTGACATGAAAGTGTTTGAGTGATAAGTAGAGATATAAATGCTAGCATCGAAATGAATAGAATGTTGCTGGAATCCATTAACAACGTACCAGCCAGGCCAAGAAGATGAAAACGCCATTAACAACGTATGCCAATGACTTCTTCATACCAGCCGTGTCCAGGTACCTTCACAAGACCCCCGAGACAAACCGCTTTTTTTGTCAGAAGAAAGATTGATAATGTATACATCTTATATGGTATATGGAAAAATAGGGGAGTACCATCTCAAGTTGATCTCGGGAGTTGTAATCTCTGAGATGAGGACCATGTAGGTATACAACTGTCCTTCCCCAGAAAACAAAGAGTAGGCGACTGCTACCCCCGATAACGAGTGATGCACAATCTGAAATCAATATGTCAATCTCTATCTTAGTTTTAGCGTTATAATTATCTTTGCACATTGATACTGTTGAGGTGTACAAGTTGATAAAACGAAAGTGAAGAATCAACACGCCGAATATTTGGGAATATTTAGCATATTGTAGAGACGAATCACTTGATAGAGTAAAGTGTTTGGTATAGAAAAGCTACTTACATACTCGATCCCACCCAAAGAAGGGTATTTCCAAAAGATCATCCCAAGATCAGCAATGAAGTAACCAATAGATATCTGCAAATCATTAATGTAATAATGTTAAAAAAAAAAATCTCCTCTCATAGACTCTACATTAGCCTTTTTGTATCCATTTAAATTAGTGCATACCCCTAAACCAAGAGAGGAAAGCCGTGAGCTCCGGAAAACAACAAGATCATTATGCCACCTATCAGAAAAGAGGTCGGACCAGAAGACAAAATAGAGAGACAGAGCCGAGATAAATATAGCATGAACCGTTGAGATACCCCTGCCAAACAAGATGAAACGATTCAAAAAAACACACACAACACTTGAAAAAAGAGTAAAACAATCATCAAACACACACAAACCGGTTATTCCATTCGATTCTTTGAATTTTAGTGAGGATGATATAAGTCTTAGAATGTGAGTTGCTGATAAAGTGACAAAGATCATACACCTGCAAATAAAAAACCCAAGAAATATACAAATCATCAATCAATCGCATCTCCTCAGATCTATAGAATCCATATTAAAAAAAAAGAACAGAACTTTACCACTTTGCAAAGGAAAATGCCAGTGAGAACAGAAGTGTAAGGGATAAAGGGATCAGCTAATAGATAGTTCTTAACCAAATGCTGAGCTTGGTGATGGTAAGACTTAATAGTACCAATCGTTTGCAAAGACGTCGTCGACATTGCAGACAATAACAGAATCTGGGTCTCTCGTAACACTATCTCATCGTTCACAAACCTAGACCAAAATCCCAAATTGACAACAAAGAGATCATCATCATCACCAATCTCAGAAAACTTCTCAAAATCCAGAGTCTTTGTCAAAAATTTCTCAATCTCGATACTTAAAAAACTAATCTGAGTTATTCAAATTCGAGATACGATAAACAAATTACAAGAATCTAACAAAATCTATAAACGAAGCGAACCCAAATCTCAAAAATCTCAAAAAAACTCACAACAAAATGCAGATTCGATAAGAAACAGATAGACAGAGAAAGGCCAATACCTAGACTGGGGAAGATCCAAAAAACCCGATCGAGGGACAAAGAAACTGGGATTCAAATCGAAGTCAAATTAAGATCCATGGAACCGATGAAAGAATCTCAGATGAAAAAGAAGGGAATCTGAAATTGAAGAAATGTCACGCAAAGGGGAGAAGATTTTTTACAAATCGAGAAGGCGAAAACTGTGAGAGTGAGAGAGAGAGAGAGAGAGGAAAAAGCAGAGAGAAAGGGTAAATGGGAAGTAGCATCAATGAAAGAAGAAGAAAGCTTTAATCAATGTGAAACGATGTTGTTACGATAGAGAGAAGAAACAACAACACCAAAACACTCCATCTCTGGGCAAACACACTAAAATAATAAAATATACAGCTGTTACACGAAAATAAGAACAAAAAAAAAAAAAAAAACAAACAAATTGTTAAATTTACAGTGTATATATTAGTTAGGTATTTTAACTCATAGGTTTCATTTTTTATTTTTATATGCCAAACTTTAGGGTAATTTTTTTTTTTTAAACGTATAATACAATATAGGCCGCCTAACTTATGTTAATGAGTGGGGTTAAAAAAAAAAAAAATTAAAACTCGTTTTTATTTGGTAAAAAATTAAAAATAATAGAATATACGTTTTTTTTTTGGGTGGAATATACATATGAAAATAACATGAACCAAAGGATAACACGAAAATGATAAAATCGGAATAAAATAAAGAGTATAGATTATTATAGTTCGATTCGTGTGATACACTTCGACTATCATGTCTTTTTCACTTTTTTTTTTTTATATAAAATATACAAAGATAGAATAAAGTATAACAAACAAAAGTTTTGTTATTAGATGATTTTGTATATTTCCTGAAAAAAAAAAACGTCGCTTATAAAACAATCAATAGTACGTGACGCTTTTTTAATTTACGAAACGAAAGTGTATATAACATTGAGTCAATGTTGTAAATGAGAGATTCTGAAAGCAACAGATTAAGCAACCAATCAATGAGTATATACATGTAAGATCACAACTAATTTTTTTGAAAACCATATTCTAATTTTAGTAATAAAACTTTGACATTGTTCAAAAATCCACCTTCAATGATGTCTTATTATTTTAAAAGTCAACAGCTATGGTTCATGAACCCAAGAGAAATATCAGTAAGCTCCATCAGAAAAATACACAAAAAGCCCATAATTAATCAGAGTAAAAACATACACCTCGAACTCATTATTTCATCATCTCTTAGATCTCAAAATTTCACTAAACATAGAAACCAAATTGCAAAAACGATAGTGAAAACATGAGATACTTACTGAATCCAGAGTTTGAATCTATATATAGTAAAATACCATCATATGACATCGTTTCAGCTCTAAAGAGCATTACAATACCAAGAAATAAACTTCAATATACCGATTAGATTCACACACAACCATCCTTTTTTTAACCAAGAAAAAGGATTAAAACTTGCGTTATTGGGACGTCGAGTCGATAATAGTAGTATTAAGTTCAGACAAAGAACATAATTAACGTTCTCAATATCTGTGTGCACCTTGAAGACCTGTTTGTCCTCCACTGTCAGAGATTAAGTAACGAACGTTGGAAATGACTCCTGTTCTGACAAGAGTCTCAGGTACGTTTCGATTTCACGATACGAACAAGTCAAGCGAGTTAGTCAACAAACCGGTCAGGTTTCTTGCGACGAAATCAATCACAAGTTCGTGTTCGTATGACTTAGATTTTTCTCACAAGTATTTTGGTTCAATCTCTGCTCTGCTCACAAGTATTTTGATTCGTGACTGCTGCGGTTAGCGTAATGTATGAACATCATCTTCATTGTTATTCGCATGGATGCGAGACAACCAGGTGTGTCGTCGACCAGCTCGCTCAAGGCAATCGGTGGATTGGATCGACCGTGTGGGTTTAGGGTTTAGGGAAGAGTGAGATTGAAAGTGAGAACTGATTAAGCGAGATGCAAAGAGATACCACTACTTCAAAAACGGCGTCTGCCGGTGCAAGGATTACTGGTGAGCTACATTTTCCTCTACTCGAATATGTTTTCATTCAAAACAAGTTGAGATAAAGAGTATCTAAACTTATAGAGGCATCTTTTTCTGAATCATTTATATTGGCAGAAACTTATTAGATTTTGTTAAATGATCATCAAGTTACTCGTCCTTGGATGCCATCCAAGTCAATACCATGGAGAGAAATTGATGTAAATGAGTTCAGAAAAGTGTTCAACCAAATTGAAATGAAAGAGAATTTGATTCATTGAGCACTAGAGAGTTCCATAAAGAAAGGTATAGTTCAAGTTTGACAAACATTCATATAGATGTGTTTTTGGATCTATGTTAACGATGATAATAGTAAGGTTTCAATGTGCATAGCTTTTGATATTACAATGAAGAGGAAGAGAACTCTACTGTGGAGTTTAAGATCATGTTTTCTGGGTATAATGGGTAAAGATCACAACCAGAAACAGAGGAGTTCACTGTTGTTGTCATTTGATGATCGGTCACACCATACGTGCTCGAGCTACCTTGTGTATTAATATCCCTCAGCTTTGAGATGCTCCAGTTGGGTCCATATAAAGCAGGACCTGATATAACCTGGGTTATTTCGATCTCTCCCTCTAGCATTTGCACAGCCTCTGACATTGTTGGCCTTAAGGAAGGTGATGAAATTATGCAAACAAGAGCAACTTTGATCATCCTTACTGCTTCATTGCTGTTGAACTCACCTTCGAGAATTGGATCTACGATCTCCATTATGCCCCCTGTCTGTTGCAGCGTCATCGCCTGAGATTTGATGTAACAACCAGTTTCAGTAAACTTACGGAAACAGATCGTGAATTGATTCAACTGAAATTGGGCTAGAGAGTAGTATAAAGCTCCACGGTTACCCAATTGATAAGAGAGACGTTATCAGCATTTCCCTGCTGTTTTGTATTACTCTTTCCACTAACAATTTCCATTGCCACAACCCCGAAGCTGTACACGTCTGCTTACTCTGTTAGTTGACCCCATAATGCATATTCTGGAGCCATGTAACCACTGAAACATAAGAGAAACCAAGAATGAGATATTTTCTTCCAGTCATGATTGCGGTTATAGTTTTCCGTTCTATACTTACATGGTTCCTGCAACTTTGGTGCTAATGTGACTGTGCTCTGCTTCATGGAGCCTAGCCAACCCAAAATCAGATATCTTTGCATTAAGGTCAGCGTCTAGAAGCACATTGGTTGTTTTTATGTCACGATGAACCATCCTTATCGCTGATCCTTCGTGGAGGAATTCAAGCCCTCTTGCGATTCCAACACAGATCTTTTGTCTTGCTACCCAGTCTAGTTTCAAGGAACCCTTTCCTAGCAATGTATGTAAACCAAAGAGAAATTACATCACAATACATATACGTGCACATGAATTAGACTTAAAACGTCTGGAAAAGCTTAGTCAATTTTATTTACCAAAGAGCGGAAGGGCAAGGGAGTTATTTTCCATGTACTCATACACAAGCAGCAAGTGATTCTTCTCAACACAGCAACCATAAAGCTTGACAAGGTTTGGATGATTCAGACCTGAAATCATGCCTATCTCATTTACAAACTCACGGTTCCTTGGCTTGACTTGGAAGAAAGCTGCTTGACTGCTATGATAGTTCCATCTGACAGCTCTCCCTGCGTTAAGTTTCTTATGTCAGAAACCCAAAGCAACAATAATCTTTTCTCAGGTTTCTATCTACATTTTGGGAAAACTTGGCATCTTACTTTGAATACGGATCTGAAACCTCCTTCTCCAAGAACGAGCCAAGGGCGCATGGTTCATACTCTCTTTGGACCGATTCGATCGAGAGACCCTTGTTTGGTTCTTGATGATGGTGAGCTTAAATGTCTCGAGAATCTTGAAAGAAATGGGAGTTGGAAATGGAACTGGTCACAGCTGCTGAAGTAGTTTGAATTAGGTTTAAAAAGTTTACGATCAGAAAAAACATAAAGAATCTTGTGATTTGATTTGATATTGATCGATGATAATATAAAGGCAATTTAATTATGATAAAACTTAACGATCTGCGAGTTCTTGTAGTCGCTAGCACCAGCTACGTACGTGATACACGTATATACCTACATGATATAGTTACATTTTAATGTTCGCTACTGTTTTAACTTTGTGTTGTTGTTAAATGTAATTTTTTAAACTCTCTCTCACAACAAAACTTTGTTTGTATATAGTTACCAGAAAAATTGTAGCTATTTATCTAAATTTGCTACAAATTTATTTCGGAAATGTTTTGCTCCTATAATTGTACGCTCAAATTTAATACTATTTTAATTGAAATGTTTTGCAACGATATGAGTAACCTGATAAGATAGTTGCAAATGGAAGGGTAGTAGCAAATGGTAACAAATTTGCTACAAATAAAACAGTGGCAATTTGATTCAATTCTGTTTCACTATTTCTGTAGTAATTAGTTACAAATTCTCACAATAATATGTAGGCCTCGGATTATAAACCGAACCAATATTTTGGGTGTTTGGTTCGGTTAAGGTTATGGTGGCTAAACCGATTGGTACAATTTTTTCCAAAAAACGAAATATTTTGGTTATTTTGGTTCGGTTTTCGGTTAACTGATTTTTTTTTTTTAATTGTTTAGGAAAAATCTAACAAAACCGAATTTTAACCCAAAAATAACTGAACCACCCGTAAAAGCCGAAACTGAACAAACATAAATATTTGAAATAAAACCCGAAATTATCTAAATAACCGAAAAATCCAATTTTTTTTTTGTCTTTAAAACAAATTTTGGTTTTAAAATTTTAAAACCGAATTAACCGAAAAACCGAAATAACCGAACCGAAATTTATTTCGGAGTTCGGTAAGATTTTTAAAACTCAAAAAATCCAAAAAACCAAAAAAATTTAAACGGATTCACCGAAATAACCGAACCGAAATTTATTTCGGAATTCAGTAAGATTTTCAAAACTCAAAAAAACCGAAAAACCCAAAAAATCGAACCGAATTCACCGAAGTCCCAGGGCTAATAATATGTCACAAATAATTACATGTAACTACATTTTACCTGTAACTCATATAGCTATAGAAAATAACAAACAAAGATGTAACAAATACAACCCGCTACTAGCTCTCTGTAACAAATTTATGACTATTGTTGAATTGTATTTATACAAATTATTTATATTTTATTAATTATTTATAAATTATGAATCACGTTTTACTTTTAGAATGAAATAATATTAAAATAAAAATACTATATTTATTAAGGATTTCATTTATTATTATGAAACCATCATTTTAAAAAAACTGAATTACAAAATAAAATAAAAAAACATAATTAAAAATAAGAATACTCCTAAAAACTGTAGTGATACTCCTAAAAAAACATAATAAACAAAATGTAGATGAACACACTATCCTTCCCTGCAGCAGTCTTGGATCTCAGCTAGATTTGTGCTTTTGAAACATAGCTGTGGAAATCTGACAGTTAAACCTCCACTGATGGCCTTGGGTGGTTTCAGTTGCGCCTATATGAAACATAGTAAACACAAAACATCGTTAATGGAAGTTGAAACTTGTTCAATTGGGCAGCAGCAGTTCCGTACTCAACAATTCATTTTTCTACTCTAAAAGCACAATTAACTAAGATATGATACATGCTGGAAAAAAAGAAACATGCTAAAAAGAAAAATGGAGTCATCATCATCAATCTTCAATCATATATGATACCTCTGTACATCCACTGAGTACTATTTTGACAAAATAGTTAAGTTCTACAAGATACTTACAAGGAAACAATGGCAAAACAGAAAGAACATCAGAAGTAGGATTTACTTGTTTGGACGGAAACTGAAAAGCCAATCTAAATGAAGACCTTCAAATTCAATTCATATGAGCATTTCCAACTTACATAACCATCAGCTATAAATGATGGCAAGTGGTCTTTGTATGATATCTTTGCTACCATGTAAATGTTTAGAGTAGCCCAAAATAACCAGCAGATACCAAAGGGGAACCAAGTTGAAGAAGAGATCCGGGACACACAACACAAGACTCGTTCACCACACCACAAGACAACACAACATAACACACCACAACCATTAACATTAACAAGGGACTTAAGCTACAACGTTTAACAATCTAAACTACAGCCACAAAAGTCAAAAGTAAAGCTTTATGCTGAGGGAGACACAACAAAAGACTCGTTCACCACACCACACCACACCACAACACTAAAACTGAGAAACAAGAGAAAGAGGTGAACTTTCGGGTTGGAAACTATCAAATAGACATACCCATCAAAAACAATCAAATCTCAATCCGTGTTCAAGAGAGAGTTATATAAAAGAAGCAGAAGCAGAGGAGCTTACGAAGATGAGAGTAGGGAGAAGACAAAGAGAATCTGCTCCTCGTCGCTTTGTTCTTCTCCTCCTCCTCGAAGTGACAAACTAAGTTCAAGCAAACGAACAGCACCAAAGTAAGAGAATTGACTTAGTGAGGATACAAAAAAAATCAAAGAAGGAAAAACAAAAGTGAGTGATTAACCAGAGAAACAAACCTCCCCACCTGCCTCTGTACTTCTTCATCCTCTGTAAATCAAGGATGCAGAGTTGTTGATGAAGAAGTATTAAAAAAACAATTTTAATGTACTTCTTCATCCTCCATTAAAAATTGTTTTTTTCGCAGCCTCTTACTTCTTCATCCTTTATAATTTTATTGGAATTAGAAATCCAAAAAAAATTATGTGTTATTTAATCATTGATTTTAAAATACTTATCAAAATGATGTGTTATTGGTTCGATGATTTATAAATATTTGTTAAAATACTCTATTATTCATTTAATGATTTTTTTTTGGATTTCAAAATCCACATTATGTTTTAAATGAATATGAATGGATTTGAAAGTGTAAAATAGAAGGATTCAAATCCAAGGATAAAACATGTTATTTCAAAATCTGTGTATTTGGATTTTTAGAATTTGCAATTCCATATGCATTTAAAAATCACCTCTCTAAAAGTTAACGTCATTTATATATTTTTGATACTAATTAAAATATTTAACATTAGTCTTGGGCATAATATCCGGTACCGAAGAACCGAACCGATAAAAGCGATATCGGGTAGGGTTCCGATTAAGCATAATTACCGAATGGGCTAAGAGACCTTAGTAAAATGGACTTCGGTCCGGATTTGGATTGTAACTTAAGTATATTAGGCCACCGTTTTAAATCCGTTTTAGGTCCGGGTTCGGATTGTAATTTATGGTTTAATCAGTTATTTGGTTATTTACATCAGTATTTATAATTTTAATCGGTTATCTCAGGTTTTATTTGGTTAGTTAAGTATTTTGGTTACTGAAAATAACCAAACAGATTATAACCCGAAATTTTTTTGAGTTATTTCGGATTTTGTATTGGAGTAGAAAACCGCTCCGAACCCGGCCACTTACTAACCGTACCGAACCGAATTTTTTGTAAATTATTGAATGGAATCTATAGGTCTTATACCGATTTACCTGAAATCCGATTGGGTAGAACCAAAATCCGATTGCCCAAGACTATTTAACATCATTTACTACATCATTTAATAAACGATGCTAAATATATCTAACAATCACAATTATTGTGTAACAATTTGTATCATTTGTTACAATAATAAATAGTAGCAAAGTTAAAAGAATTTAAAATCAAAAGTATTTCTACGTTATAATTTGTGAGAAGAATTAGTAACTAATTTTTACAAATTTTGTTAGGATATATTGTTTGTGAGTATATTTGTTACAAAAACATTGTTACATTTTAGTAACAATTAACCACAAAATATATTTGTAACTAAATTGTCACTATAGTCCTACAAAAATCTACAAATTTGCTAAGAAATCTACAAAATTAGTCTTGAGAAGTCTACCCTTTTCATGGCTGGGTTATCCACTGAGCAGCAACAAAACATCCTTGAGCATTTCCCTTTTGAAGTCGGCTCTCTTCCTGTCCGGTATTTAGGGCTTCCTCTTCTTACTACGACAATGACAAGTGCTGACTATTTGCCTCTTATAGAGCGTATTCGCCTCCGTATATCTTCTTGGACTGGTCGGTTTTTGTCCTTCGCTGGTCGCCTCCAACTTGTCAAAGCTGTTCTCTCCAGTCTCACCAATTTCTGGCTCTCTGCTTTTCACTTGCCAAAAAAATGTTTGCAGGAGATTGATAGCTTACTCTCGGCTTTCCTCTGGTCTGGTCCGGATCTTAACTCTAAAAAGGCAAAGCTCTCCTGGTCAAATGTTTGTAGACCGAAGAGGGAAGGAGGTTTGGGGATTCGACGTCTCCAAGATACGAATACAGTCTGCACTCTCAAACTTATATGGCGTCTTGTGTCAGCGGGTAACTCCTTGTGGGTTAGTTGGGTTCACAAGAATCTGATTCGAACTGAGTGCTTATGGTCTGTTAGTGCCTCGGGCGCTGGGGGCTCTTGGATGTGGAGGAAAATATTGAAGTATCGGACTCTAGCGATGACCCTTCATAAAAAGGAGGTGAGAAATGGACTTGGAACTTCTTTCTGGTTTGATACATGGAGCTCAGTGGGACAACTGTTTGCTCTGTTTGGGGCTCGGGGAAGCATTGACATGGGGATACCACGACTGTCTACTGTAGCAGATGCAATGACTCAAAACCGCAGGCGTCGACATTGCACAGAGCTATAAACAAGCTTGAAGCGGAACTTCACTCTCTCCGTATTTCAATGCCACAACAAGGTGGTGATCGTCCCCTTTGGAAACAGCAAAATGGTTCTTACAAGAGCAAGTTCTCCTCTCTTGGTACCTGGCATCTGATTAGGCAACATCACCCTCCTTGGAATTGGTCTAAAGGTGTTTGGTTCACTCACTCGACCCCTAAATACTCCTTTGTTACCTGGCTTTCTTTTTATCACAGGCTTTCAACAGGAGACAAACTCGTTCAATGGAATGCTGGAGCAAATGGTGCTTGTGTTCTCTGCCAAGGACAAGTGGAAACTAGAAACCATATTTTTTTTCTCTTGCCCCTACTCCTCACATATTTGGTCGACCTTGGCCAGTGGTTTGCTTGGTGTCCGGTTTACCACGAACTGTGACTCGTTGACCACTCTGCTTCTTGACTCGTCCACCGCTCGACTCCAACTGTTTGTTCTGCGGTACGTGTTTCAGGCTACGATTCATAGTATCTGGAAGGAACGCAATGCTCGACGCCATGGCGAAGCCCCCACCTCCATCTCCAACTTATGTTGCTTCATCGACAAAACAGTCCGTAATCGGCTACTCACGTTAACGGCCTCCACCGGTTACGAGATTGGTCTGCAGTATTGGTTTCATACCCATCCCATCTAATCAGCTCAACTTTTTCCTTTTTTGATATATTCAGCTTCATTTTCATTTTCTTTTTTAATAACCTTTTGAAGAATTTTGTATAACGGTTTTTTTGTGAATATAATTTAACATTCATAAAAAAAAAAAACTAGTTTATTTTAATTTTTGTCACTAATTAGTAAGTAACCGTCACAAATATCTGCTACAGATTATTTGCGTAACAAATTTCCAAGCTATATCATCCCAAATTTGTAGTGTCTAATCAAGCTATATAAGCTCAAAAGTCAAAACCTCTAAAATAATTGATCATCCTTTAAGAGCTGGAATCAAATAATAAAACCAGAAAAACATTAACCGTGATAAATTTGCATATAGCTTTAGCCTAGAAAGAACCATCTCGCAACAGTTTATAGGATTCATACTTAACCCAGATTTCACAGTTTCCAGCAATTACTCGTCCAGGAAGCAGCTCACATAACTCTTCGAGATTAACTCAAAATAATGCTCTATCAGATTCTGTCGACTCTTTGCTTGATGGAGATTACACCGGTATCATCTGGTTCCTGTAAAAATGTCATATACGGCGCCAGAGAGCCTCCAAAGTCGACTCCTCCACACTGCCTTTATCTCCAACCTTCTTTCACTTTCTTTCTCCTCTTCACCTCTGTTCACTCCAGCTCTGTTCTCCCACAACTAACGGAGCTAACCACAGCCACAAAATGACCAACTAGATAAATCAATGGTTCCCAAAACCATCTCTGAAACGTCACTTCTCTCTCTCTCCTCTTCCTTTTTTGTCACTTTCCGATAGCAATATGTACAACCATAACTCAAGAGACACTGTACCATATCAACCACAATTATTGACGTGACCCTGATTCGATGGAATACAAAAGTAAACTAACCGGGGAAACCATCAACACTACACGTCAACGACTCACCTCTTCACGTGACACAACACTAGTCAACACACCTTCACAACCATTATGAACGGTTCTATACATTGACTATAATCCATGGTTTAGCTGGTTTAATTTCTCGGTTTAACCATCATGACAACACATACACGAGGGTTAGGCTCCGCCGTTACCTTTCTCGGCGACACCGGTTTGTTCTCCCGTGATTAAACTGGGAGTTCATGACTTTTATCAGCCTTAATCTTGTTACTTAAGTTCACAATATTGGAACAATAGGGCTTAAAGAGTTTACGAGATGGAAAACTTTGCTACTTTTTGCAGTTGTCGCATTACTTTAGGAGTTAGGGCTGGTATGCCTTGATAGAATAGTTCGAGAGCAAGCAAAGCATGTTGAGTTAGAAAAGTTTATATGACATCTTTAGCATCTGATTCAAAGATGACATGCCTGAACCTCAAGCTGCTAACAGAGAGGACTGCCCATCGCAGGTACTGCTTCTACTTCATTATCTAAGAAAGTAACAAGTCTTGTTAAGGTTCATCAGAGGCTTAAAAACGCAACTTTATGAGCTTAAACTCAATAGAATCCAAGGTAGTTTGAGACAATACAAATGAATGTAACTCAGGAAGTAGAACAATAAACAGAGAGAATGACGAATATATGACAGTTTGAGAGAAAGAGAGGAGCACAGACGAGTTAACAAGTTCACTGGGCAACCGACTCCATTGTTAGAATAACTTTTTCAACAGTTAAATGTCTCCAATGAGGGTGTTGAATAAAATAAAAAATATGTGTGGATTAATTTCAGTTAAATACATTCAATGGAAAGTAAATGGGGTCTTCAATGATAAGTGTCACCTTGTGAGGCCATCAGTAACGGGCCAACACTTTAGGTGTTCTTAAGCAAAAATATAATAAAAATAAACAAAAGTGGGCTTAGATCAATTTTTTTGATCTTAAATAAGAACTGATTTAAGCCCAGTTCTTGGCTTACGTGTCATCACGGGAGTTGATCGATTTTTTTGGTGTTGAGATAATTTTCTCATTTCTCTTCTTCTTCGACATCGCGGCTGCTAGGGTTTGCGATAGAAAGAGAGAAAACGGCGAGAGCTTCGTTTCCTTCATCCTCGCCGTTTAAACACGAAAATCTTCCGAATAAAACACCCAAATCGAGAGCTCAAGTCAGTTGAAATCGATCTTTGCAAAGGTTTCCCGAGGAATCCGTTTAACTTCCGGCAAATCGATCTTTGATATGTCCGGCGAATCGATATCTTCTTCCTGATCCGTTGTGTCGTCGTCTCCTTTCTCTGGCAAAGATCATCTCCGGCGATATACAGGTAGTCCCGTCGTTTAGTCATTGTTTGTGGGATGTTTCATCGATTTAGGCAAAATTGAAAATTGTGAATTAGGTTTTGGTTAAGTAAGATGGTATAGGGTTTGTCTCATCTGTCAATTTACGGTTTTGATTAATCAGTCATGGATTTTACTGAGCTTATGATTAATCAATTTAGGGTTTCTTATGATGCTGATGATGCTGCACCATCTACGGGTTCTAACAAGAGAAAAGCTGATGATGCTGCACCATCTACGGGTTCTGTGGTTGGTGAGCACGAGAGCAGACCCGCGGGCATCAAGGCAGCGAAAAGATTAAGGAACAAAGGCAAAGAGAAGGTTGCACCATCTGCGGAGTTTAGTCACATGTGGGAGATAAAACAGAAGGATTTAGAGGGCATGAAACAACTCCAAAAGATGTCCATTCTTGACACTCTCATTGCCAAGAATGAAACCCTAGACGAAGATGAAAAAGCATTGAAGAAGAAGCTAATGTCGGAACTGTTTTAACTATGTTTTTTTTAACTATGTTTGCGGATTTTGTCCATCTTGTTTGTTGTCTATGGTCTCTATGTTTTTAATGAATCTCATTTTGTTATTTGTTCAATGTATGCGGATGTTTTATGGTCTATGATATATGTGTGATGGTCTTGTGATTACTCACAGAAACTTGCATATCTATACTTTAAATCTGTGACTGAATTCCGATTTTGTTTATAACGGTTTTGTTTATTTGTTTTTGATTTGTTTCGGAGGCTTTTAGGTGAGGGTATCCAGGACAAATTAAATCAAGGACCATCTTCAAGGACCTGCAATTGGTGGAATTTAAAAGGTAAGTCACATTGTATAATGGTCATGTTTGATGGTCTTGTTCGCGGATGGCCTCATGTGTGATGGTCTTGTTCGGATATGATGCTATATGATATATGAACCCGTGTAACAATGTTTTAACTATGTATGCGGATGGTCATGCTTATATTTGTGTTGTTGTTTCAGGTTGAAGAAGTCATGGACCGTGAATATGACGACGGTATAAACAGCCCATTGGACTATAGTACTGACTCAGAAGAAGAGGCTGAGACCTGTTACTATCCTCCGGAACCAGCTCCTGCGATTGGATTGACAAGCCTCCGGAACCAGGTCCTTGAAGCTCAACGACCAAATGATCCAGGTGAACTGAATCAGCTAAACGAACAAGTGATCCAGCTCAACGACCAAATGATCCAGCTCAAGGTACTTGTGATCCAGCTGAAGGATCAAGTGATCCAGCTCAAGGACCGAGTGATCCACCTGACTGACCAAGTGAACCAGCTCAAGTAATGATCAACCCGTGATGTTTGCTATGTACTCGTGAACCCGTGATGTTTAGGCTAGTTTGATAGCCATGTGAACCCGTGATGTTGCTATGTACTCGTGAACCCGTGATGTTTAGGCTAGTTTGATAGCCATGTGAACCCGTGATGTTTGGATTTTTGTTTAGGCTAGTTTGATAGCCATGTGAACCCGTGATGTTGCTATGTACTCGTGAATGAACCCGTGATGTTTGATCACTTGTATATATGAGATGAGAAGAGCACAAGGTTTTCAATCAAAAACAAACATTTGCTCATTTGCACAAGGTTTTCATTCTTTCTCACACAAAAAAAATATTTCTTTCTCTTCTTCATTGCTATGGCATCTTCTTCCAACAATTTCAACAATTTTCACTATCATTATGATCCAAATAATGATAGTATGAACCAATTTTTTCAAGAGCAATTTAATAATCAATTTGAAGCTGCTGAAGAGGAAATTCCGGAGGAAAAGAATACACGTATTTATATCGATAGACAACGGGAAGAAGGCCACGAACGTTTGTGGAACGATTATTTCAGTGATAATTCGACTTACACGACGAGGCAATTTCGCCGACGGTTTCGCATGAACAAGTCATTGTTCTTGCGTATTGTGAATCGTCTCAGTGAAGAAGTTCCATATTTTAAACCAAAAAAAGATGCAACCTTCCGGAATGGTTTCTCACCGCTACAACAATGTACTGCAGCAATTCGACTACTAGCATATGGGATTGGGGCGGACTCTATTGACGAATATTTACGTATCTCTGAATCGACTTCTCGTAAATGTTTGGAACATTTCGTTGTCGGAATAGTTGACTTGTTTGGCACTGAATACCTACGCCGACCCACACAAGCGGATCTTCAAAGGCTACTCTTTTACGGAGAACTGCGGGGTTTTCCCGGGATGGTTGGAAGCATCGACTGTATGCATTGGAAGTGGAAAAATTGCCCAACAGCCTGGAAAGGAATGTATTCACGAGGCACCGGTAAACCAACAATTGTTTTGGAGGCGGTAGCTTCACAAGATCTCTGGATATGGCACGCATTTTTTGGAGCTCCAGGTACTTGTAACGATTTAAATGTTCTTGATCAATCACCAGTATTTAATGACATTATTTACGGTCGAGCACCGGAAGTTACGTACTATGTCAACGGAAATGAGTATAATTTGGCTTACTATCTGACGGATGGTATTTACCCGGAATGGGCGACATTTGTTAAATCCATCCCACAACCACAACATCCGAAACATCGTTTGTTTGCAGAAAAACAAGAAAGTGCACGAAAAGATGTTGAGCGTGCATTTGGAGTCCTGCAATCTAGATTCGCCATGATTAAAAATCCATCTCTTTTATGGTCAAAGGGTAAGATTGCATATATTATGAGAGCATGTCTCATACTCCATAATATGATTGTCGAGGATGAACGAGATTCATACACACTCTATGACGAACAAGAATTCCAACAAGAAGATGGAACCGGAATTTCTCCGGATCTTTCGTTTTCAGTAAATATGTCTACAAATCTTGAGGGTTTAGGTGATGGCCATACAATAATTCGTGATCGACAAGCACATCAGAAATTAAAGGAGGATTTGATAGAGCATATATGGAATAAATTTGGTAATATGTAATATGTTAGTTTATTTTTAACATTTTATTTACAAGTTTATAAGTTAGTAATTTAAATGTTATTTTAAAAGTTTTTATAATTTGTAAAATGTTTATGAATATTATATTATTAAATCTTATGATCTTAAACATGTTCTCCCATTAACTAGCTTTTTAACATAAGATCTTAACTACTGATCTTACATTATTTCACTATATATTTATTCTAAGAACACCATAATTAGTTCCCCCATTTTTTTTACCTATGTTCTTAACACCTGATCTTAGATTATTTTCACTATATATTTAATCTAAGAACACAAAAAAAAGTTCCCCCATTAATGATGCCCTGATTGGAGAGTGGTGAAATAAGTTTTTTTTGACCGACATATCTTTTTTTATTTGCTGTTTTTCTATTGGTTATCCAGATTTTTGTGTTTTTTTTTTATCTCCTCTCAATTTTTTATACTCAATTATTCGGTTATAATCAATTGTTTTTAAAAGTAAATTTATATCAAAATTTATAATTTTTAAAAATCTATATATAGAGACTACTTTCATTTTATATTTTTTTTTAACCTTTTTTTGTTGTTAAATGGATCCCAATAATAATCCTTTTAACACTCAAAATTCTTCTAATCATCCGTTCAACTATCCAAATCCCAACAATTATCAGTTTCAAAACCAATCTCCAAATCAACCCCAAAATGTACCAAATTATGGGTTTTCACCAAATTTTTTCATGTCATCAGCTGTTCCAAACTATTCTCCATATTTTGGATGAATGATGCCATATCCATCTCAAACACCTTCTAGTTCTTCTACTCCAATGGGTAATGTTTCAAATGTTGGAGTAAATGAATTTTCCGGACTTTCTACGCAAATGGCTCTTGGTGATATGAGCGGTGGTACTAAGGCCACTCCAAATACAAAAGATTCAACTCCAACTCGCATGAAAAGTCCCAAATGGACAAATGAGCAAAATTTGGTGTTATTGAGTGGATGGATTAAAAATGGAACAGACAGCGTTGTTGGTAAAAACCAAAAAAGTGAAGCTTATTGAGGTAAAATTGCTGACTACTATAATGAGCATTGCTTATTTCATCATCCTCGCGACGAAGCTTCATGCAGAAATCATTACAACTACATGAATCAAAAACTAGGCAAATTGATTGGTGCTTATGATAACGCCAAGCGTTTACAACAAAACGGCTGGTCGAAGAATGACGTATTGACAAAATTGCATGAATTATATTCAAGTTCTATAAAAGGCCAATTCAATTTAATGTCAGAATGGCAAGCTGTTCGTGATCAACCATGTTATGGTAGTGAAGTAGGAGGAAACACTGGATCTGGGAGCAGTAGATCGAAGAGATCCCGTGAGAGTGATGCAAGTGATTCCAGTTCTGAAGGATATGTTGCTCGTCCAATGGGGAAAGATGCAGCTAAAAAAAGGGAAAAAGAAAGGTAAGGGCATTGCCATCAAAGGATTTAAACAAAGTATCTTAAAACATATCTTATTCTTAATTTTGGAAAAAAATGAAATTAATAACTTCTTAAGAAACTTAGATATTTCATGGGTCTGTTGAAGGTTGTTAAATTTGAGGTTCTTAAAAATGGATCAACAAAAGCAGTCATGTATTGGTTTGTTTTAAAGACAGAGAAGCATAATCATAAAGCTCACTTAATCGAACAATATTAGATAACTCGTCCTCAAGTAGATCCATCTTGGCTTTAGTCCTACCACATTGCTCAAGCGCACTTCTTTTCCTCTGTTCTTGGAGAAACCACCGCAGTAATTCCCTTAACTTCTCACTACCTTGCCCTTTAGGTAAATGGTCCGACAGAGTCATCCCTTCCTGGAAATGCAAAATCCCAACAGCTATCACAAAACTAATACCACAATTACGAAAACAAAAGAACCAATAATATAATCTCATAGAATCATACATTATCTTTGGCACTGCAATCTGCGTTATTGTCGAGCAGTGTCTTAACAGTAGAGATGTCTTTCGAAGTAATTGAGTACCATACCGCAAGGTGCAATGGTGTCATACCGTTCTACATAAAATATCCAAACCAAATCAGTCCAAGCTAAATCAATCAAGTAGAACAGAGAGAGAGAGAGTGAGAGAGGGAGAGGAAATTGCACTGGCTTTAGCTTCAATAAAAGGACCACTCTCAAGGGGTAGCTTAGCAGCTTCATTGCAACCGTTCTTGGCTGCCATGTGCAATGGAGTCTCACCAAACTGAAAGAAAACATTGAAGTGGCGTATGATACATCTGCAAAAATCCCAAAATCAAACAAAAAAAAAAAAGATTTTTGATTCATGGGCATACGATTTCACCAAATTCGAATGCAAATTCACCACCAAAACTTCAAATTCATTCACTAGTCTAAATTGATACGGTACCGAACCAAACACATATCGAAATCGGAGTTTTGTAAGTAACAGATTTGGAATTCAGCAAAACAACACAGGAGAAAAGAAAGTGGGGGAGGGGACATACGACGGGATTGCGTTCATTGAGAAGAGAAGGGTTGTCTTTAAGAAGCCGCTACAAAGCAATAAGATCGCCGGAGAGAGCACAATCGTGAATTGTGGTGGGTCAAACTGATCTCAGTCGTTGTCCACCACCGCCTTGTCGGTTCATTTCTTCTTCTTGCTCTTCAATCCCTCCAACTAAAAATCTAAAATCTTTCCCCACAGCTAAACCAAATCTAATCTTTTATTTTTTAGGATTTTGCGGAGAATCAGAACAATAGATCATGAGAAGAAATTGAGAGTACCTCCGCATCTTCCTCTTTTGAGAGAGGTAAGAGAGAGTTTTTGTTTTGGTGGTAGCTGTGTGAGAGGATTACCGACTGAAGGGTTTGATTATATCGTCTTGTTGTTTTCTCTGTCGATCAAAGGAGAGAGACGAGAGAGAAATATAATTAACAAAAAAAAATAAAAGAAAATTTTCATTTTCTCCCACCCAATCAGAAACTGACACACCCAAGTTTCTAAACATACCAAAAATATCTTAGCTAAACAATGATTCTAAACTAAATCATACAAAAACAATTAAATTTAATCACATGTAATACTTTAGAAACTCTTAAGATGCTGCTTACATCCTTTGATGGACTTGCCCTAAGGGCACAACTTTGGAAGTAGTCAACGAAGAGTGGAATGAATTCAAACAATTCAAGGCGCAAGAGTTAGAACGATTGGACAAAATAATCATGAGGCAAGAGGAGGCAAACCAATCAATGAAAGAAAGAGCTGAAGCTAAGAAAATGAAGATGTATCTAAAGCTAAGTGAAAATGAGCATCTTGATGACCAAAGTAAAGAGTTGTTGGAGAAGTTGAGTCATGATCTATTTGGAAATTAACTATTCTCAAGTGTCTGGTTGGGTTATGTATTTTCTATTTTAATAATGTGTGCTTGTCATGTATTATATTATGCTATGATCACGCGGTCATGTATTATATTACATAATATGATTGTTAAGGATGAGTGAAATACATATGCGCAACATTGGATTGATTATGATAAGTCTGAGGCAAGTGGTTCTAGTACACCACAACCATTCTCTACCGAGGTGCTACATGTTGGGCATAGTTTTAATCATATAAATTATAATGGATAAATTCTATTATAATATGATATATTCTATAAATAATGGAGAATTATGTATTCTCTAGAAGTTATATTGATATGGGCCTTAACAACAATCATTGAGTCCATATGGACCTTAACGGCAAGCATTGAGTCAATATGGGCCGTAACTGGACCTTGACACCGACTGCGTTCCTTGACAAAACGACATTGTCAAGAGAATATTCAAAGTTGATCTCATCAAGAGAATATTGGAAAATAACTTTATCTTGTGAAGGGAATATTGGAAAACAGTCTTATTTCATGAAGATGCGGTTACATGAATCCAAGTCCCATGAGGATTAGGGTTGGGAAGGTTTTTCTATAAAAAGGAGCTACGTCTTCAAGATACGACACGAAATCTAGAGCAAAGGAAAGATACTTCACGAAACCACAAGACGCACGACTCAGTTCATACATTGACTCGCTGCGCTTGATTTCTTGTACTTTGCAATCAATACTTTGATTAATAAAAATACTGTTCGACTATTTCTTTCTAGTTTTCCGTAGACTCTAAACGAATCGATTATTTTTGTCTAATTACTACCTGCTTTTACAAATCATGTGCGTGCTAGATGTCAATTACGTGATTCAAATAACTATCATGAATTGCAAGCAGATCTAGTCAAACACATATGGACAAAATTCAGGATGTTCTGTGATTAAAGAGGTTTATAAACTTTTGTGTGTGATTTAAGTTAAGATGATTGTACTAATTAAGTTATGTACGTTTTATTAGCTGTATTGTGTGTTTGTATTTTCCGAATTTGAAGTTTCTGTAATTTTATTTGTTTTAATAATAATATATTATTTTTTGTTATACTAAAATATTAGCTAAAAAAATTAAGTTCAATTTAAAAATAACAATGTAACTTTTATTAATTTTAATTATTACTATAAATGTGTTTTTATCAAATTAAGTAAAAATAAAAGTATAAAGTGAAAATAGTGGAATAATGTGTTGAATTTAATTAAACAAAACTACTTGAAAGGTTAAAATTGATTTGGGTGTTGAATGATTAGGTGGAAGAAAGATAAAATGATGTGAAGTGTTAAAAGTTGATGTGGAGGATGTTGAAAAAAAACCATTACATGGTCTAAAAGAAAATTTTTAATTACATCTGAATATAAATAATGTTTCAGAGCAGGTATTTAGAGTTCAGAGACTAGCATATATTTTTATTTACATTGATGATCTTTTGTATTGTATTACGTGTTAGTCTACAAGGCTCAAAAGTTGAAGGAATGATGAATTAATCGAGTGATGGAGAGCTTCACCATATACTTGTGTAACAATCGGACACGATCAGTGCAATTACTAAACTTCAGACACAAACTGAACATGTAAAAGCGAAACTAACAATATATTCCTATTTGTACAGTAAAACCTCTATAAATTAATAATGTCGGGACTATGGAAATCTATTAATTTATAGAGGTTTTAATTTATCGATAAATTAATAATTATTAATTTATAGAGAAACTTTCTTAATTTGGTAAAAAAGAAAAAATAAAAAAAAGTAATCGTTATAACTAATATTTTTATAAAATCAATTACAAGGAAAATAACAATTATCATGTTTTAAAGATAATACTCAAAGCTTTTTATATTGTAAAAATATTAAAAATGAACTCCAATAAAAATTAATGTGTATGTATATATATATATATATATTTGGATAATTTTGTATAATTATTAATTTATATTATTGATGAAACCATATATTTCCAAAGGATTTTCAAAAAAATTGTTATCTTATTATTTTATCGAATAGTATCTAAAATTGACACTATTTTCAACTTGAAACGGGAGAAATTTATTAATTTATAGAGATTATTAATTTAAGAGTATTAATTTATAGAGAAATACCCTAGAATGACACACATTTGAGTTTTTGTTCCAAAATTAGCACACACGCTAGAATGTTCTAAAACTAGCATTAGTATATTATTATTATTTTATCTCAAAATTAAATCTAAGCTTATGATTTTAATTGAAACAACAATATCCGATGAAGCTTCCAGCAAAACTAAGCTTTTAATCTCAGATCTTCTTCTTCTTCTTCTCCGGCGAAGCTTGTGGTGAAGCTTCCGATCACATATTCCGATCAGATTTCAAAAATAGTTGAAGAAGAAAATAGATGGAAGAGGAAATCTCCAGAGCGAGAGACCAATGGAGGACGTAAGAGACGATCGATGTAGAAGAACAAATATAAGAAAGATTTTCAAAGAGACGAAGATGTTAGAGTGAAGAGAAGAATGTTCCAGAGTAACAAACAGAAGAACGAGACCTCAGATAAATCCATGGTTGTGTATCTCCTTGTGCTCTGCTCATACTTACCAGTCTCGATTCTCATGGTAATTTTCTTTTCCCCCCTCTCTCTAAACTAGATTTGCTGAGCGAAATAGATCTGTTCCCGTATAGATTTCGTATCTAAGTTTGGGTTGAGCTACAGTTTGAATGTAAAAATCTTGAAGCTGAAATGTGTATTTGAGTTCTATTCTCTCTTATTTGGATACCAAAATAGTTGCATATCAAGTGTTTGATATAATGTCATTGGGAACAAAATAGTTGGTAAAGAGTAAAAAGTTCATCATTTTGATGTCTGCGGCTTATACTTCGTATGGAGTTGACTAGTGATGATGAGGCGTAGTTTGATCATCTAGTTTGGTCATCACCATTACTGGGATTTCTGAATATTTAGGAAAATCTTCCTAAATATCAATGAAGCTTTCCTAAACATATGAAATCCTTCCTAAATCTAAAGAAATGAGTGTATCACATATTACTCTATTTCACCTTTGCTTTAAGAACATGGTGAGAGTTTTAAATTTGTGTAAGGCTTATATGTACTATTGAGATTAAGCTTAAACTTTATTTCTCTCCAATGACTACACTACATGTAGGAAAAATGGTAAGTATCTAGCTTGCTATGAGTTTTTGAATTGTTTTGCTAATGATAAAGATCAACTTGGTAGTGTTTCTTGGGGTTTTAAAGTTAATCAATCTGGTAATGTTGCAGAACTAGATTAAATGTGTGGTGATATATAAGATATCTCTTGAAGTAATATGTTAAAACGAAAATTGATTTCATGGACTGATCATGTTGTTGAATAAGGTTTTCAGCTATAAATTCAAGTGATTGATGATATACATGATGACAAATATATCAAGAACAAAGCAGAGAGTTGATGATGAAGATGGGAAAATGGGCACTTGAGTGGAAGTTGAGTTCGTCATTATGGAAGATTTTCCTAAAATTCAAGAACACCTTCCTAAAAGCTATGGAATCCTTCTTAAATTTTTTAAAAATGTGTTTCTAAATCTCTTTATATGTGTTTTGCTTTATTGTATCACATATTACTTCATTAGTGATGTATACTGATTTGATTATGTGCACATATTGGTGTTTTACAATAAAGGTAGCAAATAGAAATATCCAACATGATGTTTTAGGAAGATCTTCCTAAACATCAATGACTTCTTTCTAAATTTCAAAGAGTTCTTCCTAAACGTCAATGACTCCTTCCTAATGCTCTTTTTTTCTTTTCATGACAGTCTTCCTGAAATTCAAGAAATCATTCATAAATATATGAGAATCCTTCTTGAATGTTACATTCAAATCCTTATTATATGTTTACTGGTGAAAACATAGCTATCTACAAAAATACCAAGATAATTAATACAAAACCTTCCTGAATATACTTTAAAACAAGTCTTGTGGTGAAAACCATCCAAACTATCTTTCATAACCAAAATCCTAATGCTAAAACAAAGACCATGTGAATACAAAGAATCAAACTGTAAATACTTCGATCTCATATGGCAACTGAAGCCTTCAATCTTGTATGAGCACCGTTCGTCTTTGATTCTGAGTGTTATTGCAGCTCCAGTTCTTCCTAAACTTTTTATGAAAGTCATCCTGAAGATCAAAGAAACTTTCTTGAATTTCGTTCAATCCTTCCTGAATTTTCATAAGATGGAAGTAAGAACCTATATATCTTAGAGCATACGTGAAAACTAAAAAAGAGCAGAACATATTAACAAACAACAGTATGCGCAAGACCATCCCAGAAAAAAGCATAAGATAATAACAAAGAGATCAAGAATCTAAGAAAACATAAGATTATGGTACAAAAAAAAGAGAGACAATATAATAAGAAAGGATGAAATTTTCTAGTACCAAGTAAGCATCAAAGCACAGAGAGAAACACAAGTCCTCAAGCAAGCAATTGCAGCCTCATGTGTTCCTTTTCTCAGCAATTCAATAAATTTCTTCACAAGAAAAAACAAAATATAACAAGAGTTACATGGTTTAAAATAGATCCTAGCATGAAGATCCTAAATATTCAGAAATCCCAAAAATTGTGATGACCAAAACAAGAAGATCCTCCTCCATTGTATTTTGCCTTATACACTACTAACCTACCCCATAACCAACGAACTACAAGCCATAAATGATTGTTAAACATGACTTTCAACCACGATTATTACCTCCTTGACAACAACTCCTTTTCTTCTCAACGTCTCTTGTACTTCTCACCATTAACTCAATATTATTCCCTTCATCAGAGCATAAAGAGCAGTTATTCAAGGAGTTCCCTGGAAGGAAAAAATTGATGTCCCATCATCTCACTACCACCATGATTCAATTATGTAGCAATAAAGAGATAACCATCCCATTTCCAATCATTCAAATCCCACTCCACAATTCTTTTACCTACTGACTTCAGATCCATAACAATAAACTCATAGAAATATTGAGTCTCACCTTCAATTCTAGCTTCCATTACAGATAGTTTCCACTCTCAAAAGAGGGGATAAAATTCAGACTAACATAAGAAATACAATAAAACCAATTGATCTTTGGTAGATGGAAAGTTAGAAAAATAAAAACTTGCAAGCTTATTCCTATAGATTCTTCTCTAGAACCTTAGAAAGGAACTCAACGACAGATCCATAATTTCCAATAAACCCAGAAACATATGCAAAGGAGAAGAAGCTGAAGGATGGTCGAATGATGAGCAGAGCAGATTCGTACCGTAGTTAATAGATTGGTTTCACCAATGATGAGCAGAGCAGATCTCTTCAGTGCCGTAATTATTGGTTTCACTAACTTCGACTTCATGAATCACTTTCAATTCAGATTCGATTGGGTTCGTGCGATTAGGTTTGGAATCAGTGAGAAGGAGGAGCGAGAGAGAAGACGCTGGTTGCAATATCACGATCGACACTGTTTTAATTTTATTAATATCTAATATATAATTTTGTGCTAGTTTTGGAACATTTAAAAATGTGTGCTAGTTTTGGACTAAAAACTTAAAATTGTGCTATTTTTATCAATTGCCCTAATTTATAAAAGTTTTATTGTACTTTGCTGCTTCATCTGTCACATTTTAAGGTTTAATAAAACTAATAACCAAATTTGCAAAATGCAAGCAAAATATGAGATAATTACTGAATCCAGAGTCTGAAATAATATAAAACCAAAAAACACAAAGACGTGGTTTGTGCTCTTAGAGCATTACAACACCAAATAGAAATTCATCAACACACCAACCAAAATGAAAGAAACACACTGCGAAAAACCCAATTAGATTCACGCACAAACTCCTTTCTAACCAGAAAAAGGAGTAAAACTGCGTTCTCGGGGCGTTCCGATTCCGAATATAGTATTAAGTTCAGCTTGGGACCCTAAACACAAAAAAACTCACACTCTTGCTCAGACGAAGAACATAACATTCTCAAGCTCTGCGTGCAGCTTGAAAATTGCTTTGTCCTCAATTGTAAGAGATGATAATGAAGAGGCAAGCGAAGCAGCAGACGTAGAAGCTCCCCTCGGCTGCCTAATGTTCCTTTCACGAGAGCTTGCCTCATGGTAAATCCTTCCTCTATAGGCAACCATGTCAGCATAATAAACCGGAGGAACAAGAGAGACGGGTTTGGTGCAGCGAGTGAAAGTGAAACACATCTCGAAGATGAGCTTCTGAACCTGATCTGATGAGAATCCAAGTTCATCCCAAAGAGTGTAGTAATGAGTCGGTTTGCTTGTCCCGATCCCTCCATGGTGACTGCATAGGTAGAAATCATACTCATACGGGTGAATGACTTTCGTATCAACAACCGTACCTGAAGGCACATTGCCCTTATCACTTCCATCATTGCTTGTAGCGGGGAAGAAACGGGTTTGGTGACGTTTCTGTGCTACGATGACCGTTATCTTTGGGTTGTAATCATTCTTCTCAAAAGTCAGCTTGACATCAAGCAACTCCACATTGAGAACCATATCGAACTGAGCATCGCTGACACCATCACGGAATATCACAATCTTGTTAGGTCGTTTCCCAGTGGACTTAAAATGAGCTTTGACAAGCTCCAAGCAAGCATCCCCAAATCCTTGTATTTCCTCTTTACGGTGAGGCTGGGCAATGACTCTAGCTGCATAACGGTTAGCTGCAGGCCAGTTTAGAGTACCCACAACAGCAACAATAGACGGGCTCATCTTGTCTCGAGCAGCGGGATGATTGACATCGGCACCAATGAACATGACCTCATCACCTTTTTGGAAGAAAGAAAAAGTAGTATCCACCAGCTCGACGTTGCTTCCACCAACCTTTGCGTTCATCTTGAGGGCAAGATTTGCAAGGTACTGATCAGAAATTCTACCTCCTCTAGTGGCAGATCCAGTCAAGAAACACTGAGTTACCAGACCAAGTTTGGTTTCTGCTACCCATTTCAGAGTCTTGTAGCCATCGGCCCTCCCGGACATAGCACAAAGAACAAGAGTAGGACGAGCCCCACCATGCTTACGAGAAGCCTCTTCAATTACGGACCGAAGCAATTCCTCAAGAGCATTACAATTAGAAAGCGTATCCATTCTGGATGTTTTGTAAACGATAGGAGGCTCCATCTGCATCCCAAGTTTCCAACAACGTTCCATCAGGGCATCCACAAAGTCATTAGGCATCTTGTTAAATCTCTCGGATGCGGTGAAGTCAAGTACAGCCCAATGCTTGACTATAGATCCCCTTGTGACTCCCTTCCTCATAAGATTCCATTGGTTGTTCTGTCTCGCGTTGGGTTCCTCGCTCACAGCTCTCCCTCTATCTGCCAACTTCAATGTTGGGGCCTTTAGTACACGACCTTCCACATGTGTCATGTTTGTATCCACTTTCAATCCGAAGTTTCCAATGATTTCTCCACTGTCATAAAGACACATACAAAAGGATTAGACTGACAAAAATTTTAAAAGAGAAAATAAAAGTGAAGTACTTTGTACACATACCCGCTCGGTCCATTACGAGACTTTATCATCTTATCTATATTTTTCTGCCTTTGTTGTGGATTGACCAGTGACAACTTCTTTAACCACAACGCTGAATCCTTATCTAAGTCATCCTTTGGATAAATCTGACCCTCAACCAAGTCGCAGAATTCCATGGGGACTAAATTTTGCCGACCATTTTTCCCCAAATCCAAGCAAGGAATATCTTTGAGTTCAATGTCTCTTCCATACTTGATCCTGAAATACTCAACAATGGTAGTTTTTCTTGGCGGCTCGTTTCCCTCTTGATCAATAAGATCAAACTTTATGTCTTTTGTGTCTTGCTTACTCAGCCCTACAATGGTGAGTTTCTGCTTGTTCTTTCGATGATTGACAGTGACTTTCAAACCAGTCAATTCCTTTTCCACATCACGCCTACAATTCTTGACCTGACGTATATCAGACCACTCAAAGTACAACTTCAAGTACTCGATGACTGACATTGCTTTGCGAAACGCCAACACGGAGTAGTCCAAGCACAATGATAAACCTTGTGCCGTGGGCTTCAGAGTATGACGATACCCTTTCGCAGGTGCAACTCCGAAGCCAAAGTCTTCACCAGGCTCAGTCTCACGAGTGAAAAAGCTTTTACCGACAGTGATCATACACTTGGAAGGATGCTCTTTCATCACAACATCCATCCCTTGCAATACATCACGCGGATTCAAAGACGTACTCCCTGTCATGTACTCTTTCAAGTCACGTAGCTTCAGCGCATTCACCTGCTTGATTGTGAAAGTATAGCTACGACCTCTCATCTCTTCAGTTCCCGGGAACTCCGCCTTGAATGAACCCGTAGGCAGTTCAGCCGCGCTGAAAATGTTCTTCTGACCATCATAAGCAGTCATAGCGAAGGGAAACTCTTGAGGATTGTCGGTGAACACCTTGTCCCTGACCATAGCTAGCTCAAACCTTGATATCTTCTTAGTAGGATTATCTCCTTTGATTTCAACATCATAATGTGTTATGACACTATCCGGATTGAAATTGACTCTAAAATGATTGACATATAGATTAACACGCCGCACAGCCACAACACCGCCTCTATCAGGTCGCTTCATTGGTTCTTTCTTATCAGTAGACGCAACTTGTACAGATGGTCTTGGATTCATAACTTCAGCAACTGTCAAATTAATATACAAACAACTCTTAGCTTAAACAAAAAAAAAAATCACATAAATATGCCTAATGATTCATAATTTAAGTTGCAATTATTTATTGTATAATCGTTTTATGAAATTTTCCCAAATCTCAATTCCCTAAATAAAAGATATGAATAAATTGAGAACATACCACGAACGGGCTCAGAAACCACGACGGAGGTGGACGGAGAAGCCGAAGCCGGAGAAACCTGTGGCTTACGACCCCAAGCTCCCTTAGCGGCACCTCCAGCATGACTCACTTGTGTCACCTGAGCCTGCGGCGGCTGAGGAGCCGCCTGTGGCCGAGGTTGTTGCAACTGAGTACCACGGCCACCGTGAGGTCCTGCTTGTGTCACTTGTGGCTGCGGAACCGCCTGTGTCACCTGAGCCTGCGGCGGCTGCGGAGCCGCCTGTGGTCGAGGTTGCTGGAACTGAGTACCACTCCCACGGCCACCGTGAACAGACGGAGGTCCCCACTGACTCTGGCTTCTGAAATCCTGTTGCTCACCGCGACCTTGACCACGATTCCCGCCGCCTCGCTCTGAGCCGCGACCACGACCGCGATCTCCGCCGCCATAACCGCGACCACGGTCTCCTCCGCCGTAACCACGGCCACCACCGCTACCATCACCACGACCTCCGCCGCCTCTGCCACGGCCATCACCACGACCTCCTCGGTAACCACCTCGCTCCATAGGATTAGGATTTGATTGGATCGTAACGGGAAGACACTTTAGTGAAATAAAATAAAAGCTTTGGCTCTGTCTGCTCAGAGTTAAACAACTAATACACACAAACACAACTTGTGTGAACAAAGAACCAATCCGAGGTTTTTTAAAAAAAGGAATAAGAATTGTCTCAGAGAAGCTATTGAAATATATATATATATATAAAAAGAAAAAGAGAAGAAGCCTTAACTCGTAAGGAGTTTTGGTAGAAAGAGTTCGCGAATGTTCCTTTTGTAAACCCACCGTAACTAAAACCCAATCGTCTTTTAACTTTTTTTTTTTCTTTTACTTTTTAATTGTCGTCTCTTTTTTTCTTATTTTATTTATTTTTTTTTTTACTTTTTACTTACCGTCTCTTTTTTTTTTTTCTATCCTATATTTCTTAATTACAACTTTATTTATACGCACAAAACTTTTCTTAATTACAAATATATAATTTTTGTTATTGATTTAAATCAATTTACGAGAAAGAAAAAAACCAAACAAAAGTTTCATGTTTATCTTGTACCAACTATTTTTCGTGTGCAAATTCTTTTAACTGTTTCACGGTCCATCATTATAAATTAACTAAACCACTAAAGGGTGTTAACTGTTAAAGCATGATGTAAATAAAAAACTTTGGTACTTGTAACTAATTAAGACTACTGATTAGTAGTAGTAATTTGTACTAATAAATTTGTCTTTAAAGTTTTGGTTATTAGAGGCTGTAACGGTAGCTTTAAATTGCAATTGTATTTTTTTCTCTTTGTAATACACCTATGATCATTTTATATATACATCATCATACTCATGGGTAAATTGGGTATAATACGTTACCGTAACTTTTTCGTTTCTACCACTTTAAGAAGGAAAACTCCATTAGTTTTTTTTAATGTTTGGTTAACGGTGTTAATATTTATTTTATTTCCTTTATATATGTTAAATATGTTTTTTAGATATATATAATCAAACATTCGTTAAAATCAGTTTATTGATTATGTTCGTGTAACGATCCAAATTTGACCTCTATTCAAATGTGTCTATTCTGGTTATTTGATTATACATTATTCATATACATTTTTAGTTAAGTTACATTTTATTTGAGTTATTAAGAAAATTAATGCATTTTGTATTTAGTTGATCTTGATCATAATGTTTTCTTGTATTCTCTCTTATGTTAGTTATTGTCTGATTAAATAATTGGTTTAGCATAATTGGGCCTATTGTTTGATTAAAGAATAGATTAGCACTTGGGTCGTATGTTAAAACTTTCTTCAGGTGATATGTGTTGATAGAGGTGGGCCAAAAAACCGTAATCCAAAAAACCGAACCAAACTAAACCAAAATTAATGGTTTGGTTTGGTTATGTTTTAATCTAAAAATTCATTTGGTTGTTATATTTATTAATTAAATGGTTTAGGTTTGGTTTAGTTAAAAACCGTAAAACGGAATGCTTTTTTGGTTTTTATTAAAAATTTGAAATACTTATATTTAAGTATATATGTGCAGTTTATATTATATTTAATAATGTCTTTAAGATTATTTTTATTGAATTTATAGTTATTTGAATTATTTTTTTAGATTTTACTTTTTAAATTATTTGGAAGTTTTGGGTTTCCAAAACTAGATTTAGTTATATTTTTTTTAAGTTATGTATATCTTATTGAATGATATATTACTTCTATTTTTTTGTTTATTTTATGCAATAAACATAATTTTTTTTTTTGCAAAGTATAGAATAACCTAACAAAACCATAACCAAACCAAAACTAAACCAAACCAAAATACATATGGTTTTTCTATGGTTTCATTTTTCTAAAACCAAAAAAACTGTAAACCAAAAAAAAAACAAATCATAGCCAAACCAAAATATATGTGGTTTCTATATGATTTTAATTTTATAAAATAAAATAAAACCGTAAACCGCAAAAATCAAATCGAAACCAAACCAAAAAACCGAATGCCCACTTATTTATCGTGAGACGACGCTATAAGCCTCTTTCGTTTTCTTTTTCCGTCTCTACAAAACTACCAAACTACAGTACCACTCATATACCGTTTGGTTCTATGATCGTTCTATGTTTTTCACATCATTTTCTTTATATTTGTTAAAGAAACTTGTTTATTAACCATACGAACTGTACATGTATGGGTAGCCATAAAAAAACATATTTGAATGATTTTTATATAGTTAATTTTTGTGGAGTATACCAAGTTACCAACTTGTGATTTAGCATTATCGAGTCATAATCATTATTTTTAAATATCATAAATAAAAAACTTATATTTATTTCTATGCCAGTGTTTTCACAAGAGCCTTTATGTAGTTATATAGTTAAACTAGAATTTGTACCCGTGCAAGCGCGGGATTTTGATTAATTTTTTTTCTATTAATATCAATTATTGAGCTTGAATATAATCATTCAACATTTTGAGGGTAAATCGAATATACTCCCTCTGTATCAGAATAGATGATGTTGTAGGATTTTATTTTGTATCAGAAAGAATGATTTTCTGTATACTTTTATCAATTAATGCTAAGAAATTACAAATTTCAAGAATCATTAAACAAAAATTTAAAAATTTGATAAAATATTATTGGTTAATAATTATAAAAGTATGTTATTATAAATAAATAATATATTTATTGCTAGACATTAAATGTTTTTCTTAATTCATGTAAAAATCCTAAAACGTCATCTATTGTGATACAGAGGGAGTAATTATAAATATATGTCATGTGGTAGATAGTATTAGGATAAATAAACGATATTGATGACTACTTCAAAATCTTTAATTATTAAGAGAGTTTATTTTTTATTTATATTTTATTAAGATATTTTTAAAGGTTTTGATGTTGATCCATTTGTTGATCTAATTGTACATATTATTTATGATTATATGTTGATACTAACATAACATTATTTTATATAAATTTGAATATACGAAATTTCATCAATATTGCTTAGCGTAAAGATAAAATATAATATCATATCGTTATAACATCTTTACCGAGCTTGCTTTACCCATCGAAGTAATTGCAACGTCCCATAAACAGCCAATTCATGAACGTGTCTATATTATCCCACTTTTCATGATTATATGGTTAAACTGTTAAACCCGACTTGGAATGATAATCTATTTAATAATGTATGTCATTTATTTTTCTACAAACTCATTCGTTTCATACAATTAATGAGTTGTCAGAGATTTTAATTTAGTCATGTGAAGTCGTGTATTATTATCTTTTCAAGTTTTATTAATTTATTTTCAAATACTTTTAACTATAATTCTTTCATCATTATTGATGGTGCACTCCTTTTGAAATCTACTTTTTTCTACCTTCTATTGGCTCAAATATAACACATATTAGACTGTAAAATAATTTTCAAGATAAATTATAACTATTCTTTTTAATTACTATCTTTCAATACTTAAATTTGGATTAAAAGCATTTGATTCAATTTATGAAATATCAAAAAATTTTTCCTTTTTGATCATGTTATAAAATAATATTTCACCTTTATTTTTATTTTTCCTATTTAAAATCTTATAAATAAAATTACAGAATTTTTGTTATTCTACCATAATTTTAAATTTTACTTCCATTCTAAAACTCAATAATATATAATTACATTTAAAAAGTATTCTGAATTTAAATTTTAATTTTATTCTAAAACTCAATAATACGCAATTACATAAATTTTTTTATTCTACCATAAATTTAAAATTTACTTTCATTCTAAAACTCAATAATACATTTGAAATTTTAAATTATGATGAGTTTACTAGAAAATTTTAATTATATTAGTACCGCTAATAAAAAATTATAGTATTATTTTCTTATTTTAACATTTTATTTATTGTACATAATTTTTATTATTATTTAAACTTTATATTAATTATAATTAACATATAAATATGCATTAAATAAATATTAAAATTTTATTTTATAGTAAAAAAATATTGCTTAGGTGGATATTTTTGTAGCTAGAAATGATGATATATAATTACAAGATCAATGGAGATTCTAGTCATAGTTTTTGTCTTCTTGATGTAGGAAAATATTTTATTTGTCTCTTATAATTATGTATCTTAACCATATGATGCACGTATATGTAAAAGAACTAAGCATAAACGATACATGAAAGAAAGTTAGGTACGAATAGATAATAATATTATTCCAAATTCAGTGTTTTACTTCATATTTATTGGGTAGATGCTCTATTCTTTTCTTTCTTTTTACTTTTTTTTTTATGGTTGAATAATAAAATTAGAGTCTCGTTAATCCCTATTTTGTTTGCCCCTTGCTTAATGCTTTTTCGAATTATGATCGATGGGTAGATGTTCTCTATAGATAGAATATTTGATTTTGAAACAACATAATTAGTCATTACAAACGAAGCCGTTGCACTGGTGATGGAAGACATGAAAGGATGTGTGAAAGTTTAGAGGAGTGGAGAAATTAAAATTGAATGGTATGCATTATAACATCGGATGGTGAAACGACATGGATCGCGGGTTAAGGAAGAGAGAAACGTGTGAAGGTGGACCGTCCTTCACACTGTCGTCGCTAAGCTTTATCAGGTTGAATCAATATGATTTAGATATATTGCTGGGTCTAGAAACTTTGGATGAAATAGTGTTGGGTCTACAGAATTTGAATGAAATTTAATGGATCAGTTTATCATTTTTGTAATTGTTTAAAAAGTTTATTAAAATATGTAAGATCCACGAAATTAAAGAAGAAATAGCTGATGTGGCAGCACGAGAAGTGAAGTGAGTAAAGTTAATTTTATATATATAGATTTTGTGCACGGATGCATAATACAAATTTGTGACTTTGTGAGTTGTGATTTAGCATTATCAAGTCATAATCAATATTTTTAAGTTTTTATTTACTTTTGTAGTTATTATAAAAAAAAATTCCCGGTATACAGTGAATATTATATTTAAAACTTTTTAGTTTTGGTCAAAGTTAAATTAAAAGCTAATAAGAAAAGAGCAAATTAGATTAAATGTTTAACAGTTTAAGATTAAATATCTGTTAATTCTAATGCACACACTTTTCTAAAAGACTCGTCTAATTTTTTTAATAAAACTATCACAATTTTATCTCTCAATCAAAAACAAAGATGGAGAATCATTTTTACAAATTACAATTGTCTTATCGGTTTGGTTGATGGTGCCTTTTCAAACAACGCAAGGTTATATCGGCTTTTTATTTCCAAGTTTGCTAGTTGTGATGTATAGGTTTTTTTTCTTTTTCTTTTGTTGTTGAACTCATAGCTTATATGACTCATCTTCTAGATATATATAGTCACAAGAACGATATATACTATATATCTCATCTTATGACCCCAATACTTCCATTGACTTTTAACGACTCCGGCATTATTGGATATTGAGATATGATAGTTTAAAATTTATTCTTCATATGAGTTTTAAGTTTTGACTCAAAACGCCCAAAAGGCGAAGCTCCAGTATATATGTAAGGCATGTGTTTGTGCAATGTACGTTTCTAACACTAGCTAGCTAGTATTAAAATTTTATGCAAAGCCACTGGACCAATCATATACCGTTTCAACTAAAACTATAGAACGATCTATCCATATACCAATCGTAACGTATATCGAAAAAGAAAAAAAAACATATTTCGATTATACTATGTATTTCTAGGTCGTCGTTGCAACGAATCAGATGGTTTTTTTGGGGATAATTGATTGTTTTATTGACGGTGGTTGCACGGCTTCGAAATGAACACGACTAATAACTTTTATTAAAAGGATGTCGTATTCTAGAGTGATGTTTGTGAACAGTAAGTAGAAGTAAAGTCAGCGAAGTACGTTCTTACGAATCATGAAGTCAACGAACCGTATGTCAACAATGGGCTTCTGATCCCGAAGATCTACATCACTAAAATTTATTTTGTTGTTCGATTCCAAAAAAAAAGAAGAAAAAAACATATTCACCTAATTACTATTTTTGTTTGTCTTTAAATTTTAAGATTTTATAGAATATTGTTGGTTACACAAACTTCACAAGTCTGTCATTACCCGTACGATTCTTAAGTGCATGGTTTCTCATCAAGCTAAGCTCAAAACCTCTAATTGATCATCCTTCAAGAACTATTTCAACCAGAAAACCATTAACCGTGATCAATTTGCTTATAGGTTTTATTAGTTGCTTCAGTGACAATGACATCAATGATTATTTATTTAAACATTCCTCCTCCATATGTATTAGCAACTTAAAAAAGTTAGAAGTCAACTTAGGGTTTATAATTTTTTTAACGAAAGATACTCTACAATTGTTTTTCCTTATTGTATCAGCCTATCAGGTCATGTACTTGAAAAAGAAACGTACACAACGTACATATGGACTATGGAGTGTGGCTTGCTTATCCTTATGTACATTAAATAGTATAATGATAAAAATGAACCCATATAACATCGTCATCATGTTATTCTTCATATAAAAAATGTGTAAAGCCGACATGTAATTAAATATCCAAAAACTACATAGATTAATACTGTAAGTAAAAAATTATCAAAAGGTTATATCATCATCCTAAAACTATACAAATGTATCAATACTATCATGTAAATATAAATCCGATGATTGTTGACTTATTATGTAACGTTGTTATTGGAAAGAAAAAACCGTAAATTTGTTGACTAAACATTTTGTATAAGTTGTGTGATTAAATTTGTAATTTTATTAGTTCATTATCATATCATATGTATCTGAATCGGGGTAACAACAAATCTGCTTATATTTGTATAACGTGGGTAACATACATGATGATATGTAAATCTTTTCATCATGTTAGTAATAATTAATAAACACATATTTATATAAGTTTTGAACAAGTGTCAAGAAAATTGACTTACTTATATATACCACCATCTCTGTACAATACTATCAAACTTCTCTGAATACTTTCCATTTATTACTTCCGTATACAACGCGAGACAGCACCTATAGTTACAGTTTATTTTATCTAAATCAAAAAATTTGATGATTATTATGAAATTGTATATCTTTATCCTTTATCCAAGAACTACGTAACTAGTATGATTTATTTAATTTCTGTAAGTGAGAACCTATTAAAATATAGTTAGGTGTGTGTCGAGAACATGCCTCTTGCCCCTTGGCTAGAATAAGTTAATTGGAATTGGTTGTGTATTTCAGTATTTTCTTAACAATACATGTTGACATTGATTATATAGTAATGTCGACACTTACTTTGATTGAGATCAAGGCGATCAAGGCTTAGTCTTCTCTTATAAGAAGATTAAGACAAAGTATACTTTGTACCAAACTCAAAACAACTCCATAATGAGAACGATGACTAACTCTCCTGTCAATATCTATGCCGCCGCCGCTATCTTTCTCCTCCTCTCCATCTCCCATTTCCCCGGAGCTCTCTCTCAATCTGCCAAAGTTTGCGAATCCGAATCCAACAGCACATGTATCGACAAAAACAAAGCATTAGATCTCAAACTCATAGCAATCTTCTCAATCCTCATCACAAGTCTAATCGGTGTTTGCCTCCCGTTCTTTGCCCGGTCAGTTCCGGCTTTCCAACCCGAGAAATCTCACTTCCTCATCGTCAAATCTTTCGCCTCCGGAATCATCCTCTCCACTGGTTTCATGCACGTCTTGCCTGATTCTTTCGACATGCTTTCATCTCCTTGTCTTAACGATAACCCCTGGCACAAGTTTCCTTTCACTGGATTTGTTGCCATGATCTCCGCCGTGTTCACACTCATGGTTGACTCTATTACCACCAGCGTCTTCACCAAGTCAGGAAGGAAAGATTTACGTGCTGACGTGGCATCAGCTGAGACTCCTGACCAAGAGATGGGGCACGTGACATCTCATCATGGCCATGGCCATGGTCATGGTTATAGTCATGGAGAGACTGATAAGGAACTTGGGACTTATTTACAGCTTCTACGGTATCGTGTGATTGCAATCGTTAGTACTCCTTCACCGATCTCGTTCTTTTTTATTTTTCTTCAAACTTTATATAATTAACTCTAAACTTGATTCTAATTTTTAAAGCTTGTGGTAAAAGTGAAAGTTTTATAACTTGGTTCTACATGTGATTGAAATTGATGATTCACACAGGAAGGCTATATATGTCAGTTTTTGTTTCAGTTTATTCCACTAATTATATATGATTCATCCTTTTTTAGTGACAACCATCTAAACTAATTATGATTTGATAGGTGAGTAACTAAACTGAATAAAATGGAACAGGTATTGGAGCTAGGAATAGTGGTGCACTCGATAGTGATAGGACTATCAGTAGGAGCCACTAACAATACTTGCACCATCAAAGGTCTCGTTGCTGCTCTTTGCTTCCACCAAATGTTCGAAGGCATGGGTCTCGGTGGTTGCATCCTCCAGGTGAATTCCTCCTTTCCTTTTACTCCTATCCATTCTGGTTTCATTTCTTTAAAAATAGTTTTGTTTTTGAAATAATTGATATGGAAATCATATGGTGAGAACTTGATAGTACATATATATGTAGGCGGAGTACGGGTGGGTTAAAAAGGCGGTAATGGCATTCTTTTTCGCGGTGACGACGCCTTTTGGAGTGGCTCTAGGGATGGCATTATCTAAAACATACAAAGAGAATAGCCCTGATTCGCTTATAACAGTTGGGTTGCTCAACGCCTCCTCGGCTGGATTACTCATCTACATGGCTTTAGTCGACCTTCTAGCTGCCGATTTTATGGGTCAAAAAATGCAGAGGAGCATCAAGCTTCAACTAAAGTCATATGCCGCCGTTTTGCTTGGTGCTGGTGGCATGTCCGTCATGGCCAAGTGGGCTTAATGATGTTTAAGTTAAGAGTGGAGCTTACATATAGATTTATTGACTTTTTTCTATCTTTTGCACATCAAATAATGGGCACATATATCTTGTGTAATAGCTAATAAATGAAAATAAAACTATCTTACTTAAGTTATGCGAATCCGTAGTTGAATTTGAATAGTGGACATAACAATGATACTAATATAATCCACCATATTACATACGTTTAAGTAAATTCCGTACGTTTAGAACACCATAGTTATAAACTGAATCAAAACGTAAAATGAATCTAGGATGTTATATTAATATGAAACTTCATGTTAATTACTAGTCTCCTAAAACGGAAATACACAACATTGTTTTGTAGCCTATATAATTGTAATAAATTGGTTACAAATAGGTTATAGATTAATTTATAGATTAATTGGTTACAAGTTAAATAGTGGGTGCAATTTTAATTTATTTTCGGAGGATTTTATTAGTAGGGCATGTTGTTTCCGAAAATCTTAATGATAATATTCTAAAAAATTATTTAATATCATCTAACTTACCATATTAATTTATTTTATTAAATTATTGATCAAATAAAAGTCTTTGATATCTAACTTAACATACTAATTTGTTAATTATCATTATACTTCACCTCTCAATTTTATATATAAGTCTATTTTGTTAAACAAATAAATTATCATATTATTTATTATAATTAAAAAAATAGTTTTATATCCGGATATACCATAATTTGAATTTTTAAAAACAAAATAAATGGTTCAATCTAAAAAATATTCAAGTCTTAGTAATATTATTCTTTAAAAATAATATCTATTGAATTAAAAATTTTACTGAGTAACGGGTCAAAATTTAAATATTTAAATTCAATTTTATGCTTTTTATTGAATTTTATATAATATAATAAACTTTAAATAATTTATTTTGAAATATATTTAAAATCTTGAAACTTGATATAAAAGTTAGAAACTATAAACACTCTAAATTGATTTGTAAATCAACAACATATATATACTAATTTAAATTGTACTGGTCAAATGCCGATGCAACTGACATAAGTTATATCGTAGGCTTCAGAAATATCAAAATCAAATAGACGTGAATTTTTTTTGTTTATTTTTTTTTGTCGTTATTGAATTGATAAAGCCCAATTCGTAATCAATTTCTACTGCACCAAGTAATGCGATATAGTAAAATTGAACTCCGTTTAGATCGGTCGCAGAAATGTAATCGAATATGCTTGCATATTTTCATATTTTATATATATTTAAGTCTATGATATATGCTTGAAAATAATAAAAAATTATTGGACACATATACCTCATCTGATCCAAGTTCTAGAATCCCTTTCTTTTAAAACTTGCTAGAAAAATCAATAATTTTGATCCAGAAATATTCCAATCTATATTTAAATTATATATTTATTTTATATAAATTATATAAAGACTATTTTAAAAATACTGATAAGCTTAATACAGTTTCTATAACTATAATAAATAAATTTGTGGAAGATAGACTCCATATCTTGATTGTCATAACTAAAATTATAGTCTGAGCTATATTAGACAAAATAGATTATAATTGAAGAAATAAAATTATGTACTATAATGATAAAATTTATTATTTTAAAGAATAATGAAGTAAAAATAGAACTGTTTCTTAAATATAGTAGCAGCCAATAGGTCTAATGAAAAAAAGGTAAAGCACAATGTTAAAAGCTAAAGATTTATCCTAGTAATTTTATTTGTGATAAATAGTCTCTCTGTATTGCATCATTGAATATTGTCATCAAAATAAAAAATATAGACAAAAATCTACTAATCTTTTTTTTTCAATTAGTTAAAAACATAAAAATGTTTCTCAAATAAAATAGTCCCAAAAGGCCTAATGAAAAAGGTAAAGCACAATTTAAAAAAGTTGTAGATTTATTACTGTAATTTCATTTGTGAAAATAGATTATGTAACTTGGATCATTGAATAAATCATAAATTTTATAGTTTAAAATTATAAAACATTTTATAGATAAAAACTGAAATTTAAATTTAAATTAAATTCGTTCTTAAATAAAATAACCCCAAAAGGCCTAATGAAAAGGAGAAGCACAATTTAAGATATACTAGATTTATTGGATCATTAACTGAATGTCACAATTAAAATAATACAATACTTTTTAGAAAAAATCTGAAATCTAAAGTACTTTTGTTTTTAATTACAGTTACTTTTGTTTACTCTAACATGCATTTAAATTTTACTTTCATTCAAAACTCATTAACACATTCAAGAATTTCAAGTATTATCATTTTATTTTCTGTTGAAAGTTGGATTCTATTATTATTATTAATAAAAATTTAAACGTATTGTTTTTACTAATTAAAGTTTTATTTATTTTACTTTTTTATTTAAATAAATTTTTTATTAATTCTAACTAACGTAAATGTATACACGAAATGAATATCTTAATATAATTTATTGTAGAAGATAATATTCCTTAGGTGGACATCGTAAATAGAAAAAGAAATCTCTAATTATATATTAGCTTTTATTGCTAAATGGCTATATAAATAGAGATAAAGAATAGCTTAGTTTCACCATCGAAGCAAAGAGAAAAAAATACATACACTTGAAAAATGAAGAATGTCTCGTTGAAGCTGTTTTTATTTGTTACTCTTCTTTTCGTTGTCTTCCGTAAGTATTATATTTTTTCATTTCTCAGTTTAGTTAGTAAAATAACATATAACTATGCTATTAAAAGAAAATTGGATAAATAAAATATGCAATTGAAATCTATATGTTTTAGATGCATCTTAAGGCTTATGTGGAAACATACATAAGTTTTTCGTATGAAAGAGAAGTCTTCTCTCCTTTGTTTTACTGTTTGAACTAACACATCATTCATATTATTATGCAGGAGAAGATCTTGCAAAGGCTAAGCGATGCGACGTAAACTCTGAGTGTCAAGGCTTACAATCTTGTCAGAGAGGCCCGGTATTAGGATACTGCGACAATGGAACTTGCAAGTGTCTATCATTACCAGCGATGAATACAAAAACCATCGATGTGAATCATGGAGGAATATGCGATACATACCTCGAGTGTGGAAGCATGTTATGCTCTGATTATCGTAGGGCATGTTGCATAAATGATAAATGTGCGTGTCGTAAACCAGGCCAAAATGTGCCCAACTGCCCAAATTAAATTATTTTAAAATCTTCATTGTTATAATCGACTATCAATGAGTTATTAAGCACTTTGTATCCATCGACAACTTTTCTAATAAAATCAGCTGTTTGGAAAGAATAAATGTCTAGTAATTCATTGTAAACCATTTGTTAACATATCTAACAAATGAATGATAAAAACATACTTAAGGTTGATTGTCAAAAAAAAAAAAAAAAAAAAAAAACATACTTAAGAGGTGCAATTATATTGAACCGATGCAATCCTTGTTCTTAGGTCGTCTATGGATTTAGATATGTTTAATTTTAAGTGAAGCCATCCAAATCTTGAATATGGTATGTGATCTTCAAAAATCTACAACTTCCAATATGATCAATGTTTTTGGTGGAGGGATGGTTTTTTTTACTGGATTTCTGGAGGAGTTCATATATTCATCTAGGACTCGGGGTTTCAAGTAAAATCTTAAGATATGAATTATAGAAGAAGCGAGAAATATACTTTTGTCTTCTTCTTTTTTTTAATCAACAAGTTTACTTACTTTTGCCTTCTCAATATTATTAAATCAAGTATATTTTCATACAAAGTAAATAAAAATGTTTTTAAATATATATATATATATAAAAAGTAAAACACAGGTTTAAAAACTGTAGATTATTATAATACTTTTGTTTATGAGACTTATAACTGAAAAAAGCCTTCTCTATATTAAACAAGAAAAAAATGTTGTAACCAAAGGAAAAAAGTCTATTCTGTATTGGTAAAATATAATACTGAATTCAAGTATTTTTTCAAATAAATGAAAGATAAAAAAAGTTTCATTTATAAATTGATGCCCAAAAGGCCTGATGGAAAAGGTAAAGCACAATTTTAAGATATTTATTGTAGTAATTTTATTTGTGAAAAAATAGGTTCTGTATCTTGGATTGGATCATTACATAAATGTCATGATTTTATTTGTGTAAAAATAGGTTCTGTATCTTGGATTTTATCATTAAAATAAATGTCATGATCAAAAATAATAATGAAAATCTATTGTAAATAAAATATGAAATTTAATTTAAATTTTCAAATAAAGTGAAAAGCTGTTTTTCCATCCCCTATATAATTGAACTCAAGACTAGCTAGTTTTCTCACTAAACCTAACTCATCCAGCAGCATTCACATACAATTATACAAACATTGTTTAGCTATGATGAGCAACCTTTCCTTTATGATGGCTTTTCTTCTCTCTCTTGTTGTCCTTCTCTTGTAAGTAAACGTAAATTTTTAATTGGTAATTCATTTAATGGTGAAGTCGTTCCAAGATTTTGCATAATTTAAGCAATTATACACATTGTGTGCAATTGTAATTTATGTTTAGTATAGTAGTTTGCGATAAAATCTACCATTTTGAAGATTTTCGCTTAGTTTTAATGTTTCCATTATATTCATGAATTTAATATTTTGAGGATTCTTCTGTGTCACGATGTTACCTACAATATTTGATTTAGTGGTTTTAACTACACAAATTTTTGGAAACATATGTAGTATCTCTATTATATTATTTAAGCAACCCTATAAACAAATAACCTTAGTACATGTAAGATATTACACAAAATACCACTGTATTTTAATACAAAATATAATAACATAATCTTAATATTAATCTTTATCAAAAAAAAATTAATATTAATTTGTTGTAATCAGAAAATGATTACCTAAAAAATAGCAACTATTAATTTATTAGATTACAAGAAATTATTAATAAAATAATTTTGGAATTATTTAATAAAAAAATTTCGAAATTATGTAATAAAATAATTAAACAGATTCTATTTATTGTTTCAGAAATCTTAGGAAACAATAACAAACTATTTAGAAAAATTATAAAACTTAAATTTATTTATAAAACTAATATTAAATATTTACATATCAAAATCATTTAATAATAATAAATATATATTAAAATTAAGATACAACATTGTTTCTATTTTTAAAATATATCTATATACTTATTTAAGCTATGTTGTTAAAACTTTAACCAATTCTGATGTGACATATTACGAAAATGCTATTGTATTTTAATTATTCTAATAAACAAAAGAAAAGTTTAGATTTATTAACAAAATAATAAAACTCTATTTATTGTTTCATAAATCTTAGGAAATAATAACAAACTATTTAATTGGCTAAAAATTAATTGTTTATACACAATATTCATTATATAAACAATACTAAGTGTATAATATTGATAATATACATAACATAATTGTAATTTTCACCTATAAAATTAATATATAACATGTTATACCAATAATTTCCATTTGTAAATTTGGTATATTAAGATCTTTAAACACGTTCACATTAATTTGTAATACCAAATCACGGGTCAATACATGTTTTGTTGGGTTCTTTTAGCTTTATCGAATGTATAATTAACGAATTTGATATTGCACCAAACCAAAATAGTAGTACCAACTACGGGTTGAAATCAGAGTATGACCTTAAGCAAAATAAAATATATGATTTTATAAAATATATAGAATTAATCATTTTCTACTATTATTTTGTAACAAAGAAATCTAAATTTACATAAATATTTCCTCACGCTGGTAACACTATTCTACAAAATATTAACGTGTATTTATGAGTCAGGTAATAAAACGGGTAATGAGACAGGTAACAGACGCTCAAAAATTAAATTAATATCCGATACTCGATCATTATTCACGGATAATATAATTATTATACATTTCACTCGACCCTAAAGCTACGGGTACCTTTTTTCAGGGCGGATACAAACCAAAAAATGGGTCGAATACGGGTATCGGTAGTAGTTTTCAGGCATACCTATTAGTAGTTTAATATGAATCAAAACTCACCATTTAGTACTATATTATATAATATGTAAATGAATAATACAACATAAAAATATTATTAACAAATAACAAAATATAAAAAAAAAAAAAAGTTTTTCCGCGCTGGTAGCGCGGGTCATTATCTAGTTCTAATTAATTTGACTTGTTTTGTTTTTTCTTAAAATAAATTGAAGGTCAAAGCATAATAATCGAGGCAAAAGAAGGAGTCAACAAATGTCCTCCTAATCCTTCTCCTTCGATGATAGATAAAGACACGCAAATGTTATAAATCTCCTACTCCTTCTCCTTCGATGATAGTTTAAGAAGAAACACTCAACAAAGTATGTATGGACAATGACAGACATAAAATCAAATGTCATTGCAAGTGTCCAAAGCATAAAGCTCATACTCCTTCTCCTTCAATGATGATGGATTCAGAAGGAGCCAACAACCAATGCATGGACAATAAAGGACATATGGGTAAATGCCCTCCAAGTCCTTCCCCTTCAATGATAGATTTAGAAGAAGGAGTACTCATCAAAGAATGTATGGACCATAAAAGACGTATGAACAAATGTCACTGCAAGTGTCCTAAAGCTAAAGCTCCTACTCCTTCCATGAATCATTATGATACTTTAAACTAGATGTAACCCTGAAATATATTTTCTTCATTTAATAATATTAATAAAAAGGGTCAACATAATCATCTATTTTAATCTGATATAGTGATATAATCAATATCTTTTTGACAATGTTGATCAATCGTATTAACCAAAATTTGGTTAAGACACATGACAATCCGCTTATAATTATAATTTGTGGTGTATATATGGATGAATTTTTAATCAAATATATATATATATATATATATATATAATTGTATAATGCAAGCTATTTTACATATCAAACCAAATTAATTTACAAGCTCATGCACACAAATCGTTGTAATGTCCATGGATAAACTACATAAAAATGCAAAAAAAAATCAAAAAAAGAAGTACCTAAGAAGGAGTACACACTTTGTAAAAAAAAAAAGAAGGAGTACACAGAAACCCCACTATAAAATCGAACACATACACAAAATCCTAAGTCCTAACTCAAGGGAAACACAATCAGAAAGAGAAAACAAAGTATGTCGGGAAACCTTGTTCACAAAGAAGGCCTTCGCTATTGGTTTAGAACTCGCATCGGCTAGACTTTTTTTTTTCTCTACGTTAGCATCTCTTTTTTTTATTTTTCATCTCAAATTTTTAACTCTCAATGTCCCCATTCTTGTTACAAGAGTCGTTTCCGTACTGTTACGTTTACGTACACATTTTCTCCAAGCTATATATAAACACGGACTAACGGCTAAGTTGTTGTATAATGTACCAGGCCCAATTACGCCGAAACTTTTAATTTGTTTTTTTTTTTTTGTGTTTATCGCAGACCACAAAAAAATACAAATGGTTGGCTTAACAAAAACTTCATTTTCAACTTCATTTTCCCCATAAGATTCGCTCTCTTCACAAAAGGTCAAAAGCAAACGACAGAAACCGAAAGTGCAAATTTCTTCATCCATTTAAATCATTCATAAGTCATACTAGTTTTAACTTTTAACTATCACGATCTTCTTTTTTTAAGTGGGGGCTGGGAAATATATACGACATTTATACATTATATGAAATATACCGAGAACAGACCTAGGCCTAGTCTAAAATATTCGAGACGTTGTATAATTCAATAAGATAACATGTCGACACTCTCTTTGACTGAGAAGAGTCTTCAAGTCTATTCCCCTTATATAAGGCGAAGACAAAATCTTATCTACTCCATACTTAAAAACTTCCACAGAAAACAAAGAAAGAGATCATGGCTAAATCTCCTGTCACTTTCTCTGCGGCCATCACCGTCTTCCTCCTCATCCTCTCCATCTCCCATTTCCCAGGTGCTCTGTCTGAATCCGACGAAGAGTGTAAACCCGAGTCCGACAATACATGTACGGACAAAACCAGAGCATTTGATCTCAAACTCATAGCAGTTCTCTCAATCCTCACGACCAGCCTTATTGGCGTTTGTCTCCCGTTCTTTGCTCGTTCAGTTTCCGCGTTCCAACCGGAGAAATCTCTTCCTCATCGTTAAATCGTTTGCCTCAGGAATCATCCTCGCCACTGGTTTCATCCATGTTTTGCCTGATTCTTTCGAAATGCTCTCATCTCATTGTCTTAACGATGACCCCTGGCACAAGTTTCCTTTCACCGGCTTTGTAGCCATGATATCCGCAGTGTTTACGCTCATGGTTGACTCTATTACCACCAGCGTTTTTAGCAGGTCTGGTAGGGAGGAGCCACGTGCTGATGTGGCATCCACTGAGACTCCTGACCAAGAGATTGGGCGCCCGCAAGCTCACGCGTCTCATGGTCATGGTCTTAATCTTAGCGATGACAAGGAGCTTGGCTCTAATTTACAGCTTCTGCGATATCGTGTTATCGCCATCGTTAGTATTCCTACTCTCTCTTTTGTTTTTGAAGACTCCAAAAATTTTTTTTTTAACAAGTGGAAAATCAGTGGGTAACTCTTTCATCTCCCCTATTTAGTGGATGAATGAGTTGAATGCTATAGTCATATTTTTTCAACCAATTTCATTCAACTCATTCATCCTTGTGCTACCATTTCCACCCAATATTTGTTATTAACTGCTATAGTCATATATAAATAAATAAACATATATATATATATATAGTCATATTTGTAAAGGTATAGAGAACACAACACACACTATAAAACCCTTGGAATGCGCCAAACAAACGCTTTATTCAATCTTATAAAATCCTCCGTTTCTTACAAGACTTGAACCTAAGCTTACTCTCTTATCTATCTAACACAACACCCTGTGTAGATCTAAAAGAGTTAAAGACACACACTCTCCTTCAAGGCTTTTTGTTTCTTGAAGGTTTACAATTCTCACCACTTTATCTCCACGAGTGCTAGCTCTTTTTGTGGCTAGCCCTCGTCTCTTTATACCCTACACAAATGATCTCTAACCTAGATCTTTGTGAATCCCTAACTAAAAGGAAATATTTCTTATCCTAAGAAATATCCTACCTTATCTCTCTCGATCAAATATACTCTCAATATTTTCGTGTATATCTTGATCCTCTACTTTCTCCCTTCCCACACATCTTGTCACGGCATCCATAGTATTTCTTCACGTCAGTCCATCAGCCACGTCAGCAAATCAGCACTCTGAGACACTTCACAGGCTCCTGTCGTCTTCAGAGCTCTGATGCACTTTCAATCTCCCCCTTTTTGACTGAATCTGCCACACAAGCAACCATCGCATTTAACCTGTCAACAACAGAAACAACCAGCAACAACCAACAACCAGACACAACTACACTCACAGTGCATCACAGCTTACAAAAGCATCAGAAGATTAAATGACCAGCAAGTAAGCATTTCAACAAGGCATAAAGCTCAGATAAACTAGAACCAGTCTCAAAACCCAAACAAACCAAGTTCAAAGCAAAGAAAAACGAGCGGGAGTATAACATCAGAACCAATAAACAATAAACAGAAAAACAACAGCTCCCCCACAGCTCAAACTCCCCCTCAAGCATCTAATCAGACTCATCTCCCCCTGCTTGGTGGACACAGATTAGTCAAAAATGTCAACATACACACGAAGGAATAGCCAGAGATGTGACAACTTACCAGCGCCCAAGGCGTCTTGCAGAATTTGAATAGCCAACCGGATGGCTTTACGCTCTACGGATGAACCACTACGAATAGTCTTCTCTGCGGGCCGTGACACAGTCTTCTTCCCCTTTGTCTTTTTCGCGTCTTGTTGCTGAAGACTCGGAACAGGGCGCTGAGCTTCCAGGAGCTGATGCATAAGGCTGGGAAAAGGTAGACAAAACCCTGACTGAGCTTGCAGGCCCAACTGTATGATCTGCTCATAGATCATCCTCCCAAAATCAAACGGAATGCGATGCATGATCATGTAGATTACCATGGCTCTGTTCGCTGAAATGTACCCTGTATTCACTGTGGGAGACCAGTTGCTGCAGCAAATCTTATGCAAATCCTTGATCATGGGTCCTTGATTGCCGTCGACACCAGCTGTTTGCAGGTCTTCACTTGACCACTAGATAGAAAGAGCGCAAGATCCTCCTCCAGGATTGCAGCTGTCTGTAGCTTTTGTTTACGCACATCAACAGCTTGGAGACCGAACAAGGCATTAATGCGGCTTGGTGAAAACTCATACATCCAATCTCTGACAAGCACATCAACTGAGTTTCCTTCAACCTTAACTGTTGGAAGATTTGCCCAGAACTCATAAACAACCTCAGAATCATAAGGGGCGATTTGGGTGACTGTTTTCAACAGACCAGCTTGATCAAGCAGCTCCCTAGCAGAGACACCTACTCCCAAAGTATAGCAAACCTCAACAACAATGGTTCCAGAGGTGAAGAAACTATACCGTCGAGCAGCCTCAGCAGACATGAACCGTTTTTGTGTCAAATTCCTTTGACGATGCACCGCGTGAAGAGGACACACCCTTGTCCTTACGAAGAGACTGACGCTTGGGGTCACGAACGTCTGTATCAGCAGCTGATTGTCTCTTACGCAAACGCGACGAGATTCCCTGATTCGACACAGTGGGAACAGGAGCATCACCAGTGAGATCGACCACCGGAAACCTAGAATTCACCTCTCTCGGCGGAGAAGACGAAGAGTCGCAGGTCTCGTGATTCCCGTGAGAAGGCGAGGGAAACGGATCCACCCAAATCGGAGATGCAGTGACGGACTCCTCACGAGGCTGGTATACCACCATGGCCGTCGCGGGATCGATCAGAACGTGTGGAGTTGGCGGAGGCAACGAAGACGGTGGAGTGTGGAGCTCCTCATCCGAGCTGGAGTCATAGTGGAAACCACTAAAGATGGATTTCATGATGTTCAGAGAATTGATCGACAAGAGAGAAAAAGAAAATTGAGCAGAAGTTTAATCGACACAGGATTGAAATCACAGAGGTGATGAGGAAAACGCCAAAACCCTAGCCGCTCCTTTTTTATACACACCCGTGAGTTTCAATGGGCTGCACACCACTCGGCCCAAAACATTAAAGATTTCCTGAAACCACTCAAATAAACATCAGTGTACACCGCATCTATTTCCTCTTTTGACTGGATTCAATCGTTAATTCATTCAATCATAATAAATACCGGTGCATTAATAAATCTCATTCTGCCTCTTTTACGACCAAAATTAGCAGATTCATGAATCAAACACACAGATACATACAACCACTAATCATTTATTCTGAGGATTAAACACACATGAGCATTATTTTATTTTATTTTTAAAAAAATATTAAAACAGTTCAAAAATCAGAACACTAACCAGACCTTTGTCGTATCAGCCACTTGTTCAGAACCTTCACTAGGAGCTATCACAACCTCTTGAATTGTCAAAAATCAGAGTACTGTTGCATGTGGGTAGTCTTTCACACTGGCATGCCTTTAGCGTTCAGTCCATCCCAACATGTTAAGGCAGCTGGAGTTCATCTCTTTGAAGAGCACACACCCTTTTTTTATTATTTTTTTATTTCTCCAAACAGCCTCATGATGACTGCTTCAGCATCTTGAGCTTCAGTGACATTATTTGATTGGGACAGTCACTGATTCTGAACTCATCATTCCCTAGGTTATTAAACCTTAGAATGATTGTGCATGTCTCTTCACAGCTCTTTGACCTCCTTAAATCATGACAACGTTTAACAGGATGGACAGACCGGCATGACAGGCAGCTATTTCCCACATTTTTCAGAAGGATGATCTTCTATATATTCCAGGATTTCCATGATCTGTCCTAGCTCCAGTTCATGTCGTAGACCAATACAACTTAGAGAAAACAGTTAGAGTTCACAGACACCAATAGACTTCCTCAGATTTATGAATCTGTTGAAGTCCAAAGGCTTGGTAAACAAATCAGTCAACTGAAAAACAGTGCTCACATGATCTATCTCAATCAGTTTCGCCTCAACAAGTTCACAAACAAAGTGGTGTCTAATATCTATGTGTTTTGTTCTAGAATGCTGGACAGGATAGAGATATTTATTGCACTCAAATTATCACAATGAATTAACAGAGTATCAGAATCCATACCATAGTCAGAGGACATTTGATGCATCCACAAGAGCTGTGTACAACCGCTGCCCAAGGCAATGTATTCAGCCTCAGCGGTTGATAGTGAGACACTGTTTTGCTTCTTACTGTGCCATGATATTAGATTGTTGCCCATAAAGAAGCATCCTCCACTTGTACTTCGACGATCATCCACAGAAGTTGCCCAATCAGCATCGCAGTATCCACTCAGACTGGTGTTGGTATCCTTGGTGAAGAAAATACCAAAGTTCATTGTCCCTTTGACGTATTTGATGATCTTCTTGACTGCCAGTAAGTGAGACACCTTGGGCTTGGCCTGGTACCGTGCGCATATCCCCACTGACAGACAAATGTCAAGCCTACTCGCTGTCAGGTACAGCAAGCTTCCAATCATACCTCTATATAGTCGTTCATCCACATCCTCTCCTTCCTCATCTTTTGACAGCTTGTCATTGACTCCCATAGGTACCTTAGCTTCTTTACTCTTCCCTACACCAAACCGCTGTACCAATTCTTTGGCATAGGTGCTTTGTGACACAAAGATCTCATCAGCTGATTGTTCTACTTGCAAACCCAGGAAGTATTTCAGCTCTCCCACCATACTCATCTCAAACTCATGTGACATGTTTTTCACAAACCTTTGCACCAGAGATTGACAGGTAGAACCAAAAATGATGTCGTCCACATAGATCTGAACAAACATCAGAGCATTGACGCTGTTGAGAACAAACAGTGTCTTGTCTACACTTCCACGAACATAGCCTTGATCCAGAAGAAATGTAGTCAATCTCTCATAACATGCACATGGTGCCTGCTTTAGCCCGTACAGGGCTTTCTTCAGTCGAAAAACATGCTCAGGTTGCTGTGAGTTTCCAAAACTTTTTGGTTGCTCAACATAAACCTCCTCTTGCAGTATTCCATTTAGAAAGGCACTTTTGACATCCATCTGATGCAGAGTGAACTTAAGAGCACATGCCATACCGATCATAAACCTGATGGACTCCAACCTTGCCACGGGAGCAAAGGTTTCATCAAAATCAATTCCCTCAATTTGAGAGTAACCTTGAGCTACCGACCTTGCTTTGTTAAAACAGCCACTAGCTTCATTCTTGTTCTTGAATATCCACTTTGTGCTTACGACATTGATGTCAGCAGCTGAGTAAGCTTCCAAACATCACTTCGTGCGAATTGTTCAAACCCATCACGAAGCGCCTCCTTTGGATTCTTGGGCTCAATGGAAGAGACAAAACATGCAAATTGCACTACATCAGAGACCTGAGAGACAGACTCCGGAACTCCAGGCTTTTGTTTCTTCCCAGCCAACTGAGCAAAATGAATATGCTTCCCTCTGGTAACTCTACCCCCCTGAATCGCACCTATAACATCAGTAGAGGAGTGATTCCGATAGCCCTGAGAAGGCACATAATTCGGACCAGAAGGTGATACAGGCCTGACAGAGATTACAGGACTAGCAGCTTCTATCATAGACTTCGCAGCATCAGTTACCAGGTCTGTGCCAGAGACAATAGGCACCTGTGCCACTCGTAGATATGAGGTGTCGTCAAACACTTCATTGACAGTCTCCTATACAGATCTTAGGCGTTTGTTGCAGGCACGGAAAGCAGTGTTGTGCCCAGAATAACTCAGAAAGGCACCTTCATCACTTTTAGAGTCAAACTTTTTCAACTGATCCTAATCATTTAAAATATAACACTGCCATCCAAACACATGAAAGTAGTGCACAGTTGGAGACTTCCCTTTCCACAGCTCAATTGGTGACATCTTGTCTTGTGGGAAGGTTGTTAAAGGGTGGGGACCAGGGTTCGAGGAATGCCTGGTGCACCAATAACTTACTGGTAGATTGGGATATCCACAGTGATGGGTTAGGATCGATGCCCTGTAGGGCCAGCTTGGGGTCCGTTTGGGCGGCTAGCAGTGAGACTAGTGGGCTAGCGGTGAGGCTAGCGGGGTCCACGGGATGGGTTGTCACAATACCCTTCCCTTGAATTGTTCCCTTTCTTCCATCTCCAAATGTGACTCTTTCAGCAGCAACGACCTCCATGTGAGACAAATTGTCAAGAACTCCTGTCATATGTCTGGAACATCCGCTGTCAAAATACCATTTCGCCTGATCAACTTCAGTTCTATCAGCTGTGTATGCTACATGACAATAGAGATCATCTTTTCTGACATAGCATCGTCTCTCTCTTCTCACAGCTGGGTAGAAACTACCATTATGTACTAGATTTGTCACACGATTCTGAAACCTGAAACACTGGGCCTTGTAGTGAATTAGATGACCACAATACCAGCATCCTCTTCTCCTGCTGAGACCAGCAGGTTGCTGAGCAGTCTCAGGATAGCTCTGCGGACCATACATCCGTCTCCCCGTTACCTCACGCTGCACAAACATCTGCTTGGGATGCATGTTTGCCTTAGGAGCTTGATTATAACGTCCGTTTGATGAAGTAGGTTGTGCTTTGAGTTTTGGCTCAGGATTCTGCCCTTTAACAAACTGAGTAGACCTTTCAGAGCTGATTCCCTGATAACCTAGACCCCACTTTGCAGTGCTTGATTGTCCTGAACTGAGCAAAGAATCCAGATCTTTAGTTCCTTTACTTAGCGTCCTGATGCTCTTCAGCTGTTCTTCCAATTTCTTCTCAAGACGCAGAGACTTGTCTTTTTCTTCACTCAGTTACTTAGACAACATTGCCATGTTCGTCTGAAGCATATCTCTTTCAGCAGATAACTCACTGTTATCTTGCGTCTTTTGCACAATAGTCTGAATAAGAAGACTTATCTGATCTTCCATCGACAAACCAGCATCCTCTCCATCAGAGTCTAACTCATTTTTCTTGTCAATCTCTTCTGTCAACAACCGATCTTCATCTTCTTCATCTTCCTCGATTACTCCCAGCAGAGCCGCAATGTTGTTCAGAATTTCACCTTTGTTATCTTCTTCACGCTTATGAGATTTAACAAGCCTCTGTTCCTTTATAGCTTTAGGAGCAACTGACTTAGCATTTACCTTCACTTTCTTCTTTTGAAGCAACTCAAAAGCCTCCATCATTCCGACAACTTGATCGTACTTGAGTTCATCAAAGTTCAAAGAACCATCAATAGCAGATCTGTGCAGCTGGAACTTGTCAGGAAGTCCTCTGAGGAATTTTTTTACCAGCTTCTTGTCCTTGTATCGTTTTCCCAAAACCGCAGATTCTTGAGCAATACTACTCAAACGACTACTGTAGTCTGTCACAGATTCGGTTTCAGTCATTTGCAAGTTCTCAAAAACAGATGCAAGATAGTCCAGCTTTGTATGTCTGTCTCGACAAGTGCCTTCAAACATGACAACCAAAATGTTCCATACCTCCTTGGCTGATACACAATCTTGAACTTGGTTAAAGATATCCCTTGGCAAAGATTCGAAGATGACCAGCAACGCCCGTGAGTTGTGCTTAGACTCATCCTTTTCTTCAGCTGTCCATTTCTCTTTGTGTTTCTGCACCAGTTCACCTTCCTCATTCTTCTCAGTTGGAAGAGACCAGCCGTCTTCCACTGCAAGCCAAGCTTCCATGCCAATGCTTAAGATGACTTGCTTGATTGAGACTTTCCAGTAACCAAAGTATTCTGGATTCAGTTTCAATGGTCTTTGTAACGCAACCCTCTCCAGTGATTTCTCCATACCCTAGTCACAAGATCTCACCTGTTGAAAAAGATACCAGAGCCTTTTATCAGGTGCTTGCTCTGATACCAATTGTAAAGGTATAGAGAACACAACACACACTATAAAACCCTTGGAACGCGCCAAGCAAACGCTTTATTTAATCTTATAAAATCCTCCGTTTCTTACAAGACTTAAACCTAAACTTACTCTCTTATCTATCTAACACAACACTCTGTGTAGATCTAAAAGAGTTAAAGACATACACTCTCCTTCAAGGATTTTTGTTTCTCGAAGGTTTACAATTCTCACCACTTTATCCCCACGAGTGCTAGCTCTTTTTGTGGCTAGCCCTCGTCTCTTTATACCCTACACAAATGATCTCTAACCTAGATCTTTGTGAATCCCTAATTAAAAGGAAATATTCCTTATCCTAAGAAATATCCTACCTTATCTCTCTCGATCAAATATACTCTCAATATTTTCGTGTATATCTTGATCCTCTACTTTCTCCCTTCCCACGCATCTTGTCACGGCATCCATAATATTTCTTCACGTCAGTCCATCAGCCACGTCAGCAAATCAGCACTCTGAGACACTTTACAGGCTCCTGTCGTCTTTACAGCTCTGATGCACTTTCAATATTTATACATATCTCTTCTTATATATATATATATATACAAATTCAACAATTTGATTAAAGTACTTTAAATGTTTACAAAAGCATTTTTGAATAGGGGTTTGTTCGAAACAAATCAGTTTAACCAAATTGGAGATCTTTATTTTGAATGCGGAGGAATTAGAAATTTTATTGGATCACTCCAATATATTAACATTTGTAACCCTGTATAATATGATTTAATGAGTGAGTGATACTGAAAGGGATAAATGTAGGTATTGGAGTTAGGAATAGTGGTGCACTCGATTGTTATCGGTTTATCCGTAGGAGCCACTAATAATACTTGCACCATTAAAGGCCTCATCGCTGCCCTTTGCTTCCACCAAATGTTCGAAGGCATGGGACTCGGTGGCTGTATCCTTCAGGTAAATCCCTCTCTTTTAATAAACTAGTTCGGTCCAATGTAGTCATGTCCACCCCGGTCATCTAAACCATATAGACTCATTTTAATTAGTTATCCATAAACTTTTGGGAATATTGGAGAACTATATATGTATATAGTTTCTCGTATATATTGATTTTATAAGAACTATTGAAATGTAGAGAAACTAATGTGAGTGTATCATTCATTCTTTGTGAATATCAAATCACACGTCCTCCTTTAGCGTTGATCTTCGATACAATACAAGAGCAATACATTAAAAAGCACTATCTTATTTTTATTGTTCAAAAAGTACATTAGTTCTTATAAACTTCAAAGCACTGAATTGAATGACTATAAATCTTTTAATTAGTAAAATTCATATGATTGAGAGTTTGTGAACATGTGTAGGCAAGGTACGGATGGGTGAAAAAGGCAGTGATGGCCTTCTTTTTCGCTATCACAACGCCTTTCGGAGTCGTTTTGGGAATGGCTGTATCCAAAACATACAAAGAGAATAGCCCTGACTCGCTTATAACGGTTGGACTGCTCAATGCTTCCTCAGGTGGACTACTCATCTACATGTCTTTAGTGGACCTTCTCGCCGCAGATTTTATGGGTCAAAAGATGCAACAGAGCATCAAGCTTCAAATGAAGTCATACGCCGCTGTTTTGCTTGGTGCTGGTGGCATGGCCGTTTTGGCTAAGTGGACTTGATGATGTACCACTTTGGTTCTTTTTTTTCTTTCTCTCTCTTTGGTACATCAACTACTGGATAGTATACAGTACTGTAAAAATCATGATGTAAAGGAGATAGAGTTCTAGTTAAAATTTAGATATGAGTTATTTAGGTGAAGAGAAAAAAGTGCATAATATATAGAACAAATCTAATATTTAAAGTATATTTTTAATAAAGTACAAGTAAATTTTTTTCTTAAATAAACTAATACATAAGACCATCTCCACTAGACATATATGATAGAGGGCTTTAAGAATAAAAAAAATTTGAAAAATGAGAAAAAAGTAGAAAGATGAAAAAAATGTCTCTCCCAAAACTATTAAGACACATAGTCTATGGTTGTCTTCATTTGACTGGTTTGATAAATTAAGAAATAAATAAATAATTAAATTAAATTAAAAATATTCATATTATTTAAATCTTTTGACATCCAACAGGCTATATAAGCGATGGAGTTGCTCTAATAGGCCTGATGAAAAAGATAAAGCATCCTATCAAAAAAATAATAATAAAGCTTAATTTAAAAAAACCTATTCACAAAATAAAACTTTAAAAAAAAAAATTATTTGTGATAAATAAACTTTGCATCATTGAATAAGTGTCATCATAATAAATATATAGAAACAATCTAATATTTACATTAAATATTCAAACTGATGTAAAAAAATATCCCCAAAAGGCCTAATAGAAAAGGTAAAATACAATCTTCAAAAGTTGTAGATCTATTGTAGTTTAATTATACTTGTGAAAAATAGATTATGTATCTTGGATCATTGAATAAATGTCATAGTCAAAATAAATAGATTTTTGTATACTGCTTGGATCTTTGAACACATGTCATATATAGTTGAAAATAATAAAATATTTTCTAGATAAAATCTAACTATTAAAGTATAATTAAATTTAAATAAAATTGTTTCTTAAATAAAGTAATCCAAAAGGCATAAGAAAAAAGGTAAGACACAAATTTAAAAGGTTGTAGATTTATTCTAGTAATTATACTTCTGACAAGTATATTATCTATCTTTGATCACTGAATAAATTTTCATAATTAAAAGCAAGAAAATGTTTTCTAGACAAAATGTGAATTTTAAAGTACATAATATATATATATATATATATATATATATATCAAGACTAGCTAGTTCTCTCAATAAACCTAGTTCATCAATCATTCAAATACAAACACTGTTTAGCTATGAGCAACTGTTACTTGAGGACGTGTTTTCTTCTCTCCCTCTTGGTGTCCCTCTCGTGTAAGTATACGATCGGAAATTCATAAAAATTTGAAATGTTTCAAGATTTTTCATAATTGACCAATTATCTAAATTGTGGGGAATAGTTATTTATGTTCAGTAGTTTGTGATAAATTTTGTTGGTTTAAAAGCTAAGCAAAAAATCACATGTATAAACTAAAACATTGGTTATTTTGACTTTAATCTACGTTTTTAATGATGCATTTGTGAAATTTTAAATGACATCCAAGTTTTTTCTATATCACGTCATTATAGATCATATATGTGATTAATGTTTCTCAGTAAATTAATGTTTGAAAACATATATTAAACTAGATTAACATCTTTGTTTTTTGTTTTTTTGACATAAATTAAAGATCAAAGCAAAAAAATTCAAAGTAAGGAAGTCGAACAATGTATTGGCAAATGTTCTAGATCTCCCACTCCTTCCCCTTCGTTGAGAGTCGGAGGCACAATTTCAAACGCCTCTCCTTCTCTGAGACTTGGTGGCATAACTCCCAACGTTTCCCCTTCGATGAAATTTGGAGGCACAACTCCCAACGCCTCCCCTTCGCTGAGACTTAGAGGCACAACTCCAAATGTCTCTCCATCGCTGATACTTGGTGGCTTAACTCCCAACGTTTTCCCTTCGCTAAGACTTGATGGCACAACTCCCAATGCCTCTCCTTCGCTAAGATTAGGTGGCACAACTCAGAATGCTTCCCCCTCGTTGAGAATAGCAGGCACAACTCCCAACGGTTCCCCTTCGATGAGACTTGGAGGCACAACTCCCAATGTCTCCCCTTCACTAAGACTTGGAGGCACAACTCCAAACGCCTCTCCATTGCTGAGACTTGGTGACACAACTCCCAGCGCTTCCCCTTTGATGAGACTTGGAGGCACAACTCCAAACGCCTCTCCTTCGCTGAGACTTAGAGGCACAACTCCAAATGCCTCTCCATCGCTGATACTTGGTGGCATAACTCCCTATGTCTCCCCTTCGCTAATACTTGATGGCACAACTCCCAGTGCCTCTCCTTCATTGATATTAGGTGGTAAAACTCAGAATGATTCCCCCTCGTTGAGAATAGCAGGCACAACTCCCAACGCTTCCCCTTCGCTTCGACTTGTAGGCACAACTCCCAACGCTTCCCCTTCGATGAGACTTAGAGGCACAACTCCCAATGCCTCTCCTTCGCTAAGACTTAGAGGCATAACTCCAAACACGTCTCCATTGCTAAGACTTAGTGGTACAACTCCCAATGTCTCTCCTTCGTTGAGACTTAGTGGAAGAACTCCCAATGCTTCCCCTTCGCTTCAACTTGTAGGCACATCTCCCAACGCTTTCCCTTCGATGAGACTTGGAGGCACAACTCCCAATGCCTCCCCTTCGCTAAGACTTGGAGGCACAACTCCAAACGCCTCTCCATTGCTGAGACTTGGTGGCACAACTCCCAACGCTTCCCCTTCGATGAGACTTAGAGGCACAACTCCCAACGCCTCCCCTTCGCTGAGACTTAGAGGCACAACTCCAAACACCTCTCCATCGCTGATACTTGGTGGCATAACTCCCAACATCTCCCCTTCGCTAAGACTTGATGGCACAACTCCCAATGCCTCTCCTTCGTTGAGATTAGGTGGCACAACTCAGAATGCTTCTCCCTCGTTGAGAATAGCAGGCACAACTCCTAACGCTTCCCCTTCGCTTCGACTTGTAGGCACAACTCTAAACGTTTCCCCTTCGATGATACTTGGAGGCACAACTCCCAATGCCTCCCCTTCGCTAAGACTTGGAGGCATAACTCCAAACGCCTCTCCATTGCTGAGACTTGGTGGTACAACTCCCAATGTCTCTCCTTCGGTAAGACTTAGTGGAATAACTCCCAATGCCTTCTCTATGGTGAGATTAGGTGGCACAACTATGAATTCTTCTCCTTCACTAAGATTGGGTGGCACAGCTCCGAGCGGTTCCCCATCGTTGAGGCTAAGAGGCACAACTCCCAAAAGTTCCCCTTCACTGAAACTTGAAGGTACAACTCCCTATACTTCTCCTTCGCTAAGATTAGAAGGCACAACTCCCAATGCCTCCCCTACCCTAAGATTAAGAGGCACAACTCCCAACGCGTCTCCTTCGATGAGATTAAGAGGTATAATTCCTAGCGCTTCCCCATCGCTAAGACTTGGAGGAATATCACCCAACGCTTCTCCCTCGTTGAGATTTGGAGGCACGACTCCCAACACTTCTCATTCGCTGAGACTTTGAGGCCAATTCCAAACAGCTCTGTTTCATTAAGATTTGAAGGCACAATTTCCATTGCCTCCTTTTCTTTGAGACTTAAAGGCATAATTCTCAATGTTTCTCATTCATCATATAATTAATTAATATGAATAAAAATGATCAATTTATTTACTTTTGTTAGTAATGTAATCATTTCCCAAATGACATTGCTTAATCGTATAATTATCAATTTTCGAAAAAAAAATTAAATGTATGACCAACCTCGAGAAAAGATTATAGATTAATTTCAATATAATATATTAAACTGTGTACTCTAACTGAGTTCAACCATAAAAAAAAAAAAAAAAAAAAAGAGTTACCAAATGTCTTGTTTATCGGTAACATGATTTGCAACTTTGGTGAAATCTAGTATTAATTACACATAATTTGTTTCTAAACATATATATAGGAGCAATCGGCAAAGTAGATTTGGGGGTTATTGGTTTGAGATTTGAATAGAAATTTAAAGATTTTAAATGTTATGTAGAATCTGTTGTTATTAGATCAAAATTTTGTTAAATCTGTTAAAAGTTTCGTGTTATTCAATTAAAACAAAAGAATCTAAGATTGTTAGGCCATGTTTATAGGTATATCAGATGGGGTGTTCTTAGGCCATTTAAAAATGAAAATAATTGAATAGTGGACTTAATATCAGACTCATTGATCTTATTCTAGAACTGTTCTTGGGCCTGATCTTGTGTGACGTGTCTCTGTCGGATTGGTTGAGAATATATGGAATAAATTTGGACATTAATCTATGTATTAATTAAATAAAATGTTTGTCTTGTTTAATTAATTAACTAATATGTTTGTTTGTTTTTAAAAAAAAAAAAATTATTTACAATGTTCTTTTTGTTTCATAAAAATATGGCATTGTATTTTGAATTTTAGTAAAAGTTTTATAAGTTTGCAATTAAAATGTTATTTTATAAATTTTTTTAATTGTAATATGTTTAAGAATATTAATAAACATTATATTATTAAATAGTATTAAACATTCTTAAATTTTTTATTAAACATTAATCTATGTATTTATTAAACATTCTTAAATTTCTATAAGAATATTATATTATTAAATATTAAGATCTTAAACATGTTCTCCCAATAACTAACTTTTTAACAAAAGTTCTTAACTACTGATCTTACATTATTTTCACAATATTTATACTCTAAAAACACCCTAAATTGATCTCCCTATAAACATGCCCTTAATGAATTCAATTATTATGTTATTGGTTCATGGTTTTAGACATTTTCTTTACAAAATAAAGTCATTGAAAATATTACAAAAATACAGAGATTGTTTGGAGCACTTTACAAGATTTTAGAAAACTAATCAACAAAACATTCTAGCAATTTCTAACAATTTTTCACTTATTCACTTTTAATGATTTTGTTGAACTCTTCAAAAATCTTTATAAATTAGAATCCAATACCGAATCCAATACCACCCCTTATTTTGAGATTACAACACGTTTATGACCCCGAATAACGTTTATTTATCATAATTTGCTTTGATGTGTATGGTAGTAGAAGGTGCTTTTGATGGAGCTTTTAAACTTTATCAATCTTGTTTGGAGAAAGTATTCACATTGTTCTTAGGTCTTCCTGAATATGGTTTGGTCTATTAAGTTTTTAAATGTTATTTTGTAATTATCTATACTAGGATGTTGGCCCGTGCGTTGCCGCACGGGAAAGTGAGAACTTGAAATGACTAACATTGTTAATTTCATATTTTGAGTAAAAAATTTATGATAATTTTTAACTATATAATATAAAAATCATAAATAATGACTAATTAAGATGAATTAACAAAATTAGTTAAATAAAATATTTGTTGTATATATAAAAATAAAAAATCGATTCAGTGACAATAAGAGAATAATATTAAAGGTATAAAAATCTAGGTTTACTGAATCATATTCAGATAATCAATTTTGAAAAATATTTACATAAAATAAAATTTAACTCATTGTTCTATCGAAATTTATAAAAAGTAATATGAGAATCAGGGAGAAAGAGCTTATAGCTGCAATTGCAACCAACCAAATTGACTAAAAGATAAATCTATGAAAAATTAGAAATCACAATTAATTACCTAAATTAATACTTGAAAGAGATGATCAATACGGTGAGATGGAAAACCACACCAAACAAAAGTTAGATGAATGAGTCAATAAATAAAACAATCCAATTTTTAAAACAAAGATGAGTGAATCAATGTTAATTAATAAATTATAAGAAAATAATACTCAGAATTTTTAAATTTGGAGGTGTTAAACAATACTCAAAGAACAAAAACTCTTTTTAAAGTTCATATATATATATATATATAAACAAAGAGGTGTGAAACAAAGAAAACTAATAAATGTGAACATTGAAAGCTGTGAATACGACGTAGAAATACAATTGTTGGATCAAAATATTGTAACTTTTAAGATTATTAACAAATATAAACAGTTAGATGAGCTAATAAAAATAATCCCATCCGTTATATTTAAATTGACCCTTAAAAGTGAGTTTATATAATATATAAACATATAAATCTATAATATTATCTATTAACTTGTAAGTTTTAAAAATACTCAGAAAACAATAAATTCGGAACTTATTTTTGTATTCCATAAAAGTTTATATATAATAAACAAAGAAGTGTAAAATTCCATCGCGGGGCGAGGATACTTGCCTTTGCGGTTCGACTTTCTTTTCAGGCTTAGGAGTAAAACATAAAGATGTGAAAAAGGTTCAAAATTTAATATGTGCGATTTTTGTAAGATGAGGGTACGACGAAGAGATGCAAAAATATGAAAATAAAGACGTGTGTAACAAAAAGGTGTGAAATAAAAAGGTGCGAAAACTAACAAGTGTAAACATTAAAATCAAGGGGTACGACAAAGAAACACAATTGTTGGATCAAAACACTGCAACTTTATATAAACAAAGAGGTCTAAAACAAAAAGGTGTGAAAACTAACAGGTGCCTACATGGAAGTTGGGGATGGAATGAAGAAACACAATTGTTGAATCGAGTCTTTGCAACTTTTGAGATCATTAACAAAGGGTGAGATCATTTATAATACTTAAATAACAAAAACTCTTTTCAAAATCCATAAAAATCTGTATATATATAAAAACAAAAAGGTGTGAAAAAGGTGTGAAACAAAAAAGTGCGAAATCTAACAAGTGCAACCATTGAAAGCTAGGGGTATGACGAAAAAACACAATTGTTGGATCAAAACATTGCAACTTTATATAAACAAAGAGGTGTAAAATAAAAGGGTGTGAAAACTAACGGATGCCAAAATAGAAAGCTGGGAGTGCAACGAAGAAACACAATTGTTGGACATAAACTTTGCAACTTTTGATATCATTAACAAAGGGTGAGATCATTAGTAATACTCAAATAACAAAAACTCTTTTCAAAATCCATAAAAATCTGTATCTATATAAAAACAAAGAGTGTGAAAACAAAGAGGTGTGAAACAAAAAGGTGCGAAAACTAACAAGTGCAACCATTGAAAGCTAGGGCTATGACGAAGAAACAAAATTGTTAAAACATTGCAATTTTATATAAACAAAGAGGTGTAAAACAAAAGGGTGTGAAAACTAACGGGTTCCAACATGGAAAGATGGGGGTACAACGAAGAAACACAATTGTTGGACCGAAACTTTGCAACTTTTGAGATCATTAACAAAGGGTGAGATTATTAATAATACTCAAATAACAAACACTATTTTCAAAGTCCATAAAAATATGTATACATATATATAAAAACAAAGAGTGTGAAACAAAAAGGTGTGAAACAAAAATGTGCGAAAACTAACAAGTGCAACCATTAAAAGCTAATGGTATGGCGAAGAAACACAATTGTTGGATCAAAATATCGTAACTTTATATAAACAAAGAGGTGTAAAACAAAAAGGTGAAAGTAACGGGTGCCAACATGGAAAGTTGGGAGTGCAACGAAGAAACACAATTGTTGGACCGCAACTTTGCAACTTTTGAGATCATTAACAAAGGGTGAGATCATTAATAATACTCAAAGAACAAAAACTCTTTTCAAAATCTATAAAAATATGTATATATATATATATATATAAACAAAGAGGTGTGAAAATATAGAGGTGTGAAGCAAAAAGATGTAAAAATTAATAGGTGCGATTTTTAAAAGATAGGGGTACGACGAAGAAACACGATTATTAAAAAAAAAAACTTGCAACTGTTGGGATCATTAATAATTCTAAACCGTTAGATGAGATAATAGAAACAATCTCATCTATTAGATTAAAGATGACTCCCAAATTTCATAAAATTCTACTTCAAAATTAAAACTATGAAAATTTAGATATTTGCATTTTTTTAACGAAAGAAATCTTAGAAGATATTAATTGACACACTATTTTACTCTTGCTACGTCGTAATACTAATTACAATGCATAGCATTATTTTACTCATGCTACGTTTTAAATGATAAAGAAAAAAATCATTTGAGACAAAACTTCCTATAATTGTATTGTAAAAAAACTTCTCATCAAAAATTAAAACGAACAGGCCCATTATTTAAAAAATTACGCCCCTTTGTTACGCCCCTTTGTGCTATAGATATTGATATCATGTCCTTTTGTTAGTCTATTTAACTTGAAGAAATTAAATGTAAGTGCTATCTTGAGTAAATAATTAAATGTAATTGTTATCTTGAGTAAATTATCTAACCGACAACATAAAGACAAACAAAGTACTTAAGAAGAACCAAACTTTTCGTTAATCTATAATCTAATATATGAGAACAAATGGAGGAGGGAACAAAACCAATTTTTGGAATGGACACTAACTTGTTAGTTCATAAAAATACCTTGATATAGATATTGATGCAGGTTAATTTAAAAACACTCCAATAAAAAAAAATTTGTTTTATTTTTTACTTTTAAAAATACTCTAAAACAATAAATTTGAAACTTGTTTTTGTAGTCCATAAAAATTTATATATAATAAACAAAAGGTGTAAAATATAAATGTGTAAAACATATAGCTGTAAAACATTGAGGTGTGAAACAAAAGGTGCAACAAAAAAAAGGTGCAATTCTAAAAGATGGGGGTACAACGAAGAGATGCAAAAGTGAAAAGGTGCGATAAAAGATGGAGGTACGACGAAGAGATGCAAAAGCTAAAAGGTGCAATTTTGAAAGATGGGGGTGCGACGAAAAGAAACAATGTGAGAGAAAAAGCTTGCAACTGTTGGGATCATTAATAAGTTTCAACCGTTAGATGAAATAATAGAACCAATCTCAGCCGTTGGATTAAAGATGACACAAAAGTGGGTTTGCTATTATATATGGGCTTTTAAAAATACTCTAAAAACAATAAATTTGAAACTTGTTTATGTAGTCCATAAAAGTTTATATATAATAAACAAAGAGGTGTAAAATATAAATGTGTAAAACATTGAAGTGTGAAACAAAAAAGTGCAACAATAAAAGATGCAATTCTAAAAAGATGGGAGTACGACGAAGAGATGCAAAGTGAAAATGTGCGATAAAAGATGAAGGTACGTTGAAGAGATGAAAAAATTAAAAGGTGCAATTTTGAAAGATGGGGGTGCGACGAAGAGATGCAAAAGTGAAAAGGTGCGATAAATGATAGAGGTACGACGAAGAGATGCAAAAATTAAAAGGTGCAATTTTTTAAAGATGGGGGTGCGACGAAAAGAAATGAATCAAAAAGTAGTTAATGTAGTCAAAAAGTTTATATATAATAAATAAAGAGGTCAAACATAGAGGTGTGAAATGTAAAAGGTGTAAAAATAAATAGGTGAACCAAAGTGCAACCAAAGAGATCAAAACTAAGAGGTGTGATTTAAAAGGTGTAAAAATGAATGGATGTGATTTTGAAACCAAGTTAACAAAGATCTGAAAGCTAAGAGGTGTGATTTGTGATTTTTGAAACCAATAGACAACAAAGAATTGTAAGAGGTGTGATTTGTGATTTTGAAACCCATAGACAAAGAGATGCAAAAACTAAGAGGTGTGATTTTTTAAAAGATTTGCGACAAAAGACACGATTAATAATTTTAAACCGTTGGATTAAAACTGGCCCAATATATTGGATTAAAAGTTGACAAAAAAAGTGGGTTTTGTTATTATATATAGATTTGTAATGATCCAAATCCTAGATCGGATGATATAATCTACAAAGTTCGATAGGTTATATGACCGAACAAACAAGGGTCTCATTCACGGTTCGATGGGTTCAACCGGCAGATCGGTTTACTGTTTTTATAAATCAGTGTTAACCTACAGATTGATATTTGTAATGTAGTAAGATCTTGGCTTCGTGGTTTGTACGTGCTGATTATAAAAACTAATAACCAATGCGACGCCGGTTCGAACCTCACGATTAGGGTTCTTTTTAATAAATCCAACCTTTACAAACTCCAATACGCCTCCTTGTTTCTCGATCGTCTCAAAAAAGCTCCACCACCAATGAAGCGACGCCGTAACTCCAAACTCAAATTCGAAGAACCCTCCGACCAATCACCGACAACCACGGCGGATTTCACCTTTACTCTCACTAGACTCGCCGTCAGTCAAATCTGCCAATCTATTGGATACAAAGCCACCGATTCATCAGCTCTCAACACTCTAACCGTAACCACAACCAAATTCTTACAATCCCTCGCCGGACTCGCGTCGTCGTTCTCAAACGCCGCTAATCGTACGGAGTCGAACCTCTTCGACGTCGTCAACGGTCTCCAAGACATCGCTCTATCCACCTCCGACTGTTTCCCCGGCGGCTCTACCGTACACGATGTTGAATCACACTGCTTGATGAAATCCGCTGTTGTCCGTAACCTCTCCGATTTCGTCAAGTATGCTCCTGAGATCCCTTTCGCTAAACCGTTACCGAAGCCGGAAAGAACCGGATCATCATCGGGAAGAGATTTGGATCACGCGGCGGTGGCGGTGACTCGATCGGTGGAGTATGTTCCAGCTTGGCTTCCGCCTTTTCCTGACGCTAGTCTCTACTCCGATCGGTGTACGAATGATGGATCTGATCAGTTGTGGGAAAACTCTGATTCCGTTATTGATCGTGAAAATTTGCCGGGGAGTTTGAAATCTGAGAGTTGTAGAGGTAGTAAAAAAGGCGGAGGAAGATTACCACAGAGGAGAGCGAGAGTGAGTTTCAAAATGGAACGAAGATTTGAGAGGTGGCGCCGGGATAATGACGGTGAATCTGGCTTTGATGTTGAGGTGAAGAAGAAAATTATAGAAGAATATATTCACAGTGCCGGCGAGTGGCCGATTTAAGTATATACACTAGTGACTGCTTTGAAAAAAAAAAAACAGAAAAACAAAACCGTGAGGTTTTAAGATGGATTCGAACCCGATACGCTTGAGGACCCGTGCATTTTTGCTAATTGGTATTATACCGCACGAGCTGCATCTCTGAAATTTTCATCTCACCCAGTTGTTATATTTTTATACACTATTTATATTTGGTTACTTTATTTCTTTCTATGAGATTATTATTTTTTTTAATATTTAGACGTATAAAAGTAGTGGAATTATACATTTTATTTCAATAGCTTTTTTCGTTTTGCCAAAATGAAAGACTATAATAAAGGGAAATTATTGAGCCAGCCCGGTTTTTAAATAAACTTTTTAAGTTGATCTTTACCCAATGTTAACTTGTTTAGTCATTGGAACCAGCACACAAAGTGAACAACGGATTGGTCGCACAAATAGGTGTTTTGTTCATGAATATGATGTGAAGTGTGGTTCTTTTGGAAACTAGGTTGAGAACATTGACTAGATTAGTTGTTTCTAAAAACCGATTTGGGAAAAAACTATGTACACTTGTTTGTTTCATTTTTCTTTGTTGCTTAGGAAACTTTCTATAGTGTAATTTTTTTGTAATATAATAATAATAAGGCAAACTACAGGTTGGTGGATTAAAAACGTATATGAAAAGCAGAAATGTCATGTGTTTTTCCTTTTCACCAAATTTAATGTATAAAAGCTTTTGTTTAAGCTACTTGACGACTCTAGTGTGGCTTGTATAGACACATTTTTATGCAGTCTTTTTCTAACATTCATTTTCACAAAGACCCAAATTAATCTACACCGTCCATGTTTTAGAAAGTAATACAACACGTACACGTGTTGCCCATCGAGTTTTGAGGTACACTGTTTCATTACCCCCACTATGATTCATATATATATATATGCACAACAATAACAAGTCGCCTTCCTTCTCAAAATTTACTGAAATTGCCACTGTTTTCGAGTTTGTTGGTTCTCCGATCTCGGCGGTGTCTTCGTCTCCGGTGGCTATTCTCGTTTTGTATTATCTCCGGTGGTAGTGTTTGACTGAGCTACGGTATGATTCTGCTTCTTCATTTTATTTTGGATATATATGTCGTTGTATGGAGTGAGTATTCCACTTGTTTTTGACTTAAGAAATCGGAAATTTTTGAAAATTTCTACAGGATATGCCGGTGGTTTCTCTGGCTAAGGTCGTTTCTTCCCCGGCGGTGGCCGGAGATTTCTCCGTTCGCGTTCCGTTCATTTATGGGAGACCACTAGTGTCGAATCGTGTTTCTTTCGAGAAATTGAGGCGCCGGAGTTGTATAGGTCACTGCGTAAGAAGCGAATTGCAGAGTCCTCGTGTCGTAGGCTCCGTCACAGGTTTGAATCTCCGACGTTGATTTTGCTTGTTAATCTGAGAAGATTTGTGATTGTTGTGTTGATGGTGATTTGTATTTTTATTTGAATAGATTTAGCGTTGGATAATTCTGTTGAGAATGGTCACCTTCCCAAAGGAGATTCGTGGGCTGTACACAAATTTGGAGGAACTTGTGTGGGAAACTCAGAGAGGATTAAAGATGTTGCTGATGTTGTAGTTAAGGATGCCTCTGAGAGGAAGTTGGTGGTTGTGTCAGCTATGGCTAAAGTCACTGATATGATGTATGATCTCATACATAGAGCACAGTCTCGCGATGATTCCTACCTGTCTGCTTTGGCTGCTGTTCTTGAAAAGCACCGAGCAACGGCTGTTGACTTGCTTGATGGAGATGAACTTGCGAGTTTTTTGGCTCGTTTAAATGATGATATAAACAATCTCAAAGCAATGCTTCGTGCCATTTACATAGGTACTGGTTTTTTTTCCTCTTTCTCAATGCTAATTTCATATTGTTAGGAGGAGTTATTAAGTAGTTGAATTGGATTTGGTATATGTTCTTCTGAAATCTTATTCCTCCTGTTATGAACTCTTTTATCTCTGCAGCTGGTCATGCCACAGAATCTTTCTCAGACTTCGTTGTGGGTCATGGAGAGTTGTGGTCTGCTCAGATGTTAGCTGCTGTTGTGAGAAAGGTATAAAAGTCCTAGGTTTTGTGCTACGAGAAAATCCTAAATAAGAAGAATAAGTTTTCTGGACTTTTACGATTCTTACATGCTTGTGTGCATTTTGCTTTTAGAGTGGATTGGACTGCACCTGGATGGATGCAAGGGATGTGCTTGTTGTTATTCCGACGAGCTCTAATCAAGTCGATCCTGACTTCGTGGAATCAGAAAAGAGACTGGAAAAGTGGTTTTCCCTGAACTCAGCAAAGATTATTATAGCAACTGGCTTCATAGCCAGTACACCACAGAACATTCCAACGACTCTCAAGAGAGATGGGAGTGACTTCTCTGCAGCTATAATGGGTGCTCTGTTTAGATCTCACCAACTCACAATCTGGACAGATGTTGATGGCGTGTACAGTGCAGATCCAAGGAAAGGTATGTGCAAGCATACATTTAACTGCCATATAAAGGAGTAGTTATTGAGCCATGACAGGCGTGTGTTCCTCATTATGTTTGTCTATTGTTATGCTAATGAATATGTTTCGATGCAGTTAGTGAAGCTGTTGTACTGAAGACTCTTTCTTATCAAGAAGCTTGGGAAATGGTAAATTTCCAACCTCTTGCACTTGTTTAAATGCCTAGCTTTCCAGAGTCGTTGTTTACACCTAACATTCATGTTGATATGCCTGCACAGTCTTACTTTGGGGCAAACGTTTTACATCCCCGGACCATTATTCCAGTGATGAAATATGACATCCCAATTGTGATAAGGAACATTTTCAATCTCTCTGCCCCTGGAACAATGATATGTCGGCAGACTGAAGATGAGGATGGATATAAATTGGACGCTCCTGTCAAAGGATTTGCAACGATTGACAATTTGGCTCTTGTAAATGTAGAAGGGTGAGCTGATGGTGGATATTGGGTTACAAACTCGCTGATTATTTTATTTCTTTTACAAACTTTGCATTCTTTCTATAGAACTGGAATGGCTGGTGTTCCTGGTACTGCCAGTGCCATTTTTGCTGCTGTGAAGGAAGTTGGAGCTAATGTGATTATGATCTCACAGGTCATCTAGTTCAACTTTCTGGTTTCTTTCATTGGTTATGTCTTCCCTTTTCATTTGTAGGTTCTTAATTAATGTACATAAATCCAGGCTAGTAGCGAGCATTCTGTATGCTTTGCTGTACCTGAGAAGGAAGTGAAAGCTGTTTCTGAAGCATTGAATTCTCGATTTCGTCAAGCTTTGACTGGTGGCCGTCTTTCCCAGGTGCCTTTAGATCTCTCTTGTTCTTTGTAGGATATCAACTGGATTCTTGTTTAGGCATCAGCTATTTTTCTCAACCTATGGTTTAACTGTTTTTGTTTTTTCAGATTGAAATCATCCCTAATTGTAGCATATTAGCAGCAGTTGGCCAGAAAATGGCGAGCACTCCTGGTGTTTCTGCCACTTTTTTCAACGCATTAGCAAAGGTAAGCAAGTGTAGTGTTTGCAAAGAAAATCGAATGACGGTTCTATCTTTCATTTCATATCCTTTTTGTGCTAAGAAGCTCTGCTTGCCATTCCTAAATAACTGCAGGCCAATATCAACATCCGTGCTATAGCTCAAGGTTGCTCCGAATTCAATATTACAGTAGTTGTCAAGCGTGAAGATTGCATTAGGGCATTAAGAGCTGTGCACTCAAGATTTTACTTATCCAGAACCACTTTGGCTGTGGGGATCATAGGACCTGGATTAATTGGTGGAACCTTACTTGATCAGATTAGAGATCAGGTTAGTATCTGATGTGTATATGTTAGATTATAGTTATATACGGACCAAGGTTCAAGCTGAATCATCTTTAAATTTATTTTCACAGGCTGCAGTGCTCAAAGAAGAGTTCAAAATTGACTTGCGTGTTATAGGGATCACTGGCTCAAGTAAAATGTTGATGAGTGAATCGTAAGTCAACGAACTTGATTCAATACTTGGTAGGTGAACCGCATTACTGCTGTAATCCTTACACAATCATCATCTTTTAGGGGAATTGACTTATCAAGATGGAGAGAATTTATGAAAAAAGAGGGAGAAACAGCTAACATGGAGAAGTTCACCCAATATGTGAGGGGAAATCATTTCATTCCAAATTCTGTTATGGTTGATTGTACGGCCGATGCTGGTATCGCTAGCTGTTACTACGACTGGTTGCTACGAGGAATTCATGTGGTCACTCCGAACAAAAAGGCTAACTCAGGACCACTTGATCAGGTTAAGAGTTCGATATTTGTTTTACTGACTGTTGAATAGGAAGCTACAAATCTGTTCTTGTTGAGGTTCCGTGATTCCATGAACATAGAGACTAATTGGTAACACTTTCCTGTTTGTTTATGCAGTATCTAAAGATTAGAGATCTTCAAAGAAAATCGTACACACATTACTTCTATGAAGCAACCGTTGGAGCTGGTCTTCCAATTATCAGCACTTTACGTGGTCTTCTCGAAACAGGGGATAAAATACTGCGGATTGAGGGCATATTCAGGTATCTCCTTTTCAGCTTGGTACCACAGCAATTTGTTCAGATAACAAAAGAATGAGCTGGCTTTGCATCTTCACACACACTAATATTTTCCTTTGATGCCTTGCTGCAGTGGTACTTTAAGCTACCTTTTCAACAATTTTGTCGGCACCAGAAGCTTCAGTGATGTTGTAGCAGAAGCAAAGCAGGCAGGTTTTACAGAGCCAGATCCACGAGATGATCTATCTGGAACAGATGTTGCCAGAAAAGTACGGTTTTTTCTGTCATCAAATCGGGTTAATGCAGCTTGTGTTCGATCATTTAATGATTTTGAACCTTCTCGTATCTGCTTCTTATGCAGGTGACAATTCTTGCCAGAGAATCAGGCTTAAGATTGGATCTTGACGGCCTCCCAGTCCAGAGCCTTGTGCCAAAGCCTCTACAAGTAAGTCCCTACATAATCACAATATTAATTTTCATCATCAACAAAGAAATTCCTTTTGACACTTCAGTATTCTATTCCAATGTTCATCACAGGCTTGTGCGTCAGCAGAAGAGTTCATGGAGAAGCTACCTCAGTTTGATGAAGAATTGTCAAAACAAAGACAAGAGGCTGAAGCAGCAGGAGAAGTAAGTAGTGCCTCTTAGCAAAACTCATGTTAAAAACCGAATACACAGCCTCGAAAAGAAGAACTAATTTCAGATTGTGTTGCTGTGTTTATAGGTCTTGAGATATGTAGGAGTTGTAGACGCGGTAGAGAAAAAGGGAACAGTAGAGTTGAAACGGTACAAGAAAGATCATCCGTTTGCTCAGCTCTCGGGTGCTGACAACATCATCGCTTTCACAACCAAACGGTACAAAGAACAGCCTCTAATTGTTCGTGGACCTGGTGCTGGTGCTCAAGTCACAGCCGGTGGAATATTCAGTGACATTCTTCGCCTTGCATTCTATCTCGGGGCTCCATCTTAACGCAATGATTTCTTCTAGGAACAAATCTAGTTGATCAAAACCCTGTTTCTACATTTTAGAATCTGTAATATGGATTTCAGAGATTTTGATTCTTCTTATAGATGAAATAAAACTTAATGGTAATAAAAACACTCTAGGAAAAAATGTTGAATAAAGCTTTTTGTATTACACAATACACAGTCTCTTGGCTTTAATTTTCATCTCCTTCCATATAAATTATGACCAAACTGAAACAAAACTTGAGCTTTCAGAAACATTTCACAATCTATACTCTGCGCAAAAACTTCTTCTACAGCCTGAAGACTATATAACCTAAGGTTGAAATACATTGATTTGAAAATGGAACTAATCTGAGATCCAATTTGGTTGAACACTTCATATGCCAAGGATCTAATAATACTCGTCATTGTTTTCTTTGCTTTGAATGAGAGGGACACCGTCTTCTCTCCATTTTATACGTTCTTCGCAGATTGCAGCCACTACCTCAACATAGAGTTTGTGTTCCTAAACCCAAAATAGAAAGAAACAAAAAAAACTAATGAAATTACTTGAAATTGTGAAATGTAATATTCAAAAGTATTCTTGAGTAGTAAGTAGTACCTCACGAAGAACCCTTTTGGCCAATTCCTCTGGTGTGTCATTAGCATTAACGCGGACAGCACTTTGAGCAAGTATACGCCCTGAGTCGTACTCTTCATCGACAAAGTGAATCGTCGGACCTGAATACCTACATAATAAACCCGTTTCATGTTTTCTTGCACATAAGAAAAAGAAAGAAACTACACATCCGAAACATTTGTATGAGTAATGAGTATGCGACTTCACCTAGCTCCAGATGCTAGAACAGCTTTATGAACTCTCTCACCATAAAGCCCTTTGCCTCCAAAAGCCGGAAGAAGCGCAGGATGGATATTTAGAATCCGTTTAGGAAAAGCTTGCACCAGCTCAACCGGTATAAGTTTCAAATATCCAGCTAGAAGAACAAAGTCTACACCATATTCCCTGTCCATTAAGCAAATGTTAAGAGTCTACATAGAATAGAAGAGGTAACACCCATTGACTAAAAAGGGAGGGAGAGAGAGAGAGAGAGAGCAACCTAAGAACATCAACGAGCTCTGTAGAAGAGAGTCCATCATATGGTTCTCGTTTCCCTTTTGGAAATACTAAAACAGGAATGCCATTACTTCTTGCATACTCAGCACCTCCACAATCTAAGATTGATTGTACATAAACAAGTATTCAAAATCAAAACTCTGAATCGATTCTTTTGCTTTTGGAGTTCTTGTCTGATTCACTAACCCAAAGAACCAACAGAGAAGAAAGGTAATACCTTTATTGTTAGTGACCAACAAAACAACATCCCCTTGAACAGAACCAACAGTGCATCCCTCATGAATCTTCTTGAAATTGGAACCACCTCCGGACACAAACACAGCAAGCTTCTTCCTTCTTATTATTATTACTCCATCTCTTCTCGAAACATCATCAACCTCTGCTACGATTGGAGCAGCTTTTACAAGTGGTTGTCCGATTCTCATCGCAAATCGGTTTACGGGACTTGAGAAAGAGAAGGAGAGAGCATGCCGGGAAGGTGGCGCCAACAACGAAGGAGCAATTGAGTTGTCGCGATTCTGATTCGCCGAAAAATAGAGTTGACTCGAGAACAATACCCGTGATTCCATTTGAAATCCCGTCGGAGGTTTGTTTAATCGGCGGTTTTGTTGTCGGAACGAGTGACGGAGAGTGGTTTTTCTGTTTTGGTCTTCTCTGCCTCTTATTAACCCTTTACTAGTTGATTTATTTACCGACCCAACCACATATTAATCGGGTCGCTCCACCCGAACCAATAAATTATCGGATCCACTCAACGGAATCTCCAATAAGCTTTTACTGATTGGATATTGTTGGATTATGACTAAGTCTCTGAACTATTCAGTCAAGTCAGGATATGAGGCCGCGAGAATCATTTCTCGTCCTGCTTGTGAACTTCCTTTTCAGGGGCCTAGTGTTATGGCACTAAAAACACAAGCTTGGAAATTAAAAACTACACGGAAGTTGAAATATTTTGTATGGCAATGTATGTTAGGTGCTTGGCAACAAGCCAAAAACTACACTATCGCCATATTGATAAAGACAAAGGATGTTTTAGATGTGGAGCAGACGAAGAAACCATCAATCATGTGATCTTCGAATGTCCCCCAGCTAGACAAGTCTGGGTTTTGTCGAACATCCCTTCTTCACCTATGTTGTTCCTGTCATCGTTGGTATACAATAATTTTGATTATTTATATTAGCGGGGTAAGGACGTGGGAGCGAATGAGGAGAGCTTAAGAGTATGTCCATGGATTATATGGTATATTTGGAAGGCGCGAAATAAAATTTTTTTTGAGAATATTTCAGAACCACCGCAAGAGACTCTTGATATCGCTATTCAAGAGGAAGAAGCGTGGAGGCGAGCAAATAGGAGAGAAGATCCCTTAGCAGGGACTGAGCCCATAGTGGAGATCATACCAGTTCCATCTGATGTTCCTGTTTGTTTTATTAATGGTTCTTGGCATGCGTCAGATTTACGAAGTGGACACGGTTGGATTATGTTTTGTGGTGGGAGATTGAGGCATTTAGGATTGAAGGGCTCGCACAGAAGTCTTTCCCCTCTTCATGTCGATTTGGAGACCCTTTTATGGGCAATGAAATGCTTATTGGAGATTCCGTTGGCAAGTATCCTCATTATGACAGATTGTTCAGACCTTCTTACTATGACTTCAAACCCAGAGGCATGGCCTGCATTTGCGGCAGAGTTGAAGGATTTTGTGTATTACAGGGACTTATTCTCTTCATTAATTATTAGATATATCCCTCATAGTGGTAATACTTCCGCTGATCATCTTGCGAAATGTGCAAGAGGTCGCGGGTTTTGTTTTTCCCATGTAAGTTTGACGGTTTCTCACTGGCTCTCTCTAGAAGAGAGTTCTTAACCGTGAACTAGTATATGGAGTTTAGATGACAAAAAAAAAAAAAAAAAAAAGATTAGGACCCGATAAGATATTTTATCTGTTCTGGTTCAGATTAGGATCCATACTTTTGGGACGGTACACCAGTGGATTTTCGGATCCTTTTTTTTTTTTGCGCAGTCCTAGAATTAGATGAGAATAATAATAGGCTTTCGACAAAAAAAAAAGGGAATTTCTCAAAAATAGCACTAATTTAAGTTTTTCTTCCAAACTTAGCACACGCTCTTCTATTTTCCAAAATTAGCACACAAGTAAAAGCACTAAAATTATTAATTAAATATTAAATAAAAATCTCGATCTTTGTTTCTGTAATAATGAGATTTCTGAGATTTTATTTTCATCGGTGATCGAGAAACTTTTGAGATTTTATTTTTACTGGTGTCGTCTTCTCCAACTAGTGAGCCCACGTCTCGATTCCTCCATAACCAGGTCCCAATCATAGATTTCTCGTCAATCGATTTTCATCGCTGATCTGTCGTCGTTGTCATTGTGTTCTCGCCGCCGTGTTCTCATCACCGATATGTCCTCGCCGATCTCGCTTGGATCTCCGGTGACGTGTTCGGATAGAGTTCCAATGAAGCATAGGACCGAGATATTATCGATTCAGATTTTTGAGGTGTTGGTGATAGAGAGCCCTTGAACATCAATACATTCATTTGGGTTTTGATCAAACAGAACTCCAACATCAATGAACGCTTCTGCATGTTCCTTGTGGTGTGTATTTGACTAAGAGCTTCAATCTCACGAGTCATATCACCCTATACGTCGCCGATAGAGCGATTATCAAAGACCTTCAAGTGAGTGATTGATTAAGCTCGAATGAACCTTTTATGAAGAACTCAATTCAATGATTATATTTTGAATTGTTTAGTTTGTTTGTTCTCTAATAATGGTTGATTTTTAAAACTGTGATTGTATTTAGAGATTTAGGTATAGGTGTATCATTGTAAAAATGCATTAACGTTCTTAGGTAGTTGGTTTGATCTTGTTGTGTTATTTTGTGTGTGTGTGTGTATTGGTTCAATTTATAACATTTTTTTGATGGATAAATTGAATTTCTGTAACATTTTCTAGGATAGCTCCAACGCTCTGTTTCATCTTTGGAAAGTCTGTAGGCTTGAAGATAATAATGTAATCCTTTTAGCTTCTTGTTATGTACTATCTCTTATGTTCAAACCATTGAATTTGTTTGAAGTGCTCTAGACAATGATCTTTACTCTATTTATCCTTCTTGTTTAAGTTCTCTGTTTTTTAGAATCCCTTCTCCTATTCTTGCAACTTGAAAAATCAGCATCCAGCATCCAACAATTCTTGAAAATTCACGAAGGATCGCACGAAATTCATGAAAGATTCTTTTAAGTTCAGGATGCCTTTCATAATATAACTGGATTTCAAGATGAACTTAAGGAAGGATAATCAGATAACACTAAATATTTTTTTTCTTCATGGTTTTTTCTTCTTTTGTTGTATGTTGGTGTTTAGCTTGCTACTAGTTTTAGGACTGAGTAAAAATCTTCTTGATTCTCAATTCTCGATGGTTTTAAACATGTTGTTGCTTACTTACATCTCTTATTTTTTTTCAAGACATGATAGTTTAGCTGTTGCATCAGATTGATCCGATAAATGAGTTATTAGTAAAGCACCACAAGGACATTGTTTCAAGAGATTTTTGCTAAGACAACAAGTAAATAAAATTGAAACATGAGATGATGAAGCAATGCACACACATAGACTAATACTATATTTCAAATTTATTTTCATAAAATTATTATTCATAGATGCTTCCTTACTCAATACAAACTTTTGTTGATAGCTCGTAGAATCTTCTCTCATGTTTTTGCAACTTGAAAAACCATCACCTAGCACTTCTTAAAAATTCAGGAAGGAATCTCCGAATTAAGGAAAGCTGCCTTAAATTTCAAGATAACTTTTATAAAATGTTTAAAATTCATGATGAACTTAAGGATAACCTTCATAAAAAATTTGGATATTGGTAGACACCCAAATATGCAAAAAATGATATCATTTATCCTCACTAATGAAGTAATCTTCCACATATAGAGGCAAAACACCAAAAAATATATTTAAAAATCATATTTATTTAAATTCAGGAAGGATTCCATAATATATAGGAAGAAAAACTTAAACTTCAGGGTAGCCTTAATAAAATATTTAGAAAGACACAGATCAAATTATTACTAACATATCATATCTATATATATATATATATATATAGATAAAATATCATGATAATCCCTACTAAATGGAGTAATTTGTGATACATTGCCAAAACAATAATTAAAAGATTCAAAAACACAGTATTTAGAATTAGGAAGGATTTCATAATGTTAGGAAAGCATCTTTGTAATTTAGGAACATTTTCTTAAACATTTAGAAATCTCAAAAATAGTGATGACTATAACCAAAAAATTCTCTCTACCCTATCCGTTTCATCAACACTGCTAGCCTACTCCATAACTCACAAAGATACATCAACGACAGTGACAAATTTTCTTACTCTTTACCAACTCATTTGTTCTCAATGTCATTATATTGAACACTTGTTATGCAACACTTATGGTGTTGACATATGCGGACTTCATACAACACACAACCATAATTTGAACATGTGATTCATTAAAGATTAAACCCAAAAATTCAATTACAACCAGAGGTTGTGCCACCCAAGTAGTCTCCATGTCCAATTCATTTTCCTCCGATTGAACAAGATATAAAACAAGAAGCATTCTTCTCTTGTCATTTTTGACCCAATTGAGAAGATCATCATGGCTAGTAGATGTACTCTTGTGAGCTACTTTACCAGAATCAACCACTCCTAAACAACTTACGCTTCTTCTCAAATGAATCATAAAGATGCTTAAAGCTCTCCCACATAATCCCACCATTGTTTCTATCATCTTGTAGTATAAGTTTCCCAGAAGTCATTAGCTGAACCTAAGTAGCATTTGGAGCCATTGATACTCTATTGATTACTAACAGTGTAGTTCCCTCCACCTCCTTCGTTGCATCTATAAACCAATACCATATAATCCCATCTAATTACATATGACAAGAAAATAACACATAATTCGGTTGGTGATGAAACAATTAACTATATTCAGAAGTCACAATTTCGTCAAGAATCTCAAAATCTGAGATCGATTGGAATTGGGACAAGAAGAAAAAGAAGAAGAAGAATAATAAGAAGAAGCTTCGCTGTAAGCTTCACTGCGAGCTTCACCGCGAACTTCGCCGTAAGCTTCACCGCAAGCTTCACCGCAAGCTTCACCGCAAGCTTTGTCGGAAGTCTCTTGTCCAGTTCAAATGGATTGGATGGTAGAAGTTGAGACTTTTCCGGAGATCGACACTTCTCGAACCACCTGTAATTGCTTCACTTTATTGTTTTTTGGAGACGATACGGTACATTGACGAGCATTGGAGCAATTTTCAAAATATTATAATTAATTTTGTTATTTTATATTATAATTATATTAGTTCAATATTTTTGGAATATTTTAATGTGTGTGCTAGTTTTGGAAGAAAAACTTATATGTGTGCTATTTGAGGGTATCGAGAGAATAATAGGCTGTGAAAAAAAAAAATGAGCAAAGGCTCTACGTATAAGCCCAAGATGTGAAGGCCTGATGGGCCTATGTTGTATTATTGGATCGAATATTATCAATTATAAATTTAATATAAATAAGGAGTCAGCTTCAGCTTTAGGGTTTTGGAGCCGCTTCATATTGCCTTGCTGCTGCAATATCTTTGCTTGAGAATCTTCTCCTCCGTCGGCAAACATGAAGTACGTTTCTCCTCTCTTTGTTCCTTCGTCTTCTGTCTCCGTTCCTTTATCAGCGTTGAATCGTTTTGGATTTCCTTATTTGTTTCGGTTAATTACGAGGAATTTAATCCAGAGTGGTTTTTTAAAAAAAAAATTGTAATTGTGGTTTATGATTATCTTTGAGTTTTCATAATATGTATGTTCATCGTTTTTATTTCCTATACGGATCCACAATAGATTATGCATAAATTAAGTCCTTGTATTCTTGATTTGAGAACTTAATGCTTAAGGATTAAAGGATAGTAGCTAATCTTGAGATTTATGTAGAGTATTCTACAGCATCTACCTGTGGTATGAATTGCTTCTACTTTGGTTTATGGAGTGAAGTTATTTATTTATTTATTATAATTAATTCATTTTTTTTTTTTTTTTTTTTTTCTGTGATGATGATATCTTACAGGAAAATAAGAACAAGAACAAGAAGGGCTATGAGAGCTGGGCGCAAGTTTAACAGGCATCAGATTTATGGGTTTTGTTTTGACAACTGGAGTGACATTCTTAGACGAAGGGAATGGAAGCAACCATAGTAAGGCTATAATTGAAAAAAGAACATACAAATTTGCTTTCAATATCAACTGCTTTTTACTTCTGTTTATAGACATCGTTGTTGATGAGTTGTCTCTTTGTTTTGATTATGCAGCAGTTGTTCGCCTGCGCTAATGTACTGTTGTAGACCACGGGCAGAAAATAATTGGAAGATTCCAAAACGGTAATTAAGGCTATGAAAAAAATATTTATTCTTCAACTTCTTTGTTCTTTTTTCTTAAATTTATCTTATGAAAATATATTCGTGCTGATGAGTCTCTCTCTCTCTCTGTGGTTGATGATTATGCAGGCTTATTCCTTGTAAGGAGCCTTGTAATTTCTGTGAGTGTGCTGGACTACAGCGAAATAAATCGAAGGAGCCAAAAAAGTACATATAAATTTCCTTATATATTTTTTTAAAAAAATTTGTAGACGTTTGGTGTTGATATTGTTTGTTTATGCAGAGGTATTGAGGCTATGTTTGCTACAACAGTGAATAAAGGAAAATGGATTCTTTCTAATCCCCATTTTGGGTGGCGGTTTTTACAATGAGGGTGTAAGTTGTGTGAATAATCCATTTGTAACCAATTAATATTAAAACATAGATTAGTTTTGTGTCATCTTATTTTGTTTATGTTTTACTTTCAAGGTCGTGAATGTTTTCTGGGTGTAAGGAAAAAAACAACTCAAGGAAAAGCCAAGGTCTTCAAGCTTTTGTTTTCATAACTCATAAGCACTTGTCGGTTTTTTTTTTTTTTTTGTTTAAAACAAACTAGTCTTGTCTTATGTTCTACTAAGATTCTAGAACTTGATGCGTATTAACTTATTTGACATTTGTCACTTTTGAGGATTTTGGCTTTCCAACAAAACCTTTGGATTTTCAAATTGGGGAAAAAACTCAAAAGCCGTGACAATTCTTAATTCGGTTTTATTTGAAACAAAAGGTATTAGAGATTTTAGATATAGATATTATGGGTATTAAGAGATGGAGAGATTATATATGCATACAATACGTTTAACAACCAATAGTCCAGTAGACATGATAGATAGAGTTGATAACCTCACAAAGACATACGGTGAGTTAACGTAACTTAAAAACATAGAGAGAGAGAGAGATACATGGCGGATTAGACAATGCTTGTTTGTGACCTTTTTGTTGCGATGATCAGAACTAAAAAAAAAAAAAAAAGAAAACACAATCAAAATTGTATAAATATGTAAAGTATTTGTAACCTAGTAATTGAGTATTTTAAAGAAAATATAAAATTACCTTAAACTCAACTGCTTCTCTTATCAGACCCGTCCCGCGAGCCAAATAATCAAACCCATTCGCACCCCAATCCTTTCCTTTGGAATCTTGGATTTCCCAAAATTCTTTTACCACTCCATTGATCTTCATAGCACCGAACCCAGTGATAACAACAATATGCTTTGCATATATTTCATAAGCAGTTGTTTGAGACTCCATGACAGTAGGAGTGTATATCCCCTGAAAATTAGTTAAATATTGCTTTTACTAAAAATTATATAACATAACAAAGCTAAGAAAGTTTTGGAATATTTAACGTTATACCGTTCCAATGTGGGAGGCTCGGTAGCTTGGAAACATATCAATTGACACTACAACTACAACTGGGGCTTTAATCAATAACTTCTCTATTAAAACTTCAAAACCTTCATCTGCATAATTTTGTAGCGGACGCCTATAGACAATCATGTTTTTGATGTGATTGTTATTAATCAGATAATACTTCGCATTTTCAACGTTATCAATTGCACCTTCAGCGTCAATGTGCTTCCTCGGAACACCATATAAAAACGTCTCAAAATTCAAGGGACTGAACCCTTGTATACCATTAATTGTTGTGAAGTATCGATGACCTCTGTAAAGAGCCCAAGCCCAACAAGTTTCTGTACAACAAGAAAAACACTTAAAATCATCAAACAAAAATAATCTATACATGACAGAAAAAAAAAAAAAAAAAGACATTTTGCGTCACATTTTTTATCTGATACAATTAAAAGAAAATAACATCGTTTACCAATAACCGTCCCAATTTCATATTTATAATATTAAGTTATAGGGATTTACCAGAAAATGTAGTTGGTCTACAAGAATAAAAAAAAAAAAAAAAATCAATTTTCACTTCATTTCAAAACTTTTGATACTATGTAGAACTCTTGATAGCAATATTTATTAAAACAACACTGAAATATTGATAGCATCAGTTGAATAAATGATGCTAATTTAAAAACGAAGTTATGCTAAACTTGAATTATAGTCACTTTGTAAGTGATGGTAATTTTTTTTAGCTTTACTAATTTTTAGCAATTTCTTTTATAAACAATCATATAATTCTAATGTCACTTTTTAACTGGTGGAAAAAATAATTGATGTCAAACAAATTAATTTTTGAAGTGATACCTCCTACTTGAAGCCCTGGTGGAAGTTCGATGCCATGTTTCGTTATCCACGAAAACTTCATACCGTCTATCTCCATGTGATCATATCCTACCGGAAACTTCTTTTTAGTTGATTTAGGGAACAAGCAAGTTTTTGTTTCATCAGTTGGAGTTGCTTAGGGATATCTAAGAACGGAGACACAAAATCATCAACACCAGCACGAGAATGAGCTGAACAGAAAAGAAAGAAAACATATGAGATAACATGGTAAATGTAAAAATATATACAAACAAATACTATAGTATGGGAAACTAAAAGTATTTTTTATAGGTGTCAATACTAATATAAATTATTCTAAATAATATTATTGAGATTTTTGTCCTAACTATCACAATTTTAAGTACTATTAATTATTTTAAATAAATAAAATTGATCCAGGAATAAAGTTGTTACTTTGTAAACGGGAAAAATGCCATTTAAATCCTCAACTTTCAAAATTACGCCAAAAAAAGCCTCGACTTTCAACATGCCATTTTAATCCTCAAGTTTTGGTTGACTACAGAATTAAATGATAAACTTTAGTTGACCTGGCCATTTTGGTCATCGTGATAATCTCCGTTAGAAAGCTTAAGACGGAGTTTATTGGCCGTTAACGGTGTCTGTTTATCAAAAAACGACGTCGTTTCGCTTAATGAAGAAACATAAAATCCCCAAATCGATTTCTAGGGTTCATAAACCCCAAAATCGATTTCGAATTCGAAACCCCAAAAATCTTTCTCCAATTCCAAACCGTTGAACAAAAATATCTAATTATCTGAAATCGAGACGAAACCCCTAATTGCGATGGCTAGAACCCGTGGAGGAGGACGGAAGATTCCAACTCGGTGGTCAATGAGACTGAGTTCGTCGAAGACAGTGGAGGCAATGGAGACGGTGGAGACAGCGGATGAAATGGAGACTGCGGATGAAATGGAGACTGCGGAGCCAATGGAGACAGAGGCAACGGTTCGCAACCCATATGAGAGTGAGGCTGTTTCAAACCAACCTGAAGGAGCGGCGAGATTGGTCAACCGAAACAGAAAAGCGAAGGAAGTATCGAAAAAGGAAGAAGGGTGAAGATATTGAAGAAGATCGTGAGGCTGTTAGTGGGGATGATTGTACGGTGGCTGGCGATGAAGACTGTGATGAGATTGGTTATGGAGACGAGGTAAACAGAAACGAAAACGAAGAGGAAGTTCATCAATCTGACCAATTGGCCATTGTAGTTGTAGAACCAGTCTTAGGTGTGGAACAAAATGGTGTAGGAAATGTAGGTGTAGAAGAAAACAATTGGGATTCCCATGTAAGAGAAAATGTCGAAAGAGATGAAGAAGATGCAGGTGTCGAGGAAGAAAATTGTGAAGACTTTGAAGCCGAATTTGGAACAGCTGCGAGAGATGAGGAGGATAATGAAGAGGATGCAGATAGTGGAGATGATATATGGGAAGATGAGAGGATTCCAGAGCCTCTATCAGACAGTGATGATGAAGACAATTGTGATGAAAATGGTGATGGTCATGAAGCTGAAGATCCTGAAGAACTGCTGAGTTTGGGGAAAACATTCAATGGCCGAAGAATTCAAGATAGCTGTCTTGAGGTATTGTTTGAAAACCAGATACGACATCAAGCTTTATAGGTCACAAAGTTTGAAGATTGGTGCGAAGTGTTGTTATCAAACCCCGATATCAAATGTCCATGGAGATGCTACTGCGCGTATGACAAGAAAAAGCATAAGATGCAAGTTAAAATATACAATGAAGAACATGCTTGTGTGAGGTCAGGGTACTCGAAGATGTTGAAGCAAGGAACAATTGCTTGGTTGTATAGAGAAAGGTTGAGAAGGAATCCCAAAATTACTAAACAAGAGATGGTTGCAGAGATCTTGAGGGAGTACGGTTTGACAGTGACTGAAGACCAATGTGCAAAGGCGAAGACCAAAGTTCTTAAAGAAAGGAAAGTGACACATCAAGAACATTTTGCTCGTATCTTTGATTATCAAGCAGAGATCTTCCGTTCTAATCCGGTACAGCATTTGAGATTGAGACTGTACGGGTACAACCATTGGAAGCTTACAAAGGTTTTACCGTATGTTCATCTGTTTTAAGTCACAAAGAGATTCTTGGAAGCATACATGCAGACCTATCATAGGAATAGATGGTGCGTTTCGAAGTGGGACGTTAAAGGTCAACTCTTAGCTGCTGTGGGAAGAGATGGGGATAATAGGATTGTTCCTATTGCATGGGCTGTTGTTGAGATTGAGAATGATGATAACTGGGACTGGTTTCTTAGGATGCTCAGTGCGAAGTTGGATCTTAAAGATGGGAAAAATTTCACAGTCATCTCGGACAAGCAATCGGTTAGTCCACTAAATTATTTTACATTCAATCTTATGATAAATGTCATTGTCATTCTTACTTATTGTATGGCTAATTACAGGGTTTAGTGAAAGCAATCCAAACAGTCATTCCGAAGCGAGCATAGGCAGTGTTCTAGGCACATCATGGACAACTGGAAGAGAAAAAGCCATGACATGGAGCTGCGAGACTCTTCGGAAGATAGCTAGAAGCTACACGGTAGGAGAATTCAATGGGTATATGCTGGAGCTGAAGAATTACAATCCAAGTGCCTATGAGTCTCTACTGAAGACTAATCCCAGGTCATGGTCTAGAGCATTCTTCAAGGTTGGAAGTTGCTGCAATGACAACTTGAACAACCTTAGTGAGTCTTTCATAGGACAATCCGCAAGCGAGAAGGAAACCGTTACTAGAGATGTTGGAAGACATTAGAAGGCGCAGTGTATGGTGCGCAATGCCAAGATATATAGTCGCTTGTAGATTGAAGACTCGATTCACAAAGAGAGCTCATGCTGAGATAGAAGAATATTGTTGGGGCACAGGCTTGTCAAAGATGGATGGCAAGACACAACAAACATGAAATAAAAGATGGTGATATGATTTATGAAGTGGACATGAGTGCTCGTACATGTGGTTGTATAAAGTGGCATGACGGGGATACCATGTGCTCATGCTGCATCTGTCATCATAGGGAAGAAAGAGAAAGTTGAAGATTATGTTGTGGACTGGTACACAGCTAGAATGTGGGAGCTAACATACTACGATGGTATTAGGCCTGTTCAAAGCAAGCTCTTGTGGCCAAGTGTGAACAGATTAGGAGTGTTGCCACCTCCATGGAGAAGAGGCAATCCTGGTAGACCAAATAACCATGCTAGGCGAAAGGGGATGTTTGAGACTGCTTCTAGTTCCAACACCACGTTATCACGCATGAACCGTGTCATGACATGTTCAAACTGCAAGGAAGAAGGACACAACAAACAAAGCTGTAAGAATCCGAGAGTTGCAACTCCACCAAAGAGAAAGAGGTCGACCAAGAAAAGATCGGTAATAATCATAGTTGGTGTTTTGTTTAGAATATTGAATGAATATTGATATTGTTATTGACTTAGGAACCGAGGATTATCTTATTTGGACAAGGACAACCATTGGTTGGAGAAACATCTCGGGGACCATCTTCTCGGGGACCACCACCGCGGGAACCATCATCTCGGGGACCATCTTCGGGGACCACCACCGCAGGAACCATCATCTCGGGGACCATCTTCTCGGGGACCACCACGCGGAACCATCATCTCGGGGACCATCTTCTCGGGGACCACCACCGCAGGAACCATCATCTCGGGGACCACCAAATCATGGAACATCACAGCGAGGAGGATCATCACGGCGGCGACGATCATCACGGCGAGGAGGATCACAAAGAGGAGGCTCACAGAGAGGAAAATCACATATACCACCAAATCAGAGAGGAAGAGCACATATACCACCACCGCAAACAGGAGGATCTCAGGACGCATCTCAGGGAGGCGGAACAGGAGGTTGGCGTCCATGGTTTCACTGTTCAAGCTAATAAGCTTATGTTGATGCAGTTTATGTGTTTTTTGGTTAGTGGCAGAACCGTATTTGGTGTTGTTGTTTCAGTGGTTTGGCTTGTGTGTCATTACCATTTTAGGAACCGTATTTGGTGTTGTTGTTTGAGTTTTGTTTTGTATTAAGACATGTTTTATTAGGTTATTTTCAGACATGATCTAAACATGAAATTGTCCATTTCATTCACCACCTCACATACAAACCATTTATGAAAATACACTTAATAACCAAAAACAACTTTCTTCTCTTTTCCTTGACCATACATCACATAAACCAACATAATGGTGATAACAAAAAGCCACACAAAACACACTTTGAAGCACACTTTACATTTGTGAAGTTCCATTTTGCTAATGATTTCTTCATCCTTCAATTCTTGAATCATAGCCTTTAACTCATTTGCCTCACATTTAGCTTTGCTAATCTCATTTGCCATGATCGCTACTCTTGGCAGAGCATCTGAAACCTCTTCAAACACGGCATCCTCGACCCACTTAAACAAGTGATTCTAATGCACATACAAATGACACATTATTACCTTGAATTGGCTAACGGAACAAAGAACAAGTTTATATACTTACATCTTTCTTGGTTGTCCACGAATTTGCATCTCTTTTGCTGGCACAACGGAAGAAAGGACGTCCCGGATTCTCTTGCGTCTTAGAAGTAAAGATAGTGACACCTAAACCACATACACACTTCGACGGCACACCACGCTCACCGACGACACCGGAAGTGACAGAGCTGGAACTCATTGGAGAAAGATTTTTGGGGTTTCGAATTCGAAATCGATTTTGGGGTTTATGAACCCTAGAAATCGATTTGGGGATTTTATGTTTCTTCATTAAGCGAAACGACGTCGTTTTTTGATAAACAGACACCGTTAACGGCCAATAAACTCCGTCTTAAGCTTTCTAACGGAGATTATCACGATGACCAAAATGGCCAGGTCAACTAAAGTTTATCATTTAATTCTGTAGTCAACCAAAACTTGAGGATTAAAATGGCATGTTGAAAGTCGAGGCTTTTTTTGGCGTAATTTTGAAAGTTGGGGATTTAAATGGCATTTTTCCCCTTTGTAAACCCATAAATCATAGCTATTTTGGTATATATATATATACAGTTTTCGAAGTACTTAAGTTTTGTGTAAACACTCATGTTGTACGTACGTCGTTAGCACTTGATTTTTTTTCTATAATATACCATTTTTCTTAAAAATATTATTCTATCTATATATATATATATATATATATAGAATAGTGTCCACATTAAATTAAATTAAAACAAGTTTTTACAGATGACATACAAACAATTAATTAGGAAAAAAACAGAAGTAGTGGAAAAATAATTTACTCATAACATTTATCAAAAAATAATTTAGTAGAAAGAACAATGAAAATTAGATTTTTTTAAAAAGATAGGTAAAATTTAGAGATTTTAATTTGCAAATCAAAAGCTAATAACTAAGACATATATAAACATCATACCTCCACGTTCCATTGTTTGTAAGTGAGAAAGAAAATGGTGATGGAAGCAGTAATGTTTGAGCGACTATGATCTATGAAACTGGTGGAGAGATGAAGGTGTTATGAAGAACTAATAACACCTTATATATATAGGAAGAGTGGATGACAGTGAGTTTTGGTGACAAGGCATATACTTTTCGCCATGTATTTGTATTTTTGATTTGTAGATCAAAGTGTAGAGAACGATTTATTATGGTATTGATAAAACAATAAATAAATTATTATTGTCTATGGGATTTTTTCGATTGATGCGAAAAAGTACGAGGTGTGTTTTCGAATTATCATTGGCTAGCCTTTGTCCTTGACTGTATGGACGTTGTTGATGTACCAGTACTTCGCTTGTGTTCTGTTCTACTCTTAAGATATTTTTCTTTTCTTTGGTTTTAATTCTACTTTTAAGATTCTAGAACATGATGCGTATAACTTAGTTTTTGAAATCTGTCAAGACCTTCAAATTTTGGGATTCTAACAAAACCTTTAGATTTCAATATATATATTTATTTTTTTAATTTGTAGACATTTGGAGTTGATGAGTCTCAATGTTTGATTATGCAGAGGTATTGAGGCTAAGCGGCCTGACTATGCTATGATTGCTATCTCTAAGTTTTCTAGACCAGTGAATAAAGGAAGAAGGATTTATGCTTCTCCCCATTCTGCCCAACGATGGTTGTTTTCACTACAATGAGGGTGTAAGTTGTGGGGAAATCCATTTGTAACCAATTATATTAAACATGGATTAGTTTTGTGTCATCATATTTTGTTTATGTTGTGTGTTTTGCTTTGAAGGTCGTGAATGTTTCTGGTGTTTCCGTGAAGCTCAAAGTAAAAAGAATTGAAAGAAGCTAAGGTCTTAAAGCTTCAAGCTTTTAATGTCATACGCACTTATCGGATTTATAGAAGCATTATCGTTTTCTTGTTTCGTTTATGATAACATTATAGCGTTACTAGTAAATAGGACACTTCTAATTGGTATAGATAAATCCAGAAGGCTAGAACAATCTTATCTCACTGAAACCTATTCATTATTTTAAAGGGTTCATCTAAAACTAATAAGATTGTGTAAGCTAGTAATATGTCTCACCAAACGTGACATAGATAGGACCAGGACAATGCCTTAATATTTTCCTCGGCATATTCAGTTCTATTTTATTACCACTACAAAACAAAATATCCATCTGTTCACATGTCATACAAAACAAAATTAATTATAAGATATGTATTCTTTCTTCTCAACAGAATATTCCAAAGCTGGCTTGGCAGCAACCTGCCTTGGTTTTTCCCAACCATCATCCTTTCCTTGAGAGGAATATTGGAGTATTGGAACCCCTCTCTTAACAGCTTGTTCCTCAAACATTCTATTACCAGCCTCCCGTCTTGCCACTGGACAAACATCAACATCATGAGTAAGCCTGAGACAATGCTCACAATAACCAGTAAGCTTCTCATACTCCAACGACACAACCACTTCATCACCTGTATCAAAAGGCACCACCAGTTGAGACACAAGAGTATTGAACCCATTAACCGTGATCTGAAGGCTCCCTAACTCCTTGTAACGCTCGTGTCCTAAGGAACACATTTGGAAGACTAAGAGTATTCCGATTGGGGTGAAATTTGGTGAAGAGATTCATGGTACTACTGACTAAATAATGAACGGTGAAATTGTGTTCCCAATGGTTAGTTCTCGATTTATTCATATGTTAAATAACAAAAGAACGGAGGAATCAACTGATGTATATAAACTTACTGAAATAACGAAAGAAGAGATTGGGGATTTCTATTTCAGGAATTTGGGAGGTGTATGGACTTTTGCATTCTCGCTTGTCATCAATAGCGAAGTGATCTTGACGGTTTAGAATGAACATCTCATAACCTTTTCTTGGGATGGGAAGATATGATCAGTTGAAGTTGGTCATGATGTTGTTTGGGGGGGGGGGAGGGGAATCTATTGGCTCTTCCATCATCCATCCTATGGTTAAGGTCAATGCCCATATGGTGAATATATTCTTATAACTCAAGTGTACAATGCCTAAATTTGAACGAGTGGATCTAATGTCTTAGATTACAACCTTTAAAAATAAAAACCAAACACAAAACTACAGTTTTTTTTTTTTTTTTGACAACAAAAGATCAGCTCATGTGAGCCAATGCGAAGGAAAGGAATTAACAAATAAAACATGCTGTGGTGAGGTACGCGCTTGGCGTGCCAAAGAATCCGCACTAACATTAGCACTTCTGGGAATAAAAGATAAAGAGAAAGACGTGAACTCCTCCTTGTCCATCTCTATGTCATCGAGATAAGTCTTGAAAGCCGGCCAGTCTTGAGGGGAAGACACCATCTTCACCAAGTCTGAACAATCTGTTAAGAAAGCTACTTCTCGAAAATCATGTCCAATCATGCAACGCATAGCCCACACAAAGGCTTCTATTTCTGCATGCAAAGGGGAAAGACTCTGACGGAAATTGGTGGCTCCTTTTATCGACGAACCATCCGAAACGGTTGAACATACCCAACCTGCACCCGCGTAATCATCTCCCATTTTCCATGATCCATCAACAGAACACCGGTAACCCAAAAAAACAGTGGGCAGAGTCCCTACTCGCCCTGTCCCTCTATCATTAATAACACGAGGAATCAATGATTGGTCCTCTATTTCCTCCTCTGTTTGAGCATGTAACCATGTGGTAAACTAGAGTTCTAAATCATAAACAAATTACACATTAATACAGAAATCACAAATCAATATATAAATATAATCATTTCGACTACAATCTTTTAAAATGAGAGAAAGAGTAACATCTTTAGTCAACGATGTTGGTCGTCTATGTTTCATGCAACATTGAAATGTATCAAAAACATGATTTCAAAATTAACAAAACAATATAATTATATTAAAAAAACTTCTAAAAACAACCCCCATTTTGGAAAATTCTGGAGCTGACACCTCAGTTAAAATAGGTAACAATCAAATTAAAAAAATTAATACAACTCATTATTTTTCTCCAGTAATAATCCTCGGTTCCACGTCACTTTACTTTAGGTTTTTCTTTCTTATGTTAATATTGATTAAAAAGCATAAAAAGGTAAATAATACAAAGCCTATATACGGCTTAATCGGCTAACACACATTTAAGAGAATCAAATTTGAATTTACCTAACCCAAAAAATAAAATCAAGTACCAAGCTGATCTTTCACGAGGAATAAAAGGAAGAGACGACAGCGTTAAAACAAATAACAAAATCTGAAGCAGAGAATGATGAGAGATTCAAAACAAAATAAAAAATGAGAGACGCACTCTCTCACTTATCCCTCCTTGGATCGATTTGATTTGGTGTGTTTCTTGTAGTTGTATAAATCTGAATGGAGATTTATACGTGTATATATGTGGACATATGCCGCAAGCCAATGACATGAAGGAGTGCGGTCAAATTTCCAAAAAATTAAAACATCCCGTCGAACATACAAGGCAGCACTTGCAGTCTCCAGTATAAAAAGAAGAAAGCTCCAACTGTGAATTTTCTTCTCCTTTTAATCCAATATATTCACTTATAGATTAGTGAATCTTTTATCCATTGTTTTTGATCAGAGGTTTTATCTCTGTGTTACCTGATTTGACAACATTAGGATTTCAAATCACACTAATATATCTCCCATATTAGGGTAAAGAAAATCTATATTATGAAAGTTGGCCAACTCTCTCCATCCTTCTGCCCCATCAGTAATGGAGAGAGTGACACATGTCTATCATTTTTTTTGTTTGTTGACTGATCATATGGTCTTTCTTTACTTGATTTTCGTAGTAACTGCTACTTCAACCATTTTCGCCTTCCTTTGCTTTGATTTTTGTAGTAACTACTTCTTTATAATATCTCTCACTGTTTTTTTTTAGTGAACAAAGATGTGGATTGTGGAAGATGAAGGTCAACTATAGAGAAATGAGAACTTGAAGATCAAGTATATTCAGAGAATGTTCTTTTGAAGAAATCACCAACGAAACTTAGCTTTACAATATAAATTAGAATGCTGAAAATAATAGAGAACTGAACTTCCTAAAGTAAGAAAATTGTCTTATACTGATGTTAAGACAATCTTAACATCATCTAGAAATTGTCTAATAGGAAACTGATTAGTATGCTTATTGTTCCAAATAGCTGATCGGTATAGCTTGCGGCTTTTTAGGCTTCTCAAGAGTCTATATCCACACATGAACGAATTTATATTGATTGTAATTGGTTATTTTTTGTAGCTTACCTATCCTATATTAATGCACTAGAATTTGTACGCGCACGCGCGGGATTTTAGTTTAAAATATTTCTTATCAATAGAAATTGTTGAGTTCAAATATAATCATTCCAACTTTTGAGTATAAATCTATATAAATACTAAACTTACTTTAGTCAGTGATATACAACATATATATTTTTGGAAATAATAATTCATTGTTATATCTATTTGCAATTTTACGTAGGATTTTAGTTAAATTTTTTATCAATAAGAATCATTGAATATGAATATAATTTGAAGATTAAAAGATAAATCTAAATAAATGTCGTACTTATTTTATTAATCTATATAGAACATATATAGTCTAGTGTCACAATAATATTGTCGACAATATTCTGATATTTTATCTTTAAAAGAGTTCATTCCATATTCATATCCCATGAGAACATATTTTTAAAAGTTCTAACGTCAATGTCGATCATTGACCTAATTATAGAGACCATTTAAACATATCTTTATCCTACATTAAATGCGAATATACAAAGTTTCATGAACAGTTTTAGTATAAGACCTTGATTGGAAGAGCATATGAAGAAGCTTTTTTAATTTTATCATCCAATCAACATTTATTAAGAGAACATATAAGGGAGCATTTAGAAGCTGCAGATGCTCTTTTCCTATATGCTCTCATTTGAAGCATTTCCCAAGCATTTAATTATAACCTATTAATATATATTAAAATAATTTTAAATAATTAATTTATTTGTAAAAATAGAAAATTATGATTTCATAAAAGATAAATTTATTTGTTATAAGATAATATCTATAAGAAACTATTAAAATAATATAATAATTTATTTTAATACATTAAAATATTAATGTGGATATAACGTTTATAATATATATTATTATTTTATTTTAGTCTAATGTGTTATATTATATATATTTTAAGAAGTTATTGAAATTAAAAATGTAAACATAGATATAAACTTTTATTAAAAAGTTCTAATATATATTAATTATTTGTAATTATTGTGTTACATTATAAAAATATTATATAATTAAAATTATTAAATTACACATTTATATATATAACAAATTATAAAATTTATTAAATGTAAAAATATATTTTTTAAAATATATATCAATAAGTGATAATTATTTTTTTTCATGAAACACATTTAAATTATATATTTTTAATTAATATCATATATTAAATATAAATATAACATCTAATACTCTACTGTTATACCAATCAACTAAATGTGTTATATTAATCAGAGAATACAGCTTATGCAGCTTAAGGCTTATGCTGCATAATGCTAATGCTACAGTATATGTTGTTCCAATCAAGCCCTTAATGTCGCTATAATGAGGTTGTCCAAATGCATCATCTGCCATAATAGAATTTCCGACTATGTCAAGAATGTTTAAATGATGAAAAGTTTAAACCCCACAATGAATATCTATTCACTAATCCAAGTTACATATTTTTCTAAAATTTCATATGTTATTTGCAGATTTTAATTTTGTGATGCAACACCATCTTCGTCTTCTAAAAGAAAAACATAGTGTACTTTAAATATGTTGTTTTTGTCAATGTTTTGGGTCAAAAGCACTTGATAATATATATATATATATATAGATATATATGTTATATTTGTTATATATGTTTTATATCATGTTGCTAATATACCTTATGAGATATGCTACACAAATCACATGCCACTTTTTGTAACGGCTTACATATTATTTTTTCTATATTTCCTGACCATTGATTTTGTTTTTTAGATAGATTATATTTTCAAAAAAAAAATTCATAGTTTTCCCAAAAAAGAAGGTGTACCCCTTACAATGTTTTTGTTTTAGATCAAAACTTTTAAGTTAAGTTAAGTAATTAATCTTTTCTTTCTGATAATTAAAATTTAATAATAAATCTTTATGGTATATGTTTTTTAGAAACTAATGTTTCACTTAAGTTTTATTTTCATGTTTAGATTTTTATAAATATAATTACATAACTTATTTTTTTACTCCACCATGCATTAAATTTTATTTATATTCTAAATCTCATTAACCCATTCTTAATTTTGGAATATAATTATTTGTTGGTTATAATTTTAATAATAACATTATTACTAAAACAAATTTATAGTATTATTTTTACTATAATAAATTTTCATTTATTTTATTTAATTCATTTTTAGATAGTTATTATTTTATTATTTATTAAAAAATATATTATTGTTTATACTATTTTAAAATTTCTTTAAATTTAGTTAATTTATTTTTTATTTATTTTTTACTATTATTAATTATAAGTAATAAATATGCAATGAATGAATATTAAAAATAGTATTTTTATGAAAAAAATAAATTGATTAGGTAAAAGCTGATGTGGAGGAAGGAGGAATGAGCAAACTTAACTTTATATATATAGATTAGTAATGATTTATTTCTTTTGCTCAAAATGAATTACAAGTTAGTTTTTTCATCATGGCAATTACATGCTATGTTTTGCTTTGGTACTGTGTAGCAGGTTTGAAAAAAAACAAATCCTTATGTGGCAGGAGTAGTGAATATATAGAGAAATATGTTTAATTAGTTCTTCTAATTATAGTTTGTAAGTGATTATATACATTCTCATTCGATAACAAACAATAAAAATTAAAATGACTCTATCTACAGACGGTGTTGTTTTCCTTCTCTGCAAACCTTTTTTCTATGACTCTATGTGCTCACATGATTGCAAGTTCATTCTCAGTATGGTGAACCTTAAGAATTTTGTTTTTCGATGGTGTTGTTTCTAAATTTTTTTGTAATGTATTTAGGACCGGTATGTGTGTTGTTCAATGTAATCTTACTATAGAATAAGAAGAAACTGGTCATTTTGTGTTTAATTCTTAAGAGGTAGAATATAGATTATGAGACTTGAGAATTGGTCAAATTTACTACAGTTTTTTTTCCTTATTGCTACCATGCCAGAGAAAAATAAAATTCAATCATGGGTGGTGGCTAATCCAAATTTTCAGTCACATGATATAATATTGATCACCATGGTTTGTGCTTTCGTTTTTGACTACTCAATACACGAAATGATATTAATAGTGAAAATGTAATTGTTCGTATTGTCAAAAGATAACCCGCGCAGTGCGCGAATACTCATCTAGTAAAACATAATATACATACATTAGAGTTAGATAGACTATTTATACAATTAAGTCCACTCGATTTAAATGTAAACATTTATAAGCCATCTTAGATTTGAGATTTCTCAATTTTTATTTTATTAGTTCATTTTTCTATTTTATCATTGTATAAACCATAGTTTTTACAATTAGACCAATTCCAAAAAGTAAAATATTTTCAAGAATTCAATATTTAATATATCTAGAAATAGTTATAAAAGGGCCATTTCATACCCGTACACACTCAGAAAGTGCGAATTGCTACCTGTACAAATAAAGAGTGCCAATTTATACATGTACCCTAAGACATTTCAAATTTTATACCTATACTCACAAAATTGAGCCAATTTTACAGTCAACGTTAATGGAATTAAGTCAACCTTTAGAGATGCTGACTCAGAATCCACGTGTGTATTGACTGCCATCGAAATGCAAAACGACGTCATTTTGTTTTTTTGAAAAAAAAATTGTCAAATATTCAAAAACATGAGGTTCGAACACATGACCTCTTCCAGTTTAGCATAGGACTTAACCAATTTATCCCACAACAACTCTCAAAAGAATCATACAAAGTTATTCATATAAACCTAAGGTAGCATCCATCGAAATCGAAAAAAATTGTAAAAATCCTCACCCCCGCGAGTCGTACCCGCGTCCTCAGATTCAAACAGTATAGGACTAAACCAACTGATCCCACAGCAATACTGAGTTATAACACACAAATTTATCTTTATAAACCTATAAGGTATCTAAGTCCCAATTAAATGAATTTGAATTGGGTGAAAAATAAAAATCCTAGGGTTCTTCTTCTATCAAATATAACTGATAAATTTATAAATTTATATTTAATTTATAAATTTATAATTTATAACAGAGAATTAAATATAAATTTATAAATTACATATAACTGAGAATATATTTATAAATGATCAGTTAAATGAAATGTTTAAAGTTTAAAGTTTAAAGTTTAAGGTTTATAAATACTTCATTTAATTTTAAATATAAATTAATTTAATTTAAATATAAATATATTCTCAGTTATATTTAATTTATTAATTTATATTTAATTCTCAGTTATAAATTATAAATACAGAAATTTAACAGTTATACATATTTATCTTTATATTCTCAGTTATATTTAATTTATATTAAATTTATAATTTATAACTGAGAAGTAAATATAAATTTATAAAATAATTTAATATAATTTATAATTTATAAATTTAAATTTATAAATATATTTTCAGTTATATTTTAATTTTAACTTTATATTTAATTCTCAGTTATAAATTATAAATTTATCAGTTATATTTGAGAGAAGAAGAAGAACCCTAGGATTTTTATTTTTCCCCCAAATCAAATTCATTCAATTGGGACTTAGATAGCTTAGAGGTTTGTAAAGGTAAATTTGTGTGTTATAACTAAGTATTGTTGTGGGATCAGTTGGTTAAGTCCTATGCTGTTTGTATCTGAGTACGTGGGTTCGACCCGCGGGAGTGGGGATTTTCATATTTTTTTCGATTTCGATGGATGCTACCTTAGGGTTATATTAATAAGTTTGTATGATTCTTTTGAGAATTGTTGTGGGATAAATTGGTTAAGTGCTATGCTAAACATGGAAGACATCGTGGGTTTGAACCACCAGTGTGTGGATATTCCACAATTTTTTTCCGAAGAAAACAAAACGTTTTTGCATTTTCGATGACAGTCAATACATGTATAAATTGGCACTCCTTATTTGTACAGGTAGCAATTTGCACTATCCGAATGTGTACGGGTATGAAATGGTCTTTTTCCCTGGATCTAACCTAGTTATTTGTAATATCACAATACAAAGATATCATTCGTAATATCACAATCTACATTATTTCCTTACAGACAAGTGCAATTTTATTACCTATTAAAATGTAATTTTGAATGTTAACCCTCAAATAATCGACGATTTAGTTCTAATAAACGAGATTTCGTTAAATGAAGAGAAGCCTTGTAGCAAAAAAAAGGTACACTTTCTTGAACAAGTCTTAATGTTCTGTGTGGTAATCTTCTGGTTTAAACCACAGCGAGAAATCGATTCCTTTCAACTTCAAATTCTCAGTTGCAGGTGCGATTTTCTCCAGAAGCTACAACGAGTAAACAATAAATATGTTCAGACGTGATCTCTAAACAAAACATATCCAAAGCATTAACAGTTCATCAAACCTTAGAGTGAAGAATGCCATTGGACACCAAAACAGATCTATCAAACACAGAAAACTTCCCTCCGTCCATTCGGGTCACAGCTCCTCCAGCTTCCTCAACTATCTGTGTCCATATTCAGACATGGATTAAGCTCTACAACATATGTAGTTTGGTAAGAAAAAGAAAAAACAAGAAGGATGATAGAAGCTTACAAGAACACCAGCAGCCATATCCCATGGCTTTAAACGGTACTCCCAGTATGAATCTGCAATCCCAAGTGCTACGTGACACATGTCAACTGCTGCAGCACCGAGTCTCCGCACTCCCCGACTCACATCAGTGAACTCTTTGAACAATTCCATGTTAGTACTCCATGCATCATCATGTTCATACCCAAACCCTGTGATAAGAAGTGCTCTCTCCACCTACACTCAACCATAATAGATGTGTTATAAAACCAAATCTACTGAACACGCCATGTGGAAACTAAATTGGATTCCTGATAAGTTTACTTACAGCATCAGTTTTACTGACATGAATGTTTTGCCCGTTACACAATGCTCCACCACCTAAGAAGTGAACCAGTTAGCCAAATCTTAAATACCTGACCAAACTAGACGAACATAAGCTGGCCACATTGTACCTGCAGTTGCAGAAAAGGTTCGAGTGTTCCAACACATTGGACCACCTACAAACTCTACCTGCACAATGGAAATTTTTGGTTTCTTACTAATCCTATTGATCAAAGAATCAGCAGCAAGGAACTGTAATAAGTAATAGCTAGTTTGTGCAAGTATAAAATCAATCTACCACAGAAGCAGCAGCGGGAGTTCCACGATACAGAACACCCACAGAAACAGCAAAACTGGGATATCCATGAGCAAAATTTGTTGTTCCATCTAACACATAAAAGGAAGAAACTATCACTCAAACCTCACACAAATAAAGAGGAAAGCAATGAGATTTGTTAAAGAGAGCAAAACCTAGAGGATCAATGCACCAGAGGTAATCAGAAGACGAATCGCCGATGATACCTCCTTCTTCACCAAGAATAAGATGATCACTAAAATTCTTTTTCACTACTTCCAAAATAGCAGCCTCGCTTGCTTTATCAGTACTGCAAAATCAGTAAAATACTAACACTTTGAATGCTTCAAACAAAATCAACGATGAACAAACTAGTCCTCAATCTATACATACACAAGCTAACAACTTTAAAAAGCTGAAGAAGTCCTTACTCAGTTACCAAGTCAGTGAGGCCTTTATAAGTGATATTCCTTGGCTTATTTACAGCTTCCATGACCACCTGCCATGACAAACCAGATGATTCAAAATTTCAAATCAAGTTAGGATTTTTATTCCTCTCCTTCTGCTCTATGAACCTAAAGAACTCGATTCTAATACCATTGAAACCTCCAGTAAACATAAATTTGGTTATTGTTATTGTTGTAAAGACACGAAATTTCGAACCTCGGCGCCAGTTTTAGCAGCGAGTTCAACGACTTCAAGGAGATGTGCCGGCGATATAGTTCCGGTGGATTTAGCACCGATTCTGGGATAACGTGTCTGATCAGAAACTTCAGAGACAACAGCTTTTGTTTGAAGTCTCTTGATGGACTTGTTGAAGCTATTAGACAATATCCTCCAACACCCATGTCCAGTTACTGTCCGGCATGAAAATGGGTTTTGCAACGGAAGAGATGATGATCTGGGTATGTGAGAGATTCTCATTGACATGTTCCCCGAGAAAATAAGAGACCTTCCCATCGGTATCGCCGGAGAAATTTTGGATTTTTTTTTTTTTTTTTGTGTATATATGGGCGCAAGTGAGTGGATGAACAAGGGAGAGAGTCCCAACAAAGCTGATAGAAAGATACAAATTTTTATTAAAATATTATCTTAAAAGAAACTTATACCAAGATGGAATTTTTGTGGTGTAATTTTGAAAACTCACAAGACTAAAGTAAATAATGTATGAATAACATGTGTGTGGTATAGTATTGTTACCAATAGAGACCCTGAGATTGTTTGTTGTTGATTGATCACACTCAGCAATAGAAGCTGAGCTCATTGTTTCCAACATCTTACAAAAAAAAAACTGAAATAGTCTGAATCCATCCATGTACATAGAAGAAATAAACAAGAACAGCTGAGGAAACTTGGGATTGACAAACAAAAAGGAAACGTTCAATCCATCAGAAGCAGCATCCAAGTATGGTAATTGATTCGACCATTGCAGATTGAGAAACCAAGTAACTAAAACTACACAGTTACAGTAACTCCCCACCATATAATGTCTTACAGATTTCAAACCCAGTTCATTATACCAAAACCCATACAAGGACCTCTGCAGATTAACCAAAATTCACAATCTTTTTTTATTCCTCTCATCTCCTCAAAATGATCTGCACATTCTTCTACTATTCATGATCTTATCTCCAAGTGATGCAATAAAAGAATCAGACTTTATAATCCCTAAAACTCTAATTTCCCCAATTACAAATCCAAGAAACTTAGGCCGACATCAACAACAACATATATATAATGGCTCCACTTATCTAACGCTTCTCGAATTGTCTCTGATGACGAGAGAGACAGAGAGATAGTGATAGCTGAGCGCCCTCGCACTGTTTACGCTTGAGGCTTGTTCCGCCGCTAGAGCAAAATGACCTCACCGCCTCTGATTCATCAGGACAAGCCTCCGCCACCACGCACTCCGCAAACGCCTTGTTCAAATGTCTGCAACCTGATCTCCTCGCCGGTCCCTCTGGCATCCGACGGTGGCACTGCAACAGCGCTTCCTCCAACCGATCGCAAGATCTCATCGGAATCCGAATCACCCCGCCCTGATTTTTCCGGTGATCGATCCCTCACTCACATGATCTTCTTTCATCTGCCGTTGTTGTATTGCTAATTTGTTATTAGTTAGTTTTGGGCTTTTGAGTTATGAAGCCCACTTCACACACCAAACTACTGTACACGAAATCAAAAGTAATTAAGAACAAGAGATGAGACATAAACATCATTCTCTTTTTTTTATTTTTGTTAATCATTTCTTGGATTTAAAGTCAATCACATGCATGTGATGTGGATGTGGTGGTTATAAGACTTTAATCGTCAGAAAAGTTTTTGTGACTTTTGTAGTCTTTGCCAAGGTTCTTCAATAGAGAAGTGGTTATCGATGTGACTACTTGCCATTGGCTTAGACCAACTATGTTTTTTACGAGATGAATGATCGATCACGCTATGAGTTGTCTCTTATGTTTCGTTTAACTAATTAATTATATTAATATACTAGCATTTTTGTTTTTGTTTTTGCTAGTCATTTTTCTATAAATTACTAGTCTTTGTCATGAATGACTTTGTTTGGATCCGAATATGTTAGCTACATATCAACTCTCAAACATATGTAATTGTGCAATATTGTTTTTTAAGATGTGAATATTTATAGATAAAAGTTTCTCTGGTATCAAATGTTAGAAAGCTTAATATATGTACAAGTACCATTTTGGTGAAGAGGTTAACCTCGGACTATACGATGGGTCACTTTAGCATCGTTGCGTCTGGTACTCGAACATTGGTTCCGAGTATTCTCTCTGCTAAAACATAAACCGTAGTTCCAACAAGTTTCATTTTAATTTTTATTGCTTATACAGTAGCTCCATGCACAATTGTTTCAAAATAGGATTTTTGATACATCAATACAGACTCCAAGTGATTAAGGATCATATCATTTATTAATACGAATTGTGATCAATATAGACTCCACTTGGGAAATGTTTCTAAAGTACTTGTCTATGGAAACTAGTAATGTTGTTTGTACAAACCCCTAACCGTAACAAATGATCTAAAAACATCAGAAACCAGCTATGAAGTAAATTAAATTTTTAAATATGCAAGTATGAGGAAGAATAATCTTCATGATCTTATACTACAATATCCATATCATATCCTGCGTCCTTCAAATGAAAGATCTTCGAAACAAAACTAGACTCGCTGATCAATATAGAATCTCAATGTCGATCATTGGTTATGTACGTGGCACAACCTATATTAATAAGAACCTATCTATACTATATATGTAGAACGTCTATCGTTTGTCTTAAGATAGACTGATGTGTAATAAGCACTAGATTAGCCAATTTAAATATATGTGATTAATTAAAATCTATACTTAATTAAAACAAAAGTTATCTCGAATAAGATAAATATCAGGATCATGCGTCTTCAAATTATAAACTAATATAGTATGTGTATATAACAACAAATCTAAGTATAGGTCAAGGGAAAGAAACACAAAGGCACATGTAAACGCGTTCCTACCAACGAACATGGACTTGTGGACATATTTCATATACACAGTAACTAAAAACATAAATGCGTATAATTCGGAGAATGAAGATGTGATACTATGAAAACAACACATTATTGGATTTACTAGCAAGTACAAGAACAAGACAAGTAGATGTATTTTTTTTTACCTTCGATGATAGAGGAGATCGATCGTAAAAGTTAAACGCGGCCGGATCGACTTTCTCAGGAAGTTAAGTTTATCGTTTCTGGCCAGATTGTTGGTGATTTAGTGACTGAAGCTGCAGGATGACCTAGTACTACTATCTAGATACACACACACGCACATACATCTGTATACTAATAAAAACCGAATATATAATGAACGTGTTCAAATTGGTGTATTTTACCACACACGAAATGCATGCATGTAAAGTTGTACACGAACATGCATAAATCCATTCATATTACAAGAGGTCAAAAGAACTAATGATCATCAATCATGGAAAAGGGGGGGGGGGGGAACGCTTTAAACTTTAGTTGTAGAAAAAAAAAATAGGCGTGGAAATTAGCAAATGTATGTGAGTGAATACTTGTATACATGTATAGAGGTGCGTGTATGTCGTATGTAGTAATTACCAGATCATGCTGGCAGCTTCAGCCTCTCAAAACCAACATAGATATAGATCCATGCATGTGTAGGTAGATATGTAAATCGTAGATGAACAAATTAATTGAAATTGATCAATTAAGGAAGAGGATGAGAAAAGAAATACCCCCTTGTGAAGCTTAGTTTTCAAGATTTTGGTTCTTAGGAGAGAGCAACCATTAACAAGAAGAAAAGAGACATGAAAAATGTCTCAACTTGGAAATCTTAATTGAGATTCTTCTCTTTCTCTCTCACACACATGTATATAACAAAAAAAATATCAACAGCGATGATTATTTATTTAATAAGAAATAACAACAATACACGTTACACAGATGCTTAATTGGATAAAATGGACCACAAATTTGCATTTTTTTTGTCAACATGTGTGTTTTTTTTTGGGTATACAATGACCTTAATATAAATTAATACAGTTGGAATCATTATATTTTTCTTAATATCAAGGTAAGATATTTTTTGTGAAGTTTAGAAGAATGTGTTTGGAGTTTGGACAGTTTCATTCAAGTATTATTAGAGCATTATTACCAGGAGAATTCTTCCCTGTTTCTCAAAAAAAAAAAAAAAAAAATTATTTTGTAACTAATAGAAACTGATAGAACAGCAACTATGAAAGGTGACTAATGGAGAATCATTAATTCTTTGTTTTCTTTTTTTAAAAAAAATTGGCTTAACAAAATAATATTTAATTAAGAGAATTAATTTTAGATTGAATATTAACTTAAGGAGTTATATACACTGTCATTACTTACTTAATTATATAGCCAAGTATTTCGATCTCCAAAATGTTTATTTACCCCAATTGTATGATAAGCTGGCCATAGTTATCTATCTACATACAAACCACTAAAAGTTTACGAAATAATATTAAAAATTTTAAAAACGAAAAAGATGGATGAAGAAGAGAAGATAGGGTCTAGGAATTAATGGCTGAGACAAATGAAAAGGATACGACCAAATCCGAAATCTTCATTGCACGCGTCTTCTGTCTTATTGCATCTCCTCTTTCGTTTGTCCTCAGACATCACAATCCATCGATCCAACATGTTCACATATACTGATATACATGCTTACGCAAAAGATGATGTGAAAGCTTAAATTTCTTACATGAAACTCAAACAGTCAAACTACAACGTTCGAAATACATTTAAGATTTACTAAATTTCAAACTAATCTTGAGATGTGTAAATGTTATATATATATCAACAAAACAAGAAATATATTAGGATTACGGTAGAGTACAACAAATGTATACGTTTGTGCTCATCTTTTTATATTTATATTTTGAAATCCCCTATATAGAAAATTACAATGTTTATATCACGAAAGTGAACTGAAAATTCTAAATATTAGAATAAATTTGATATATTATTTTACTTATGTAAACAATCAATTCGAATACAACATACTTGTATACATATATATCACTAGGGTATCAATTGGTGTGACAAAAAAAAAAAAAAAACAAAAAAATGTGTGTATTAATGGATGTGCTAACAAGTAGTAATAAATGGACGTTGGGCATATGACAAGATTGGTTGGAAGATGGAGTTGTCTTGTGTAGTGTGTTGTCTCTTGTCATCTCTACTGTCTTTTGTTTTGTGTTTTACATACTATATCTATATCAATTGAACATTTCCAGTTGTACGTACGTAAATATATAGTAGCATAAAATTCACACATGCATTTTTTTCCACATTACTTTGACACAAGTAAGATATGTTAGTTTTAATTTTTAAACGAAGTCATAAGCAAGAGACTAAGAGTTGATATGTATCTTCATAATATAAATGTGTGAATCAATTGTCTTCATAATAAACTACAAAAACCCAAAAGAGAAAAAGAAAAAAAAAAAACAAGTAGAAAGCTATGAGTCTATGATAACTCCATTAATTGTTTTTCTTGTTTTTGTTGTTATAATTGACGTAAATAATTTAATAATTGGGTCCATTGAAACGTGATTATGTTTTAATGTCTCCCATGATTGAAATAAGAAAAGAGAATTAGACTTTATTAAGTGTGACGAGAAAAATAATCTCCCACTCGTCTTTTTTTGGTTTGACAATTAGTTTGTGAATAAGATTCGTTAACCAAACGAAACCAAATCAACGACGTGATCATATGTGTCCGTCAATAAGCATCTGCCACCTAGCATTTTATACATATGAGATTGAGTAATATACTAGTTTATTATTATTCCAAAGTTGGTAACTAAAAAGTAAAAACAAACACAAACGTTTTTTATGCTTTTAAGTACATACTAGTTGCAAATTAAAAACTCAAAAGTTTATTAAACGAAAAACACAATCATAATAAAAAAAATATCAAAGCTGAAAATCTTAAAGTCAAACAAAGATTTCAAGTTAAATCCATACAATGCGTAAATATTAACAGTCGTACGTATCTAGTAGATAATATCTAATTTGGTATGGTATCGATGCAGTATTTAGCCCAAAAATAAATCCACCAATAGCTCGAACCTGGCCGAATGGGAGCCGTGCTTCTCTCAAGTTCTATTAACATCGAAGCAAAACTCACTCCACTAATCTTTTCTAAGACATGTGTGAACAACATTTTATATGTATTGAAAGAACACTTCCGATTATCCTTTGACGATTATTAATAATGTTTGTACGACTGCAGAAAATAATTACAACTGAAGAAATTTTTTATACGATTCTTTTATTAGCCTCTTAGGTTTTGTGTGACTGTAACTTTTGTGCAACTGCTAATTTCTGTACGATTTTACTTTTCTTAAGATTCTTAACTTTTGTACAACTGCAAATTTCTGTACGATTTTAATGTTCTCAAGATTCTTAACTCTTGTACGATTTTAATGTTTTTATAAGATGATTTAACTTTTTGTGTGATTGTGCTAAAGTTTTATAGTACAATTGGGTAAATTGTTTTGTACTGTTATAAGCTTTTTGAACGATTATGTGCCTTTGTAATATTTGTAAGTTTATGGCTGTAAAATGTTAAACAGTAAAGTGTAAGCTTTTTGTCTAGTTGTAAGTTTGTGTATGATTGTAAGCATTTTAATGATTACGTTTGCATGATTGTTAACTTTTATATTATTGCAACTTTGCAAACTAGTGTACGATTATAAGGTTAAGGTTCGTAACTTTTGTTTGATTGTGTAACCTCTGATATGGTTATAAGTTGTTGTAGGATTGTAAACTATTATATGCTCTCTTTTCTTTAAATTAAGGTAAGCGAAGTGAAGACTCTTTTCAGGAGGAACAAAAGGTTTTATTTGAGGAACGAAAAGGAGATAAGGGAATTTGTTTTTTTGAGTTACATGTAACTGTAAATGTCTTTGAAAGAGCTTCCACGTCAACCCATAGGTACTGATTTGATCGGTTTCCCTGAGCTATGGATGCGTGAAAGAAACATCTACTATGGTCCCAAATCAGAACACTCTTATGTTTTCAAGGTATCACGCAGTCATCATTATCGGTGTAGTAGAAACAATTGGTGAAGAAGTAGTCGTTGAATGCAAAAAAATGAGTAACAATATTTGAGCTATGCTTTGGCGTCTCTGTCCGTTTGATACATGATTGTTGGCGGCAACCGAACAATATGATTCATATTGGGTGTTCTCGATATTGTTTCCTAAGATCCAAATATCCAATACAGATCGAAGAATCAATTTTGAACCCTATTCAACTGCTGCTTTAATCACCAAATCCATCACATAAAATTGTACAAACTTCTTCTTATTTTAACTTAAAAGATAACCACAACACTTTTCATTCACACTCTCGATCGAGTTTCCCCTTACTTACCATACCAAATTTTATATACTTCAAAAGTAAAAAGTTCTCTCAGCGAAGATGATGCCTGTGGAAACCAAAGGAACCTTTAATTTAAACCAAATCTGAAACCTTGAATCGGAAATTTCCATAAGAAGATAACATTTTTTTTTACCTTAGTGTTTCCTTAGTTCCTTTGCGGATTTTGCAGCGTATAGTCGGAAGGCCTAGCTTCTGATGAGCCTCGTACCTATGACAACCCGAGAACCCTACAACAACAATAGAGGATTTAAAAAGCTTTCCAATAACAGAAATTGATTTACAAAGAAACAATTGAAATTTATAGAAGAAGAACGAAATTTACCATAGTAAGTTCCATCAACTTCAATCACATCAATCTGTTCACGAAAAACGAATTCTTCAGTTTTGTTGAATTATGAATCTCATTAAGAAATTTGAAAGTCGGAAATTGGATAAACCGAGTTACTTAACCGGAACTTGAAGACCGATTACACTGATACTATCCATAAGCTCCTTCACTTTGTTCTGATCATTGGATCTAGTTCTCATCAACGGTCTCCGTATCTTCTCCAACGGTAATTCCACTATCATCGGACCTACACCTCCGCTTGATCCTCCGATCACAGACGGCGATCCTGAAAATCAAATTTCAAAAAAAAAAAAAACAGAGAGTCAGGTTTATCTTCAACATAAACTACTGTGTAAAATGGAATTAGATCGTTACCGTTGTTGGATGAAGAAGCTGAAACGGAGAAGCTCCTCAAGCCAATTGGTAATCTCATCATCAAACTCGCCATTGTCGCCGTCTCCTTTTACTCTCAATCTCTAAAAATAATATTTGTGAACGAAATATGAAGTTTCAATACGTCGTCGTATATTAGTAACTTTATAAAACGACGTCGTTTGTTTCAAAATGTTCAGAAGAAAAGGTCTGATTGAAACGGTTAACGAAGCAGAGAGCTTCAATGGCTGTCACTTCCTCTTCCATGCTGCTTCGGTAAAACTCTCTCTCTCTCTCTTGATACAGATATGAAGAATTGGTGGTTGTGTTGAATTTGCTAATAGCGATTGAAGTTGTTCAGAAACTTCTCTACGGCGGGGAGAGTTGTTCAATCTGTGAGAGCGACTTCGAGAATTTGCTTCTCCAATGGAGAATTGATTAGGGTTCTTCCTCGTACTCGTTCCACAAGGTGAAAATTTGTGAATTCTTTTTGTGTTTGGTATGTGGATTATAGGAATTTGAGCTGATTTTGGTTTAATCGATTGGGTAGATTCATTTGCTCTACTCGTGCTGCTCATAATGAAGAGGCGGCTGCGAAAGCTGCAGCTTCTGTTGCTGACACTGGAGCTCCGACCATGTATGGTGGTTTCTCTTAATTTTTGATTTCTCGTTCACGTCGCATTGAGATTTTTACATCTGAAATATGAAATTGTGGAGTTGAAATGATCCTATCTTCATATTTATGGTTTTTAGATTTGACAAGATTATAGCAAAAGAGATTCCATCTGACATTGTATACGAAGATGAGAACGTTTTGGCATTCAGAGACATAAACCCACAGGCTCCTGTTCATGTTTTGGTTATCCCCAAGTTGAGAGATGGCTTGACCATGCTTGGCAATGTGAGTCTCTTTTAGATTTCAACATTTAAATTATGTTTACTGTGCTCTTGGAGATCTCATAGAGTCACATCTTGAAGCCAATATGATTGTGTTCTGTAACGAGTAATGACTAGTATTATGCCAGTGTGTTTCTGATCAATATATGTTAATGTTGCTTTATCTTTTGCCTGCCCGTCTTCCCCGACAACAAGAGGAACAAGTCATGAACAATCATGTGAAAAAAGAGTTTTAAGCTTTTCTTTTGGTGGAACAGTTACCTGAACTTACTTAATCCCTAAAACCCTATCGCAGGCTGAACCAAGACACGTCGATGTTCTTGGCCAACTTCTACACGCATCAAAGATTGTTGCTGAGAAAGAAGGCATCCTCGACGGGTTCCGTGTGGTTATCAACAACGGTGTTGAAGCCTGTAAGTCTTTTCTTTTCCATCCAATCAAACATCATCATCATCATCATCATACACTTAACTGAATTAACTTCCTCTCATCCAGGCCAATCTGTTTACCATCTTCATCTGCATGTCCTCGGAGGCCGACAGTTGAAATGGCCACCAGGTTAAGAAGAAACATTCTTGTTAAACCAAACAATTTGTGGCCAACGAGATCCAAAATTGTCAACTCCAATCCTGTCTTATATGGTTTATGAGTTTTTACCATGGTCAGATTTATCCAGTTGTGAGTTCCTAGAGATTAGATAGCTTCAATTTCCAATTGCAGTCGAGTTTCTCTCTTCATTGTTAGAAATAATTATCAACATTTTATATGTGTCTCTCGGAAGTTTCTCTCTTCAGTGTTTCTCTCGGAAGTATCTATACTTTTACTCAAAAGCGCTCTCGGATGGGCTGCTTAAAGTTTTTTTACCCGTTACTTGTTACAGTACCGACCTAGTCAGTACAGCAGCAGATGCCTTGTTCCCTCTTATTCTCTGCTGTACTGCCTTGTTCCCTTTACCAGGTCAGTATCTGTGTCTTGAAAAAAACGTAAACCGGGTTTCTGTATCTTAAACCGCAGTAACTAAACAGTCTGTGCTACACTGCTACCTCTAGGGATTGGGAAACGAACTGATCTAGAAGCAGGTCAATCCGAACATTAAAACTAGGCTAGGAAACGTGCTTCAGGCTCACAACGTCAAATCAGATATCTTCATCCTTGGACCGTCTCAACTACCAAAGATTCAGAAAAAACTTAGAAACTTCTTTGTCTAAGCTCGTTGGTTTCTGAAAACTAAGTGACCTAAGTGTAGAACTCACTGTATTTGTTTTCTTTTTTGGGCTGTAAGAAGAAGTTACTTGGTAGAAGTGGCTTTCCGTTTGTAACAATTCAATTTTACTTTAACCAAATGCAAACCCTTTATTAGATGAATAATGTGATTATCTCTGATTTGAATTTAGAAGATGTAGTTTACCAAAAAAAGTACTGAATACACAGAAATTTGTGAGCAGTATAAAACAATATGTCTAATAGAATCATAACACTGACAAAACGATATGTTCAAACTTTTTTTTTCTTTTTTGTCAACAAGTTCAAACTTACAAAAGTCAATAAATATTAATTTGTAAAAATTAAGAACAAAATTCTCTTTAATTCTTTTCAAAGACATGCATGTGAATTATGTCTTTAATTAGTGGTTTTCATATGAGAAAATTTGGTCTAAACCAAAGTCATTTAGACCATGGATGTTTGCAGTTTTAAAACGGTTTTTGGATTTTGGTTTTTGGTTTTATAAATTTGATTTCTTTGGTTTTTGATTTTTGGTGTAGAATTTAGTTTTTTTTTTTTTTTTTAACTTGAATGGTAGTTTGTTTTGTTTTGGGTTTTATATTGATGTATTATATTTTTCTTTGCCAAAAAAATTAGAAAATAAAGTTGTGATCCATGGACCATGGTTTTTAAGGGAATTGGCTACAAAATATATTATTGCAAAAACTAAAACCAAAAACTACTTCAAAAACCAAAATTATTGGAGGCCTTATTAGTTTTTGGTTCATTGCACATTACTTCCAAATTGTTTAGGAATACCGTTATTAATAGAAGTGATCATGGACTTATATGTATATTGTTAAACGATTTTTTTTCGTTAGTAGTTAAATGCTTTTTTCTATATATCATTTCTATCATTTATCAGTTTTTATCAACTTTAAAATAAAATTATGTTTTGATTTATTTTTCCTTATGTTTTGCTACATTTTTGCTATATTTTTGCTATTTTTAATATATAAAAATACGTTTTGTTGGGGCTAAATTCTGAAACAATGTCGTTCAAATTCTTTGATAGGTCCACCTTTCTATAAACCAAACAAATAGAACAAGATCTAAACCTAAGTTCATTTTTTTTCACAAAACTAATCAACGTTTAGTGAGTTTCAAAATTAAGAACAGCTAGTTGGCCAATAACCAGCGGAAATAAGTATGGTGCTGCTGTTCAGGCATGAAAAATAATCACCAATGTCCAAGGTTTAGGTCCACCATTTGTATTTATTTATATATCATAAACATAGTTACATAATAAAACAAAATAAAATTAAACATTCTAACCTTCCATATCTGGACTGTAATGACTTCCGTTTAAGGAGAAATGGCGCCTTCAAGGAAGGTGTTGCCACCGGTTTGTATAAAACCAGGACATCGAAGGTTATAACATCCATCACGAGTGTTTGCTTCTCTACCTGCAAAACAAAAAAAAAGGAAAGTACCATGCATTAGTTTTTTGGAAAAATATACTTTTTGAATAATTTTTGTTGTATAAATTGAAGTGAAAAATAAACATATCACATACTTACTGTCCAGAAAATGAAGAGTATCGGCTGGTAGTCTGAGACTTTGAGTATAGCTTGGAATAAACCCTAATTAGAAAGTAACAAAACAACAATTAGTAGTTTTATTCATTCACATACATAAGTTTTGATCAAAATAAAACTGGTATAACAGATAGTTACTAGCTAGAAATCTCACTAAAATCTAACCTGCCATCCGGCCTCGATAGTGTTCCTATCGTCTTTCTTGTATGAACTCGAGACGAGCCAAAACTGGCCTAAATGAACTAGCTAACTTGAGCAATTTTCTGGTGCCCCACACTCATTGTGGCTTTGGTTCCTTATATCTTCAGTGTGATGTTCAATTATGCGATCACATATTGTATATACATACCAATACAAAAGTTAATAAATACTTTTAATAGTTAATAATATAACATAATATTAAATTCTTTAATAGAAAAAATTAGTTTTAAAATTTTATAACTATAACCAAAATAAATGACTAAATAGATAAATAAAATTTATTTTTTAAAAAAAAAAAACTTGATTTTTTTTACATAATGATTCTCTTATGTAATATAGGTTAATTTGCAATACTTATAAATAAAACTTAAAAGTAAATGGATTTATTTGCAATTTTTATATGTATCTATTTTTTTTTGAAAATTCATTTTTAGAAAGGAAAAAAAATTGAAGAATACATTGGAGTAAAAATCATCTCTATTATAAAATCTTTTTATTTTAAGATAAAATATAATTATACATTAGAGATGGATTTATGAAGTCAAATCGAGTGGAGTGCTTATATAATATTAATTAACTATAAGAGAGGTTAAAACAGTTCAGTAATCTTGACTTAGATGAGAAGTTCTTCTTTTATAATTTAATCGACTTCTTTGGAATTTATATGGCCTAAAAGAGTTTAAAATTTCTTATCGTAATTTTATCAAAATATAAAACAATATTTTCTTTCGCAAAACTAATAATAAAATTATTCATTCTATAATATCTTTGAGTATGGGGATAAGGACTCTCTCAATGCTCTGTTTTTCTACTCAAATATCAGCTTTTGTTTTTAGAAAAAGTTCTTCCTCTGGTTAAAAGTTCAAAACAGTTGATGTAAAAAATTATATTTTTCTTTTGAATATAATTTAACATTTTATTTACTTTTATCACAAAAGAATAGTCATCTAATCGTTGACAGAAAAAAGAAAGAAAAAGAATACGCATCTAGTCGAGGCAAATGAGCTTCTGTTTCTAAATTTAATAGATACGAGGAGGAAACAAAAGAAGGAAAGCAGTTGGAGAAGAAACACGAAAAAAGGAACATCTTTATACGCATTTGCCTCGACTAGAATACGCATCTAGTCGAGGCAAATGAGCTTCTGTTTCTAAATTACGACGTTGTGATAATGTGATAGAGTTTTTTGTTGTTGTTGTTGAACCTCAAAGCATGGTCAATGTCCATTAGAAGTCAGCAAAGACAATAACCGGATATATATATTAACTGTCGAACTGGTATCAACCTAACCAAACCAAACCGGGTCGAACTGCTTAAGTATCTGATAATTTAACTAGACAGAGAGAAGTTATGGGTCTTTAGTTTGAGCCTAGTCTTGAGGCTGGTTGTGATGGTTGTGGCAGCTGGGGGAGGTGATGAACGCCGGTGGGTTCCTCACCGTAAGAAGGGAACTCCTTCTTCACTTGCCAGTGCATGATGTCATTATCTTCTTGCCTTTGACACACCAAGGCACGTACCGGATTGGATAACTGTGTGCTTCCTTCATCCATGAGTATTTCCTAATGAACAGTTACACCAATAGTTAAAAAAACTGGTTATACATTCTAAAGGTTTAAAAGTTTATTTCTATTTTAGCTATCATCAGATTATAAACCATTACCAACAGAACTCACCTTGCCCTTTCCCTTATACTTGTCTGTTTGTTGCTGCTGCCGCATGAACTCAAACTACATAATTTATAAACAAGAAACATGAACCATTGAAACTGTAAGAGTTGGGATATGTGTACGTTTATAAAACTGTTGTTCACCAATGAGTCGTCTAAATAATGAAATGTATGTATATAGAGTGTGTATATTATATACCTTATGAGCTCGAGCATTATGCAGAGAAGATTCAAGTTGGATCTCAAAACGAAGGAGCTCGTCGTAGTTTAAATGATTCAGGCTATGTCCTTCGTACAATTGAAGACTCTGTTTAAGATTCTCTATCTCTCTCATCATTGATTCTTTCGTCTTCACACAATTTGGACAGTGATGCTACAAGAAAATTGAATAACAATTATAATCATAAGTGAGGATGTGAGATGTAAAGGGAGACATAGAGGAATCAGATAAAAATATGGGAATGGGATGTAAGAATGTAACAACACTTACAGAGTCGTTAATTTCCTGCATCAATTCATCTTCTTGAGTGATCTTTAAAGCATCTCCATAATCATCATACTGATCAAATGTACCGGGGCTTTGCGCATTTCCATCCTCATTCCATGGACTCTGTACATCCTCTCCACCTTCCCTAGCCTGTGTCCCAAGAAACTGAACATCCTCTCCACCTTCAATGTCACCAGCTGACTCACTTCTAGTTGATATGGAATGAGCCTCTATCCGTTTGCGTTTTCGAGTTTCCGCAGGGGGTGTATCAGTGTTAGCCATCTTTTCCATACAGTTGGTGTTGTTAACCCTGTTTGATCGGCGCAGATTAGATGCTCCTCCTTCGGGTGTGTCATCATGAGAATGTGATTTGGAACCAACAATTTCTGTAACGTCCTCCCTAATCTTGTTTCTAAGGTCTTCATTCTGTTTCAGTATCCACTCCTTCATGTCATCCAAGTGAGCAAGCGTGACGTACCCCGGGTCGTTACTTTCTCCGCCAACATGAACTTTGGCCGTTGGTTTTTTCTGAGAAGTATGTTTGTGGATGGTAGTAGGAGGCTTGACAACTTTCTTCTCCTTCATAGAACACCTAGTAAAATGTTTAGGCTTCGCCTTATCTACAATAGGCTTTTCTTGAATATTGACTTCTTGATTTGCTGCTTTCAAGACTGGCCATTCAAACGGTTTGAAAACATGTCCCTCGTTGATCAATTTCAACATGAAATCCACCTTAGGATCAGAAACCTCTGTCTCCCAAACCAACTCTGTTTCGTTAATTGTTCCCTTAGGATCCAATGTGTGTGCAACCAGAAGCTACATTACATTAAGGAAAACAATGTGTTACAACATGATAAATAATACTAGTTATCTATTTTAGAATGGGGGGGGTTAACTAACCTTGTCATCAACCTCAGCGTTGAGTAATTTAGTCTCATGAAGCAAAACTGCGCATGACAACCCTTCAGCTGACCTCTCAGTGAAGTTACGAAGATCCAACGGATCTTTAATCCTCTCCAATATAACCGGAATGGATTCAAGAGCTTGTAACTGTAACGCTAGAGGAAAACCGTAACACGCACTCGTCTTCTGTTTCAAACGCTTCTTAAGCTTCCCTATAGGATTAGTCGCCGCATCCTTAGGCGGCCCAAAACGACGAATGGTCGCGGTAAAAGCTAACCTCCCCCAGGGGTAATCCAAAAAATAGTCAACATCATTCAACATCTCCACAAACTCAGGACTAACAAAGCTTTGGTCATGACATACAACAACACCATCAACAATCACAATAAGAGCAAGACAAAGCTTTGTCCAAGACGAAAACTGCTTCTTTTTATCTGTCGTTTTCTCGTTTTGTAACAACATATCCAAGACATCTGCGACCGTGACCATGGTTTTATTCCCGAACAGCCTATGCCACACAGACAAGTACTGATCCTTGTGCTTGTCTACCTCGTCTTGCGTTGGTAGCTCACCGCAACGGAGACCAGTCACAATGTGAAACTCTCTCATAGAGAAACGCATTGGGTGTCCACCGAATACGAACCACATCTCGTGTTTCTTTTCGGTTACGAGCTGTCGGGAGAGCAGACCGTGTAACAGTTTCCCTGAATGTGAGCATCGAGCGACAGGGAGTTCGAAGAGTTTACCGAATTGTGAATTCTTGATTTGTTCCCATTCTTTAGATCCTTTGAGAAGGGTAGCGATTGTACCGAGGTACTCTGGTCTCGAGTATATGTTAAGACGTGCTCCGTCGGAGTAGCTATCGACGGGTAAGAGACGTTCCGGTAGATTAGGGTTTGGAGGATCTTCGATTTGGCTCATTGTTGCACGAATCGGAACTGGAAATGATCAGATATTACTTTTAATGCCGAAGGAGAGAAAAAAATCGATGTCGGAACATTTTGATTTACCTACTGACTGCGTGGAATTGTCGTTGTCTCCTTGTCTATTAGCCGTCGGTCTCGAGGGAAGACGCTGTCGTCGAGTTTTTTTCCGGTTCATCGGAATTTTTAAGTTGATTTGGTTTCTCCGAACACCTTTGTTTTTTTGGACAGTCCAGTGGCAATGAAGTGTAATAATATCTAGTTTACTGTAGTGGCATGGAGTCGTAAATACGGTAATTAAACAGATAAACATTTCCTTAGTTCAATGTGTTTGTTGGTTAATTAGAAGAAAGCAGGAAAGACAATAACCGGAAATTAACTGTCTGATATCAATAACCGAACCATTAACCATACCAAATCAAACCGGGTCAATTCTTAATGCTATGAGAATTGAGTTTGATGATAAACTATGAGGAGAATGAGTTTGATAACTATGAGAGGTTTTGACCCCAAAAAAAAAAACTAATGAGAGGTAGACTAGTAGTTATATGGGCCTTGGTTTGGGGGTGGTTGTGATGATGATGATGCCTGTGGCAGCTGGAGGAGCTGAAGAGCACCGGTGGGTTGTTGTTCTTCCTCATCAACGTCAAAAAGGAACTCCTCCTGGCTCCTTCACTTGCTGTTGCAGGCGTATGACGTCGTCATCATCATCGTCTTGTCTTTGACACGTCATCATCTGTCTTTCTGCTTGCCACATGAGATGCTGCCAAGAGCTCCCTCCTTCTCCTTGTACCTTCATATTAAAAAGCTTACAATAACATATATATACAAAATGAAAACATGATATTCTTATAGTATTATATAGAACCACAAAGGCATGCATGTACCGGATCGGGAAAATGTTGGGTTTCATCATCCATGAATATTTCCTATAGAAAAAAAGAAAAAAAAGAAAGAAAAAAAAAAGCAATGAGAACATTTGAATATGTATATGGTTATTTATCTTATAAACCTTCGAATGTCAAACAATGATTATTATCAGATGTAGTGCAGGGGAAAAAATATTACCAATGACAAGAACTTACCTTTCCATTTCCCTTAAGCTTGTTTGTTTGTTGGTGCTGTTGCTGCGTGAACTCACACTGCATAATTCCCTTTAATAAACACAAGAGTTTATAACCAATTAAAACCATTCTAACAAAAGAAAATCTATATATAGAGTGTGTTATCGTATGTTTAAACTTTAAATACCGGTTCAATTTTCACCAAAATATTAAATATGTACTTTAGACATACTTTTCTTTTTAATAAATAAATGTCATTTATAGAGCGTATGTGTGTATATATTATATATATACCTTACGAGCTCGGGCATGTTGAAGAGAGGATTCGAGATGGAGTTCAAACTGAAGGAGCTCGTCGTAGGTTAAGAGATTCAAGCCATGTCCATCGTACAGCTGAAGATTCCTCTTAAGATTCTCGATCTCTCTCATCATTGATTCTTTCGTCTTTGCACATATTGAACACTGATCCTATATATATAAGAAAATTTAATTTTTATTATTAATATTTATCCTATAAGAATTTTAGCATGTGAAGATAATTAATAATAATAATTCATGGAACTGGAAGAAATTTAATTACTGCAGGGTGGAAACTGTGATCTGCAGAGGTATGACCAACTTCTTTTTCCTTTTGGTATCTCATGATGAGATTCTCCATGCTGATGATATGTTGAAAAAAAACAAAATAAAAAATTAGGAAATTAAGTAATGGAATACAGAAAATTGTTAATAATGATGTGTTATTTTTGGATATTCATTAACAAGAAAACTTTTTTGGATCAACATTATAAAAATCATAGCTTTCCTTAGAACTAAACCCTGAGACATGGCTAAATATCAGAAAACGATCTCTTAATTCATTGATTGAATTTTTTATTAAAAAAAAAGTTCAAAATCAAGCCAAGAAAGCATATAATTCTGTAAAATATCAATTTTATATATGTTATAGAAAAACAAAATTATTGAATACACTTCAAACTAGCGTACGAGTGCACATAAAAAATAGAAGATGCAACACAAAAATGAAACCAAGTGATGATGATAACATCAAGAAACTCAAAAATTTTTGTCTATTAAAGAGGATTCATTTTCTTGTTTGTTCCACCAAAACAAAGAACACGTACACATGCATGTATGAGTCTACAATTATATACATATAAGTGAAAATATATAAATGAAACCTGCTGGAGCTGGAGCAGAACTCATAGAGCTTGTTGGGGTAAGAGAAGATGATGAGACCAAGGGGGACATCGCAGAGAACAGAGAGTTCATGTGCCTTCTTTATCAGACTCTTTCTTCTCTTTGCGAATGTCACTTGCCTCCTTATCTTATCATCTATCCTTTTTATCACTGTCTTACCTTTCCTCATCGATCTATCTTTCGAAAACCCTAATCTCTAATCTCATGAGAATGCTAGACGAGAGAGAGAGAAAGAGAAGAAAGGTGGTTTCCTTTTTCTTTTTAGTAAATGAAACCTTGAGATGATCAATTGCTATTTATATATAGACGTACTGCTACTTTCATATACTCATATGTATATATCAATATATGTGATGTTTACGGAATCTTTTTGATGTTATATAGTGGTTTTAAGTTATCCTCTATACGTGATCAATTATTAATTTGAAGGCAACGAAATGGTACTTTGATCTAGCCCGGTTTGGGAGGCTCATCAAATAAGAATATATGTACGTAAATAAGAAATGGCACCTTGAGCATGTTCAATTAATTAATTAAACCGGCCGGTCTTGGACACTTGTTACAGTTCTTTGTACAAAATTTAAAGTTTAACTAAATCGAAACAAAAGTTGAAAGTAACCAATTAGGATTTATCCATTTAGATATACTATACGGTATTGAAAAGTATAAATTAAATAAAAAGTGTTACATTTATGTGTGTGTAGGATTAGTGCTCATACACCAACATTTGACTGTTAGTTCTATTTTCCTTACGTAAAGACTTTACCAGAGTTAAAAATTCAACTAAACCAAAAAAAGAAGCTATAAGTTCAACAATAATCTCAAAAATATTGCTACAGTTTATTAAATTTCCAAATTGAATGTTTAATATGTTTGAATCCTGAAATTATAAAGTTGATATCGACATTTAACAGTTGGGACCATCGGTCCATGTGATATCTCTGCACCTCCGACTCAGTAGAAGTAACCATTATTCCTCGAATTAATTAATAGTAGTATTTTTTTCTAAAACTCTTAAAAACCTGTAAAAAAATAAAATAAAAACCTGTAAAACAAAACAAACCTGTTAGAAATGTATCAAAAACAATTTTTTTTTAAGTAAGATTTTATTAAAAGAAAACTTTAAGATCGTTAATTAATTTCTTTGTTTGCTCTTTCTAGAAACTTTGATCCTATTTATAACGAGGAAACATAAATAGAACATATCTTAGTAGTATAATCACACATACAATTGAAATATCAAACCATCACAATTTTTAATGTTTCAGATTAATAAAACATTTCTGATATATGTCGTTGAAGTTATATCATGTTTGCATTCCCTTAAACTTAAATATTTTTAACACGTAAATAAATAATACACATAGTTAAAAATAAAGTATTACAATAGTTGGTATTACAAAAAATGAAAAGTCTTACCAAGAATTAAAAAAAAAAAAAAAAGTCTTCAAGCCTGATTCATGATTGCGTCTCAGAGATCATGCACAAAGAGTTGTGCTCAGAAAACTTGACCAATTACATATATTATTATTCCATAAATTAAAGTGTATGATATCAAAACGTAATTGCCAAAAAGAAAAATGTTTTGGTACAAACTAGTCAAAAAAAACTTAAACGTGTTTTAAAGAGTTTCCCAGAAGTTTCCAACAAAGTCTTTATCCTCATTTTCTTTTACATCTTCTTGATATTAACAACAACACCAAACAAAGAAAGAAACTAAAATAATCTCATCTTTTCTCAGATTTCCAAATTGACCCGTCGGTGATCCTTCATCTCTCCCTCTTCTCCGATCAAAGAAACTCACCAAACATGGATCTCCAACCAGAAGAGCTTCAGTTCTTGACCATCCCTCAACTACTTCAAGAATCAATCTCAATCAAGAAACGATCTCCAAGAACCTTCTACCTCATTACCTTATCTTTAATCTTCCCTCTCTCCTTCGCCATCCTCGCTCACTCCCTCTTCACTCAACCTATCCTAGCCAAACTCGACAAATCCGACCCACCGAACTCAGATCGCTCACGTCACGATTGGACCGTTCTCTTGATCTTCCAGTTCAGCTACTTGATCTTCCTCTTCGCCTTCTCTCTTCTCTCCACGGCGGCTGTTGTCTTCACCGTCGCTTCTCTCTACACAGGGAAGCCAGTTTCTTTCTCCTCCACTCTCTCTGCGATTCCCAAAGTCTTTAAACGGCTCTTCATCACTTTCCTTTGGGTTGCTCTGTTGATGTTTGCTTACAACGCTGTGTTCTTTGTCTTTCTTGTGATACTCCTAGTTGCTCTTGATCTGAACAGTGTTGGCTTAGCTATCGTAGCTGGAATCATTATCTCTGTTCTGTACTTTGGTGTTCATGTGTTTTTCACTGCTCTATGGCATTTAGGTAGTGTGATCTCTGTTCTTGAACCGGTTTATGGACTTGCCGCTATGAGGAAAGCTTACGAGTTGCTTAAAGGGAAGACTAAGATGGCTATGGGTTTAGTCTTTGTTTACCTTTTGCTCTGTGGGTTGATTGGACTTGTCTTTGGAGCTGTTGTGGTTCATGGTGGAGGGAAGTATGGAACTTTCACTAGGACTTTGGTTGGTGGTTTGCTAGTTGGTGTTCTTGTGATGGTTAATCTTGTGGGTTTGCTTGTTCAGAGTGTGTTTTACTATGTTTGCAAGAGTTACCATCATCAGACCATCGATAAGACTGCTTTGTATGATCATCTTGGTGGGTATCTTGGAGATTACGTGCCTCTTAAGAGTAACATTCAATTGGAGAACTTAGACATTTGAAGATGATATCTCTGGTACTGTTCTCTCTTCTCTTATTATCATTCTCTTGATCTCTCTGTAGTATGTAAACATTTGAGAAGAAGAAATGTTGAATCTGAATATTAGTTTTTGATGTAATGTGTACGTATTAGACCCAAGACTCTTTGTTGTTGGCTTTGATTTGATAATTGATCCATCCATGATTTGAAGGATTTATGAGTTTGTCGTTGCTTTGATTCTTCTATAATTGCTGATCATTGTCATCTGTGAAAATTAGGAGGGAAACTGTTAGGTTCGTAGATGCCTCAGTTGATCATTATTAATGGAGGAAGCGACTTGTGTTAGTATGTAATTAGCTGTAGGATTTGACCTTTTGGAACCTACACTATGTTGTTTAGGGGTAGTAGGAGCAATTGTGGATACTAGTGATTTATTTTGTAATTGTGGATACTAGTGATTGAGAAATTTGGTTTAGATACGTTACATTAATTCGAATGGAAACCAAATTCAAACATAATGCAAAGAAAATGAAAATAATATTTTCATAATTATATCCATAAATTTTTGTGTTAAGAAACTGTATGTTGTAAAATATAAAGTTAGATGGTGATGTAGCAACGACTAACACAAAATAAGTAATGCTAAATATCGTGATCAATGAAACCAATTTGATAAAGAAAATGCATTACGGTATACAATCTCAATTCCTTTTACTTGTCAACCGAATGTATCAAATCAAATGTGATATTAGGAAGCCAAATCGAAAGAAAAGAATCTATAAAGATAAAAGTTTACACTTCGTTTTAGCAATGGGAGTTAACATGTCATGTCTAAGATTCGAAAACATAGGCAAAGACAAAGTGAAAAGAATCTATGTTGTTCATTTTCCAAAGGTAACTCAACTCTTAAATAAAACCGTAGAGTATGTTGGTTCCATATCGTAGAAAACCAAACAGCGGTATGGTCATGAAGTGCAAGTAGCGGCCGTACATCGTCTATTCTTTTGTTTACTTCAATGAATGGTACCAATTATCAAACTGAACTCTAATTGGGCCTTTTATTTCTGAAGTACGTTCATATCTGTATTTTTTTTTAACTTTTAGTCGTAGGCCCAACAAAAAAAACTTCACGGTTTAGAATTTTCGTCAGGAACGTCGTAGAGAATAAAGAAAACAAAGAAAGTCATTTACAAAATAATATTTAAGAATTGCAACTTCTTATATTTTCTATCGTCAAAATTGTTGACTTATTTTTTATGCGTCGACAAATCTTTTTTGACGTTATTATTTAGTCAAGGATAGGATAGATTTTGTTGGTATACATTTGTATAGATAAACCATAAATTTGGACGTTAGGTTCAAGTTCAATTAACATATAGTAGTAGCATTAATATGATTATGACCAATTTTATAATTGACCTACGATTCGATTTAGATTTTCACCGCTTGGAATACCAACTTTTGGAGAATTGTGATATAAATTGTCCATTAGAAAATTATCAAAATATAGAATATGCATGGTTTTACGACTCACGTTATTATCTTTGAAATCGCGGATAGTTTATGGTCTATACATAAACAACACTATCCCGTACGATTGAAGCACAAATTTTAAAACTGGACGATTAGGCATGATTAACAATGGATATGAAATGATGTAGACTTTTTTTTTTTTTTTTTTTTTTCTTCGATGATGTAGACTTGTTATCGAACAAATAATGTATTGTAGACTCTCTTATGGATTCTATATGAACGTGTGGAAATACAATTCCAATGCATGTGGGTCAAGCCCACCTCATAGACTTGATTTTATTTGTAAACGTATCTCTCGTTCGATCTCTTTTTGGTTGACTATGGTTATATGTATATAACTATATATATTTTAAATTTTTAAACAACTATCCGTGGCTGGCCATCATTGATCAAACTATTAAATTAACTGTTTTAGTGCTTAATTAATGAATACAACGGTACGTATATGAATTGATTTCCTCAAAAAGAGAAATACTCGAGGACTTTAAATCATTACTATTAATTCATTAATGAGAGAAAGTTAGACAACAATTCTAGCTATACTATTAATTGGAAATCTTATGTGAAATTTAGTTGTTTGAGTAAAACAATAATTCAAGTGGGAGAATCTTCTACATATCCAATCTCAAAAGAATTTCATATTACCACATGTAATTTAATTTTAAGAGGATCGTAGGTGATAAATATTAAATAAGGAGATGATTAAATAATTTGTATGATTTATGAAAAAATTTCCCCAATATATCAATTAGCAAAGGCTCTATGCAAATCTAAAAATAGTAGTACTTGTTTAATGACTCATGTATTTTGTTTTTCGGCTAAGGATGAAGTTGTCGTCAAATGTCACTTTTGTCTAACCTAGGTGCGACAAAATAATAATTCGGAAGATCTGAATCACTCTTTTTAAGCACCCGTTGATACGGAATATTCCAAGGATCTAATTTTTGTGACATACTAATATTCTTTATCATAAATATTTTAGTAAATCTTAAAAGGCAAGCTTCAATGTGTGTTCATATAGTCATATATATCAGTACTCCATACTTGAAAACTAAAACGACTATAGTTTATTCCATGGAAGCTAAACAAACTTTTTTTTTTTTTTTATAATTATTTATATATTTTATTTTATAAAGTTAATAAAATAGTTTTTCTTTGTTTTGGGTGGATGGGGTATCTAAAAATCCCCCGCATTGTTGCTTCATAATGAAATATCTAGATTTCGATGCACTCGCGAGCCAGTGCTTGCTTTTCTCAAGGGTTGACGAAACAACAATCCTGGTTTTATGATAATTAAACATAAACAAAGAAAAAAACAGTTTACGTATAGAATTTTCTTCTAAATACTGAATCAAATAATTTAATCTAGTATAATAAGAATGCAAACGTAAAACCTAAAGGATAGATTAGATTGCGATATTGATTCGTTTTATATTATAACATCGCTATGACAGTTCATGTTAATTAGGTTAAGGTCTATTCGACTATTATGCATTTAATAAAATATTCAGAATATGACGACTTCTAAAACCTAAATTAACTTCTTAATGACATTCAGATACTAATTATTTTTTAAAGACACTATATATGTGTGTATATATATTTTTGTTTTGATAATTTGCAGAAGTTCCGAACCTTTGATCCATAATCTTTTTCAATATCCGGAACCAGATTTTAGTCCATTTCGATTTTAAAAAAATGCATCTCCAATCCAAAAGGTAATTGAACCCGAGGCACAAGAGAACCAACCCATTGTACTACCACTAGGCCACTACCCTTTTGGTTTGTTTGTAAGGAGTTTTTGATGAGATAATTAATTCAATATGCAATTGGTTCTAGAGGTATTTCAACATATCTATATTATCTTCTTCCAAATTTCAAATTTCTTCGTTTGTTTCTACATTGTGAAAGATTTTTCACCGAACTGTCTTAAAGGCATAGGCACGTTTCTTTCTTCAGCAGATTTTGGTTTTCTCTTTTTTTGATAAAACAAAAACTTAATTATGTAAATAATTGTTCAACCTTAGCACTCAGGTTCAAATGCTTCTTTTGTATAGAAGAGTTAAATATGGCATCTTAAGTGGTGCCCACGTACGGAAATGTTTTTTTGGTCGTTTCGTTTTAAAATTGTCTTTGGTTTCTGTCTTTGCTGAACCCTATTATCGCATAGCACGTGATACACGTGTGCGTATGAGTACCAATAACAAACACGTCATGGTAGTTTCTAACTTGGATTTGCAAAAGTAATTAGGTTGCTTACTTGCTTTGCTTGAGGTCACCTTGGCTTCATAACCAAAAAAAGAGTAATGGTAGTATGTTCATCTGGGTAATTAAACGACCTTCATTTCTCGAGTTAATAATAGAAAACCATAACACAAAAAAATAATAATTGGACCAGCTTTGTTTGTTGTTATTCCTTTTCCGGACAAGGACCACTTTTTTGGTTACCGTATCAGCTGTCTTATTGTTATATTTAGGTACAATCACGTGCCTTTCAAATGAGTCCATACAAATAGTATATGAATTGTTATAGTATGACATGAGATCATTCTTTGTTCATAGTTCGATTGGTTATTAGACATTTATTTTAACCATCAGGCTACAGCTTTTAAAGTTATCTATGGTCGATTTAAATCATAAGATATATACTTTCCATAGTTTTAGTATAGTACACATACGATATATATTTTTGAAATATACGTAAATTATTTTGTCTATTTGCCAACATAATTATGTTATGATATGCACATACGTCATTGTAATATGTCGAGTGTGTAAGTGAGCTAGATGCGTATATATATGCATGCAACGGAATGTGTATTCTGTGAACTGATACTGATATATCCAGTGTTCAAGCTTTAGTAAGTTTTAATAACGTCAATAAGTTGACTTTATGATAATATATAGTTTGGTAATTTCGGTTTATGATATAGGTATATGTAACAAAGTCAAATTTAATTCACGAAAAAGATATGACGATGGTTTTGACTTTTGGTAACCGTGAAACTATATACTGTATAGTAATGAATTATAAACATTATCCAATAGGCAATATTGAAAAGGGTTACAATAAGTTAAACTGAACCTCCTAGATTTAAATATTTATTTGATAAAATAAGATAACGTGACTTTTAGAAAACTTAAGAAAGTGTGTTGACGTAAAGATATGTGTATACATATTTCCAAACAAGCATTATCTTGGATGCTACGGGATCTATTTGTGAACATCTTTTTCTTCGAGCCAAAGTCTAATGTTTGAACATATAAAAATGTAGTATAGTATAAATAGTATAATTGATTAATTTCCAGTTGGACGCTAATTTGTTTTTTTTTTTAATTGGTTACCCAAAACGGCAAAGTACGAGACCGCATGTTATAAGTCTTATTATAGCCTAAACGAACAGCGTCCTTTGATCTAATCAACGTGTTTACTAGGGTTGAGTCCTAGCGGCTACCCGCAGCGGAGTTCTTGTCCAAAAATAATTCGTTCTGATCGGGAAGAATGTGGTTAGACTTAGATGTAGTTGAGATGCACGTAAATTCCATTCGAAAACATATAATGCTTTCTAAGCTTTTAGACGGTCGTCACGTACTATAAGAGATACAGTAATATGGAAAATGAGTAATATTTAAAAAACAAGAAATATAAATTCATTAGCAGTATGCATGGCTCATTGCGTAGAGTTCGTCCAGAAAAGCTAAATAATTCGTTGACCTTCTCATATATAACTTCGATCAAGCAATTTCATATGTCTTTGCTGGATAACCAGTCATAAATTCATACAAGAAATACAAATTAGTTTTATTATATATATATATATATATATATATATATATTTGTTTATTTCAGACTTTCGGTACAGTTTGGTTAGATTACACACATTGGGTTCCAGTTGATTATTTTTGTTTTCACAATTATTATCAGTTATCCAATATTTTCATCAACTTGAGTATATATTCAGTTTAAATTATTTATCACATAAAATCAGTTTTTACCAGTTTAAATTATTATTGCACAAAACTATACTCAAATTAAAACGTTCTTTATATTTATTTCTGTTATCTTTAACGAGGAGTTAAAGCCAAATTTGATCACTTAGCCATGGCAAAGCAATTGAACATGACTTCAGTTTGGCTGCATAGATGGAGTACAGTATATTCCATATCTGAAACAATGACGTGGAAAAACCCTCTAAGCCGTTAAGTTTTGTAACTTTTACCATTCACCTCTAGAAAATACAAATCAATCATATAAAATCAAAAATACTATGCAATATAAATTTGAGAATTTGTTAGAAATGGCCTTTTAAGATATACATTTTAAAAATATATATTTTTAACATTTTCATTTTTGCTCTTTTTTACATAATTGCAATATGTTAAACTAATTTTTAGATTTTTTTATATAATTAGATTCTCTATTTTATATTTAGGATATAGTTTTGAAGCGGTAGGGTAAATTTATTATATCGAGTTTAAGACTTAAAATTTAGTTAATTTGTACATAGAAAAAGAGTATTTTGAAAATAGACATACTGAAAGGATATTTTTGAAAAGTGATATAAGAAAATGGTATTTTTTAAATGCTCCTATAATTTTTACAAGATTATATACATTAAACTTCTAAATTTTTTTAAATGTAAATATAGATTATCCATCGCGTGAACTTCAGTTTGATATATTATTTGTCAATTTTTTTACAGATTTGATGGTAAAAAAGACGGACACTATTCCACAAAATTCCCAATCTTCACTCGCTACTTCCACTTGATTCAATTCTCTGATTCTATTCAGTTTTCGAGTCTTCAGTCGATTAATTAGTAGATATAACTAATTAAATAATGTTGTAGTTAATGGTTTAATGACTACTTGTATCTAAGCTTTACATTGTACACATATTTTTCACTCAATTAAAGTTTCACCGTTCTTTCATATGGTATCAGTAGATCTAGATATCAGATCAGCGTTCCCAACCTTCACTCACTACTTCCACTTGATTCAATTCTCTGACTCTATTCGGTTTTCGAGATTCTTCAGTTGATTCATTTTGAGATTTTAGCTCTTCCATAACAAAATAATTATGAAACCTTCATTAAAGTGAAAATGTGTACAAATTAAAGCTTACAATACAAAGTCAAAAATTAATCATTAGATAAATGATGTTACAAGCTTTGTGTTGCCCTTATTTCTGCATTACCTCTTGGTAATTTCCCCACACCGGATAGATTGGGTTGACATTTGACTAAAACTGGCCTATACACTGTCAAATCTGGGTATCAGGCCTTGCGTCAGAAACCGGAAACATTGCTCCTGTTTTAGGTCCCAATATTATTCCTCTTCAGGCATTTGTTTGGCAGCTTCGGTATCCACTAAAAATCAGACATTTTTTGTGGCAAGCAATTACGGGTTGTGTGGCGACAACAACTAATCTGCGGCGACGTGGGCTGGGCTATGATCTGGAGTGTGCTCTTTGTGGAGAGACGGAAGAGACAATCAATCATGCCCTTTTCCTATGTCCTCCAGCTAGGCAGGTTTGGGGTTTGTCCCCTTTTCCGACTTCTCCGGGATGTTTTCCTTCAGACTCGGTTTATACAAATATGGATTTCTTATTTTGGAGATTTCAACAATTCCTTCGGATGATATGTTCCCATGGATTCTTTGGTATATCTGGAAGGCCAGAAATGATAAAGTTTTCAGCAATTTAGACTCCAATCCATTAGCAATCTTACAGATTGCGGAGGAGGAAGCAAAGCTTTGGTTTTTGGCTCAGGATGATGCCTCGGGATCCTCTTCCCCGAGTGGCCTTCGACCGTCTTTTGGTTCTTCGATTAATACTATGGCAGTGATTGATAGGTCTGGTACCAAACACAAATGTTTTGTGGATGGTTCTTGGAAGGCGACTGACTGGTTTATCGGTAGACATTGCATTTCCCCTGAGAGGGAATTTCCCACTATGAGTGCGTCCAATTCTCGTTGTAGCTTGTCACCCCTCCTTGCAGAAGTGGAAGCCATAATTTGGGCAATGCGATGTATGATTGGTGCGGGTCATGAGAATGTTGTTTTTCTCACGAACTGTTCTGATTTGGTGAAGATGGTGTCTTTGCCTTCCGGGTGGCCTGCTTTCAAGACATATTTGTACGCGATTGAAGAAGATAAGGAAGAATTCCTATCCTTATCTGTAGTCCTTATTCCTCAATCACAAAATGGTAGTGCAGACAAGCTGTCGCGTCAAGATAGAGTGGAGTCGCATCAAATTACCTATATAAACGATTTTCCTATAAATTGGCTCGTTTGAGCTAATCTTGTACTTTGCTGTCAAAAAAAAAAAAGGTTGATAGGGAGGACCTTAAGAATTCACTAATTTCATTACATTACAACTTTAATACTACTAATTAGCACATATCACATATGTCTATAACAAATATATTAAATAAACATTTTCCTGCACGGCTGCACCTTCCACATACACTATCCCACCTACACATTATTAATCTATACTAATAAAGTTACTAATATTAATGAATTGTATTTGTATCTCTGTAATGATTCTAACAAATTAAAAAGGTTAAAACACAAGTCATAAGCATGAATTGTATTTGTATCTCTGTAATGATTTTAACAAATTACAAAAGTTAAAACACGAGTCGTAAACATGGAATTAAATATGAATAAATTAGGTAATGTCGCCAAAAGACAAAGACAGTTTTAGTAAAATACAAATCCCCAATTAAAGAAAATATAATTAAAAGTGTAAAGCTAATTATCAGATTAGTTTTAAAACAGCTAATTTTATGTAAATCCCTCTACATCCACATCCTCGTCCTCGTCCTCGTCGTCGACGTAATCATATAATCCCCCCACCCCAGTTCCTCCTCCTCCTCCGTGTCTCTCTCTCTTTATCTAAAAAAAGCTGGTTGCTTTTTACTCTGTAAAATCAGAGTAAAAATAATATTAAGAAATCAGTTACTTCTTTCGTTTCTCTTAATCATCATCATCATCACCTGTAAAACTCAAAAACAAAACAAAAACCCAAATTCTGGTCTGGTCATTTCGATAACGTCGATCATCTTTGTTTCATTCTCCAGCTTGGGTTTAGTTTTTTTTTTTCGTGGGTTTTGTTTAGTGTGGAATTTTGATTCATTGGTAACGAATTGAACATAGCCCACCAAACGTAAATGCTCTCTCCAGAACGTGGAAAACATTTTTTCCTCTTTACTGAAGAATTTTCAAAGCTTGGGGTTTTTTTTTAAGGGTTCTCTTTGAATAAAATAAAAATCCAAACTTTTTTTTTGTAGAAATTTTTGATTTTTATTTGCCAAAATCAGAGAAAAGTTTTAATACTTTAAATTGGATTTGTCTATTAGTTCAAAATTGGGATGCAGGACATAAGTAGATGTTTACCTTTTTGTGTATTAATTGTTTTATTTCTCCTTAAGGGATTTTTGTAGATTCTCTGGTTTTAGATGATACAATTTTGATCTCTATAGCTTAAATTTATCGAATCCAAAAGTTACAATTGAAAAATCTTTATCTGGGTTTAAGAATTTAGAGGAGATTTTAGGGTTCTGGGTTTTGTGTGTTATAGAGTCAAAATATTAGATTTTTAGTTTCCTTGAAGAAGTAGAAATGGCGGCAAGAGTAGAAGCATCAATTGGTGGTGGTACTGGTGAGATTGATGAAGAGGGTGGTGATGGGAGAGGTACTATGTGGGATTTGGATCAGACACTTGATCAACCTATGGATAAAGAAGCTGGTCAGCTCAGGAACATGTATAAAGAAAAGGTTAGATACATAATTCTTGATTATCTCTTGTCTTGTTTATATCGAATTAAGCTGCCTCAGAGTGTTGATTTGTATTGGTTTTGGTTGTTTAGTTGCTCTTACGCTATTGCTAGTTTGCTACCTGCATTGGTATAGAGACATAAAGAGTGAATTTTTAAGTTTGGGGGGATATAATGTAGTTACGGGATTGTGCAGAAATTCTCGGCGCTTTTGCTTCTGCAGCTTTCATTTCAGAGTCTTGGTATTGTCTATGGAGATTTGGGAACTTCTCCTCTATATGTTTTCTATAATACATTTCCTCGTGGGATCAAAGACCCTGAAGATATCATTGGAGCTCTATCTCTAATCATATATTCCCTCACACTCATCCCTCTCCTCAAATATGTGTTCGTTGTATGCAAAGCAAACGATAATGGTCAAGGTAACATATTACATGATATATGTTCTTACTCTCATTTGGTGACTTTGCTAATGCGTATTGTGTTGATTTTGAATTAGCTCTTGTTTTGCTGAGTAGGTGGAACATTTGCTCTGTATTCTTTGCTCTGTAGACATGCAAAAGTGAGCACAATTCCGAACCAACACCGTACTGATGAAGAGCTTACAACTTATAGCCGTACTACATTTCATGAGCATTCTTTTGCTGCACAAACCAAGAGATGGTTAGAAAAAGGCACCTCTAGGAAAAATTCGCTACTTATTCTCGTTCTTCTTGGTACGTGCATGGTGATTGGTGATGGAATCCTTACTCCTGCCATTTCGGGTAATGTATTTATCCACTGACCTTCCAAGTAGATACATTTTTGTTTTCTCTATCGGGAAAGTGTTTCATTGTGTTTAATCTGTTGCAGTCCTATCTGCTGCGGGTGGACTCAGGGTTAACCTTCCTCATATAAACAACGGTATTGATTACTACGTTTAAGTCTCTTAGTTATTGTTACGGTGCCCATTTATGCGAGTGTTAATAATTGATTACTTTAGGTTTTTGATTGTTGTTACAGGTGTTGTTGTTCTTGTTGCGGTTGTGATATTAGTGAGCTTGTTTAGTGTACAACATTATGGAACAGACAAAGTTGGGTGGCTTTTCGCACCCATTGTGTTTCTTTGGTTTCTCTTTATTGCAAGTATCGGTATGTTCAATATATGGAAACATGATCCAAGCGTTTTGAAAGCCTTTTCCCCTGTTTATATATATCGATATTTTAAAAGAGGTGGTCAAGATCGTTGGACCTCACTTGGAGGCATTATGCTTAGTATCACAGGTAAAGAGCCTTATCAAATATCTATCTCCTTCTCTTCTTCTTCTTCTTACCCTTTTTGTTATTCATTCTTTTGATGTCTATCTATTTTCAGGGATTGAAGCTCTATTTGCGGATCTATCGCACTTTCCAGTCTCGGCTGTGCAATTGGCTTTTACTATTATTGTGTTTCCTTGCCTCCTTTTGGCCTATAGTGGACAAGCTGCGTACCTTAGAAAGTACCCTCATCATGTAGAAGACGCATTTTATCAATCCATTCCAAGTTTGTTATCTTACCTTTATATTTTTTGTTTCTATTGAGGGATATCTCTGTGGTCAGTAGATTCTGATGGAAGTTTCTGTTTTTTGTTTTCGTTGTTGCAGAAAATGTATATTGGCCAATGTTCGTAATTGCAACTGCTGCTGCAACAGTTGCAAGCCAAGCCACAATATCTGCAACTTTCTCATTGATCAAGCAAGCTCTGGCTCACGGTTGTTTCCCTAGAGTTAAAGTCGTGCATACTTCCCGGAAATTTCTTGGTCAGATTTACGTTCCAGACATCAACTGGATCCTCATGATTCTTTGCATAGCTGTCACCGCTGGATTCAAGAACCAGAACCAGATAGGAAATGCTTATGGGACTGCAGTTGTGATTGTAATGCTCGTGACAACGCTTCTCATGATGCTTATCATGATACTTGTTTGGCGGTGCCATTGGGTTCTAGTCTTCTTATTTACCTTTCTATCCCTTGCCGTGGAATGCACTTACTTCTCGGCGGTGCTCTTCAAAGTTAACCAAGGCGGATGGGTTCCGCTGGTCATTGCGGCGGCGTTTCTCGTTGTCATGTATGTTTGGCACTATGGAACCCTCAAGAGGTATGAGTTTGAAATGCATAGTAAAGTCTCAATGGCTTGGATTCTTGGGCTTGGTCCTAGCCTTGGTCTTGTCCGTGTTCCTGGGATAGGCCTTGTTTACACCGAGCTAGCTAGTGGAGTCCCTCACATTTTCTCTCACTTCATCACAAACCTGCCGGCAACTCACTCCGTTGTGGTCTTTGTCTGCGTCAAGAACCTTCCCGTCTACACTGTCCCCCAGGAAGAACGGTTCCTTGTTAAAAGAATCGGACCCAAAAACTTCCACATGTTCCGTTGCGTCGCCAGGTACGGATACAGAGACTTGCACAAGAAAGACGACGACTTTGAGAAACGTCTCTTTGAAAGCCTCTTCCTTTTTGTCCGCCTCGAATCAATGATGGAAGGTTGCTCGGATTCAGAGGATTACAGTGTCTGTGGAAGCCAACAACAACAGTCCAGAGACGGGGTTGGGAATGAGAACGAGATTAGGAACGTGTCGACGTTCGATACATTTGATTCCATAGAGTCGGTTATAGCTCCCTCAGGTGCAACAAAACGGACGAGCAACACCATAACAGGGTCAAGCCAGATGAGCGGAGTAGGGGACGAGGTGGAGTTCATAAACAGGTGCAGAGACGCAGGAGTGGTGCATATAATGGGGAACACAGTGGTTCGAGCTAGGAGAGAGGCGAGGTTCTACAAGAGGATAGCTATTGATTATGTTTACGCGTTTCTTAGGAAGATTTGTAGAGAGAATAGTGCCATTTTCAATGTTCCTCAGGAGAGCCTTCTAAATGTCGGCCAGATTTTCTATGTGTAGTAGTAATTTGCATATAGTCATATAGATCATGTAGAAAAATGTTAAGCATGATTGATTTGATTAAATATGTTAATGTTCTTTTAAGCTGTTTAAAGAAAACAATGACCATGTAATATAATACAAATGGAAAATGTTTCTCCTTATTTAGAAAATGAGAAGAAAAAAGGAAAAAAAAAACCTGACTTAGTAAACAATCAAAGATTTGAAAAAGTGGCCTATACAGGGATCGAACCTGTGACCTTCGCGTTATTAGCACGACGCTCTAACCAACTGAGCTAATAGGCCATTTGTTAGATACTTGATACGTTATTTATTTATTTTGATTAATGTGATGTCATGTCATGTTAAGACTTAAGAGGAACCATAGGAAGGGCGAAGATGATGATGAGCTTAAATGTCATTGGTATTAATTTACTTTCATACGCCAAGTTAGTTACGTTCACGACACCTTGGAAAAAGACACTCACTTCACTTGTCACTACTACTAATTCTACTTACCAATACTGAAAAATATAATATTTAATGCATATGGAGTTGCATCTTTTTTCACAACAACATTCAATATAGCTACGTCTCAATCTCATCAGAAATTTTTTTAAATTCAAATTTCTTATGTTTGCCAAAAAAAAAAAAAAAAAAAATCATAAAACAGAAAAGTTTCGAAATTTATAATATATAGTTGCAAACATAAACGCAACTGATGATAACTTTTTTTTTTTTTTTGGTTGTTTGTCTTTCTCTTTGACGTTTACATTTGCAATTAACAAATAAATTTAATACATACAGAGACGCATTAACCTGTTTTCACAACAATATTCAATTTAGGTCTCAAATTATATGAAACGAAAATTTTGAGATTTGTATTTTAAGTTTGCAAAAAAGAGAAACAAACTTAAAGTAAATATACACATGAAAATGACCTATCATGCATCATGCATGTTATAAAACGATACACATGCATGAGTCCAAAAATACATTTAAACAATACTAAGCGAAAGAGATATTACTTAAAAGACCATATTCGAAATATGATCATCACTGAGAAAACGGCTGCCAGCAGTTACTCCACCACCATTAACAGCTGCCCCGGTCTAGAGCAGCAGCCGCTGAAACAAATGTTATTGCAACTTCAAGCAAAATTCAGAGTGGTTAAGTGGATTGTATTATTATCAGTTTTGACAGTTTTGCTGTCTCTAGCAGTTTACTATTTGGCTTCTCTTGTTCAGCCACTGCCTCTACCGCTGTTGCAAATGTCAAGCTTTTCAGCGTTTGTGCCGCCGGTGATCGCAGCCAAACAGAGACTTAACAATACTGATAACGTTTGTAACCTTCATTTTATGATCTACATATTTATCATATATCAAGTTTACGTACAACTATATATGCACAAAAAAAAACGATTTATATATCTAGTTTTCGATTTTTTTTTGCATTTATAATACGACACACGTCTATATACTGTTATATATTATTAATATTTATCTTATAAAATAGTATATACTATAGATATATATATATATTTTGAGGATTTATTTTGTTGAATTTAAATTGAGCATTTTTAATCAAGTAACTAGTTTTGTTTGTTTGATAGATTGAGGCAGAAGATAGGAGAAATTTGGCAAGAGTCCTAGGGGAAGCAGCGACCAAGGAGAAGACGGTGATAGTGACGATAATGAATCAGGCTTGGGCGGAGCCAAATTCGATGTTTGATGTGTTTCTTGAGGGATTCCGAATAGGGATAGGAACGGAGAGGCTACTCCGCCACGTTGTGGTTGTGTGTTTAGATGATAAAGCCTACACACGGTGCTTGGAAGTCTTACCCCGCCGGTGCTTCTTTCTGAAGACTACCGGAGTTGATTTCTCCAGCGAGAAGCGGTTCATGGTGCCGGATTACCTCAAGATGATGTGGCGCCGAACCGAGTTCTTAGGTTCTCTGCTTAAGCTTGGATATAACTTCCTTTTCACGGTAGCTCTATAAGCTTTGCATCTTTAATTGAGGATTTACATTTGGTTATATATATATTCAACTACGTTAGGTTTGCTTTTTTTTTTTTTTTTTGATAATTTATGGATTGATTTGTAAGTTTTGTTTGATATCTGAATTTGAAACCGATAAACTTGTAAATTTTGGTTTGCCTTTGGTTTAAGAATCTAGGTTAGTGTACTTTATATATACTATATATCTTGAAAATGAATTTGTGTATACATATGCTAATACCTTTTTTTTTTTTCCGCCTAATGTTTGTGAAAGGACATGGATACAATTTGGCTTAGAGATCCATTTCCTCGATTTGTTGCGGATGCAGATTTTCAGATCGCTTGCGATGTCTTCTTCAACGGGAATCATAGCGACACCAGTAATTCAGCCAATGGCGGATTTAAGTTCGTCTTATCAAACCGCAGAACAATTGAGTTCTACAACTATTGGTATGAGTCCAGACTAAGATTCCCTGGCGAAAACGAGCAGGACGTGCTTAACCGAATCAAAGATGATCAATACGTGAAGAAAATAGGACTCAGAATGAGGTTTCTCGATATGACACACGTTGGAAATTTTTGCCAACGAGATTGGGATATTAGCAAAGTTTGCGTAATGCATGGGAATTGTTGCATTGGACAGGATAATAAGGTCAAGGATTTAAGACAAATGCTGGAGGATTGGACGAATTTTGTGTCTAATGGCAACGGGAAAGGAGGGTTTGGGCAGCCGATGAATTGCCGGAGAAGTTGAAGACAGATGTTTCACAGAAAGCACAAAAAGGATGGGTTGTTTCGGCCGTTGTTTTATATGTTGGTGAAATTAAGAGTCGAAGATAAATTTGCTTAATAAAATCACTATACTAGATTGAACTTGTCCCACTGTTGTTGTTTCTTTTTACATGCAAAGTGCAAGATTTTTCTTTTCCTAGTCTAGAATCCAAGTTACCTCGGAACCGAGTTGTGATATTGGATTTTGCTCTGTTTGTACCTTCTCATGGTTGGCCATGACATCCACGGTTGCAGCATGTTTGGTTGTTATGCATGTCCTTGACCGGGATGTCGAGATGAGATTCTGAGACAATAAAAAGACATGGGATAAAGACAGAATATCATGAAAGAAGTTTTGTGAAAACAAAGTGGGTTCAAACATTAATTTAATGTATTTGCTCTCCAACACAAGAATCATGGAGATGATATCTAGGAAAAATATTAACAAGTTGAAAGGAAAAAAATATAACTAAAAAAGGTAAATGGAAATCGAATGGGTTAATTAGTAGATAAGTCACAAACGAACCCGTAAAAGAAGAGAAGAGAGAATCTAATGCATTAACAACCAAACTTTAGCTCGCTGCTAGAAACTTTAAATCCTCAACATGGTCTACAAAGGCTCGAACTCTATATCTCTCAAGCTTTTCAAATCCTTTGATTTCAACTCTTCGAAGAGTGTAGCTATCAAGATTGAAGTAGAAAACATAGAATGGGTTAGACGATGTATACTCTCTCGACAAAACAACTTCACCAGTAGCAGTCACTCCAGCGATGTGAACAGAGGCATTAACGTTTCGGTTCTCCCACAATTCCGGCAAATTGTAGACACGTTTAGAAAAGTCCCGCTTGCCAACATCCTCTAAAACCCATAAAGACAACACAAGCCTAAGTCTTCCATCTACAGCATCATTATCACGCCACTCACTCTGAATTCCTCCTAACTTACCTTTGAAATTAACCAAAACACTAGGCCTTGACCAAAGTGCAATGCCATTAACTTCCGGAATCCACATGAATTTCCCCTCAGACCTAAAATCAAAGGAAACTATCACCACAGCAGAACCTTCTACTACTCGACGACCTATATAATACAAAACACCATTGATACATATCCCCTCAGACAAAGGATAATGGAGACATCTCCGTTTTTTCAACCTCCACTGTGCAGTTCCTAGTGTCAAAATCCAAGCCTCCTGGATTGCAACGTCTTTATCATGGCTCATGACCAGTACCTTGAATTGTTTTAGAATCGGATCATACCCAAAAAAGTTATGCACCAATGCCTTGGTCACTTTAGGTTTTGGTAAACTTACGTGTTGTCCCGTGCTAGGTTTACATATCACAGGTAATCTATCCACCGAGAACGGTGAATTAAGGCAATAGACCAATCCAGAGACAGCATAACAATTTTGTAAACGCCAATCTGCAGGGAAACTAATATGAAACTCGGCGGTTACTACAAGAGACGAATCCTCAGGATTCTGTAACTGAGTAGATGAGCAGAAGATCAACTCACCGGATTTTTCAAGGGAGATTAAGAGACGTGGTCTAGCTGATGATCTTGTTAGGAACAACTCTGTGAAATATTGACGGCGAAGCGTTGACTCCCAGAATTTGGAAGCGCGACGAAACCTTGAAACTGTTTTCGCTGAAGATCTCGAGAGTATCTCGAGTATGAGATCAGTTGAGTCGATCGAGGTGGGAACTTTTCTCTTCATCGAGATTTTTGTGTGTTGCGTAGGAGAGAAGATAGGGTTTACAAATTGGAGAGGTCGTGGTATTTTTATAAGGGAGATTTGGAAAAATTGATACAATGCGTGGAATGAAAAGGACAGATTAGTTTTGTTTTTGGGTCGGAAAAACAGTTTTCTAAATAAATTAGGAAAATCACACAGCAATTTTGGATTTAGGAAAACAATTGGGCCAAAACTAAAAACAAAAGTTATAAACCATTTGTTGTATTTTACTTTATCAAATTTTTATTTTATTTTATGTTTGAAGCTTTTCCCGCCAACTTAAAGTATATTGGATTAAAGCAGAGTAAGATTTACGAAAGTTGTGACACAAATGTATCTTGTACGTGTAACACATATATACAGTTGTTTACGTATTCTATTTTCTCTATAAAATAATTTATGGTACATCTTGGGGTAACACATTGACCCTCTGTATGTATAAATTATATATGTAATCTTATGTAACTAATAAACTCGAGTATTCATTATATTTACAACAAAAAGTTATTGAAGCTAGATGGGCGAATGAAAATTAACATTGTACCCAAGCATATACATGGTGCTAGGAGAGAAACATATGGAAGTTCCTATTTACATGGAAAAAACAAAATTGACAGAATCAGTTCAATTTCTTATATATCCAATTGTTCTTGCGTGGTTTGTTTAGATTAGAATGAACTAAAAGCCGTTATTTCTTGTATTACGAAACAAATTTATTTATTTATTTTAAAAGCAAGAGTACTAAAGATATTAATTAAGTTAACACAACACAATTAAATAGGACGTAATTGTTCGGATGTGAAAACATTGGGAGAAGAGCTAAGGCTATGGGGTTGAAAAATGTGGTGGTTAAGGTCAATGGATTTACGCATTTTGGGAAGAAGAGGAAAGCCATTATCGCGTTTAGAGATGGATTCACCAACTCTAGGTCTGATATGAATCCGATTGTGTACAATACATCGAGGACACCACTAGGAAAGCTCATAATGCATGGTTGCAGGTTACCAAGGAAACGTCGGGCGTGAAAAGTAAACGTGTGGGCATGTGACGCATGTCGTCTCTTGTTATATTCCTATATGGTCTCACTGTGGAAACCATTTTGTTTTGCAAATTTGTCTCTTTTGTTGGTTGTGTGTTTCTCGTTTAAGATCCGAAGAAAATCGGGTATGAACCAACGGGATTTGATTAATAAACCTGAACTTGGTTCTATATTCTCTTCCACGTTATTTGAGATTTTTGAACCAAAGGGATTTGATAAATGAACCTGAACTTGGTTAACCGTGATCCGGTTTTTCCTGTTTTGACACGATAAATATTAAACAAAAGATCATAAAAATCAGCCAGACCCAATTGAATATATCTAAACCTAAAATTTTAAATTGTGAAGTCTCAAAAATTTAAACTTTGGTTGCATTCATGAGATTTAGGGCCTGATTGGTTTAATCGCAGCATTTGCGGCTGCGGTTGCGAGAAATTGCGGAAGCGGGTGGTTGTGGTTTCAAGCATTATTAAGCGTTTTGAATGACTGATTTAGCGTTTTTAAATGAGTGCATTTGCGGGAGTTTTATAACTGGTTGACCAGCGGGTGCAATAGCAGTTAAAACATAATAAATATAATATATAATTATATAAATGTTTTAAAACACCAAAATTTTTAGTAAACTTGATTTATAATTAAAATTCATTAAAAATTACTAAAATAATTATTCAGAAAACAAATAAATTTCATATTGAAGTGATAATTGGGAAGAGTCATTGGTGATTTATTTTGATGTTTTTCATAAATAATCTTATTTTCTTAAATTTTCTGATGAAATGTTATATTTATTTAGATTTTTTTTGAACTTATGTGCGATTTGCCATTAAATTTACATCAAAATTTCCGGGTTATTATTAATTGGAATCTTATTTTCTTGTATAATTGTTTATGTTCTAATCTCCTCAATCGTATCCGTACTTCATATTCTCTCATCTTTAATAGATAAAATGGTTAGGTAGAATATATATATATATATATATATATATATATATTTCAGTATCATTGATTTGTTTTTAGTTTTAAAAAAGAATCCAACCGCAACCGTCCGCAACCACAAACGCTTGCGGGAAGCAGCTTTTGGAATTCAGTGGTTTCAAACTGTTGGAAGCGATTGGGAGAAGTTTGTGTGATAGGTACCAATCGCTAGCAACCGCTACCATCCGCAAACGCAGCGTTTACGGGAGGTAGCGGGAGAACCAGTCAATACCTTAGAGTACTAACACCGATTCTTGGTTCGGTTCGGGTAGAACCTGAAAACCTAGTGGTATCCAAAAACACCCGAAACGACCACAAAAGTACAAAACATTATTTCTTGATTTAGTTTGGTTTTGAGTCTTTCGGCCATGTTTTTGTTTTTTCTACTGTACTTTTGGTTAAATTGGAAGTTTTGGTTACTTTCGAACCAAATCAGAACCGTATCTGTTGGAAATGAAGCTATTCCAGATCGTATATGGTTCACATTAGAAGTATCTATACGGTATACGCTATACCAAACCAAACCTAATCTTAATAGATTTGTATATAGTCGGAAAAGTTATTTGTAACAAAAAAGAGAGTAAATTTTAAACTACTTTTGTTTCCTTTGTTTAGTGTTTAAATTGTATAATTATATGTTGATTGTTAATTTTATAATTTAATCTTAGTTTACCGTAAAATAATTTATCTTTTATGTAATATTAACTTAATCAACTTAATTAAATCATATATTTAGTACTCTCATATTATAGTGTTAACAAAATAATGAAATGACATTTTACCAATGTAACACCAACAAATGTAAATTTGAATGTCTGCAAGGTTGCTGGCTGATTTGTATTTGAAATTATTTTGTTATCTTTTATATTATGACTCTAAATAATTGCTTAATTTTTAGGGCAATATATGACATTATATACATAATTTTTTGCTCATTGATTATATTATATATGTTTGTTTTAAAAAAATTTGAATTATGCAGAAAAATCATAAATTTTATCAACTAATGTATTATATAATAATTCAAATTAATTTAAATATAAAATCAAATAAAAGTGTAAGAAGAATCACATATTTATAATTTAATCACGTAGAAATATTTCTTTATCTTTTAAAATCTTGCTTATAATTTATTTTGATATTTTGGTAACTAATATTTAAAACAATGACATACATTCCAAATAATTTAAAAGTACATATTTGTTTTTTAAATATGCTGCAAAAATGCGAATATAGATTTTCTTACTCGAATTATCCTAAAACCAAAATAACCGACCTACATCAAAGCTGATGCTGTATAAAGATTGCACACCCAATGCAACCAGGGCATGTTTCCTAATGCTTCTGGGGATTGGTGGTTCTTCAGACTTCACAATGTATTGTTAAAATATTTCAATACCAAACACAACGGATACCTTAATAGAAGAAAATCTAATAATTCCCCTATAATATTAATATGATCAAGAAAATTATCAAAGAACTCACAAGCTCGGTGTAGATAGAATATTCCGGTAGAACCCTCGTAGGATAAATGATCTCGGTGTCATGACAGTATGGTTAAGAATATTAGTAGCGTTTTCTTATTTGATATGTTATAATTAATAGTAGTAAAATATTTGTTCTATAGTTTTATCAACTGTAGCTATATATTGTTGCTATAATATATTTTCTAGTATCCCAAAATTTACATTATAATTAAATTTGATACGCTTTTGCATTCTATCTTATTATATAAACATTTTTCAAAGTTAATGATTCATATAATCGCGCCATGTGTCAAGTATATCGATAATATTTTGGCAAGTGTGAAAAATTTAATTTAATAATTATATGCAAATTAATAAAACCTAAAAGTAAAAGAATTACAATTAATTTTTTTGAGAAGTATATAAAACCAAAAGTAATCTACTATATCACTAATTCTAATAGGAAAGTTATCTATTAAATTAAAAATTTCAATAGGAAAATATGTGCAATTAAAAAGGAAAATATTAGCTATTTAATTGCAATTATTATAATCATATAGTACAAAGAAATTTATACAGAAAAGTGATTAACATAATATAAGAAAATAAGATAATCAAAATAAGAAATTAATGTAATTTTCTTAAGTTTTTCAAATGATGAATGATTTGATAGCGCAATATTACCTTATTATATAAATCTTGGTTTTAAAAGTTAGTAACTTATGTGATCACGACACATGTCAATTTTTAAGATTTTGTCATGTGCTATGCAAAAAATTTGTTTTAACATATTTGTAAATTATAAGAAATGAAAAATTTAAACAATTTCATAATTATAAAAGATAGTTCATATTGTGAAATATATGTATATAAAAAATAAGATTATTTCTAATTTTAAATTACTAATTCTATAAGAGACAAAACTAAGAAAATTATTAAATTAATTAATGTAATATAATTAAATAAATCATACTGTCAATTATTAATCCTAAAAGAAAAAAGATTGTAGATACTCACCTTTACATAAATAAATAAATTTTCTCATAATAACGCCTTTGAATTTTTGATTAATTTATGATAATGTTTGTAAAGTTTATTTAAAATTAGTTGGACAAGGAGTAAAACAATTACGAATGAGATTACAAATTGGGATATGAAACAAATATATTTAAGATATTGCTACCTTTTCAAATATGAGATAAAATTAGTTTTCAGTTTTTTCTTTGCGAATTATGTTTTATTAAATTTTAGTTTGTTAAAAATATTAAGTAAGATATTAATTTGATACAATACACATTTTTTTTGATATAAAAATCGTAAATGTTACTCATTGGGATTGAGTGCATAGAATTAAAATCTAATTTTATTATCATGTAATATACAAAGAAATTGTATTGCAAGATGGAATATGTGAACTATAAATTCGGTTAAAAAACATCAAATGAAACAAAATTAAATTTTTGAATACAACTTAAAATTTCAAATATATTTCTTCTATCTTCGTTAATACGCGGACATAATCTAGTAATTAATATATTTTTATATAAATTAAATACTGTCATCTAGTCATCTTACAAAAAAAATAATCAAAACCAAATTTTATACACAAAAACATCAGCTACTGTCATCGAGTCTTAGACAAAAAGCTTCTCTTGTCTATAACCTCTTCATGTCTCTCTTTTGGGTTCTTGCTCACTCACCATTAGTTCTGCATAAAAGTAAAGTGTTTGAGAAGTTAAGGATGATTGGCATCAATGGCTCATAACATTGAGTTTTTTGAGGTCAGAAAGCTCTTAATCACATATGATCTGGTCACAATTATCTCTTGCTTCTCATTGCATCAAAAAAATGATCTCATACAACAACACTGCTAAGACCATCTCCAATGTGTTACTCTAATTTTTCTTCTAAAATAAAGTAACTCTAAAATAGAGTATTGTTTTCCTCCAATGTATTACTCTATTTTAGAGTGGAAAATATAATTAGTGCAAGAAAATAGAGGTGAAAATAGAATTACTCTATATATAGAGCAATTCTATCATTTTCTCTATTTTAGAGTAATATAGAGTAGAATTGGAGCAAATATTGCTCTATAATAGAGTTTTAACTCTAAAATAGAGTGAGGTTGGAGATGCCGTAAGACCATCTCCAACCCATCTCCATTTATGCCTCCAAACTCCATTTTGGAGAAAAACCTTCTCCAACCCCACTCCATTTCCATCTCCAAAATGGAGATCTCTATATTTGTCTCTATATTTGGAGACTTTTCATTCATTTCTCCATTTTCCAGTTCAGCTTTTTTTGTTTACAAATCAGTGCCTTAAATTTATATATATTTAAAATTTATATCCAAATGATATATGGTGTTTTTATCGATTTTGAGTGTTTGTTTTCTCTCTTATTTTATAATTTTTATTGAGTCAAAGTGTGTTTTTGGAGTCTTTTGGTTCTTTATCGAGTCTTTACAGGTTTTAGGACAATTTGGAAGAAATTGGAGGAAAATGAGCTATTCTGGATACAAACAAGCACATGAGATATGTTGGTTCACGTGAAAACCCGCCTACCAGAGGAACCCGCCTGGCTAAGCAACGAAGTCTAATCCGGCATGTTTCACATCAAAACCCACCTATCTGAGAAACCCGCCTAGATGAGGAGCGAAGTCTAACCCGGCAAGTTTCACGCCAAAACCGCCCACCTGAGATACATGCCTGGCTGAGAAAATATCCTAACTAGGCCGTTACCTTTTTACCTTATTTTCAGAACTCTATAAATACTTTCTATTTGTTGGGAGAAAAACCCTAAGTTTTATTCTACGCTTTCTTTCGGCAGCCTAAGACTTTTTGTAAGCCACTCTTTTGGGATTCTAGAGATTCATCCTCATTGACAATTTGGAGAAGATTTCTAAACCCTTCATTATTATTTCTGCAATTTAATCATGTTTTCTTCATCTATTATTTTTGTTTTCTCTTTTGCTATGTGTGAGTAGTTCTTCAATTGAGTTTTGGGGTTCCAATTAGGAGATTCAATGAATTGATGTTTTAATTTTTGTTTGGAGTTCTTAATCCTTAGCTTTTTTGATTCACATGATCTTAATGCTAAAATAGGACTGATCACTTTGTTTTAGACTCTAGGTCTTTCTATGCATCAAAAATGTTCGATAGAATGCCTGAATGAGTTTGAATTGAGCAATGTATTTCTAGCCTGCGAAAGTTGATGTTAGGACGCATTATGAACTTAATGAACTTGATTGTAATGCAAATTTGGCTAGGAGGTTGCAAATGAAAGTTTAGCAAACTAAAAGTCAAGTTTAGTTTCTAATGCCTTGAAAGCGGGTTAGTCTATTCTTGTGTTCATGTTCTACAACGGTTCTTAATTACTGAATTCCATATTTCATTTTCTCATTAGTCATTGATCTTTGAAATACCCTATTACCCAATGTTTTAATCTTATAAGTTAATCTATTTTATTTCTTGCATTTTTATTTATAAACTTAAAAACCAAACAAACAAATATTTGTCCGCTTTAGCTATTTACGACTCTCACAAAACTTTAGTGTACCATTGGTCCTTGTGGATTCGACCCCATATATACTGCCTTGTGGTTAAGTGTATCCGATAATTACTCGAGCAATCAAGTTGGCGCCGTTGCCGGAGACCAATTGAGTTACCTAGAGATTTAGGGTTAGTTTATAGTCTAGAGCATTTTAATTTCTTTTGCTAACTACTATTTTCTCTTTCTTTCTGGTGTTTTATGTGTATATGAAATATTAAAAAAAAAAATGTCGCATAGTATACGGGAGTTGTTGGCCATGGAATACAAAGATATGCCACAAGAAGAGCATGATGAGTCATATGGGGAGCCACCACTTGATGAGAGTGTTCTTACACTAGAACAAAAAGTAAAGTTGGATGAACTTCACAAGGAACATCCTACACTGGTAAGGAGTGATTTAGCGGTTTTAATCTGGTTGAACCTCCTATCATTTCGGGCAGCATGTGAAGGAGGGGAACTTACATCCCTTGAAGAACAAGAAGCTCATGATCTTGAAAAGGTAATATATTGGGTTTCACCAAACAAAATAGAAGGTACATGCGTTTCAACCCTTAACACTCATGATTTTGAGGATTTTCACATGCCTTGCATTGAAGATGTGACTTCTATTTTGCATACTTCTATAAGCCATGGCTTATAGAAGTTTCCGCATATGTTGTCTTCATGACATCAAACCTAATATCCTCGACATGGTCTACAAAGGAGTAAATTCTATGATCGCAAAACCATTCTTCCCCTTCTCTTATACCTTGGATTTTAACTCTACGAAGAGTGTTCCTTTCGAGATTAAAGTAGTAAACATAAAACGTTTTATAGAAAGAGTTTTCCAAAACAATTTCACCTGAAGCAGTCACCCCAACAACACAAATAAAACTGTCATCCTTAACGACTTTATTCTTATCCCTCAAAGTGTAGGCATATGCCGTCAATTCCTCTTTTCCGACATCTTCTAGAACCCACATCATCCTCCTCCTTCATCATCACACCTACTTTACCCTTATAGTTGATAAATTGAGTAGGCTACCTCTTTAATTCTACATGTAGTAGTAGAAACTTGAATTTCTCAGACCTAACATCAAAGCAAACTATAACTGCATTCAATTCATCATTTTGTTGAGCTAAGTAATACAAAGATCTATTGATGCATATCCCTTTAAACCAAACAAAAGGATCATGGTTTGAAGGACATTGGATATTCCTCCACCTCATTTTTCTATTTCCTAATGTCAAAATATGAATATTAGTAAACATGAATATCCAACTCAAAACCAATTGACAATGAGTGGAGGGATCCATGTACTATTTATATTGCCCCACAAATCTTATTTCATTCGATGTGGGATATTGTCTAATACACCCCCTCACGCTCATGGTTAGACATCTGCAGCGTGAAGTTTGTAAGACTGGACATCCACGGGTGACCCCACAATCGTGAGAAATTTTTTAATCCACAACAAGACCTGTCACTTATATGGGCCACATAGGTAGGAAACCATTTTTGTGAGAATTTGCTGTTGGGCCTAACCATGGGCTCTGATACCATATTAGTAAACATGAATATCAAACCCAAAACCAATTGGCAATGAGTGGGGGGATCCATGTACTATTTATATTGCCCCACAAATCTTGTTTCACTCGATGTGGGATATTGTCTAATAATGAAAAACCAATTCATTACCGACTCTATTGTATATGACCAAAACCTTATATTGCTTTTCAATTGGATCAAACCCTAAAAGGTCAAGACAGCTTATATCTGTTAATCCTGGTGGTAAGCTCGCATATTGCCCCGTGCTAGGGTTACATATCACATGCATCCGCGTATCATAGAAATACATCAAACCGGAAGCAGAGCTAAAATCGTTTGGGTTTCTGCCTTCAAAGAATTTCATATGAAAACTGTCGGGTACTACAAAAGACGACTTCCCATAATGATTTTGAGGCTGAGGCGGCGTTGAGAAGAAGCTCCATTGATCGCCTCGTTGCACCTTAATTAATAAGAGACGTGGATTAGATAAGGATCTGGTGTGGAACAACTCGGTGAAATCTTTATGGCAAATAATTGACTCCCATAGCTTCGACACGCAGCAAAACCTCTTTATTGACTTTGCTGGCAATCTCGAGAGTATCTCGTAAATGAGATCATTTGGGAGGGAAACTGAGTTTGCTCCTCTATTCATAATCGTCTTTGTATTAGTTTGCTTGTCAGAGAAAGAGAGAGAGAGAGAGATGTGAAGTTGTGAACACACATCGAAGAGACTCTGAATCTATATATATATATATATAAAGTTAAGTTTGCTCACTCCTCCTTCCTCCCATCAGCATTCACCTAATCAATTTATTTTTTTCAGAAAAAATACTATTTTTAATATTCATTCATTGCATATTTATCGCTTATAATTAACAATAGTAAAAATAAATAAAAAACAAATTAAATAAATTTAAAGAAATTTTAAAATAGTATAAACAATAATATATTTTTTAATAAATAATAAAATAATAACTATCTAAAAATGAATTAAGTAAAATAAATGAAAATTTATAATAGTAAAAATAATAATATAAATTTGTTTTAGTAATAATGTTATTATTAAACTTATAACCAAAAAATAATTATATTCCAAAATTAAGAATGGGTTAATGAGATTTAGAATATAAATAAAATTTAATGCATGGTGGAGTAAAAAAATAAGTTATGTAATTGTATTTATAAAAATCTAAACATGAAAATAAAATTAAAGTGAAACATTAGTTTCTAAGAAACATATACCATAAAGATTTATTATTAAATTTTACTTATAAGAAAGAAAAGATGAATTACTTAACTTAACTTAAAAGTTTTGATCTAAAACAAAAACATTGTAAGGGGCACACTTTTTTTTTGGGAAAACTATGAAAAAAAGTTTTGAAAAAATAATCTATCTAAAAAAAATAAAATCAATGGTCAGGAAATATAGAAAAAATAATATGTTAGCCGTTACAAAAAGTGGCATGTGATTTGTGTAGCATATCTCATAAGGTATATTATCAACATGATATAAAACATATATAACAAATATAACATATATATATATATATATATATATATTATCAAGTGCTTTTAACCCAAAACATTGACAAAAACAACATATTTAAAGTACACTATGTTTTTTTTTTGAGAAGACAAAGCTGGGGTTGCATCACAAAATTAACATTTGCAAATAACATATGAAATTTTAGAAAAATATGTAACTTGGATTAGTGAATAGATATTCATTGTGGGGTTTAATCCTTTCATAATTTAATCATTCTTGACTTAGTCGGAAATTCTATTATGGCAGATGATGCATTTAGACAACCTCATTATAACAACATTAGCACTAAAACTGTTCATAAAACTTTGTATATTTGCATTTAATGTAGGATATCGATATGTTTAAATGGTCTCTATAATTAGGTCAATGATCGATATTGACGTTAGAACTTTTCAAATTATGTTTTCATGGGATATGAATATGGAATGAACTCTTTTAAAGATAAAATGTCAGAAGATTGTCGACAATATTATTGTGACACTAGACAATATATGTTCTATATAGATTAGTAAAATAAGTACAGCATTTATTTAGATTTATCTTTTAATCTTCAAATTATATTCATATTCAATGATTCTTATTGATAAAAAATTTAACTAAAATCCTACGTAAAATTGCAAATAGATATAACAAAGAAATATTATTTTCAAAAATATATATGTTGTATATCACTGAGTAAAGTAAATTTAGTATTTATATAGATTTATACTCAAAAGTTGGAATGATTATGTTTGAACTCAACAATTTCTATTGATAAGAAATATTTTAAATTAAAATCCCGCGTGTGCCTGGGTACAAATTCTAGTTTATATATAATGGAAACCGCTTAGGGCGTTATTAGTTGGGAGATGAACTTGTGTAGAGTTGTTGAGTGGAAAAGTGGAGAGATTTTTTTTTTTTTTAATAGATTTTTACCAAATTTGTAAAATTTTGTTTCACTTGTTACTAGATTATCATTAACTTGTTTTCCTCCAAAAATTTCTTTACAAGGTAACACATGTACTTTTCTTAAAAGTTTCTAAATATTATAGATTCCAGTTTCCAACGTTAAAGTAGGTTAAGGTGAGATTGTTTTTTTTTTTTTTTTTTCAACCAAACATTAATTAGAAAAAAAACTTAATATTGGTGGTCCAAACAAGAGGACAAGAGTTTATAAAAACAGTATTTCTTTTAAAAGCATAGAGATCTTTTTTTTTTTTTGTAAAAGAGATATTTATTTTACTTAAATACTCCTCTATTAAATTTAAAATTTTAATTCTCTCTATGGTTACTTAAATTAATTCTCTCTATTAAATTTAAAAATTTCAATTTTATTCAATTTTTTTTAATAGAATTTCTGTTAGAAACAAGAATTTAGAAAAGATTCTCTTGTGGTATAACATATGATATAACATTATGGTTTTAGGTTATACACTAAGTCTACTAATGAGCTGATAATAGACATCCACATAATACAATATATATTCATAACAATTTCATGGATTTTAAGAATTTCCATTTTCTTCAAATTGGGTTTTTAAAATTTCCATCAGGGCTTTGCATCTTGTTTTTAATTTGTTCTTTGTTAGTTTCAAAAAAAAAAAAAAAAATGCCACTCCAAAATGTCTACAAAAATATTATCTGATAACATTGTCTTATTTTTCAGGAGGTTTCACTTCCAAGTCAAAATTCTTTGCTTCATCTGTCAAACCTGGAGTTGAAGCTAGAGTTTTAACAATTCAAACAAAGAAGAGTGACAATAATAATGAATTTATAATATAATTATTTTAATATAACATATATATATATATATAATTATTTTATAATAGTACTTAGTACCAAGAGCTGTGAATGAATTTATAAGAGATGCGCTGCAAGAAAGGAGGAACCCATGAAAGTCTAGTGGATGAGGTGAAGCGGATGCCAGAGCAATATGTGTTTGGTGTCAAAAAAGAAACTGCAAAAGGCTGAGAAGAAAACGAAAATGCAAGGGCAGATCAAGAAGCAAGAGGTGCAAAAGTCAAAGAAGAAAAAGTAATGAGGTGATCGGTCTTAACTGAATGCTTGAAACATGTTTTTGCTATCTTAAACCAATTTTTTCTCAATAGGTTTTTGATTCGTAAAAGTAAATCTAAGGCAAACAAGAATACTTGTAGAGGTCTTAAAAGAAATTTAAAGCATTTTGTAAGATAAAGCATTAGTTTTGCTCACAACTAGTAATGTCTTACACAATTAGGACATGATAACAAGAAAGAACAAAATGCTAAGTCAACGTAATAATAAAACCCACACCAAAAATGTAAACGAGAATGAAAGTCTATGAATTTCCTTATCATTCACAAGATACATACATGGCATTATATAGCCTTAACAGTTACACAAGATCTGGGAAGATTCCACAAGATCAGGAACTATACAAACAGTGAAACAGGAATAACAGAGTCCTAAAAATATGTAACAGAATATATCTTATGTCTATCAGAGAAGTCACACTCACAGCCAGAATTTGGGTTGGTTTCCAAGATCAGATTAGACATGTCCGAACTGTAGGCTGATTGTTCTTCATAGGTGGAGCAGAGTTGCAAAGGTCACGCGATGTAGGCCTAGTACATATTAAGATCCTCTACATAGTCTAGATGATGTTGATGTTGGTGCCTGTGGGGTAACGCTTCGTGCAGCTCAATTGGTGACAGTTTGTTATGTGGGAAGATTGTTAAAGGGTGGGGACTAGGGTTCGAGGACAGCCTGGCGCACCAATAACCTACTGGTGGATGTGGATGTGAGTTTGATTTTTATGTGACAATCCGTCCGTGAACCCCAGGGCATCGATCCTAACCCCTCACCGTGAAAGAAATGAATGCTTTTCAAAGTAAATAAATTTAAAAGATTAAACTTCAAATTAATGTATAGTACACGCATGGCAAAAGAAGAGAGCCAAATGTCGCTTCAATAGACAAAGTTAAAAAAAACCTTGTCATAGTATGTAAGATTGTTCTTGCGAGGTTTGTTTAGATTAGAGTGAACTAAAAGCGGTTATTCCCTGCTTTACGAAACACATTCTTTTTTTAAAGCAAGAGTACTAAATATATTAAGCAAACAGAGTGATTGACTTGACCCGGCAATCTCAAGAATAAGATCAGTTGGGATAGGTTCTAACTTCCAAGTTTTCTCTTATTTCCAGCGATTTTGAACATCGTTGATTGCCTTGGGACATGTTGGCTTGTGTTGGAAGAAATTTTGTTCTCACCTATTGATTAACAAGGGAGGAGAAGAATAAAAAATAATAGGGTTGATGAACAAATAAGAATGATCAAGGCACGCGATACGTTAAGAAGTAAGTAAAAGAGAGAAACAAACATAAGTTGTGGCTGATCTTTTATCTTCAGAATTTAAAGGGGAATATTTCAACATCCAATCAACGATGTAGCAACTTGTTATGATTAATTACCATTTTTTCTTTTTACGTTTTTTTTGTTTTTGTATAACAGATCCCTTTTTTTAATAAGAATTCTTCTTCCCTACACTAGAGAACTAAGGGATTTTTTCTCTTTATCTTCAATAATCCACTTTAAGTCATCTCCTTTCTTGTTCACATCATAATCTACTCTTGCCTTGAAGGAGATGGAGCCGTACCAAGCTGTCTCTTATGTTTCTGAGATCCAATGCCAAAATCTCGAGACCGAGGCAAATACAAAGTTACTTATAGTTGATGATGTTGTGCCTGTGAAGAGTGAAAAAAATTAAATACATGTATAAAACTCTTTTGGGATTACCTCTGATAGGATGCGACGCCAAAATCTCTACAAAAACATTATCTGATAACATTGTCTTATTTTTCAGGAGGTTTCGCTTCCAAGTCAAAATTCTTTGCTTCATCTGTCAAACCTGGAGTTGAAGCTAGAGTTTTAACAATTCAAACAAAGAAGATTGACAATAATTATTTTATAATAGTACATGATACCAAGAGCTGTGAATGGATTTGTAAGAGATGCGCTGCAAGATTCTGAGGAAGGAACCCAAGAAAGTCTAGTGGATGAGGTGAAGCGGATGCCAGAGTATTATATGTTTGGTGTCAAAAAAGAAACTGAAAAGGCTGAGAAGAAAACGAAAATGCAAGGGCAGATCAAGAAGGAAGAGGTGCAAAAGTCAAAGAAGAAAAAGTAATGAGGTGATCGGTCTTAACTGAATGCTTGAAAAATGTTTTTGCTATCTTGAACCAATTTTTCCTCAATTAAGTTCGTAAAAGTAAACCAAGGCAAAACAAGAATACTTGTAGAGTTCTTAAAAGAAATTTAAAGCATTTTGTAAGATCATTACTTTTGCTCACAACTCCCAAGTAATGTTTTACACAATAAGGACATGATAACCAGAAAGAACAAAATGCTACGTCAACGTAATAACAAAACCCACACGAAACATGTAAACGAGAAGTCACACTCACAGCCAGAATTTGGGTTGGCTTCCAAGATCAGATTAGACATGTCCTCACTCTCGGGTGGATAATAATTCGTATTTGTTCTTCATAGGTGGAGCAGAGTTACAGAGGTCACGCGATATATGCCTAGTACATATTAAGATCCTCTACATAGTCTAGATGATGTTGATGTTGGTGCCTGTAGGGTTACGCTTTTATTCTGGTGGGCTTATAGATGTTGCAGCATGTGCTATCTTCAAAGTATCGAACTTATTAAGATCCTCGACATGGTCTACAAAGTAGTAAACTTTAGGATTGTTATACCATTCTTCCTCTTCTGTAACGCCTTGGATTTCAACACTTTGGAGAGTGTTCCTTTCGGGACTGAAGTAGAAAACATAAAAAGGTTTACATGCCGTTGTCTTGGCCAAAACAATTTCACCTGAAGCAGTCATCCCAACAACGCAAAGACTTTTGTTAACCTTAACGAATTTATCCTCAGCCCTCAAAGTGTAGGCATATGTCGACCATTTCTGTTTCTCGAGATCCTCTAGAACCCACATACATAATTCTAGGGGAAATCCACCATCCTCAGAATACTTCCAGTTAATCACACCTAATTTACCCTTATAGTTTATCAATTCACAATAGCGGCATAGTATATCATAAGTTTTATCTAGCAACTTGAACTTTTCATACCTAACATCAAAGCAACCTATCAGATCATCCACTTTGCCCGGAATGCCATAAGCTATGTAATACAAAACCCCATTAATGCATATCGCCCTTTGCCCACGATGACCAAAATAGGGAAAGGGGCATGTGATCTCCCTCCACCTCGGATTTTCAGTTCCTAATGTCAGAATATGATAAAGCGCTACACCATCGACTCTACCGTCAAAGACCAAAACCTTGAATTGCTTGCCAATCGGATCAAACCCTAAATCCCCGCTGGAGGTTGTTCTCAGGTCAGGTGGTAAGATCGCACATTGTCCCGTGCTAGGGTTACATATCACACGCACTAGATCGGCATCCTCGTTTGGGATCCACATATCAGAGAAATAAATCAAACCAGAAGCATAGCTGTAGCTACAACCGTATGGTCGTATGTCTTCAAAGAACTTGGTATGAAAATCGGCTGCTATTACAAGGGACGACTTCTCATCTAGGTTCTGAGGCTGAGGAGATGAGAAGAAGCTCCACTCACCATCTTTTTCGACCCCAACTAAGAGACGTGGACGAGTGGAGGACCTTATAAAGAACAACTCGGTGAAATATGGCTGGCAAATAATCGACTTCCATAGCTTCGACAAGCAACGAAACCTAGCGATTGATTTTGAAGGCAATCTTGAAAGTATATCAAGAATGAGATCGTTAGGGATGGAACCTGAGTTTGCTCTATTCATGATCATCCTTATGTTTGATTGTTATAGGACGGAGAAAGAGACATAAATACAAATCTCTTAACGTATGGTTCGACCTAATTACATCTCTCATTCATGGGCTTTTTTCTTTTTTTTTTTTGTTGGCAGCGGGCTTTTCAATAGAAGAATTTCCGGTATTATGATTAATAATATAAAGTTTGATATCAAAATTACTCATTAAATAGATCGGGATATGTGTCAATTATATCATTAAGATGTTTAAAAGTTTTATATAAAATTAAATAGATAAAATAAAACCTTATTTTATTTAAACTATTAGATAAGTACTAGTCCGATGTGCGGATTTAAAGTTTTATAAATAAAATAAATTTTAATAAAAATATATTAAAATTTACTGTATTTGTTTATAAATTTTGTTTTTGCTATAATATATTGATTTAAATCCATATATAATTTCTTTTTTATGTATGTTACCATTAAAAATGTATTTATTTACACCTAGGTATACTGTATGTTACAAATATATTATTTACCACCACCTAGAAAGTATCTATATAAACAAATATTTAAGCTAACTATTATATGTCTCTTTACTTTCACTTTTGTATAGTTTCTTTAAACACTAAAATTGGTGGCCCAAAAAATATTTTGAATAAAAAATAAATTATATCACAATAGTTTATGACTAATTATGGAGAGAACCTCGGTTTTGCCCTAAAAAAAATGTAAATACTCATCTTTACATAAAGAAAAGATTGTTGAAGTAAAAAATGTATATATATTAGATCGTCTCATATTTTTTTCACCAATCAAATAATTTATTCAAAAAGACTGCTATTGTAATAATTTATTCAATTCCTCCGACCAGCCGCCGCACATCGATCAGCTTGGGGACACCAAGGAAAACCTAGGGACTTGAATTCTGAAGAAGGCTCATTAACAGTTTCTATCCTTAAGCCCATATCACAAAAATCCAGGTTCGCTCATTCACTTTGTTTGGCAAACACTAGCTCGTATCAAGGTCTAGGCTTTGGATATATTCTCTTAGGCAGCAGAACCCTCTTGAGATATACACCAACTAGACTGCTACTTTCGCTAAACCAATCCTTTAGACCCCTGGTATATGCACTTCATATGTTATTCGTTTTGGCTCCAATGGTCCCAAAGTCGCTTGGCGTTTCAGTCTTGAATTCCTATCTCCAACAGCCTGATTGCGGTTATGATAGTCTCTTAGCCATCAACCACCCTGTGTTAATACTAGATAGCGACCCCAACCATCACTTAAAGATCAACAATTCTATAAGTTGTTCAATCCCGCCACCTTTAAAAACCAACACCCACCAATTGCCGGGAACACTAAACCACTCATTGTCTGTGTCATGTCGACTGCAAGCTTTGTGTGAAAGCCTTAAACTCCATAGCCAAGGCTCTTATGAGAGGGAGACTCCACCTGCTCTGCTACGGTTTGACACATATCTTTGGCACATCCGTCAGATAGCTTCATTGGAGAGTTTCTTTGCTCCCAAACACATGGAGCTCCATCTTATGGCCCTTGTATTACCTCAAGAAGCATCTATTGCGCCGGCAAGTTGCTTAGCCATGACAACCTTATCAACGTCACCTAGTCATAGTTTGACAGGGACCATTTCGTCTACCACTGAGCTTTCCGTGGAAGATTTATCAACAAACCATTACCTCTCATGTGACATTTGCTTCTTAGCTAGTGCCTCAAAGCTCTTTTGGATCATTTGTCGATGTTTACTATCACTCTTTGTATGGCATTGGGGATTGCCTTTCTTTTGCTTCTGTTTTAGAACTTGGATCCTTGTATCCTTCTCCTTGTACTTGGTTTTATAAGATTTAATCAAGTGTTTGACAAAAAAAAAAAGAGTATGTAAGATTAACGTATGCGTTTTTGTAACTATAAAAATATTTAAGTGAAGAGACAAATAGGTTATTTAATTTGTTCATAAAGACAATTTGTTAGTAGTAGTAAAGACTAAAGGGTATATTTAAAATATATTTGTGTGTACAAATACATTTTTACTGGTAATGTAGATAATAGATTTGTAAATGGATATACAATAGTGTATTATAGCAAAAAAACAACTATTTTCTATAATTAAAAGTTTATCTCTTTACTTTTATACATTGTTTTTACTTACGAAAAGAACTAAATATATTATTTGTTAAATTTAATTTAATTTTAATAACTTTGAACCCAACTATTTTTTAACTAAAAGTGTATCTATATTTTTTTTTTCAACCAAAAAATAAATTAAAAAGAAATTCCTCAGTTAGCTGCCCAAGGCAGGGGGAAGAGGTTTACAAAAGAAACTTTAGAGATAAGAGAATGCGAAGCACAGGCAAGACAATCCGCCTTTGAATTTGACGCATGCAGGATCTAAGAGATGGAGAATAGTAAGAAAGACTCGATCGAATTAAACTCATCGAGCAAGTCGGAGATAGACAGCCAATATTTAGGAGACTGCACGATAGTGAGTAACTCAGCACGTATCTGTTCCATGGCCAACAACAGCGCTTTTTACTCTGAATGCAGGGGGAAGGGCTCCGTCTTAAACACTTGGCCCCTAACAACAAGGTTTGCTCCTCACCAACGCAACACCACCAGCCCAATCCTAAATGCACACTGGTTGCTTTCCAAAAACCATCAATCTGACAACAAGGTGAAGAAACCTGGATATCCGAGGATGGAGATGGAGCTGGCATGACCGCCATTAAAGAGAGCGTCTCTTCCCAGGCTAACTTATCGCCCAAAGCCTGGGCAATTATATCATTCGTCTCGATCTCTAAACCTTAAAAAACGTTTTTATTTATGGCTTTCCAAATTTCCCAGTTTATCATGGTAATTGAAGAAGTTGGTCATGATTACCCTGTTGAGAGACATCCCTCCAGAAAACAAAATCCAAATTCGAGTACACCGACTCATATGGAAAATCCTCTGATGAGACCGAAGTCGGAGATAAATCGCAAACTTCACAGGAATGAGGACATTCAAAAAAAAATGTGATTAATAGTTTCAACCGTGGAGTCGCACATTTTACACCAAATGTCACATTGGACACTTCAGTGTATCTATTTGTTTATATAGATAGTTTTTTCTTACAAAAAATACTTATTTTATTCTTTATTAAATTTAATTTTATTTTAAAAACTCAAACCCGCACATCGGACGGGTCATAATCTAGTTTTGTATAAAGTATAAACAAACAAGAATACAGTAGAAATCTTGACGAAAAATGTTTTATGTCTCTATTCGACTATTCCACAAGAATACTTTGGAATTTTGCAAGAATATACGAATTATGTTGCCTAGAGAGTCTTTCTTTCCATCTAGCCTATCCACCTAAGCAATCATCTAAGCAATAATATTTTTTACACTAAAATAAATTCAAAAATATTCATTTAACCTACGTCCACTCTCTTTCCGTCGGGTCTGAGAGACCCATGGAAAGAGAGTGGACGTAGGTTCCACTTAGAAATGTGTGCCCATGGACTAGAAGTAAACATGAGGTTCACTAAGAGAGATTGCGGTAATGCATTACATAAATAAAAATAAATCTATATAATAATAACAATCTGAAAAAATGCGACCAACAGTTGTGTTTATTCAATCGTACCTTTTGGATATTTTATGAAAAGTCGTGATGGACCATTAAAACGATTATTTATGAAAAGGTACAACTGTTCACTGTAAGTTGTGTTGATTGGAACATTCGTATCTTTTGAAATATATATATATATATATATATATATATATATATATATATTGTCTATTTGAACTGTTTTCATTTTTTTGGCCATGGCGCAAAATCAACTAAAATTTCAATCTTAACAATTTTTACATTCTAAATTATTTTCTTAAATTCATTATTTTAAAAGTCAAGAAATTCCTCTAATTCTTGATTTAACAAAAAAATTTTGGAATGATGAATCTAATTTACATTTTTAGTTAATTTTAAATATAAAAGTTTAATGAAAATACGAAGAGTGTTTTTCCAAGAGTTAGATGGATTACATAGTGAGTTTTTGGATTGACTTTGCGACCAACAGTTGCGTCTTTTCAATCGTACATTTTGGATATTTTCTGAAAAGTCGTGATGGATCATTAAAACGGTTATTTATGAAAAGGTACAACTGTTCATTGTAGAGTTGTGATTATTGGAACATTCATATCTTTTGAAATCTATATATATTTGTCTGTTTGAACTGTTTTCATTTTTTTTTTGCCATGACACAAAATCAACTAAATATTCAATCTCAACGGTTTATACATTTTCTAAATTATTTTCTAGCATTCATTTTCTAAATCTTGATTTAACAAAAGATTTTTGGAATGATGAATATAATAGCAATCCAAATAAATGTCACCAAAAGTTGTGTTTTTCCAATCGTACCATTTGGATAATTTCCAAAAAAATCTGTAAATAAATCAAATTGTGTGTTTTATAGAAAGTTGCAATTGTTCATTGTAACGGTTTTTTTGTTAAGTTGCAACTGTTCATTGTAGAGTTGTGTTTAATATTCGTATCTTTTAAAATCTATATATGTTTTTCTGTTTGAACTGTTTTCATTTTTTTTTGCCATGACACAAAATAATATAAACTTTCCATCTCAATGGTTTTTACAGCTTTCTAAATTATTCTCTAGCATTCATTCTTTTAAAAATAAAGAAATTATTCTAATATTTGATTTAACAAAAGATTTTTGGAATGATGAATCTAATTTACAACTTTTAGTTAATTTTAAATATAAAAATTTAATGAAAATACCGTTAGATGGATTATATAGTGAGTTTTTGAGTTTGACTTTTCAATGTGATAATAAAGGTGTTTTCTATTTAAAATCAGTTTATATGGGTTATTAGGTATAAATATAATCAAATGCAGACACAACAGTTGCGATTTTTCGTAGCACATTTTCGTAAAATTTGGTTTTTATTTGTTTTTTTGAAAGAAAAAAATTAAAACGATTATATCTGTTCATTGTAGAATTGTTCTTTTCACTTTATTTTATTTATATTTTTCATCACAACTTTTCATTCTAATAGGTGTGTCTATTTAAATGATCATGTCTTTTGAACTCTCTTTATATTTGTGTCTTCATTAGTAACTAACAAGTTCGTTGAAACAAATTTTCTATTTTATGTTGAGTCTAAATAATTGAATGTTTGAAACGACCCCATCTTTTTTTTATTAGTAAATACAATATATAATTAAGCATCCTATACTACTTAATTAAACCAACCCAAACCACGACTCATCAGTAAACCAACAATAACCAGTAAGTACAGCGGAAACATACCAATAATACAAAACCCCTACACTATCAATACAATAACAATCATAACCATTCTATCCAGCAACCTAGCATAACTCTATCCATGGTTCCAATATAAACAATACAAACAGCAACACACAAACGAGACCCTAGATCATCCTCCTTCTCATTGCCATGATTCCACGTCACATACCTGCACACCACAAGCAGCAATTGAGATGCATAAGTATTATCACAAATACTTAGTGAGGCAATCCTCCCATCTACTAGGCTATACACACAAGCAACTGAGATTCAAATGTTAAACAATTAACAAATAATCACAACAAACCGGAAAATCACGAATCAGACAAGTTGGTGTCGACCGACACCAGAGTGGTGTCGATCGACACTGACCCAAACATGGTGTCGACCGACGACCGACACCAACCTGGTATCGATCGACATTGACTCCGCAGTCGCGTTCTGCACGAAGTCGATCGTCGAATCTCCCTTCCAATCCATCTCCAATCCATCCAGAACTCACCCAAACGTCACATGAACCATTAGAGACCTTAAAGCAATCACAACCAACAAGAAAAACACCAAAACAACACCAAACAAGCAAAACATAAGAGATCTCAGGCTTAGATCAGCCATGGTCATGCACTCACCTCTTTACAGGAAATTTCTGACCAACAATGATGAATCCCTCACTCCCAGCAAGCCTCTAACACTTCCTTAGCCTCAGATCTCCCAAGAACACCAAGAAATCTCACCAATCTCCCCCAATATCTCAAGAACAATGTTTTCTCCCTTTTCTCTTGTTTCAACGGCGACAAAACAACCAAAACACGACCTAGGTCGTTTTCTCACTTATATAGTCGGTTTAGGCAAACCAATTAACCCAAACCAACCCCAAATCGCGTAATAAAAATAATCTGGTCGAACCAAAAAAGCTGGTGTCGATCGACACCCAACCCAAAATCCCCAATTTTGGATCACGGATGTTACAATGTTAATATCTAATATTCAACTTTATTCTATAATCTAACTAAAATTTTGGAAATGGTTATAGTAATAGAGAAATTTAATACAAATTAATATAGAATTTATATTTGCATCTATTTATCGTTACTTTTCTTTTAAAAATAGTTTAATAATTAAAAATAATAATAACAATCTGAATAAATGCGAACAATAGTTGCGACTTTTCGTAGTACTTTTTGTAAAAATATTGTTTTTATTTGTTTTTTTTTAAAAAAAAACTTAAACAGTTGTATCTGTTTATTGTAAAGTTGTGTCTTTTCACTATATTTAATTCATATTTTTTCATCGCAACTTTTCGTTCTAATAGGTGTGTCTATTTAAATAGTCATGTCTTTTAAACTTTCTATATATTTGTCTCTTCATCAATAACTAACAAATCATTATTCGTTAAAACAAATTTTTCGTTTTATGTTGAATCTATGTAATTTGGATATTAATATCTAATATTCAACGTTATTCTATAATATAAATAAAATTTTAGAAATGATTATAGCAGTATACAAATTTAATAAAACTTAATATAGAATTTACATTTGCGTCTATTTATCGTAATTTTCGTTAAAAACTATTTTCATTTATTTTATTTTGTTTTTCAAAGTTGTGTATTTTAATTTATCGTTGATTCAGTTTCACTCACTATTAAATATATTTTTAATTATAATTATTTAATAGAAAATTATATTTACTCATTACAACCATTAGTTCAATATTCTCAATTAGAATCACTTTGTCATAATGATTTTTTAATTGTAACTCTTTATCATAATTCTTCATAAAATATCTTATATATTTATAATACTTTAAACAATGATTTTTGCGAAGTTGCGTATACATAATATTTTTTGTTATAAATTTTCATTTTGATGGTTGTGTTTTATGTATTTAAATTATTCTATTACATTCAAATAATTTTATAATGTATAATTTAAAATTTAAAATTTTATTTACTTTTTCTCTAAAATATTTCCCCCGCGACATCGCGGAAGGTCTGAGTCCTAGTTATGAAAATAATAAAATGTTAAATTAGTAAAAAAAATACAATTAAAATTTGATTATAAGTACTAATATAATTCAGACTTTTGAAAGAAAAAATTTAAAAATGAATACAGTTTAAATTTTAAGTGTGTTAATGAGTTTTGAAATGGAAGTTGAAAAAATAAATAATCAATGATCATATTACTCATAAGTTATACAACAAAATATAAAAATGTGAAATGTATGCAGATTTAAAAAAGCGAAACTACAATTTATAAAATGATAAAAAGATAGAAAAAATATGATGTTTCATAAATTAAATTAAATGCTTTTTAACCAAAATAATTAAAGAGTACTAAACAATGGTAAAGAGATAATAGTTATGAAATATCTTGAAAATCAATTATACGGCACAATATGTATTTTATATATGAGTCAATAGAAAGTGAAAAAAAGTAAATGTCAAATCGCAACTAGTGTATTTTGGTATATAAACAAAAAGAAAAGTATTTAAAAGTGTTAGAAAATAAATTACTAAATTTTGAAAAAATGATACACATAACTTGATATTTATCTGTGCATCTATTCCAGAAGAGAAATAAAGAAATATCTCTATAATCTGATCTCCTAGGAGAGAGAAAGAAATAAGAGTATCTTAGAGTGGGGAATGCTCTATGTAGTCCAATAATTCGAGAATCGCTTCTTCATGGGGGAGGTGGAGGAACCCATAAGCAACGCATACATGTCAGGTTTAGATTGGTTGTAGGTAAATCTATATATAATAAAAAATCATTTTTCTCCCGACCCTTTCTCTTTTTTCTCTCTCGATGTTTACGGCGATGGATTCACCGGTTCACCTCAAGTCCGGAAAAATCATCAGCAGATGTTGCTTATGATGGCCTAAAGCGGACGGCGAGGTCCACCGGCTAGCGATTAGGTTCAGCTTCAACTTGAATTAAACTGTGATTAGTCTCTGTAGCTGCTCAAATTCCTCTGATGTTTGAGTGATAGATGAGTCTTAATGTATCGTAAAATTCATGTTACTACTATTGTGATTTTTGATTTTTTTTTTTCAGAAGATCTTGGATTGATTTACATATCTGCCAATTATGGTGTACAATAGAATCTATGGATGATGTTCTGATTCATAAAATGACAGGAAATGCTGCTGGTGTTTGTATTATGAGCAAGGCATGGAAAGATGAACAAGAACCTTCACTGATATGTTTTGTTTTCTCACAAGGTGTTTACTTTTATTGTAGACTCAAGAAAAGAACTTAAGAACAGAACACAAGTATCTAATAAGAATTGCTCTCTTATTAATCTTAAGGAAACTTACTCAAAACCTTAAGCCTCAAAACATATAAGTTGTGCTACAAACTAGCACCTCCTTATATAGGGGTAAAACACCAAAAACCAAAACTCAATAGGATAAGTCTACAACTATGTTTTAGATACTCCTAAAACATTCTAATCCTTATCTTTTGTATATTTAGATTCTCCTAAATATACTTGGCTTTATCCTCAAGTTATTGCAAGCTTACAACAACATTTTCCCCCTTAAGCTTGTAATCTTCTTCACTCACTTCACATACTCCCATAAGAGTTCTCATTTCTTTAAACTTCATTCTTCCTAGAGCCTTGGTTAGAATGTCAGCCTTCTGTATGTTACCAGGAACATGCTCAACGCTTATCTGCTCCTTTTCGACACACTCACGTATGAAGTGGAAGCGAGTGTGTATGTGTTTGCTGCGGCCATGAAACACAGGGTTCTTGGTGAGGGCAATGGTTGATTTGTTGTCGACCCGGATGATGACTCTCTCGCTTTTCTGCCCAGTCACCTCTTCAAGGAGTTCTTGAAGCCAGATTGCTTGTTTAGCTGCCTCTGTGGCTGCCATAAATTCTGCCTCACACGAAGATAACGCGACAATCTCCTGTTTTTGTGAACACCAAGTTATCGGCGACGCTCCTAGATAAAACATATGCCCCGTGGTGCTTTTGCCATCATCCACATCAACATTATACGAACTGTCACTGTATCCCACGAGACTCACCTCACTCGTGCGTTTGTAGAATAGTCCAAAGGAGCACGTTCCTCGAAGATATCTCAGTATTTGTTTCAAACTCGCTCCATGTGACGCCTTAGGATCCTGCATATACTTGCTCAAGACTCCAACACTATAGGCGAGATCAGGACGTGTGTGAATCAAGTATCGGAGGCATCCTATGCTTCTTCGATATCTCTGTCCGTCAATAGCACTTTCTCCTAGTGACTTGGACAGCTTTAAGTTCATGTCCATTGGTATATGAGTTGAGTTGCAGTCTCCCATTCCAGTCTCCTCCAAGATTCTAAGAGCATACCTCTCTTGCTTTAGAATAATCCCTTCATCGAGTTGCCTTACTTCAATACCTAGGTAATACGTAAGCAGTCCAAGATCACTCATTTCAAATTTCTCAGCCATTGCTTGCTTAAACTCGGAGATCGATGCTTGAGAGTTCCCAGCGACGAGTAAGTCATCCACATACACAGCCACGACAAGAAGGTCTTCCCCTATCCTCTTATAGTACAAAGATGGCTCCTTAGAACACCTTTGAAACTTCATCTCTCTCAGAGTCTGATTTAGCTTAGCATTCCAAGCTCTAGGTGCTTGTTTTAACCCATAGAGGGCTTTCTGCAATTTGTAAACTTTTCTTTCACTCCCCTTGACTACAAAACCCTCTGGTTGATAAACAAATACTTGTTCCTTGAGATCACCGTACAGAAACGCTGTTTTCACATCCAAATGATGTATCTTCCATCCGTTCGAGGCTGAGTAAGCAATGATGAACCTAATTGTTTCCATTCGAGCCACAGGTGCAAAGACTTCGTCATAATCAATCCCATGTCTCTGTACATACCCCTTTGCCACTAACCTTGCTTTGTATTTGTTTATGCTTCCATCTGAGTTTCTCTTGATCTTGAATACCCATTTTAAACCAATGGGCTTCACTCCAGAAGGTAGTTCAACTAGACTCCAGGTGTTATTCTTCTCAATGGACGCAAGCTCATCTTCACATGCTTTAATCCAAACCTCTGAGGTTGAAGCTTCGGCATAACTCCAGGGTTCTTCGTTAAAAGACAGCAGAAGACGATCAAGTTCCTCATCCTGTGTAACATAGTCAGATAGATACCTCGGTTGTGTTCTAACTCTCGCAGGTCGTCTGTCCGTTGACTTTTGCAGATCAGTGTTACCATCATCACTCGATTCATCACCATCATGGTCTTGTTCCATCTCTGGCTCCGTGAATGTCTGATCAACATTACCATTATCATCGTCTTCTCCAGTTTGACTTATTAGACGAACTCCTCTGTTTCCGAACTCACCAGTCGAAACAGAGAAATCAGCAGGATCTTTACAATTTTCTGTTTCTTCTTTTGTCCAGTTCCAGCCTCTACTTTCGTCAAAACGTACATCTCGACTCACAATGATTTTTTTGCTCAGTGGATCAAGCAACCGATATGCTTTAGATCCAGGTTCAGTTCCAAGGTTCACCAACATTCTTGATCTGTCGTCGAGCTTTTTCCTACCCACAGACTCTGTTCTTGCAAACACAATGCAGCCAAATGTTCTCAGATGATCAAGGTTCGGTTTCACGCCTTTTAGCATCTCATATGGAGTTTTATCGACCAAGGACCTCGTTGCAATCCTGTTGATCAAATAGGTGGAGTGTCGTACAGCTTCCCCCCACAAGTAGTTTGGTAAGTCCATATGCTTTAAGATGCTTCTCGACATTCCAAGAAGCGTTCTGTTTCTCCTCTCAACAACACCGTTTTGTTGAGGTGAGTACGGAGCTGTCAACTGTCGTACAATTCCATTCTGTTCACAGAAAGATTGAAACTCGGATGAGTTGAACTCACCACCCCTATCGGTTCTGAATGCCTTGATTTCGCACTTAGTCTCTTGTTCAATGATTCTCTTAAATTTCTTGAACTTATCAAGAGCTTCACTCTTCTCCTTTAGCAGAACAGTCCACATATAGCGTGAAAAATCATCTATGATCACGAAGATATACCTTTTCTGAGCCATTGTTGACGGTGTGATTGGTCCACAGAGATCACCGTATATGAGCTCCAATGCCTGTTTGGCTCTAAACAAGGTTGCCTTTGGGAACGGATCTCTTGTTTGTTTACCGAGCAAGCATGACATGCAGGTTTGTCTTTCAACTTTGATATTTGGTATGCCTGTGACCAAATCTTTGCTTATCATTAACCTCATTGTGTCTGTGTTGACGTGACCCAGTCGTGCATGCCAAGTACTCGAAGGTGAGCTTGTAGAGACCAAGTGAAGACATTCGACTCTCTCGACTTCCATCACCACCTTGTAAAGTCGATTTTTCGACCTTGATGTTCTCACAATCAGCTTTCCTGTCCGATCATACAACATCAACTTGTCTTCTAGCATTCGTATCTCACAACCTGCCTCAGTAGCTTGACCTAGACTCACTATGTTGCTCTTTAAGTCTGGTATGTAGTAGATGTTGTGTAGAGCTTTCTTCTCACCATTCTCAAGCAAGAACCTTATAGATCCTTTTCCTTTTATGTCAACCCGAGAATCGTCTCCAAAACGAACTTTTCCCGAGACATCCTCACTTAGTTCATAGAAGAAGCTTCTATTTCCACTCATATGGTTGCTTGCTCCATTGTCAAGATACCATATGTTGTCGGTATCCATACCAACCTCAAAATTACTCGGCTTCACCTTATCTTCCTGGAGATATACTACTTCATTCATCATTAACTCATCAGCCGTATGAGTATCTTCATCCTTCTTTTCGACTATCTCTTGTAGTTTTAGTAATCTATCAGGGCAATCAGAGGCGTAATGGCCTTGCTTATCACATCTGAAACAAGTAATATGAGACAAATCATGTTCCTTGTCCTTTTGTTGAAATCCGAATCTGCCACGACCTCTTCCTCTGGAAGAACGACCTCCTCGTCCTCTTCCTCTGTATCCTCCAAAAGAGTTTACATTGGTAAACATGAGCTTACCTTGGTCATCATCTTGATCCGCCTCCTCTTCTCCAATTCTTTCTTCATATGCTTTTAGGCGTCCTACAATGTTTTCGAAGCTTGTTTTGTTCAAGTCAAGTACTTGCTCAAGAGAAGCGACTATTTGAATGTACTTCTTTCGAGGAAGACTTGACATAAACTTCTTAACAATTATAGGTTCTGCAAATTCCTTGCCTAAAGCAGCTGATTTCGTTGCAATTGCAGAGAGTTTTTCAGCGAAATCATCAATCTTCTCCGTGTCTTTCATCCTTAGGCGATCAAATTCTGCCATTAGGGTCTGCAATCTCGCCTCTTTTACCATATCAGCTCCTACATGTCTCGCTCGTATAGCTTCCCACATCTCCTTTGCTGTTTCTTGAGCTCCTATTTGAAGGGTAAGAGAGTCGGGAATCGATTGGACGATGAGAGCGATTGCCAAATCGTTCTTAGTTTCATCAATGTTTCCCTTCTCAATCACTTCCCAAGCTTTGTGGACCCTGAGACAGATCTTCATCTTCATGGCCCATACGGTGTAATTGCTTGAAGTCAGCATGGGACACTTGATTGATGAAGATCCTCCTCCTTCAGACGAACCGAGGTTGTCATCCTTTCTTGTTACCAACGCTCTGTCTTCTCCACCCTCTGTCAATGATTTCACGTCTTCTCCTGCCATTGTTTTGGCTCTGATACCACGTGTAGACTCAAGAAAAGAACTTAAGAACAGAACACAAGTATCTAATAAGAATTGCTCTCTTATTAATCTTAAGGAAACTTACTCAAAACCTTAAGCCTCAAAACATATAAGTTGTGCTACAAACTAGCACCTCCTTATATAGGGGTAAAACACCAAAAACCAAAACTCAATAGGATAAGTCTACAACTATGTTTTAGATACTCCTAAAACATTCTAATCCTTATCTTTTGTATATTTAGATTCTCCTAAATATACTTGGCTTTATCCTCAAGTTATTGCAAGCTTACAACAACATTTATTCCTTACTCACAATTTAAATTCGTAGCTTTGGATTTTAGTCTGAATTGAAGGTTGGATGTTATTCTGAACTGAAGGTTGTTCTGTTCTTCTTGACTATTTAGTTCTTCTGAAGAGGGCTTTGAAACTCTTTGCTGCATTTGGTCTGACATTTACTTGAATGTGCAGGTTTCTAAAATACTTTTATGACTAGAAATTCATCTAGTGTCTTGTCTTTTTTTTTTTTTTTTGTCCATTACTAGTTTTCTCCGTGAGTCTTTCTCTCTTTGCCTCTACGATCTAGTTCTTAAATTATATATATTTTTCGCTTTGCTTGATTAGTGTTTCTTGAAGTCTGTTATAGTGTCTCATTCTCTTATTTGCTTGTGTGTTGGTTATAGGCTGAAAAAAACAGATGATAAAGACGAAAAGTGTTACACTCTATTTATGGGTTAATTCTTGTTATTGATTCAAGATCTAATTGCAAAACTATGTGGATTGATTGGTCAATGGGAACCAATTCCTCAGGTACTTTGATAAGCTTCACCATGTGTATGTGCGTAAGAAGAAGTCACATGGGATTGGCACGTGTGTAGACCGTTGAAGATATTATTTGGAAGTCACATGGGATTGGCACAAGTGAAGAATAATATCTACAACTAAATCGATTGCAGAATAGTATAAAGCTTTCTGTTATTCATCTTTGAACATTTATGTAAGCTGATGTATAACTTTCTCCTGCGTGAGGATTTAAGGAAGAAGATCTAGAGAATATGATACTTTAGGTGTGTTCTTGTACGTCGTTTACAATATCAATACATATTCGTACTTCTCTCTATCAAATTGGTGCGTCGGGATGTTTGATCGAGAGAAATCACAAGTTCAGAGAGATGGGATACGATTCAAAGCTTTCGCCTATTGTTTCTGACACTTCGAACTTATTTTGGACTGTTCATTCGATTCAGAAGGAGATGGTTTCAGATTGGGAATTTGTGAAGGAGGCGACTGCGGAGCTGCATCAGTCGATGAAGATTCTATTGGCGCATCAGTCTCCGCGAGATACGGATTGCGATTCATCGGAGCCTCAATCTCCAGATCCGTCAGTTAATTGTCGTGGTAAGGTACTTGCTACTCCTTTGGGTCTTCATCGGCGCGAGATAGGTCCTAGTTCTAGAGAGGAATTTTTGAAGAACTCAGAGATGCCTGTGTTTTCTGGGGAAAATATGAATAGCTGGTTTTCTCTTTCGGAACGATACTTTTGGATTGGAGGTTTTTCGGAGACAAATAAGCTAGATCTGGTATCGGTACATTTGGTTGTTCCTTCGCTGTTGTAGATGCATGATATCTTTAAAGATATTGAGGAAGATTCAGAGATCCAACGACAGATTCGAGATTTTGATACACTGAAATTAGCTCAGTGAGGCTTTGTGGTAAAAGATGGCAAACTCTGGTACAAGAACAAGTTGGTGATTCCACTTACTTCCAAGTCGATTCCTTTGATTTTGGAGGTGTTTCACAACAATCAGCTGGGAGGGCATTCTGGAGTTTTGAAGACTGTTAAGCGGATCCAGTTGTCGTTTTATTGGCCAGGGACGTTGCGAGTGGTTCAAAAGTATGTCTCGGAGTGTGCCGTTTGTCAGATTCACAAGAGTTCTACATTGTCCCCTGCAGGATTGTTGCAACCTTTACCAATTCCACATGCAGTCTGGTCCGATGTGAACATGGATTTTGTTGAAGGCTTGCCTGCTTCTCAAGGTTTTAATGCGATGTTGGTGGTGGTCGATCGCTTTGAGTAAGTATGGTCACTTCATTGGCCTGAAACATCCTTTTTCTGCATCGGATGTGGCTCGGAAATTTGTTCCTGAAATTGTCCACTTACATGGTTTTCCAGCCTCTATTTTTTCGGACTGTGACAGGATTTTCCTGAGTCATTTTTGGAAGGATTTTTTTTAAAGTGGTAGGAACGAAAGTGAAGTACAGCACTGCTTTCCGTCCGCAGACGGGCAAACAGAGGTACTTAATAGGTGTATGGAGTCGTATATGCGTTGCTTTTCATCAGCACATCCTCGGACTTGGTTTAAGTTCTTATCGTGGGCTGAACTGTCGTAAAACACTTCCTATCATACAACTTTGAAATCCACTCCTTTTGAATTGTTGTATGGATGTGATCCTTCTGCTCTACTTCGAGCGTGATCGGATGCTGGTCGACATTAAGTCTAATTTGGTGCACACTCAACAGCTCATGAAGAATAACGCCGAGAAGCACCGTCGGGATGTGGAGTTTGCAGTGGATTCTTGGGTATATTTGAAGCTTTTTCCTTATAGACAGCAGTCGGTGGTTAACCGGATTTGTCAGAAGTTGTCTGCGAAGTATTTTGGTCCTTTTTGGGTGATCGCTCGCTATGGTAAGTCTGCTTATAAGCTGCAATTGCCTGCGGGATCGAAGATTCACCCCGTGTTTCACGTCTTTCAGCTCAAACAAGTGTTAGACGCGCATCACCAAGTGTTTCCCTTACCCAAGACCTTTTTTGATGCTGCTGCGGCTATTCTAGAGACACACTACAATGCTCAAGGGGTTTGGGAGCATTAGTAGTAAGGTCTTCCGGATCATGAAAACTCTTGGGAACCGGTGAAAGAGTTGTAGTAAGAGTTTCTGGGTTTAGTGCTTGAGGACAAGCTTGATGTCGCAGGGGGGTGGTGGTGTTGATAAACTTCACTGTGTGTACGTGCGTAAGAAGAAGTCACATGGGATTGGCACATGTGTAGACCGTTGAAGATATTATTTGGAAGTAACATGGGACTGGCAAGAGTGAAGAATAATATCTGCAACTAACTCGATTACATAATAACATAAAACTTTCTGTTATTCATCTTAGAACATTTCTGTAAGCTGATGTTTAACTTTTTCCTGCGTGAGGATTTAAAGAAGACGATCTAGAGAATATAATGCTCTAGGCGTGTTCTTGTACGCCATTTACAATATCAATATCTATTCGTACTTCATTCAATCATACTTGATCCAAAAGCCGATATTTCTCTAGGAGCGATCTTCGCTATGGCTGGAGCAGTTGTTCTTGGATCTCAATCCAAGACTGTAACTGTAAGCAATCTTTAGTTCACAATGGTTTTGTAAGATTTTTATATATACATCTATGTGTTCAGTTTTTGTTGGGTTTTTGCAGATGAATTTTGGAGAACAGATTTCGAAATTTCTATAAAAAATGGACTGATAAAGAACGAGCAGAAGCTATATACATGTTGAACATCAGAGCTGATGATTACTTGAATTTCGCAAAGGATCATCCAAATGCCAATCTTGTGGACCAGATTGCTCCAGTTGCCAACGTTCTCTCTAGGATATCAAGAGAGCTCATGGTATGTAATATAGTTTTTTTCATGTCTCTTAACTTGATAGCTGGATGGATCCAACTAGAAAAAATGTTGGAGTGGACTAATCTGTCTTACTTATTGTGAATGAGCAAACTCCAAGGTTTGCTTTCTTTTTATTATTTTTGGATTTCAATTACAAAAATTTCATTCTTATAATGACTATGCCTGCATCTCTCTCCCTCTTCTTGTTGATGGTTTATCAGTCTCAATAGTAGCACTGATACTAGGTTTTTTGTATGTCCTAGCAGGTTCAATTAACCTTATATGTTGTAGTACTTAAGGTGTCAATCCAATTGGGATGTTGCTAACAATCAAGATGCAATCAAGCAATCACAAGTCAAGCCAATTCAAAAGAGTGTTTGTCTAACAATCCTAGAATTGTCAAAATGTAAAACGGAAACGAGTCACAGAACTAGAAACGAGAATGCATGAAAAGAAGCGGAAATGAATAAAAACATAAACAAGTCTAAGCATGAACTAAAAAAGTAAGAAGCGAAACAGTCTCAGGAGTGTAATAAAAATCAGAAGGAAAGTGGCTCGATTGGTGCAGATGAGAGTGGCTCGATTGCTTGACTCGTTTGTCTGTGTTTCCGACGTCTCCTAGACACCTGAAATACTCCAAAATGCACAATGTATGTAAAGATGATGCAAAAACTTCATAAAAATGCAAAGTGTATAAAAAAGATTCTAAAATGATGCAAAACGACTAGTTGTCCTATCTAAATGCATGACAAATACAGGCTAAGAAGATACAAAATATAGACATATCAAGCACTCAAAATTAGCAGCTGACATGTGAATGTAGTAACAGTAGTGATGATTAAATATGACAAAAGTTGGTATCCTTTACATTGTAGATGTTTCTTTTGTAGTTTAGGTTGAAATTTGTAGTTTAAAATATTATTCTTTTAATGATTAAGCAATCTTCATAGATTTTTCTAGTGGAAAGTGATTTTTTAAAAAGTTATTAATGAAATGTTTTGATTAATTTAATATTAATTATATGATTAGTTTAATTATGAGCAACTTATGTGAGTTGCTCTAGTAAAAATGGTCTAAGAATGTCTAAATTATATATATGAATCTTGACATGTCGACGACGTCACAAATTAAAAAAGGGAAAATGTCATGGAAACCCACTTTGGGTGTGAGTTGTGTCACATAAACCCACTTTCCACTCATGGTATACTTTCCAAGTTTTTTGCTTATGTGTCCACTTTCCTTTTACATTTTTGCCCTCTCCTCTTTCTCTCATTCTTTTCTCTCTTTTTCTCTTCTTTTTTTGTTGTTAACACTTTAACAAAGTAAAATATATTTATTTGTTATCATAAAATAAATTTTCTATTTATTTATATAAAATATGTTATGATTATATATTTTCTACATTTTAAGATACATATTGCTATATTTTTTTATGAATTTTTAGATTATACAGTATCCATCAGTCGTTGAACATTTGTTCAATTATAAGTGGATAATCAATTGCAGTATTGTTAATAGATAGTTACTTGTGTTTATTCATACAAAATATACATACATAAATTTGGTTAGATCTTTATCCATAGCATATTATCCATAACACAACATAGACCAAATAAGTACAAAACCCTTTAATTCTAAATTTTAAATCCTAGAACATAAACCCTTGAACCTAAAACCAAAACTATTCACTTTAAAAAAAATAAACAAAGTTTAGTGGATAGAAAAACTATGGATAGGTCTCCATGGATTTACAAAGCATATCTAGACATTAAGCTGAAGAATAGCAGTTGAATGGTGGCTATGGATGTGATCATGTGGATATTTTTTTGTGGATACCAATGTAGACAGACCAAAGAATCATCATACAACATCCACACAATTAAATCCATAGACACCATGAGCTCCTTGCTTCATATTTTGTGTTGGTCCAGAAACATATACACTCATAAGTGGTTAATAAACAAAATAAAAATTAACAACATTGATTTATTTAGAACATTGAATATCAATCATGTGGATTATTAGTTATGGATACTTATCTTATAATATCTTGCTCATTCTTTACATGAGCAGAAATTTGTCCAAGATAAATTAACCACATAGATTTCTTTTAGCTAAATGTTTTTGTACTATTTTTCAGCTAGAAGTAGGTATATTAGAACTTAGAAGTGTCACTAGAAGCATACTACACAATAAACATGGTCATTATTAATCTCAAAGCCTATCCACCAAATTCTGACCACGTGGACAAGCAATCCAGATGAAATTTATTGACAAGTTTGTTGCATGTTCAAACATCACTATAGTTTAGCCACTTAGATGTCTTTTAGCCAAATGTTTTTGTACTATTTTTAAGCTAGAATTAGAGATATTAGAATTTAGAAGTGTCACTAGAAGCATACTACACAACAAACATGGTCATTATTAATCTCTAAGTCTATCCACCAAACTCTGACCACGTGGACAAGCAATCCAGATGAAATTTATTGACAAGTTTGTTGCATGTTCAAACATCACCATACTTTAGGGTTTAGACTTTAGATGGTATATAGATTCAATGTCTATGTTTTGAGTTCAAGTTGTATTGTCTAAGGTTCAAGGTGTAGGATTTAGGGGTTAAGGTTAAAAGTTTAGGTTTAGGTATGTGGATGATGTGTCTATATTTTTAATTCATGGTTTAGGATTTAGGGTTCAAGGTGTATGGTTTAGGGTTTAGGATTGAAGATTTAGGGTATAAGGTTTACGTTTTTGGGCTTATATGGATTTAGTGTCTATGTGGTGTTAGGATTTAAGATTTAAGGTATAAGGTTAACTTTTTTTTGTTTGTCAACAACTAAAGTTACTAAACTTAAAATTTAGTATGTTTATCACCAACTAAAGTTACTAAACTTAAAATTTAGTAATGAAAATGAAAAATAAATGTTAAAGAAAAAAATATTAGAAAAGAAAGAGAAAAGTTAGAGAGAGAGGAGAAGGAAAAAAAAAAAGTAGAAAGAGAAGGTTAGTTTAGTTAGAGGGTGTAAGTTGTAATTTGACATAAGAAAAGTATAGGGATAGTAGAAAGTGGGTGTAAGTGTCAATACTTTAGGAGAAAGTGGGTGTGGGTGTCATTTTCCCATTAAAAAAGAAAAGCTCGCAGATATAGGATATCTCTTGTTAAGAACTTCCTTTTAATTCACTTGATTGCAATATGTGTGTGTGCTCCTTTATCGGACACTGGCAAGCCATATAGTAATTAATTACTTCTTTCTGAATCCTCTGTCTTTGGTGACGTTAAGTGAAATTCTTAATAAAAACATACTTTCTTTAAAAACTTACTAGATTAGATCCGCACTACACCACGAGATACATTTTGTAACTATTTATAGATATATTTAATTATTGGAAATATGATTTTTTTGAAGAATTGGATTCATTGTAAAAACTATAATGTATACAATGAGAAGATAGAAAAATGCACTAATAAATATAAAAAGAAAAATCTCAAATTCAAGTCTAAGATGGTTTATAAATGTTTACATTTAAATCGGGTAAAATTAATTTCTAACGAACTCTAATTTTTTTTGTTAGCATGGGATTGTAACATTGTTGCATTTGTCAAAAAGTCATATGCAGCTCTTTAGCAAAGCATTGCAAAATCTTATTATAGCCCGAGAAGTGATATTAATGTATCTCAAATCAACTTTATTATGGGAAGAGAACAATGTGCATTCTCAAAACTCATGTTAACATGACAAAGCCAAAATCATTATCAAGAAAATTTAATTTACAAAAAAAAAGACAAAAACTTTAGCTGTAGAAATTGAGAAAAAAAAAATATAAAAACCATTCCCATGATTTGTATGACCAACTAAATCCACAACAGTCATCTAATGCAATATTATGCAAGTTAAGCAATAATTATGAACAAAACTGATATCAAATTGACTCTAAGCACACTAAAAGTATCTCCATTGGTGGGGTATTAACAAAGTAGCTTAAAACATTTTTAATTGTTACTTTAGAATAAAAGTGAATTTAACAACTTCTTAAAAAACTTTTAAATCTTATGGGTCTATTGGTAGTACCTAAAATTGAGGTTTTTAATTTTTATTTTTTATTTTAGAAATTATTATAGTACAAGAAATTTTGTTTAATATTTTTTAATATTGTATATTTATAAAAATTTGAAAATGAATATATTTTTTATCAACCCCTAAGAAAAAGCTACAAAGAAGAGATCAGATTATCTCAAAGGGAAGAAAGATCAATTCCACCCTAACCATAACCAAAACCAAAACCAAAACCGAGATAGATTTCCGCATCAAATTCATTTCATAGACCATGATTAGGCCAATGATGTTGGTACATTTGCATCTGATGAGGATGAAGAGGTGTATTGCTGGAGAACCACTCTCATTCTCTTATGATGACTCGCTAAATGGTCCTTGAGAGACTGATCCAAAGTTCAACATGTTAGCAGGCACTGTAGCCAGTTCAGACTGTAACAAAGCTTCCCACTACAACCTATATCACATCACGAAACAAATGAATATCAAATGATTAAACAGATTGTGATTTTTTTCTAAAAACATAATTTTAAACCTCATAAGAAATGATTCCACAAGAATGAGAAGCTTGACGAAGCGTCACTCTACAAACTGCACAACTTGCAGAGGGAATACATATTGTTCTTGGCCCTTGATCCAAAAAAGCCATCACCTTTGCCGCTATGTCCTGGAAAAAGTAGTAAGTAAATTTCATACCAATTTACCAAAAGAACAATATCCAAAACTCATTCTTCCATCTAAATTCACTAAGACAAAACAAATTACAATCTTGAAGAATGGTACAGTTATATTTTGAGATTACCAATCTTGAACCAGGAAATAAAACACATTTTGAGATTACTAAAACAGAACACAACACTTTACCTCTCCTATCTTCGCTTCGATGACATGAGGTGTAAACCCAACTCCTGCAGCGCCTCCTACAAAAACAAACCCATCAAATCAAATTGCATGTAATCCAAAGCAAAATGTGTTATATTCAAACTGTAGAGTTATTGTTTAATACCTAAAGCATCAAGCTGTTTCTTGCTAGAACCAGGAGGTCTTCCTCTGTCTCGTTTACGAGGTGGATCAATAGAGTTCCATTTCCTCCACTATCTCCAACACCGCCTTCACCACAAGCACCGTAAGAATTAGAACCGACGAAGAGAAGAGGAGACGTGGGAGCTAAACCCAACACAATGCTACCATCATGAGTGTACTTCCTACCCAAATCTCATCGGTTGAGAAGGAGGCATCATTTAACCACAATCGACATTCTTCAGATTGTCCTCCACCAGAGTCATTAAGTTCCAAAAACGTCTGAGAAATCTTCAAATCCCCAGGCTCTGAATGAATCGTGGCTTCTCATAGATCAGTCAGTACAAACGAAGAAAAGAAGGAATCAGTCGACAAATAGAAGTGGAAATTGACATATAAAACGTGTCCACCTTGTCAAAAAGAATAATGAGTGTATTAATTGTTATAATTTTATTGGTTATACATTTTAACTGATATGTCAACTCATCTTTCAACTAAAAATCTGATGTGTCAGATAAAGAGAGCAACACATTTTAGTTTTACTGTATTGATTTGATAACTTAATGTTTACAGCCACAAACAAAGAAAACAAATACAACTTGCGTCACGAGAGCTTTTTCAGCTGACTTGAAGGGTAAGGTAAACAATCAGGTTTTGACACCTTTTATGTTTTAATCATATTCTAAAAGACACGGAACATCAAATTTGTTAACGCTCTCAAGCGTTTAATGATCTTGTTCCAGGTGAACAACGTTCCTCCCTTGATGATCTTCTTTCGTAGATGATGTTGATGTGCTCTGTTCTGGTGCACTTATAGATGTTGCAGCATATGATTTCTTCATAACATCAAACCTAAGGTCCTCGACATGATCTACAAATTAGTAGTAAAGTAATGATTCTTTTTCTACTCTAACACCTTGGATTTCAATACTTTGGAGGGTGTTCCTTTCGGGATTAAAGTAGAAAACATATAACGGTTTAGATGCAATATTGTTCGCCAAAACAATTTCACCTAAAGCAGTCACACCAACAATAGAAATATAGTCGATTCAATTGACTTTATTCTCAGCCCTCAAAGTGTAGGCATATGCCGTCCATTCATGTTTCACGACATGTGTTACAACCCACATACATAACTTAAGGGGAAATCCACCATCATAATCATCTTCGAAATTAATCACACCTAATTTACCCTTATAGTTTATCAATTTAGTAGCCCAAGATCTACTAGGGCAATCTGAGTTTAGATTTAGATACCTAAATTTCTCAGACCTAACATCAAAGCAAACTACCACATCATAGATGTCAACAGGTGATTGAGTTAAATAATACAAAACACCATTGATGCATATCTCTCCACTCCAAAAATGAGGATAATGGGGTAAAGGACACTTGATATTCCTCCACCTCATATTTTCAGTTCCTAATGTCAGAATATCAAAACTCAATTCATCAGAAACTCTATTGTTCAAGACCAAAACCTTGAATTGCTTGCCAATGGGATCGAACCCTAAAAAACCATCAAAGTTTTTGTTGAGGTCAGGTGGTAAGATCGCATACTGTCCCGTGCTAGGGTTACAGATCACACGCACTTTATAGTCTCCATCCTTTGGGCTCCGCATTTTTTTTGTTCCCCCATCCTTTGAGATTCGCGTATAAGGGAAATAAGTCAAACCAGAAACATATTTACAATAGTAGGGATACATGTCTTTCGAGAACTTCATATGAAAACTGTCGGCTACTACAAGAGATGACTTCTCATAATGACTCTGAGGCTGAGGAGAAGAGAAGAAGCTCCACTCCCCATCTTGTTCGACCCCAATTAAGAGATGTGGATTATATGAGGATCTGGTATGGAACAACTCAGTGAAATCTTGACTGCAAATAGTGGACGCCCATAACTTCGACACACATCGAAACCTCCTTATTGACTTTGCAGGCAATCTCGAGAGTATCTCAGGAATGAGATCATTAGGGAGGGAAACTGAGTTTGCTCCTCTATTCATAATCGTTGTATTAATTTGCTTGTTAGAGAGAGATGTGAATACAGATTGAAGAGTCTCTGAAATTTATATATAGAAATGGAATACATGTTATTGGGAGATGAATTTGTGTAGATTTATTTGTTTTAAAAGTGAAGAGATTTTAAAAATGCTTTTAAGATTTTTACCAAATTTGTCACTGATTATCATTGATTTGCATTAATTTGTAACCCTCCAAATCTATACTATTAAAAGGGAAGCATTTTTAATAATTAGACATAGATTAAGAGATTATTACATGAAATGCCACTGAAAATAGAATAAGGATAGATATAAATCGTGTAGCCAAACAGATACAATTGATAAGAAATTTTGTAGCCAAACAGATATTATATGTGATAGTTTAGCAAAAAAAGTCGTAGTTAATGATTATTAACACATCCAAATCGGAAGCAATTAAAACCTGCCATTAAATCTAAAAAAATTAACCCACACAATTAGCGTTGATGCCATTAAAACAATTAAAACCTACCCACATAAATCATATTGTTACGATTAAGATTATGCAAACAATTAAATTCATATTGTTAAGATTAGAGAAATTCAATCTTAGAATATCTTCTAAAAAAAAATGGAGATGCGTTTAATTCAAACAATGAATTTGGCAATTAACACCAAAATTTCGGATAGTTAACATAATCTTTTCGATTTCAAAATATTATAATTTACCAAATCTTACCAACTTACCAAATCTTGATAAACGATATGATCAAATCTTAAATACTATGAAATATTCTTTAAAACATGACCAACTACTATAAATACAGCATATGTGATCAAGGTGTTACTCATCTTGAATACTGCAAACTTAAACCAATTTTTCCAAAAAAAAATGGCTGCAAACAATAATTTCACAAGCTTTGCTAGCATCAAATCTTTCAAGACAATTTCGAAGATACAAGTAATGATTGTACACAGTTGGAGGCAGTATACTCTTAAAAATGATTAAAGATCCTTATTCTTGACAAAGATGGGAAACCGCAGAAGAGAACACTGAATGTAGTCTTCAAAAAGGTTTTCAAAAACCTATAGATTACAACGGAGAAAGCAAAATGGATTATGGCTACTAGGTATTTTAATAATCGATGGACTTATATAAAAACCTTTCATCTGTTCAAATTAATGTACTTTAAATTTTGTTACACGGTTGTACTTTTAAATTTTAGTCATGGTATAGATTTGTATAGTACAAAATTGTGCAATTATATATATATATATATATATATATATATATATATATATGAAGTTGTTAGGCAAAAATCAATAATGAATATTGTGATAGAGTTTTATCTTTACATATCTTCTTCTTTGTACTTTTCAAACAAATAAAATTAGACATCTTCCAATCAAAAGGAGTAATAAAAAAACATGTAAGATCAATCGGATACAAGATCTAATCTAATAAACAAATTGACCCGAAACTAAATGTATCTAAAAATCGTATTGGATCAAATAACAACAATTTTTTCTATTTTGTGCAAACATAACAACAATTTCAAACATCGAAACAAAATTGTAAACGAAGCTAACTAAATTTTTTTAAAACTTGTGTACGAACATGAAATTATCCACATATAAACAACGAATATTTGAAGAATATTACCCAAACTCTTTTGGTAAATGAATGAAAGTTGAATAAGAAATTTGAATCTTACAATACAAATTAAAAAAAAAAATTAAGACACATACAAATCTTGGCTTACTTAATCGATATTGGTTTTGGACTTTGCTTTAACTGAGATGGATACAATGCTAAACAAGATTGATTGAAATATTTGGGTTAGAAAAAGCACTACCGATCACTCGGTTTCTTCTGTAAAAAATACAGCTGTTCATCTTCTCCAATATTTTTTTTCTTCATTTTCCCCAAAACATGAGGCCCATCAGTTTAAGATAACCACTAAAAAAGACACAATAATAAATTAAGAAGTACGCCACGTACACATTCCATTCATATACGGTAAGCAAATAATTATGTAGATTAAGTATAAAAAAAAAAATACATGTTGAAAAGTTAAACAACATCAAAACATACAAACATAATTTTTTCATTAAATATAAAATAGGTAGTGTAAATATGGGTCTTAAAATAAATAATAACTGATCCAGAAAATTTCATGATAATGAGTATGGGACTGGGTAAAGAAAACTACAATCCAAGAATCGAAAATATAAATAATTAGACATACTATATACAATATGCAACAATAAATACAAACTACAATCATTATACTTCCACAAAATGATATTACAAATATGCATACTATTTGTAAGAAAAACACTTGCAACAATTCTACAAAACAAATTTTCAACTAACAACAACATAACTATTTCTTTCAGAAAAAAAAAACTTATGAAAACATACCCGTATGTACGTGCGGGTCCGAATCTAGTTATTTTCTATAAAGCAATTAGATGTATTTTTCTTTAAAAAAATAATCTCTATATTATACATTTCAACTTTATGTGGGGAGGGTTGGGATATGGGATGAGAGACTTTATCAGAATAGGATACAAATGAAGACATAGAGAACTGTCGTAAGTTATAGATTTCTTTTGACAAATTGTTTCACTAAAATAGTAATATTCTATCTTGCATTTCGCTTTGAAGTTTTTATGAAAATGATGAATATCATGAGAATAATAGGACAAAAAAACGCACATATTCTAATATAATCACATTTTATTGCTAATTTGGCTGTGACATGATTTTTATGATGAATCTTATTGCACATTAATTTTTGTTTAAAAATGGTAAAGGTGTGTGTGTATGTGGGTGGGTGTGTGTTTTTGTTTTCCATTAATTTTAAGAATCTCATGGATAAGGTCTTGCAGCGTGTATTGAATCTGTTCAGTGTTAATTGTTATCTATTCTTACGACATATTGCAAGCTCTTTCCGTTGTGATGACTTGCTTGATACTCGCAGGTTTTGGGATCAAAGAATTTGCATCAAGCTTTATTACATTGATCTTTGGACTCAATTTCATTCTCCGATACAACATTGATAGAAGAAAATTATCCAAGAAAGTTTAAGAAACATGTTTGGTTCCAAGTAGCAATGGTAATAACACTGATAGAAGAAAAGAAAATCCTTGAACAATATGAGAGATGGTGCACCGTGCACAAAGGAAAAATAATGTATCTTAGAAGCCAAGTGTTATTCCATAGAGGAAATACAAGGAAAGGGTAATTTTAAAATCTAAATGTGTTATCCGCTATTAGTAGCTCAGAAGCCAAGTGCTATTCAAGATCTAAATATGTTTATGCGCTATTAATAGCTCAGAAGACAAGCACCACAAGTATATATTTTCATTGAAGAACTTCACATGCATAACAAGTATGGTTCAAGTAAGAGACTAGCACAATGTATCTCTTCTTCAAATGTTATCTATACAAATATTGAAACATTTTTGCCCGCTTGAACCAAGTTTTCTTAAGAGTTCTTTTTTTTCCCTAGTAATTAATTCGTAAAAGTAAATTCAAAGCAAACAAGTATATTTGTAGAGATCTTAAAAGAAACTTTAAGCATTCATTAGTTTGCTCACAACTCCCACCCAGGTAATGATGTTTCACCACTCACCAGAAAGAACAAAATGTTAAGTCAACATAATGATAAAACCCACACGAAACTTATAAACGAGAAGTCACACTAACTGCAAGAATTTGGGTTGGCTTCCAAGATCAGATTAGCCGACAACAAATATTTGTTTTTCTGCATATCCGAACTGTAGGCTGGTTGTTCTTCACAGGTGGAACAGAGTTGCAGAGGTCATGCCTATGTAAGTAGTTATTGTTTTGGCCGTTCCGTACTGATGTTTATGCCTTGGTTAACTAGGCTTGACAAGAGTTGCTTTGTATCGTGAGGATTCAAATCCTGTGCATAGTCTAAAAAAGCGTAAACTTTACTTTTCTTCTCAAGACCTTGGATTTCAACTCTTTGGAGAGTGTTCTTCTGGGGATTGAAGTAGAAAACACAAAACGGTCTAGATGATCTATACTTCTCACACAAAACAATTTCACCTGTGGCGGCAGTCACTCCAACGATGTCAACATTTCTGGGATCAACGATTGCATTCTCCCCGACAGAGTAGACATATCTCAACCATTCATGTTTTTCAACATCCTCTAGAATTAACATACGCAACTCAAGGGTATTGCCGACATAACTCCAACTAATCCCACCTAGTCTACCTTTATAATTTATCAATTTATAACTATATTGATCACAAAAGCAACTTGCGTCAATAAACTTGAATTTCTCAGACCTAACATCAAAGCAAACTATCACATAAGAGGATTTACAAACCGTGCTAGCTAAGTAATACAAAACCCCATTGATGCAAATCCCATCAGACAAAGAACGATCGTATGCAGGACAGTGTATATGACTCTTCCACCTCAGTTTTCCAGTCCCTAATGTCAGAACTTTATGATGAACCCTTTCATCAGAAAACGGATAAGCCTCGGACAATACCTTGAATTGCTTGCCAATACGATCAAACCCTAAAAAGCTTGTTGACTTCCTGAAGCTATACAGTTTAGGTAAGATCGCATACTGTCCCTTGGAAGGGTGACATATCACAGGTACTGAAAATTTTGAGATCCACATATCAGGGAAATAGATCAAACCAGAAGTATAGCTACAACCATAAGGGATCATGTCTTCAGAGAACAACTTCATTTGAAAATACGCGGTTGCTACAGGAGAAGTGTTCCCATATGGATCTAATGGCTGAGGCGACGAGAAAAAGCTCCACTCACCGTCTCGTACAACCGCTAATAAGAGACGTGGACGAGCCGATAACAACTCCGTGACATATGGAAGGCGGAACATGGACCCCCATAGCTTAGACACGCAGCTAAACCTCCCGATGGAGTTTACAGGTAATCTAGAAAGTTTCTCAAGCATGAGATCAGTTTGGATGGACACAGCTAAACCTCTATACTTGATTGTTGTTCATCGGATACATATATCGAGGGTACAATTCAAGGATCAGTTGGAAAGGGTTCTCCTAGCCTAGGGCATTTATTCCAAACCAATTTAACCAAATATGGTTATACAGTTCGATTTCGGGTTAAAGGCATAAACCAATCGGCAGTTTTTGTTATTGGTTGGTTCTCGGGGTTTAGTTGGCTTTCTTGGCCTTTTGGGGTTAAGAAACAGAGTCAATAAAAGTGAAGTTGTGTTATTTTTTTTGATAAAGCTAAAAAAAATTCTGACTAAAGAAATGTAAATAAAAATGTTTACTGTTTATATTAGTCACAAAGTCTTACTAAGCTTTTGAGCCAATTAGATAATCAAATCCTACATCTGTTTACTTTAAAGTTCAACAGATGGAGAAACTAGAATGTTCTAGCAGTTGTCAAATTAAGTTTCACGAAACTGTGGCGTACGTTCTTTTATTTTCTAGGTACACTTGTCAATTTGTATGTATCACTTCTGTGATAATAAAACTTACTACTTCCAGTGGAATTAGCATCGAGAATAGAGTTGTGAAGAAGACATTGGTGGTCCTGCTATGAACGTCATGCTTATGGTTTAGTCGTTGTTCTTTGTTGAGAAACAGAGTAGATAGGAATAAGTTGTTATTATTGACTAGTTTAGTACCCGCGTTACGCCACGGATTGTTTTTAGATTTTTTTTTAATTTTTATATTGTTTTTGTTTTGTACTTTTTGAAATAATATTTGTTTTTATGTTGTTTGGAATCAAATATTATAATGAAAAATTTCTCAAAATACCATATTTTAAGTTTTTTTCCCAAAAATATCATATTTTAAGTTTTTTCTTCTAAAAATACCACAAATTTTTTTTTCCAAAAAAACCCACAAACACAAAAAACTAAATTTTTAGTATGTAAAAATTATTTTTCTAGGTTTGGGTTGACAAATTTAGATTTAAGATATAGTGTTTAGGGTGTAGAATTTATTGTGTATGATTTAGGGTTTAGTTTTGAATATAAAACTTTAGTTTAATTTTGTGGTATTTTTGGGAAAACCTCATTTTAGTGATATTTAAAAAAAATAAAATTAAAGAATGTACTTTTGAAAAACATATTTGAGTGGTATTTACGAGTATTGCCCTATTATAATTAATAAAGTTTTGTATCATGGTCAATGCTAATCTTTTGTTTTTGTATTTTAGTTATTATTTGTTGCATCACTATTATTTTTTTGCTATTCTAATCAAACAATTTTTCTTTTCGTCTAACTAATTTGGAACTTTGGAGTACCCAAATTTCTTTTTATAAAGTTAGAAAAATAAACAAAGAAAATATCAGGAAATACCAGAAGAAACTAAGAACTGAGCCCGTAGATAAACTTTATTACAAAATCAAAAGCTTCTTATGACTTTATTGTCCAGAAGCTTCTTTCTCTTAACTCTCTCTTTCTTTCGGAGTGAAAGAAAACTCTATTTTTTTTTCCAATAAACATCAGGGATCTTCTTACAGTACATGTGTTTAACTTTTTTTCATAATTTTTGTCAAAAAAAAAAGATGGAAAAAATTATATATATATATATATGTATAAAAAGTGAACATGAATAACAAATCTTGACGATACAAATCAATCGATTATAGTAATATTGAATTCCATAACCTATGCCATATTACAGTCAAACAATTATCATATTACCAATAGTCAATAGCCAATAGGTTAAAGGATGTGTAAGTCTGATAGTTTTTTCTTTTTCTTTTTGTGTTTGATCGTTAGTGTGATAAACATTAAATAGAAGTAACTACGCATTCCTTTTATTAACAGTATGAGTCACACTTTGAGCGCAAAACTACTTCGGGTGTTCCTTCTCTTTGCTACGTGCCAATTGTGAATTTGTGATATCTCTTCAATAATATGAAATATTGTTGCAGGAGTCAGGAAGACTCCTTCTTCTTCTTTCATATTAATAGAATTTCAAGTCTTTGTGGTGTTTGTTTGTTTGTCAGTTTGCTACTATCATGCTCTTGTTCGTATCATCACGTCCAATCAAAGCATGACTTAACTTAATTTGTAAGCCTATTAGATTTACTAGTTTTTCAAACAGAGTTTTATCTTCTGATACTTCAACCTGCTACTTATTCTTATTTCTTTATATTTTCCCTTATACTTAACTTGTGGAGATTTATCTTGTACTTTACTCATGGTCTTATGGGCCTGAACTACGATCATTGTGGAGATCGCTCCTCTAATTTCAAGTTTCAAACACATAACTTATATCAAAAGTCCATCTCAAACTGAAAACCTAGAAATCTTCCAAAATCCCCCAAATTAAGTGTGAACCCAAAAATATTAAGGGACATAAAAGAACAGGATTTTGTTAACTGGAAACAAAAAGTAAAAGAATCAAAAAGTAGAAGAATCATAGTTAACAGACTAAAGAAACCATATGAGCGCTTATGCGATCGTCGGAATTGTCAAGAATAAGACTTTTAATTGAGATGCATAGAAGAGAAACAATTTTGTTAGGTTGAAATAAGAAGAATAAACTAACTTCTAAAATAGATCGATGAAGAGTAGAGAATTATGTGTCCACTGTGGCAATTTGTAAGCTGATCTGTATTATTTGTTTTAATTTAATTGGTCAATGATGATTTTAAATGATGTATCAACACCAGCTCTAATGTTGAGGCTGATGTGTCAGAAGAAGAGAGAAACGCATCATTCTTTTATTGTATTGATTATTGATTATGCTACCTCTTAAAGATACTGTATCGCTTGGAACTTTTCTTTTTTTTGGACAAAAAGTCGCTTGGAATCTTATACCGTTAAATAGTAGATATTCGTGGGTATTACGTTTTGCTCTGTTTTTTGTTTGTTTCATTCATCTTTAGGTCTCATTGTACTAAGCTCGAAAACAAGTTCTTTCATTCATCTTGATATCCGAGAGTTCAAGAGTCCAATAGTTGGAGAAACATTGGCCAGTGACGCTTTTTTCCCATTTGGTATCCAAAACTATTATTTTCTCTCCACAAAATGAATCAGTTTTTTTAAAGTGCAAAAATCGAATTTAATGGAATCAGATTTGGAAGATGCGATTGCAGAACCAATCGAATCAAGACGCCATTTATTGCTGCAACAAGTATGGAGGCTCGTCCTTGCTCTTCACTAATGTCAGACATTTCCACCAATATTAGATTTAAACTATGTTAAAAGGCTTTGGGGCATTAAAAAGATTCACTAGTACATCCTAAAGCAAGTATTCACTAGTTGAAAACCTCCCTTGAAAAACTTTTTTATTCGACAAGGACTGTATGTATGTGGCCCCCTGTAAAATAGAGTTTCAACTCACTTACTCCTGTATTTTTACGCTCTACTTATTTTCTCCTAGACAACATCTATTCTTCCAATTCCACCTATATTAATTCATTTCTATCTAATTAACCAAAATAAATTAAGCTTTTAAAAATCTAAGTTTTGCGTTTTAAAATCAATAATTTGCGATTACTATATCGCGATTGGCTTAACCCGACTCAATATATCAGACCCGAAATCATTTTGTTAACCTATAAAACCAAATCGATTTGGGAAATTATGAAATTAGGTCTTCTTCTTCTTCTTCCTCGAAAACCAAAAATTTGAGTTCTTCTTTCCCGATTCATTATATGGCCATCACCAGTCAAAGTAACTAAAGAAACTTTAAATTTTTTGGAAAAGATACAAGGAGATATATGTGGACCAATACACCGACCATGTGGTACTTTTAGATATTTTATGGTTCTTATTGATGCATCGACCAGATGGTCGCATGTTTGTCTATTATCCACTAGAAACCTAGCCTTTGCTAGATTGCTGGCCCAAATCATACGCCTGCGTGCACACTTTCCAGATTTTCCACTTAACACAAGAGAATACAACCTCTAGTGTCTCTACCTTCATAGCACAAGCAAATTTATGTTTTAGGGTTTTCTTTTTAGTTTATTAAGTTTTCCTTTTTTGAATGGGTTTACTTAAATCTGTCAAGAAGAACCCGATTTTCTGGATTTCTGAGGAAGAAGAAGAAGAATACCTAATTTCAATTTTTCCCAAATCGATTTGGTTTTATGGGTAAACAAAATGATTTCGGGTCTGATATATTGAGTCGGGTTAAACCAATCGCGGTACAGTAATTGCGAATTGTCGATTTTAAAACGTAAAACTTTGAGTTTTAAAAGCTTAATTTATTTTGGTTAATTATATATAAATGAATTAATATATGTGAAATTGAGAAGAATAGATGTTGTCTAAGGGAAAATAGGTAGAGCGTAAAAGTACAGGGGTAAACTAGTGGCAGCCCATTCTACAATGATTCAACTTATTGTATCTAATCTTGATGTGTTCAAATAAAAATGAGAAGACCTGTAAACCAATTTTAATTTTTCACACTCACAGACTATAAATATTACGTAGACAACTACAAGCATGGCTCTGACTTGAATAAAATCTAAATTTCTTAAGATTTTCTTTGATAATTGAGAGAGAGAGAGAGAGAAAAAAAATATATATTTTGTAGCAAATAGAGAGATTTTTAACTGGCTTGTAGAGCAATGAAATCAATCAAGTTTGGACACATGTATATATTTCAACAGGAAGCATCGATTAAATTTGTAAATGCTCGCAAAGGATTATAAGTTCCTAAGATCAAAGATGCTTGACTTGAGAATGTTAACACTAAGGTCTTCTATATGGTCTACAAAGACATTAACTGTACCATATTCAGCTCCAACACCTTGAAATTTGACACATTGGAGAGTGTTCATCCCAGGACTGAAGTAAACATAAGACTTAGATGTCCAGGTATCCGACAAAACAACTTCACCTGTAGCAGCACACCAAGAACGGAAAGATGTTTGCAGAATCCATCATCCGGAAAAGGGAAGACACATTCCAACCATTTCTGTTTCTCGACATCAGTGGCAGAGGCAGTGTGTTAGCACGAGGTCAATTGACCCCTATGGATTTACAAAACAAAAAAAAAAATTACTTGTATTTTTAGGAGAAAAATCAGAAAAAATCATGAAAATATGCATATTGACCCCCATAAAATAGTTACAAATATGTTTATTGACCCCACAAAAAAATAATTTAATAGAGTTTGGTTATAAAAAAAATATTGACCCTATATGAGTAATTCCTAGCTCCGCCACTGCTCGACATCCTCTAGAACCCACATATGTAACTCAATGGTACGCCATCTACAAACATTACCATGGGTACCCTGTCGACTATCGTTGTCATACTTCAACGTTATACCACCTAATTTACCCTTATTGTTTACCAACTGATAAAAGCATTCTGCTTTAATAAACTTAAAGTTCTCAGACTTAACATCAAAGCAAACTATCACATTAGAACTTTTATCAGTTGGTTCAGCTAAATAATACAAAACCCCATTGATGCAAATGTCCTTACCAACCAACCAATATCCCTCCACCTCATTCTTCCAGTTCCTAATGTCAAAATACGCTGACTCGTTTCACTATTAACTATACTTTTCATGAACAATACCTTAAATTGCTTGTCAACTGGATCAAACCCAAAAAAGCTTCTCGACTGGTTGTTCGTTCTCAGTTCAGGTAAGATCACATACCTTCCCGTGAGTGGGTTACATATCACAGGCATTGAATCCTCATCCTTCCTTTTGGTTGAGAACCACACATCTGAAACATAGAGCAAACCAGAGGCATAGCTACAAATACGATTACATCTGCTTCTATGGAACTTGGTATGAAAATCGACGGATACTACAATAGACTTCTCATATGTATTCTGATGAGGGTGAGGGGACGAGTAGAAGAGCCATTCACCGTTGTATTTTTCGAGGGCGAATAAGATACGTGGACGAGTCGAGGACCTGGTTAGGAACAGCTCGGTGAAATCTTGATGGCCAAGTATAGACGCCCATCGCGTCGAAACGCAACGACACCTCCCGACTAACTTTGAAGGCAATCTCGAGAAGATCTCGTGAAAGAGATCGATTGGGATGGAATCTAAAGTTTTTTCACTACTCATGATCGTGGTATTTGTTGATCGTACGAGGTGACTCCGATATATAGAGTTCGTGGACTAGCTAGGGCATTTATTCCGAACAAAATCAAGGATCAGTTTGGTTTATTCAGTGTGATTTCGGTTAAACCGATCAGCATCCTTTGATTTTGTTCTGTTCTCGGTTTCGTTTGGGTTCAAACCGAACCTAACCATATCCAAACCCAAGTTTGGTTGGTTGTACAGTTATTTAAAAGCCTAAAACTGAACTAAACTGTATCCACACCAAATTTTGGTTGGTTATTCAGTAATATGATAATAACCATTCAGTATACGTTGGACATCAATAATATCCGAATAGTTATATCATATTACTATATCCAATCTAACCGAAACTGAACGGTTACTGAAAACGCTCAAATGGACCAAATAATTCATTGTAAAGTAGTACAATATAGATGGGAGAAAAGAGCCATTAAGATCTATTCCAATTCTCCGACACTTTTAATTTGAATCTGAAAAAAATGTTAATAAAACCGACCCCAAAAATTTGAGTTGAGCGAGCCTTTGTAAGTTATAATTTGTTAAATCAAAATTTTCTCTCTTCCTCTCTTTCTTCAGTTTTTGACTCGACAAAAGATTTCAACTCTCAATTTACAACGAGCTTAACTATGGATCATACCAAAAAAAAAAAAAAAAGTGTGGATCATACAACAGATTTCAAGATTACAAATAGAAAAAAATGATTTCTGTTACCAAAATATTACAGTCCACCTCATTCTTCCAGTTCCTAATGTCAAAATACGCTGACTCGTTTCACTATTAACTATACTTTTCATGAACAATACCTTAACTTGGTTGTCAACTGGATCAAACCCAAAAAAGCTACTCGCCTGGCTGTTTGCCCTGAGTTTAGGTAAGATCACATACTGTCCCGCGCGTGAGTGGGTTACATATCACAGGCTCATCCTTATTTTTTGAGATCCGCACATCTGAAATATAGAACAAACCAGACGCATAGCTACAACGACAATAAATTCCGCCTATATGGCACTTGGTATGAAAATCGACGGATACTACAATAGACTTCTCATATGTATTCGGAGGGTGAGGTGACGAGTAGAAGAGCCATTCACCTGTTGTATTGTTCGTGGGCGAATAAGATACGTGGACGAGTCGAGATCCTGGTCAGGAACAGCCTGGTGAAATCTTGATGGCCAAGTATGGACGCCCATTGCTTTGAAACGCAACGACACCTCCCGACTGACTTTGAAGGCAATCTCGAGAAGATCTCGTGAAAGAGATCGATTGGGATGGCATCTAAAGTTTTTTCACTATTCATAATCGTTGTATTTGTTGGTCGTATGAGGAGACTACGATATATAGAGTTCGTGGACGAGCTAGGGCATTTGTTCCGAAACAAAGAAAGATTTGGTTTATTCACTTTGATTTCGGTTTAAAGGCTCAATTTGCCAACTAAGTTAAATAGATGGGTCATGGCCTCATATGGGTAGGTGTTGGTGTTTTTGATTAAGAAACAAACAAGAAGACTTGCTCTCAATATAATAAGTAGTGTTTATGTTTATTTCTCGGTAAATCAATCGCTCTCCACGAGCATACATATAATAGTATATAGCCAATAAACTTGACATTATTAAGAAAATGTAAATTTCCAATTCTCTCTAATTAAAATGTAAAACTCTAAATAAATCCCAAATTCTCTCTAACGTGAAGTCGTGAACCACAGAAGTCAATTACCTCATCAAGTACTCAATATAACAATCTACCTCAATGTTAATGACTCTAAATGAAAATTAACAGAATCTTAATAAAAACATCTTTGATTTTTTAAAGAGAATACAAAGTACCACTTGTATCAAACAGAGAGCTTTTTTAAAGAACTGAAGAGATATGGAATTGAAAAAATTACAAGTAAAATTTCAAGTAAAAGAACATAAACGCATATATAAACTCTCTTTTTATCTGTTCTCCTCATCTTCTACTCTTTATCACTTCAATGATCTCTGCCTCTCCTCATGCCATCTCTCTATCTCTAATCTCTTTGCGGCTTCTTCTCTCACATGATGACATTTTCTAGATGACTTTAATCATCCTCTAAAAGAGACAGAGCATCAAAATTGTTATTACTCTCAAACGTACGACGATCTTGTCCCCGCTGAGCAACGGTCCTCACTTGAAGATCTTCTCTAAATGATGTTGATGTGCTCCTGGCTCTATGCTTCTGTTCTATTGGGTTTATAGATGTTGCCTTCATAATATTAAACTGAAGATCCTCCACATGGTCTACAAAAGCGCAAACTGTATGAGAGTGAAACCATCTATAGTCTTCTCCAGCACCTTGGATTTCAACTCTTATATGAGTGTTCCTTTCGGGATCGAAGTAGAAAACATAAAACGGTTTACATGCATCATCCATCGCCAAAACAATTTCACCTGAAGCAGTCACCCCAACAACGGAAAAATAACTGCCACCCTTGACGACTATATTATCATCCCTCAAAGTATAGGCATATGTAGACCATTGCTGTTTCTCCACATCCTCTAGAACCGTCAAAAATAACCGAAGGCAAAATCGACCATCATAATTCAAATTGATCACACCTAGTTTACCCTTACAGTTTACCAATCTAGTAGAGGCTTGATAATTGCATTTTGGGTGTAGATTTAGGAATTTGAATTCCTCAGACCTGACATCAAAACAACCTATAACAGATATCCTATCATCATTATCGTAAGCTAGGTAATACAAAACCCCACTAATGCATATCTCTTCACCCCGTAGATGATGGCTGATCAAGGGAGTTTGGATCTTCCTCCATCTCATGTTTTCAGTTCCCAATGTCAGAATATAATGAACCTTTATTTTCATCATTAACAAAATTATTCAAAGACAATACCTTGTACTGCTTGCCAATATGATCAAACCCTAAAATCTCGTGATAGGTTCTGGACGTTAATATCTTCAGTTTAGGTAAGATCGCAAACTGCCTCGTGGTAGGGTTACATATCACACGCTCTGTGTCCTTATCCTTACTTGACATCTGTATACCAGTGAAATAGAGCAGACCAGAGACATACTTACAATCGTAGCATGTGTCTTTACCGAACTTCATATGATAATCGGCGTATACAACAGATGAAGACTTCTCATACGGATTCTGAGGCTGAGACGACGAGAGGAAAAAATGCTCACCGTCTTGGTAGATCCCGATTAAGAGACGTGGACGACGAGCCGAGGATCTGGTAAAGAACAAATCGGTGAAATATGGCTTGCGAAGCATGGACTCCCATAGCTTTGACACGCAGCGAAACCTATCGGTTGATTTTGCAGGCAATCTCGAGAGTATGTCAAGAATGAGATCAATAGGGAGGGGATCTGAGTTTTCTCCTTTGTTCATTGTTTGTTGTATTTGCTAAAAACCGGACGGGGAAAACAGAATTGACAAAAACTCTCAGAATTTATATATGGAAATAGTCGGCAATATCAAGGTCGGGGCTAACTAACCTAAAGCCCAAGAAATATGGGCTTTAACTTTCTAAAGAAGTATGTATATCAATTTTTATTTTCTTTTAGTATTATTGTTCGAAAATTATTTGAAAGGTTTATTATCTTTATCTTATTGGTACGTATCTATTTGATTGATTATATAATGGTTTCTTGTTGTTTCTTTCGCGCCAAGCAACACCATCAATTCTTCAATGAGGAGTATGGGCTTGGTATAGCAGCAATAATTACGTTGTTATGATCATTGATGGTGGAAATTTCTACATCTCTGTCTAATTAGAGACCTAAACCATTAAAAATGTCAAACTTGTGCTTTGTCACTTATATGTATTCAACTCTAGAGCAGTCAATGATAATAAGTATGACTTAGTTTGTGTTTGACATTGGATATGCTTTATTTAAGACAAGATATTACACACGACTTAGTTACATGACGCCAATTACGAAAATTCTCAAAAGTGAAAGCAAAGGATAAATTTAGCTTTGATCCATACAGCAGGAATAAGTATGGATCAAAGCTAAGAAGCAGAGTAGATAAGAATAGGTTGTTACAGCAACCTTTGTTGGTCATTGTTGATTCTTGCATAGTTGCTTCATGCTTGGGATCTCTCTCTCAATTTAGAGTCTATGAATCTGCATTCTCTCAAATTAAGGGCATTTACGTTTTTTGTTTGCTCTGTTTGCTATTTTTTTTTTATTCATTCATCTTTGTTCTTTAGACTAATTAAACTCTTATGACTAAACTTTCAAAAAGACATAAGCTTCAGTGTTGGCTCAGATAAAAACCCGACTGAAAATTCAACTCGATGATGCAGATTTGCTTGGTCGTTGGTGTCAAACATCTCAGGTGTTGGGGGTAGATCCCAACCCAAACAAAGAGGTCTAGCCTAGGAAAAGCCCATAATAAACCTCCAAAGGAAGAAGGGGTATTATGGCCTTTTACATAGACGAACCGACACGATTCCCTATAAATACAGCCGTACGGCCTTCAGAAAGGGGGATTGTGAAAAAAGGCAAAAAGAATTCGTACAACAAGTAAAAGAGCCCTACCTCGTCCAAGCAAGAATCAACGGTTTCAGAGTCGGCAGCGTAGGAATCGACGAGTTAACAGCTTGTCTATTATTTTCATTCGCTCTTATAACTCGTTTAAGTCGTGTTGTAATCCCTCTTTTGTGTCTCGACACCGGTTATATAGAAGAGAACTTCGACCTCCTCTTTACCGAACTAAACATATTAATTGTAACCGATCTGGACATCAACATCAGGTTTTTCCTTTATTCTCTTCTTGTTGATTATTTAGGTATAATCAATAATTATTAAAAACTGGTTTCTGGATTTTTGGGAAAAATTGCATGTTGGAAAGATTGAGAATAAGCTAAAGTTTACGTACATTGGCATCGAAAATTTCTAAAACACATAATTTCCTAAATCAGCAGGGGATCGAAAATTTTCTTACCCTGTTAGTAATCTGAGTTTCTAACGCAATGAAGTATCCCCTATATATTAATAGAGGAACATTTTGGCAAAAAAGCTGAGGTGTCAGCATTACAGAGCTCAGGACACTCTTTCCTTTATTTGTCAACAGTTTTTAAAAAATAATTCCTTTTTTATCATTGTGTTTTTCCAAAAATACAATTAACACCCAAAACTAAAATTTTTATTATTTTTCTAACATAATTATATCCTTTAATTATATTTTCATAAAATCTTTAAAATAAATTTTAAGAACTCTTTGTTCATATGATATAATAATATAAGATTGATTACAATAACTCTCACGGGTTAAATTTTAATTATTATACCAATTTTTTATAAATATATACTATACAATCGAATTTTAAATATTTCAATTACCCAATAATATAATAGATTTTTGTAAATAAAAATTACAGTAAAAATATTAAATAATTATTTTATACCGCACTATGTGCGGGTTGTTACCTAGTTTACTTGTATTTTTGAGAGACCAAATTAAGTAAATTTCCTGCAAAGAGAAAGAAGAGTCTCATAGCAAAGAACAAATGATGTGTCACGGACAAAAAAGAGCTCACAGATCTCTAACGTCTATAAGTAATTAAAGAACGTAAACGCATAGAACAAACTGCAAGCCCTATTGCTTAAACCAACCCCCTTGTCTCATTGTCTCCTTCTCTTTCTCTCCTCTTATTATTTTAGCACTCCAATTATATATCTTTCTCTTCGCCTCTCCACATGCCAACTCTCTTCCTTTCGCCGCTTCTTCTCTCATTGTCTCCTTCTCTCTTCTCTTCGCGGCTTCTTCTCTCATGGTCTCTTTCTCGTCCTCTCCAGTTATAATCTTTACCACTCCATTGATCTCTCATCTCTTCGCGGCTTCTTATCTCACTGTCTCTTCCTCTCCAGTTATAATCTTATGATCTCTCATCTCTTTGCGGCTTCTTCTCTCATTGTCTCTTTTTCTTTCTCTCCAGTGATACTCTTTACCACTCCAATGATCTCTCATCTCTTCGCGGCTTCTTTTCTCATTGTCTCTTTCTCTTTCTCTCCACTTATACTCTTTACCACTCCAATGATCTCTCATCTCTTCGCGGCTTCTTCTCTCATTGTCTCTTCCACTCCTCCTATACTCTTTACCACTCCAATGATCTCTCCTTCTCTTCGCCTCTCCACATTCCATCTCTCTACCTCTCATCTCTTCGCGGCTTCTTCTCACATGATCATGATTTCTAGATGACGTTGATGTGCTCCTGCTGTGTCTATGCTTCTGTTCTGGTGAGTTTATAAATGTTGTGCTCCTAAAATTAAATTCAAGATCCTCCACATGGTCTACAAAGGCGAAAACTGCGTGATTCTTAAAACAATCACGGTCTTCTCCAACACCTTTGATTTCAACACTTAGAAGATGGTTCCTTTCGGGATTAAAGTAGAAAACATAAAAAGGTTTATATGCATCTTCCTTGACCAAAACAATGTCACCTTAAGCAGTCGCCCCAACAACAGAAAGATCGTAGTCAACCTGAACAACTTTATTGTCAGCCCTCAAAGTGTAGGCGTATTCCGACCATTCCTGCTTCTCGACATCCTCTAGAACCCACAAAAATAATTGAAGGGGAAATACATCATGGTCATCATACTCCCACTTAACCACAGCTAATTTACCCTTATAATTTATCATTCTAGTACACAAATCATATTCGCCGCCTCTTAGAGTTAGAAACTTGAACTTCTCAGACCTAACATCGAAACAACCTATAAGATGTAATCGATCCTCAGGATCGTAAGCTATGTAATACAAAATTCCATTGATGAATACGTCGTTGGATCTTCCTCCATTATCATCCTCGTTGAAGGGACATTCGATCTTCCTCCATCTCTCGTTTTCACTTCCTAATGTCAGAATATAGCGGACCATTTTATTGTCAACCCTATTGTTCATGGACAGTACCTTGAATTGCCCTCCAATTGTGTCAAACCCTATAAGGCCACCCCCGTCTTTGCACGTTTCGAGAGGTCCTAATCTCAATCGAGGCAAAATGGCAAACTGTCTTGTGGTAGGGTTACATATCACACCCGCTCCATCCTTGTCCATATTTGAGATTTGCATAGATGGAAAATAGAGCAAACCAGAGGCATATCTACACATGACTACGCTTACGTCTTTAGAGCACTTCATATGAAAATCGGCGGCTACTACAAGAGATGACTTCCCATAATGATTCTGAGGCTGAGGCACCGAGAAGAAGCTCCACTCATGATCTTGGCGGAGCCCAACTAAGAGACGTGGACGAGTCGAAGACCTGGTCAAGAACAACTTGGTGAAATATGGCTTGTGAAGCATTGACCGCCATAGCTTTGACACGCAGCTAAACCTCCCAATTGACTTTGTAGGCAATCTAGAGAGTACTGCAAGAATGAGATCATTAGGGATGGAATTTGAGGTTTCTTCTCTATTCATGATTTATGTATTCTTTTTTATCGAGTTTAGACGGAGAACTCACAAACTGCAGAGACTCTAAATTTATAATATATGGAAGAATGTAGTCAAGTTAAAGTCGGCGCTAAGGGCATCATTAGTGGCAATTTCTCTTAGGGGTACTCTTAATAAAAAAATAAAAAATAATAATAAAGGGAGACAACAGTTGAGAAACGTTACTTCCTAAAATACCCAGAGAATCGTTTCTCTTGCCACGTGTCAATCTAATACTAGTCAATTATTTTTTTCCGATTTTTTATTTAAATATATAATAATATTAAAATAAAACTAATTAAAATATATTATATAGAGAAACCAGGTGGCGTTTCTCTATGGTCTAAGCCGCTAACCTAAAGCCCAAAGAAACTTGGGCTTTAATCTTCTAAAAGTATAATAATCCCTTAACGTTGGAGTGGACACTATTGTTTCTTTCACCTCAAGCAATATATATAATCAACTCGCTAGTAAGGAATATTATCTGCTAGCTTTAACAGCAAGAAGAAGGAAACTAGTCCTGTACTACATCTCGGTCTACTTAAAGACGTTAACCACAAAACTGTTCAAACATGAACTCGCCGAAGAGACGTATATGATTGGTTTAGCAGAAAGAAGATTGAATTTAATTAAGTTCTGGAAAAAGTACTCTAAGACAAAGGGTCGTTCAAGCTTAGCCACCAATCGGATCAGAAAATTAAATCCAAATATCCAACTTATGTCTCAGCTTTTAGTGACAAGAGTTTGAAACGAAGGCTAGTATACATATATATATATATATATATGGTGATCTCTGACTTACACTGCAAGAAACACTAGTGGTGCAGCCTAGAAATCTCTTACCCAAAGCCATTCTGTGTTCCTGAAACTATGTCTTCACTTTTAATCTGTATTTTTGTACACTGTCGCTGATTAAATAAATGAAAGAAAGAAGCGTTTCTTATAATCTCATACACAGAGAATAATGGTTCCCTCATGTTACTGGTTAAGCAGAAGCGATGCTAAACCGAGAAATTTCGTTATATGGTATTTGCAGAGTAAATAATAACAAGTTGTTACAACAAGCTTTATTGGTCACTCTTGATTCTTGCATAATTGCATGAGATAAGATTCTATATATGAATCTACATTCTCTCAAGATAGTGGCATTTACCTTTTCTGTTTGCTCTGTTTTCTATTTGTTTCATTCATATTTATTCTTTAGGTCTCAATTTCTTTCCCTAATTTGTTCATAAACTCATTTAATCTGACTAAACTTTCGAAAGACATAATTTAAGCTTCAGTGTTGGCTCATTAGATTTTAAATGATGTTAAAAGGTTCTCAGGCATATAAAACATCTACAGAAGAAAGAATCTCGATGAAATCAAATTGGTATTGAAAAAACTGATTTTGTGTGAGCAAACAAAAAATAACACATAAAAATTGGTATCCTAATAACGAGTTCTTATATCTGAGTGTCTCTAATACAATCGCTAATTGAAGCATTTTTTTACGTGTATTTTTGGGAGTCCAAATTAAGTAAAATGCATGCGAAGAGATAGAAGAGTCTCTTTCCTGATCTCAACAGAGAACAAATGGTTAAGAACAAATGATGTGCCACGGACCAATCTCTCTTGTTAAGAACTTCTTCTCTCTTGTTCTTCTTGTTTTAGACAGTTCTAAAGGCCGTTACTTCTTCAAAATCCATAAGTGTTAAATGTCATTTAAACGAAAATTATAAAAGACAGGGTCTTAACACACAAATATCAGAAGAACTTCTTTTTTTTTTTTTTTTTTTTTGATAAATATGTGAATATCAAACTTGAAGATTTCAGAAAATTACAAAAGCCTTAAAAACAAACTCTCAACCCTTGCCAAAAAAAATAAAAACTTCTTTAATTTTTTTAGCTGACTTAGGGAGCATTCAGGTCTTTAAACCTGTAATTTCATCATAATCTAAAACAAACAGAGTAAACATATATAATCTCATCATCATGTAGATTCGATTCGTAATTAAAGAACGTAAAAGCATAGAAAAAACTGCAAGCCCTATTGCTTTAACCTACCTCTTGACTCCCCTTCTCTCATTGTCTCTTTCTCTTCCTCTCCTCTTATACTCTTTACCACTCCAATGAATCAATGATCTCTCATCTCTTCATGGCTTCCTCTCACATGATGTTAACGTTGATGTGCTCCTGTGTCTATACGCTTCTATTCTAGTGGGTTTATAGATGTTGCCCTCATAATATTAAACTGAAGATCCTCCACATGGTCTACAAAAGCGCAAACTGCATGATACTTACTCCAATCATGGTCTTCTCCAAGACCTTGGATTTCAACACTTAGAAGATGGTTCCTTTCGGGATTAAAGTAGAAAACATAAAAAGGTTTGAATGCAGTTTCCTTGGCCAAAACAATGTCACCTGAAGCAGTCACCCCAACAACGGATATATTGTGGTGAACCCTAACGACTGTATTATCAGCCTTCAAAGTGTAGGCATATTCGGACCATTCCTGTTTCTCCACATCCTCTAGAACCCACATACATAATTCTAGGGGAAATCCACCATCCTCAGCATACTTCCACTTAATCACACCTAATTTACCCTTATAGTTTATCAATGTAGTATACAAACCATATTTGCTGCCGCTTAGAGTTAGAAACTTAAACTTCTCAGACCTAACATCGAAGCAACCTAAAAGATATAATCGATCCTCAGGGTCGTAAGCTATGTAATACAAAATTCCATTGATGCACACCCCTCCATTCCGATCAATCCCGTTGAAGGGACATTCGATCTTCCTCCATCTCTCTTTTTCACTTCCTAATGTCAGAATATAGGGGACCATTTTACTGTCAACTATGTTGTTCATGGACAGTACCTTGAATTGCCCCCTAATTGGATCAAACCCTATAAGGCCACCACAGTCTCTGCCCTCAGTTCCTAATCTCAATCGAGGCAAGATCGCAAACTGTCCAGTGATAGGGTTACATATCACACCCGCTCCATCCTTGTCCATATATGAACTCTCGATAGTTGGGAAATAGATCAAACCAGAGGCATATCTACACATTTCGAAGCTTACGTCGTTAGGGCGCTTCATATGAAAATTGGCCGCTACTACAAGAGACGAACACTTCCCATAATGATTTTGAGGCTGAGGCGTCGAGAAGAAGCTCAACTCAAGACGTTGGCAGACCCCAATTAAGAGACGAGGACGAGTCGAGGACCTGGTCAAGAATAACTTGGTGAAATATGGCTTGTGAAGCATGGATCCCCATAGCTTTGACACGCAGTGAAACCTCCCGATTGACTTTGTAGGCAATCTGGAGAGTATCTCAAGAATGATATCATTAGGGATTTCTTCTCTATTCATGGTTTTTGTATTTGCTTTATGGAATTCAGACGTGAGAAGTCACAAACTGCAGACACTCTGAATTTATAATATATGGAAGAATCTAGTAAGTTCAAGGTCGGCCCTAAGCCGCTAACCTAAACTTGGGCTTTAACCATCTAAGTATATAAAGCAATGTGTATATTATCTGCTTGGAATTGAAGTTAAACAATAAAGAAAATGGAATTTTCATTACTCAAGAAGGATATGTTAAGGAGGTACTTAAAAAGTTTAAGGTGGAAGAGTCAAATCCAGTGAGCACACCAATGGAATTTGGAATCAAGTTATCATAAAACAAGGAAGGAGAATGAGTGGATCCAATACTCTTTAAGAGTTTGGTTGGAAGCTTACGATACTTAACATGCACAAGACCCAATATCTTATATGCTGTTGGAATTGTTAGTCGCTACATGAAACATCCAACAACAACTCATTTTAAGGCGGCAAAGAGGATTATTTTCCATATCAAAGGTACTATGAACTTTGGTTTGCACTATTCTATTTCAAATAATTATAAGCTTGTTGGATATAGCGATAGCGATTGGAGTGGAGACGTATATGATCGAAAAGCACAAGTTGTTTCGTGTTCTACATTCGAGATACGGCTTTCACATGGATGTCGAAGAAGCAATCAATTGTCACGCTTTCCACTTGTGAAGCGGAGTATGTGGCGGCTACTTCATGTGTGTGCCATGCTATCTGGTTAAGAAATCTTCTATAAGAATTAAACTTGCCACAAGAAGAGCCAACAAAGATCTTTGTGGATAACAAGTCAGCAATATATTTGGCAAAGAGCCCAATCTTCCATGATCGAAGTAAGCACATTGACACACGCTATCATTACATTAGAGAGTCTATTAACAAGAAAGTTGTGCAATTGGAATATGTGAACACACATGATCAAGTAGTTGATATTTTCGCTAAGCCTCTCAAACGTGACGAGCTTACTTGGAGTGGAAAAATCAAGTTTAAGAGGGGGTGTTGATAGTAAAACTTGATTTTTAGTCAAGGTTAATTAAATCCAAGTTCTAGAGTTTTCTGTAGAAATATCAAGATCTCCACCTCTTTAAAAAATATATCTAAAAGTTCTAGAAACATCCATTACAACAAATTTGTCCATTCTTAGCTTACGATAAATGCTATTATATGTGATACACAACGTTTTTGTAAACGTTGTCTCTGCTCAAGCTATAATAGACCCCCCATACAATAGCATTTTTAACTCCTGCTCTTATATCTTTATATATAATAGCGTAATGTCGGCATTATAAATGTTTTAAATATAGCGTCTGGAAATGCTCCTAAAAATTATTCAATAACATTATTGCACTGCATTTATAATTTATATAGTTGCAATATTTTATTATTGTTATATTTCCTATAATTTCTTAATATTTGTGCTATGATTTAGTATTTTTTATAATATTAAAATCCATTTTGTTATATTACCTGTTCATATTAGAGCTATTATATGGTTAAATTTTAAAAGTGGAACCTGTTTTATATGGAAATATATATATATATATATATATATATATATATATAAAACATCCAACAGATACACTTCAATCCAAAAATTACATAAGTCTCAACATACATAAGTTTCAATATCATAAGTTCCCATAAGCTAAACTTCATAAGTCTCACTACCATAAGTTCCCATAAGCTAAACAACACAAGTCTAAATAGCATAAGTTCTCATAATCTAGACAAAGGTACTTCAATTCAAATCATTACCACTTTGTCTTCTAGCCATGCGATTATTGTACCAATTGCATCTTCCATACACTCGATACCAGAAGTAGGCCTCCAAACAGCAGCATCATTAACCTTCACCACATCTACCCAAACGCGTACTGCATTAGGTCCCAATGGAGCACAATGGACAACTTGGTCTGGATTGTTTGAAGACCAACATCCTTCAGCAACGATCCGCTTCTTCCCGGTAATATTCAACAATTTGCACTTTTGATTTAACTTGCTAACTGACTCTTTCTTTTTACGCTGACAATATAACAACATATTATAAGCAACGACAACAATACCAAACATCAAAAATTTATATATTGGCAGGCCATACTATTAGCGATAACATAAATAACACTTAAAGGAGTGAAGTACATTACCGGCAATCTCCGAACAGGTGAGTCTATAACATTTTTAGCTTTCTTGACAGGGGCTGAAGGAGTTGCTTCAGATATTTGATTATGAGATGAGACTGTTTGCATATTAGGAGTTAGAATCTGAGACTGAGACAGTGGAGATTCATCTGTGGTTATTTCAAACACAACTCTAATTGCAGGCCATGCTACGAAAGTCTTCAAACAGTCCTCAATGATACTAATTTCTGTTGTAGGTCTCCATAGAAATGTCTCAGGTTTCAAGACCACATTCACAAATACCTTTACTGCTTTAGGTCCGATTGGAAGTCCATTAACCAATGCATCTGGTTCTTTTGACTGCCAACGCCCTTCAGCAACAGCCACTTCTTCATTTCCCCTCCAATTTAGTAGTGTATACTTGTTTGCAGAAGCTGTATTTGGACTCTGAAACATGTGAAAATATATGTTATTGATTATCAAAATACCCAGTTATATACATATATGTTATTTTTACCTTTGGTGCATTGTCTTCTTGGAGAATACAATTGTCATCTGGCCAGGCAAGCATTTCTCCAACAGCTTGTTCCATATTCAGGATGTTAGTTGTAGGTCTCCATAGGTATGCATCTGGTTTGATTGCAGTTTCTACCAATACTTTATAGGAGTTAGGCCCTAATGGAATCTCATTCACAAAGTATTGAGGATCAGAAGACATCACACGAGCTTCAGCAAAAATCTCACCCATACCATTATAATCCAGAAGCAAACACTTAGGATGTGCTCTATTAGTGACACTCTACATATATTTTCATCGTTAAAAGTTAAATGTAAGTTAAAATCAATGATATATGACCTACTGCCAAAAGAAAAATAACATGATTACGTACCATTGCAGCTGAATTTTCCCCGACCTCAGGTTCTCCTCTCTGTTACATAAAAAGAAAAGGTAACTAAGAACTGATGAATCAATACCATTTCACTCTAATAATGTTTTAATGTTAAAAGACTACTAACCTTCAAATGTTCAATGACAGCTTGTAAGTCATCTACTTTTCTTTGTAAACTAACTTGTTTTTCTTTCATTTCAGTCATACACTTACTGTTGACTTGGAAAAAAACTGTTTTGTCATACTCATCCCTCTGCCCATAGCCCTTAACCGACCAGGATTATCAGCTCCTAACAATTGTGAAAGGCCATCTGACTTTGGATTTGTTGTTGTTGAATGAGGAACACTCTCCAAGTTAGCTGCTTTTTTCTGAATAACAAATAAACAAATGCATAAACAAGTTACATTATTTGACTACTAATTCATAAACATGCAAACAGAAAATATAGAATATAGTTTAGATTGACAATCTTTTCAGCGGTGATAGTATTAACTAGCGTTCCATCTTTTTTGATTTTTGACTTTACCCAAACTTTCAGCCTTGTGACCTTAGATGGTTCAGGGCATTCTTTTTTCTGAAATTAAAATAAGAAATGACATTACAAGTAATGATTTAACAATATAGCTAAGATCATACAATTAAAAACTCACCATCTCTTCTGCTAGTCTAACCATTCCTTTACGGCGGCAAGTGTGAGGAATCTGTTTACGCCTTCGTTCCTTGAATTTATCACTAAAAACCTACGTAGAAATGTTGTTAAAATATAGCAAGCAAGAAATGTTATAATACAATCACCAAACTTATAACAAGCAAGTACCTTAAAGCTGTTGCTAGTCTTCAATCTGATAAATTTGCACCAATCATTAATCGGGATATTCTTCAGTCGCATATTCATCTTGGCTTGGTTATTAGAAGCTTTTCTGATATTAGTTACAAGACGTGATTTAAAGCACCTCCACAAACATCCCATCTGGCTTATGACAGAAGTCTTTTGATACTCTTCATCAAGTTCAAATCTAGCCTGCATTTACATTGATAAAAACATTGTGAAAAGTGAGTGGTAATTAGAATAAGCTATATATAACATAATTATAATGGAAAAAATGCAACCTGAATGGATTTCCAGAGAAGTGTCTTCAGGTCTGCACTAACCATCCTCCAATCATCAACTAATAGTGGAACATGTTCCCGGACCAAACATCCTACATAGGATGCCAGCTTCATAGACCCAGGACCATAAGCTTCTCCCATCTCATTGTACTCAACTTTCTCCCGTGTATTTGGATCATTTGCAATGTATATCATTTTGGTAGGTCCTCGCTTTTTCTTACAATTAGGCTGATGTGTTTCCTGCTCATTATCAGCAGCAGGCAATTCAGACTCAGTGTCATCCACTGAATTATCATTTATACCTTCGTCAGCATTTTCAGCAGCAGACTTTTCTTCTTCTCCATCATTCTGAGTCGCATGCAGTTCAGATTCCTCATGATTCTGAAGTTGTTCAGATTGATGCTCAGTATCCTCTAAATGTTGTTGTTCAGATTCCAGCTCAGGTTCTATTGTACACACAAACTCTACCGCACTATCTTCCACATTCTTCTTCCTTTTAGTTGCTTTCTTATTCTGACTCATTTTAGTTCACCTGAAAACATAAGATTAACTCGTAAAGACAATAGTTAATAAAAATGGTAGACAACAGTTAAACACAAATCATACTTAGTAGACAACAGTTAAACACAAATCACAACATTATTAACAACAAGTGATCAATCAATATAACATAACTAAATGAAGCTTCCATTACTGAACGAGAAGATTCAAAGATACATTAAAGTTTGTAAAACCAATTTTTTTTAACTAAAACATTGCTTTCAAACATAAATGCCTTCACAGTCAGCTCTGGTATTTTGTGCTTCATCATCTAAGTCATCATCGGTCATTGACACAACTGATGGCAATGGCCCACAATCTAGATCTGAATCCTCCTCATTGTATCTCTTGGGAGGACATTTCAGAGCAACATACCAATTAGACATATCATCTTCCCTTGAGTAAAATATTTGATTTGCTTGAGAGGCTAATATATACAGATCCTTTGAGAATGTAACTTGGCTGTGGTTGAGGTTAACAAGTGTGAATCCATCTTCCACTTTGACACCATTACCTCTAATTGCCCATTGACACCGAAACAGAGGGACATAAAAGATATTATAGTCCACCAATATTATGTCAAGAACTCTGCCATAGTATGACACTAAATCTACTACTTGTGAAGTGTCTTTTGCACTAGATCTACACATTGTTGTTGCCTCATAAAAGACCCCACTATTTTGACTTTGTCTTTGAACTGAGACAGTATGAAACCTCTGCCCATTTACTATATAACCCGTGTATGATCTGGTTGAGCTACGCTGACCCACTATTCTGACGTTTCTCTCCACATGCATTACGTCTAAATTATGTCTTACTGGCAGCTCCTAACCAAATACAAATACACAGTTAAGGAAATTAATTAAAACCTGAATCGAGAAACTAATTTATATTCAAGCAATCAACATACCTCCCAATAAGGTAGATTGAAAAAAATTGATCTTTTTTCCATCTTGATAACTCATCCAAGTCAACTTCAACTTCTTCTTCCTCTTCCTCAGATTCAAAATCTTCATCCTCACTGTCAGCTACTGAACCAACACATTTAGTCATTTTTCTTTTCTTTCCAGGTTCTCTACCATTTCCAAAATTATTTCTGTAATTTTTCAAGAGTTGAGCAATATAACGGCCACTTAATATTCTGTCATTTCTCCCATGTTCAGCATGTCCATCAAACTATGTTTTTTTAACTCGATACATATGTGTTGGAGGTAGAGACTTTCTATGGCACATAAAGACATGTTTTCTGCTGTGATTCAACCACAAACTATCTGTGTTCTTCCCACATATATGACAGCCCATTTTTCCCTTTACTTTGCAGCCAGCCAGATTCCCGTAAGCTGGAAAATCACTATAGTCCAAAGAAGTATTGCCTTAAGTGTAAACGTCGTTTTACTAAAAACATCATATGTCAATTCTCCATTGCTCCACAAATGCATTAGATCCTCAATAAGAGGTTCTAAGTAGACATCAATGCTATTTCCCGGTTGATGTGGACCTTGAATCAACAATGTAAGCATGATGTTCTCCTTTGTCATACATAGGTGAGGAGGCAAATTATAGTTCACCAGCAAGACCGGCCAAGAACTATACCTTGTATTCTTCATGATAAACGGATTAAATCCATCTGTGGACAGTCCAAGACGGATGTTCCTTGGTTCAACAGCAAATGATGGGTATTTATCATTCATTTGATGCCACGTCACAGAATCTACTGGATGACGTATCTTCCCATCGTTGCTCTTGTTACTGAAATGCCACCTTAAGTCCTTAGCCATTTCTTCAGAACTAAACATCCTCTTCAGACGAAGAATTATCGGAAAGTACCGTAATACTTTTTGTGGGACACCCTTCTTGACTTCACCAGTGTGCATATTGCTCTTCCATCTTGAAGCCTTACATTTTGGACAGTTGTCCAGCTTCTTGTAATTCTTTCTGAATAGGCAACAATCATTTATGCAGGCATGAATCTTTTAATAACCCATATCAAAAGACTTCAGAAATTTCTTCACATCATTTAGTGATGTGTGAAGTACATTACCATCCGGTAACATTTCTGACAATGTCTCAAGGAGATCATTGAAGCTTTTGTCGGATCAGTCATTCTGTGTCTTCAATCTAAACAATGTCACAATGGCCAATAGCTTGCTATGGGAAGAAAGCTTGGATATAAAGGGGTTTCTGCATCAGCTAGCTTTGCGTAGAACTCATCATCTATCTTGTCTTCCCCCTAAGTATTCTCACAATTTCTAAATGGCTCTTCATCCATAAACTCAGCAGCTTGATATAAACCACAAATCTCTCATCATTCCATCGATTTAATTTCTCAACGAATTCAGCCCCTGAGTTCACTTCACCGTGATGATACCAATCTTTCCCCAACTTGTAAGACTCATCCATGCCTCTAGTTACTAAATGAGCAACCACAACACTACACGAATGACGATCTACATTTCTACAGTCAACGCATGGGCATATTACCATGCCACTGTCTCCTAACTCAGAAGCCATCATCCGGACAAATTTCCAGGCACCTATTTTGTATGCTAGATCAAGTCTTCATTGTATTTGGAAGGAAGAACAACACAAACGAAGATACCTTAATGTCTATATTCCTTTATTGAAATCCTAACAGTATGTAATCAATTACATACCTGCTAAGATGAACCCATTTCTTGTCCAGCATTTTAGTTTTTAAACAGTTGAATCTAAAACTAAGCATAAGTTTTTAAACAGTTAACAAAAATCAATACAGAAATCTAAATAAAGCAGATTTGACCAAAACGAGATAAAAGTGAAATTTAGTTTCAACAGATTTGAGAAATCAAGCACATGAAGAGGACACAAACATGCAATTTTCAGATTCGACCAAAATCAAGCAACAATCAGTTCGAATCAAACATGTGAACAAAAATATCTGAGAAATTCTAACTTTGACAACAATCAGTTCGAATCTGAACAAAAAATTTAACTAAAATGTGAACAAACTTACAGATTTGTTGTTTATGTTTTAGATTTCTCTTCTTTCAAGTTTGTCTTTGTTGTCGGACGAGCTTGACACCTCACAAAACAAGATTCAAAGTGAGATTTAGGTTAGTGACTAAAGGTTAGAATGAAATTGAAACAAAAAAACAATTAGCTGTCTAATTTCAGGTTACCTTCGTCGTTCTTCGTCTGAGAAATCGAAGAGGAGAAGATATAGCTCGACGGAAAAATTGAAGAAGAAGATACAGACCACGCGCAACACAGAGACATAAGGAAATCAAAGAAGAAGATACAGAGATAGAAGGAAATCGAAGCCGTCGGAGTCGGAAATTTGGTCCACGACGGCGACGGTGTTAAATTGTGTCTAGGTTTTGAGACTTAATTAGTCAAATATCGACAAAGACTTTTTATTTTTTTGTTCTAAGTGTAGCGGTTAAATAAATTTTTTGCTAAGTGTTAGAGCGGTTGAATAAAATTTTGGACCACCAAAGTGATTTTTACTTTCCGCTTATGCTATATATGGGCTTAGCACTAATAAAGAGTTGTAATATAATTGCTAAAATACAAAACTATTTTTTAACAGCAGTTACAGAATTAGTGCTATTAAATGGTGCTATCAATGAGCAAATTTGTTGTAGTGATCTTTCACTTCCTTAAACATATAAATCTAGATATTTAATTAGTATTATCTAGAGTATTTTATTATTATAATCTAGTTATTATGTTAGAATAATCTAGATTAAAAGTTAAAATATACCAATATTTTGTATTTAAAAACCTGATTTGTTTTGGGTGAACAAACAAAATTATAACTGATATGTCACGGACCAGAAAAGCTCACAGAGATCTCTCTTGTTAAGAACAACTTCTTTTTATTTACTTGAATGATAGATAGTTCCAAATGCGTTACTTCTTCTATATCTTCAAGTGGTTAATGACATTTAAATGAAAACTATAACAGACAGGGTCTTAATAAAAACAGAATTTAAAAACAACTAATTGTATTTTTTTAGCTGACTTAGAAAGATCAGGTCTTCAAACCTGTAATTTCATCATCATCTAAAAGACACAGAGCAACCATAGATAATGTCATCATCATGTAGATTTGATTCATCTATAAGTAATTAAAGAACGTAAACGCATAAACAAATTGAAAGCCCTATTGCTTTGACCTACCCCTTCTCGCATTGTGTCTCTCTCTTCCTCTCCTCTTATACTCTTCAGCACTCCAATTATATATCTTTCTCTCCGCCTCTCCACATGCCATCTCTCATCTCTTTGCTGCTTCTTCTCTCACATGATGAAATTTTCTAGAAGAGACAGAGCATCATCTCCAAACATACTTCTGAGCCATTGTAAACTAGAGACTGTTGTCATTTTTGAAATGAATCCGTGTTAATACTCTCAAACGTACGACGATCTTGTCCCAGCTGAGCAACGGTCGTCATTTGAAGATCTTGTCTAGATAATGTGGATGTGCTCCTGGGTCTATGATTCTGTTCTAGTGGGTTACTGGGTTTATAGATGTTGCCCTCATAATATTAAACTGAAGATCCTCCACATGGTCTACAAAAGCGCAAACTGCATGATACTTACTCCAATCATGGTCTTCTCCAAGACCTTGGATTTCAACACTTAGAAGATGGTTCCTTTCGGGATTAAAGTAGAAAACATAAAAAGGTTTGAATGCAGTTTCCTTGACCAAAACAATGTCACCTGAAGCATTCCTGTTTCTCGAGATCCTCTAGAACCCACATACATAATTCTAGGGGAAATCCACCATCCTCAGCACACTTCCACTTAATCACACCTAATTTACCCTTATAGTTTATCAATGTAGTATACAAACCATATTGGCAGCACATATCTAGAAACTTAAACTTCTCAAACCTAACATCGAAACAAGCTATAAGATGTGATCGAGTATCACAGTCGTACACTGTGAAATACAAAATTCCATTGATGCATACCCCTCCATTCCGATCATCCTCGTTATAGGGACATTCCATCTCTCTTTTTCAGTTCCTAATGTCAGGATATAACGAGCCATCTTATTTTTAACTGTATTGTTCATGGACAATACCTTGAATTGCCCCCCCCCCCCCCCCCAATTGGATCAAACCCTATAAGGCCACCACTATGGTCTCTGGACGTGATGGGACCTCTTTGGACCAAGGAACGACGATGGCCAGTTCCTAATCTCAAACGATGTAAGATCTCAAACTGTCCCGTTATAGGGTTACATATGACACCCGCTCCATCCTCATCCTTACATGAGAGCTGCAAACATGGGAAATAGAGCAAACCAGAGGCATATCTACACATAGGGAGGCTATTGTCTAAGGAGCACTTGATATGAAAATCGGGGTACCTGCTAGCGACATATAAATGGGCTTTAACCACTTCAGTATTCTCATAGTGTCGTCTTTTTGATACTTATTTTATAGAGTAGAGTGGTCTCCTCTGGCTGGAATAATAATCTCTTTAAGTTGGAGTTGTGATACTGTTGTTTCTTTTACCTCAATTTCTAGTAGACCCTGAAGAAAGATTCTCGATGAAAAGAATGGTAGATGATCTTGTAACCTTTGAAATTTGAACCCCCGAACAACTTATTATCTAATCTTTGATGTGTGATAGAAAAATTAGAAAGAAGTCCACAATCTCATATTTTTCCAGATCCAGCTTCAAACTATTTGCTTGATTTCATCTAGCATGAGAGACCGTAACAGATTGATGAAGCTTACACTTTGACCACAAAAAAAAAAAAAAAAAAAAAAAAAAAATCACACAATCCTGACACATATTTTTTCACATTCAAAAAATAGCATGAGATACCGTAACAGATTGATAAAGCTCACGCAGACCTGTCACATATTGTTTCTTTACTCTCACATGCAAAAATAGCTGAGAGAACTTCTTGAATAAAAACTTGATTTATTAAGAACCTTTTTTGATAACTTCATGTTTACAGAGAGAGAATACAACTACTAATAGCAAATAGAGAGATTTTTCTCTTGACTTGAGGAGCAAGGGAAGCAATCAAGTTTGGAAACCTATATATTATAATCATCATCTAAACGACACAAAGCATCAAATTTGTTACTGTTGTCAAACGATCCAATGTTGCTATTATCAAAATATACTTGAATTGAGATGCTTATCGTTAAGACTAAGATCATCGACATGGTCTACAAAGATATAAACATAACCACGGTCAGCTCCAACACCTTGATTTCCAACATGATGGAGACTGTTCCTCTCAGGATTGAAGTAGAAAACATTAGGCTTAGATCTTGCGGCCTCGGAACAAAATAATTTCACTTGTAGCAGTCACCCCAACAACATCAAGACGATTGAGAATTTCATTCTCCGGAAGAGGATAGACATGTTTAGACTATCCCTGTTTGTCGAAATCCTCTCTAGAACCCACAGATGTAACTCACAGCAACGCCATAAACTATAATCCCATGGACTATCATAGGCATAACATCAAAGCAAACTACCACATCAGAACTTTCACCACTTGGATTACCTAAGTAAAATACAAAACCCCATTGATACAAATCCCTTTACCAAAAGGCTTATGGGTAAAGGGACATTGGATATTTAAGCAAGGGGTATCCGAGAGTTCGGGAGTCCAGCAGATAGATAAACAAGAATGTCCAATGAAATTTGTTGTAGCTCCAAGTTATACAGCTAAAGTTCTTGAAATCCTGAAAGGAAAATCAAAAACCTTGAGGATACTTAAGGCGAAAAAAACGGTATAATATAGCTATAAGCTTCACGAATAGTATAGAATCTTAAAAGAACTTTTGATAACACATTAGTTTGCTCCCAAGTAACGTGAAACACAATTACCCAAGACCAAAATGCTAACCAAAAAATAAAAACAAGAGTAATAAAGCTCACACGAAACCTGTACATGAAAGAAAAGTGTCAAACTCGCAGGCAAGATAGAGAGAGTTAAATACAGACGATCTCAGCCATGGCTCTGACTTGAATAAAAACTTAGTTTCTTAAGAATTTCTTTGATAAATTGATGTTTACATAGCTAGAGAGAATACAACTTGTATCAAAACGAGAGCTTTTCTAGCTGACTTGAGGAGCAAGGGAAGTAATCACGTTTGACACATGTGTATTATAAATCATCATCTAAACGACACAAAGCATCAAATTTGTTAATGCTCCTAAACGCTTCTGAGATCCTAATATCATAAATGCTTGACTTGAGTTGCCTTGCATCACTAAGGCTAAGATCATCTATATGGTCTACAACGGCATAAACCCTACCAAAAGTAGGTCTACTACCTTGGAAGACTTTTTGAAAAGTGTTTCCTCTCGGGACTGAAGTAGATAACATAATACTTATTTGACGACGAGCACTCCCACAAAACAACTTCACTTGTAGCAGTCATCCCAACAAGGGAAAGACGTTTGGAGAATCCATCATCCGGAAAAGGGAAGACACATTCGGACCATTCTTGTTTCTCGACATCTTCTAGAACCCACATACATAACTCACGGGTACGCCATCGATAATAATTATTATCATAAGAACGTCACATGTGTAAGGTCGGTCTTCTCTCCCAAAAACGTTGACTTCTCTCCCAAAAACGCGATCCACTTGTTTCACCCTTCACCTTCGCCGATCTCGGCGTCGGTCCCCGCCGTCCCCCATGGGCAAATCTAAGACTAAGAAAAAAAATCCCGCGGCATTCCCACTGGATCCGCCTCATCTGACTCCCCGAACAAAGACTCTCCTCGCTCAGATTCGCCCTCATCCCCCGGAGATGGGTCCGTAAGCCTCTCTTCAATTCCACTCAATTTGCATGCGTCCTCCACGACTGCAGCCAAGGATATGCCCCCTGCGCCCTGTGAAGATGCCCAATTGGCTCAATCGGCTGCAGCTCTAGCTAACCCTAAATCTGAAAACACTGTTCACGCAGCTATCTCTGCCTCGGCTGATGTACCTGCAGAAAATGCCTCTGGTTCACCAGTACTCAAACAGAGCCCCGTTCCTGGTGCTGCAAAGTCTTCCCCACAAGGCGAGGACCACCCCTGGAAAGACCTTGTTAAAGGTCAATCGTCGCATCTGGAAAAGAAAGGTAATCCTTTTGTTCTAGAATCTGGCGAGTCCTGTGTAACAATACCCAATGCAGTTATTGAGAAGAACAAGAAGCTTTGGGATAGCTTCATTCTTGGGCAATTTTATGAAGCTCCCCCTCGTAGAGGAGCCATCCATGCTATTGTGAATGGTATATGGAGTAGGCAGCATCGTGACATCTATGTCTCTAAATTGGAGGGAAATTCATTCCTCTTCAAAGTTCCGTGCCCAAATGCTCATCGTCGGATTCTGAGTCAATGCCTTTGGCAAGTGGATGGGCAAACCATGTTCGTTGCCAAGTGGTCTCCAGACACAACATCAAAGAAGCCGGAGTTGTCCCAAGTTCTCGTGTGGTTAGATTTTCACGGAGTGCCTCTGGAATTCTTCAACAGAGAAGGATTGGAAGACATCGCGGGTCTGGTGGGTCACCCGGTGTGTCTGCATCCACACACGGAAAAGCTCATTAACCTTGAGGTTGCAAAGGTCTACACTGTTATTGACCCGCGCAAACCTCTCCCTGAAGCAGTTAATGCGAGATTTGAATCAGGTCAGATTAAGAGAATAAGAGTGACAAGCCCTTGGCTCCCTTCCCTCTGCTCTCACTGCAAGAAGGTAGGACACACTATATCCCGATGCTCCTCTGCTCCTCCAACCTGCACTGTGTGTAGCTCTGTAAAGCACCAAACGGTGGACTGTCCTCGAGCTAAGAAGGATAAGAACCGAGGGAAAACTCCCATACAAAGCCAACTTCCCATCGTGGAACTAGTCCAGTTGGCTCCTAAAGTCAAAGAAGTGATCAAGAAGCCCATAACTCAGCCAAATGCAAAGGCTATAAGAGAACACGCCTCAGGTGAGCCTAGTAAAGCAACATTTTCGAACTCATCTCCGGGGAAAAAGTCTGCCCCTTACACCATGCCCATTGATGAAAACCAGCTATGTGTGGACTTAACAGCAAACCTTTTCTCTCATATTTCTCCTCATGGGAACTCGGGTGATGCTCAGGGGAATGAGTCGGATCCGGAGAGTCTCTCGGGAGATGATGACAATCCGGATGCTGAGTCAGATAGGTTCTTGAAGGTGGTTTCCAAGAAGTTACTTAGGAAGAAGGATACCCGGGCTAGGGCTGGAGGCCCTCAAATCCTCTAAATCCATATCCGTTTAATGGATATTTTTTGTCGTAATGTAAGAGGGTTTAGTGACCGTTAAAGCATAGTAGCTTCCGGAAATGATTAAAGGTCCATAAACCTATTTTTGGTGGGATTATAGAGACCCATGTCTCCCCTGAGAAAGCTCAAGATATCATTCAAAGAGTCGCTCCATGGTGGAACTCTGTAAATAACTATGATTACTCAGAGCTTGGAAAGATCTGGGTTCTTTGGCATCCGTCAGTCTCGATTACTACTCTAGCTAAGTCTTTGCAGATGATCACCTGTGTGGTCAAGCTCCCTTTTGAAACCCAGGATATCGTGGTATCAGTTGTGTATGCCTCTTCAACCAGCAGTGATGAAAGAAAGAGTCTGTGGTCAGAGATCCAAGGCTTAGCAACCTTGCATCCCTGCATCAACAAGCCAGGGTTAGTCACTGGAGATTTTAACCAAATTCTTTATCCGCATGAGCACTCAAATCCCAGTTCAGTCACATCTACTAGGGGTATGAGGGAATTAAGTCAATGCCTTACAAACTCGCTGCTAATGGACCTCCAGTTCTACGGTGTTACCCTCACATGGTCAAACAAACAGGAAGCAGACCCAGTGTCAAAGAAGCTTGATCGCATTTTGGTAAATGATGCTTGGATGCGTCAGTTCCCTCAGTCTCTGGGAGTGTTTGGAGAACCTAGTTTCTTAGACCACAGTCCTTGTTGTGTCTTCCTCGACACTATGAAACCCAAGATTCAGAAACCATTCAAGTATCTTACTTTGCTCAACAAGGACCCTGAATTTGCGCCTCTGCTAGCACTGTGTTGGAACGCTCTCTCGTTTGACTGCTCCAAAATGCTAAATGTCTCCAAAAAGCTAAAAGAGCTCAAGGCCATCATCAGAGAGTTTACTAAAGAAAGATACTCAGCAATCGAAATGAGGGTTAAAGGAGCGTATAAAGACCTGCTGTCCTGCCAGCGGACCCTGTTGGACACGCCCACTCTACAAGCAGTCCTCACAGAAAAGGAAGCACATCGAAAATGGGTCATTATGGCAAAAGCTGAAGAATCTTTCCTAAGGCAGAAGTCTAAAATCTGCTGGCTTGAGGATGGTGATAAGAACTCCAAGTTTTTTCACCGTGTTGTTCAGTCTCGTCTAGCTCAAAATCAGATCCTCTACTTGTTAGACGCCAATGATCAGGTTGTTGACTCTCGCCAAGGTATTCAAAAGATAGCAGTGGACTTCTTCACGAACCTGTTAGGTAAGAAGCTTCACTCTAATGCCCCGTCAGTTAAGGATCTGCAAAATATTGTTTCTCAACGATTCTCTGATTCCTCTGTTCGTGACTTGGACTCCCCTGTCACCCCTGAGGAGATAAAAATGCACTTTTCTCTTTACCTAGAAACAAAGCGTCGGGACCTGATGGATACTGCGCTGAGTTCTTCACAGCTAATTGGAGTGTAGTGGGCAAGGACATTACTGATGCAGCTCTTGAATTCTTTGCAACTAGCAAGATCCTCAAGCAATGGAATGCCACCTTGTTAACTCTTATCCCGAAGACACCAAACGCTTCCAGGATGTCGGAATTCAGGCCTATAGCGTGTTGCAACACCATCGACAAAGTAGTCTCGAAGATTCTAGCAAACAGATTGAAGAAGGTGCTTCCGGACCTAATATCTAACTCTCAATCTGCGTTCATACCTGGTAGGCTTCTGGTTGAGAATGTTCTGCTGGCAACAGAGCTTGTTTAAGGATATAATCAAAAAAACATATCTGCTCGAGGGATGTTGAAGGTAGACTTGCAGAAGGCTTTTGACTCTGTTCACTGGGAATTCATCATTAACGTGCTCAAGGCAATGAACTTCCCTCCTCACTTTGTGGCCCTGATCAGTGAGTGCATCATGACTACCAAATTTTCCATATCAATTAATGGAGAGACCTGTGGATACTTCAACGGAGCAAAGGGCTTACGGCAAGGAGACTCAATATCTCCCTACCTCTTTACATTAGCAATGGAAGTATTCACCAGCATGCTAAACCGTGCCTACATCAACAACTCTATTGGCCATCACCCCACAGCAGTCGATCCTCAGGTAACACATTTGGCTTTCGCGGACGACATTATGGTGTTTTTTGATGGATCGAGGGAGTCCCTGGAAAACATCACCACTGTCCTTCATGACTTCTATTGCATCTTTGGGCTTCAAATGAACAGAGCCAAGACTGACCTGTTCTTAGCGGGGATGAACCAAAATGAAACCGATAGGCTTGCTTCCCTTGGTTTCAACCTCGATTCACTGCCCATTCGTTACTTAGGCTTGCCTCTGATGCATAGAAAAATTTGCATTGCGGATTATAGACCCCTCATTGACAAATTAACTTCTAAATTCTCGTTGTGGTCGGCCAGAGCATTGTCTTATGCAGGAAGGAAGGAATTCATCTCATTTGTCATATATGGTACAGCAGTCAACTTCTGGGCTTCAGCTTTCATACTGCCACAGGGTTGCATTCGGGCAATAGAGAGTCTCTACACAAGATTCTTGTGGAGTGGAGATATAACTAAACGACCAAATGCAAAAGTTTCTTGGGAAAATCTTTGCCTACCTAAAGCAGAAGGAGGGCTTGGTTTTCGCAGTTTCAAGCAATGGAACAGAACTCTCTGCCTAAAGCTGATATGGAGGTTGTTTGCTGCAAGAGATTCTCTGTGGGCTGACTGGATTCGCAATAACAAGATTAAAGATGGTGTGTTCTGGTCCCTTGATGAAAAAAAAGCATACCTCTTGGACATGGAGATCCCTGCTCCAGCTGCGACCTCTAGCCTCTCGGTTTATTCGTTGCTCTGTGGGAAATGGGATGCGAGCGAGTTTTTGGTACGACTGGTGGACCCCTCTCGGCCCCCTCATAAATGTATTTGGGACAACCGGACCATCTCAAACAGGCATTCCCTTGTTGGGAACAGTGGCCAATGCCTGCACCAGTTCAGTCTGGCGTACTCGTCCTGCAAGGTCTCCTCAGGCGGAACAGCTCCTAACCCATTTAACTACCATTCCTCTGCCAGTTACCAGCACTGAGCCAGACGTGTACACTTGGGAGATAGAGGGTGAGAAGCTTACAGAATTTAGCACCGGAAAAACCTGGGAAGCAATTCGGTTCAGACGTCAACCCCTACCGTGGACAGAGCACATATGGTTCAAAGGCGCCATCCCGCGCCATGCGTTCATGATGTGGCTCACCCATCTTGACCGTATTCCCACAAGAACTCGTTTGGCAAACTGGGGTTTACAAATAGATACAACCTGTTGTATATGTGACATGTATCCGGAATCAAGAGATCACCTTTTCCTACACTGTGACTTCAGCGAAGTTCTATGGCAAGATGCAACTCGGAGACTGGGCTATAGTCCGTTCGTGTTCCACACCTGGGAAGCTCTGTCAGCATGGCTCAACATTAAGGACTCAACATCAACCCAAACATTGCGGAGACTAGTTGTGCAGGCTCTCATCTACTCCATATGGTTAGAAAGGAACAACCGCTTCTACAACAGCGCCACCACACCTTCCCATATCCTGTTCAAGCAAATGGACAGACTGGTCCGGGACCCGATCATAGCTAAGAGGCATCGGAAGAACTTCAAAAACGCAATGCGAACTGGCTTAGATTCCTCTAAAATCTTTTGTATTTCAGATTACTTCTCGGTTTTATTTTTTTTGGGCGAGAGGATTATCTACTGTATTAAGGCCATTGTACTCAGTACAATTTATTTTCATTAATGAAAATTCACATTTTTACAAAAAAAAAATAAATAAATAATACTTCATTATAATCCCACCTAATTTACCTTTATAGTTTATCAACTGACTAAAGGATGGTGCTCTAGTATACTTAAATTTCTCAGACCTAACATCAAAGCAAACAATAACATCAGAACTTTCACCAATTGGACGAGCTAAGCAATACAAAACCCCATTGATGCATACCCCTTCACCATAAGGCTTATGGGTAAAGGGACACTGGATCTTCCTCCACCTCATTTTTCCAGCTCCTAGTGTCAGGATATGATGAACCGTTTCATTGTTAAGGATACCGTTCATGAGTAATACCTTGAATTGCTTGTCAACTGGATCAAACCCAAAAAAGCTTCTCGGCTGGCTGTCCGTTCTCAGTTTAGGTAAGATGGCATACCGTCCCGTGAGTGGGTTACATATCACAGGCACTGAATCCTCACCGTTATGTTTTGAGATCTGCACATCTGAAAAATAGAACAAACCAGAGGCATAGATACAATCACTTCGGCTTCGATGGAACTTGGTATGAAAATCGATGGATGCTACAGTAGACTTCTCATATGTATTCTGAGGATGAGGTGACGAGAAGAAGAGCCATTCATCGTTGGCTCGTTTGGAGGCGAATAAGAGACCTGGACGAGTCGAAGACCTGGTCAGGAACAGCTGGGTGAAATCTTGACGGCCAAGTATAGACGCCCATTGCTTTGAAACGCAACGACACCTCCCGACTAACTTTCTAGGCAATCTCGAGAAGATCTCGTGAAAGAGATCGATTGGGATGGAATCTAAAGTTGCTTCAGTACTCATGATCGTTGTATTTTGTTGATCAGACGGAGACACTCCATTATATAGAGTTCGGGACCTAGGGCATTTATTGGTTTAGTTTGCTTTGGTTTACTCAGTTTGATTTTGGTTTAAAAGCATAAAGCCGATTAGCATCATTTGCCACATTGTGCGGGTCGTGGACCTAGGACAATTTCTTTTTTTTTTTAATTATTTTGGTTCAATGGAAATCATCTAAAACTAGATTTTACAATTGGCATAAATTCGCTTGTATTGGTTGGAGACTCATCTTAAGTGAGTCATCTCCAAAACTATACCTAAAAGATTAAAAAAACCAACAGAAAATTTTATTAGATATGTTACAATGGATACAAAACGCCAAGACCTCTTTGACTCTCTCTCTCTCTCTCTCTCTCTCTCTCTTTCGCTATCTCATGGGAAGATAGTAAGTTTACATATAAACCACAGCCGGAGAAAAAAAAAAAAAGCAAATGAAAATGAAAAAAACATTTTAGTAAACCCAAGACAAAACAAAAACATTATTAGAGGGAAATTTCACAAGGTGCATGAAACGTTCTTCCTCGACAGATAGCTTCAAGATTTTCTCCGGCGTATGAGCACAATGGTGAGACCTCAACACCTAACATTTATTTGATGTATATGTGCACATGAGAAAAATAAATAAAAACACTGTAATGAGAGAAGATTTGTTTTGAGAGTTACCAGTTGCATATAGAGGCACTGAATGTGTTAGAAATCCACCAGCTGCTATAACCCAACGTGTGTGTAGCCTTAGTACCAAAAGCCTCGCACTCTCCGGTGTATCGAAATTTGATCCGCTCACGTTCTTCACTGGTGCAAACTCTTCTTCCCTCAACACCTACACATTGCTCAGTTCAATATCTTAATATATTTTTTTTAGTTAGTGTTTTCTGTCAATGAATTAAATACTATATACCTCAAAGAGTGCGGTTGAAGGAGCATATGGAAAGGAATCGAAAATGAATTGTTCTAGTTTCAGTCCCATTGTGTATCCATTCATAGATGGTATCTTCTTCTCCGCCAAATGGTAGCTGCCAAATAATACAACAATTTAATAACATTTTTGATTGCGGGATTCGACAGTAATTTGTAGAGAGAGCTTACACGCTGTCTTTTTCTAGGCCGGTCGCGACTTGATTAAGGAAATCTAAAGTGAACATGTGTAAGCACACCTAAGAAAGATGTTACACAAAAAAGTTTCATAATTTTGGATGAAAATTCATAACAATAAGAAGAAGAAGAAGAAGAAGAAGAAGAAGAAGAAGAAGAAGAAGAAGAAGAAGAAGAAGAAGAAGAAGAAGAAGAAGAAGAAGAAGAAGAGAAAGGGATTTTACGTTACTCCAACAATATTGTAGACGTCCTGTTCGTTGATTAATAGCAGAAGCCATAGACTGATCAAGTTCACTGTACTCAACTACTGTCAACGGTCCGCCTTTGCCTCTTCTTACAAATACTCCTACCTGTTCTTGAGGGTATGCCTGTTTTTTTTTCATGTAAGAAATATAAAGAAGATGAAGTTCTAATCTTAATTAAAATCTTTCTGAACCAGTGAGATTGTAAGATCATATATACCTTCCGCACAACTTTTGCAGCCGAAGCAGCCCCTTTGTCGATAAAGTATCCCAGAAAAGTAGGATCAGCTACTCGAACCTGCTTTCCAAGATTCCACATTACAACCATGACCACGTTGAAGAAACAAGCACATGTCAAGACTCAAGATTACACTAGAGAGCTAACCAGGACATTGTCAACGCCATAGCAATCCACATATTTAATCCCCCTAGAAGCCATATCCTCTAATAGCCTTGAACACTTTAGCGCTGTAAAAATCTCGGATCAGAAACAGAGCAACGGTTTGAAAAGAACATATGTATGATGGTAAAGAACAGAACAAATTTTTGGTAAACATACCTGCATAGACTCCACCGTTCCCATCTGGAGCTTTAGCTAGCTGTGTTAATGATAGGTAACTAAACTCATTAAGTCAATTACTTTACAAATTAAACCAACTGAAGATACTCATTTCTGTTTATTGAACATACACTGAAAGGTGTCTCCATGATAAACTTTCCATCCTTTGTAACGCAAGGCAAAGTACCTTGTTGAAAAAAGCTGATCTGTAGTAAAAGTATTGATCAAGATTGGTCTAAGAAACGAAAGTAACAGCATCAATGAATGTTTATGCAAATAATTAAGAAGCATCTTACTTGATCTGGTTCAAGACCAAAGTACTTGTGACTCGAGAAATATTTTCTTGTGGCTTCATCAGTAAATGGACTAGTCATAATATACCAGTGTATTGTAACTGGACGAACTGGACCTGAAAGTAAAGAAAATATGCGAAAAAAAAAAGTGTCAAATATGGTGTAACGGTACACATATCCATTGCAATGTAGAGGAAGCCATATGAGTCTCAATCTCACCTTCACTCACTACTTGTGCAGCAAGTCTTTGAACACACAAGATTCTCTCTGCTTGTATCTGAAAGAGCGATTTCCCTGATGGAAGTCCGATATCTGAAATGGAAATAACTGCTTTGTAAGCAACCGTAGATATAAGCAATTAAGCACCAGGGAGACTTTGATTTAGTACATTGCATTCAGCCAAAAGATACAAGTTTCAAGCCTATTCAGAGCATGACAAAGAATCAGAGTAATTTTATTATTCCGAACTTATATAATGCCTAAGATTCGTTAACTTTCCAAGGAAGCATTTGATGAAAGTAGTGCAGAGATTTTTTAAACAGTTGTTATGAATTTAACTACAAAGAAGATTAAACAGAGGAAACACAAAACAGAGAAGTACTCACTGAAACATCCTTTTGGATCTGAGCTTCCAAGCCTTGTTCCCTGCATTAATTTCATAACCAAAAGATGTTCATTGCCAGATTAAGTAATCATCAAGCAGCACCATATCTTTAAAATCAGATATATTTTTTCCAAGACTTCCTTACATCACACGAAACAGAGCATCCTAAATGAGAATTAAAATAGTATACACATATAATAAAAGTTAACGGAATCCTATAAAAGCATCTTTTGAGATCACGTGATCATCATCCTTATAATTAAGCAAGAAGGTTCCTCCTAGAAGAAATCACAATTTACTCAACAAAAAAAAAAATTATAATTAAAATGCACCACAACCACCACCGACAGTGATCTGTTTCGAAATTAATCATGATTATTATGTTGCCAATAGTATAAAAACCCTACTTAACAACACTTTTATTTCCGTTTGAAAACCATATAGCAATTATATAAAGTACAAGACTACAGTAAAGTCGTATCATCATCCATTAATTCAAAACTTTATAAAGTTAGGTAGCAGCATTATTATTCCAAAACCAACACCTATTCTCAACAGACCATCAACAAGAGAATCATCTTATTAGCACTACTCCTCTAAGTAGCTCTACTTAATTATAAAAACTAATAATTAAAAGCTTAAAAGACAAATCTCATTAATAATTAATTAATTAAAAATTATTATACCTGTCCACCAGATAAAAGAACAACACCCAATTTGCCTTCATAGATAGTTTTTAATCCCATCTTCCACCATTTCTCTCTATCTTCCATTGTTCTTCCATCTACCGTTGATACCCAATTCTCCGGTACCGGTTCTATCGCCGCCACCGGTAAACCTATTTAACCGGAAATCAAAAATTAAATTGAAATGACAACAATGCATGTAATTAGGATGAAGCAAAAATAACATTAACAGATGATTACTAAATAAATAAAATAAAAACCTTGAGAGTGAAGTGAGCATCTGATGATCCGATCTATTCTTGGAAGATCCAAATTCTGATTTAAAAAAAAAAAACAAATCTGAGATCCAAAATCTAAACTACGAATCTTGAAAAATATTAATGAAAAATCAAGAAAAACCTCAATATCTCTAACGAGAAAATCTTTTTCGTCAGGTGAGAGCTCATCCCAAAGAGAGAAAATATCTTCTTGTCCGTAATCTTTCAACCTCTCAACTAAAGCTTGACGCGGTGAAGAAACCGCCATATGAGGAGGAAGAGGAGGAGAAGTCACCGCCGTCGTTGCCGTTAATGTTGTTCCATTCTCTCTCTCCATCGACGGTTCTCTCATTCTCTATCCGTAGATCTCTCTAGAACAAAAGAAAGAAACGAATCGATTTTGGGATTTTTGGATTTGTGACGTTTGGCTTAAGTGTGTGTGTGTTTTGTTTTTGGAAGGGACTTTATAAATTATAAACACGAGAGGAGTCGGAAACAGTGGCGAAGAAGACAAGAATCAACGAAATCAATCAACGTGTAACAAAACAACAACTGTGACTTGTTTAAATTACTGTTTTACCCTCTCTTCTTTTTTATCTCCAGTCTCATGCATTTCTCTTCTCTCTGTCAGAGTTCCCCGACAGTTTGTTTGCCTATGCCCTTCTGGCTTGTTTTAGCGGGTTTTTGATTTTTTTTTTTTTTTTTTTTTGTGGAATTATTAAAAGAATAAAACTATTCATTTTAGATCCCATTTCTTTTCTTAATTTTTAACAGCAGATCCCATTATTTATATATAGAAACAGATTAGATCTCAATCTTAATCGCCGATAAGAAAAGATCTCAACACATATTTGTAAATTTATACTATTTTTTTTTAAACTAAACTCATAGAGAAGTAAATATTTATGTAACTAGGATTTGTATGTTAACTTATCATCAGTACAGTTTGATTTCTAGTTTTGATATGTATGGTAGAGTTTCAATTTACTCTAAAATATTATTATTGGAGAACATGCTTTTCGTTGAGTTCTTTTTTTCTTTTATTATTTTAAATGTCGATTTTAAAAATTATCTAAAATAGACAATAAGGGTTATATAAGTTTTTTTTTTTTTCATTTTGAAACTTTGATTTATATAAGTTGGATTAGTTTCCCATTTTCTGTTAAAATATGACTGACCGACATATATAGTATAACGGGAACTTTCAATTGCGTGATGTAAGAAAATATGTTTCTTTGTATGGGGAATTGTTTTGTATTTATGGAACTACGGTGCAATGTTATGGGTTGTTGGAGTTTTATACCATCGCATCTTCATGCATTATGATTATGCATATGTATTGTCGAAGGATATTTAATATTACTACTAATGGTCACACGACGTGAAATTAATAAAACTACTAGATATATCTATCTAAAATTATTAAAATTGGGTTCCATACCTACGTAGCCTTAGGCTAAGTCATGGACTAAAAGTTATACGGGTTGGTTTCATGAGTTTCTACAGAAGAAATAATAATTATAAAAATCAGAATCCCCATAAAACGTATTTACTACTAGTACGTACATAACATACGTAATTGAAAACAGTAATTTAAGGAGTTTACTATTACTATTATTTTAAGGAATTTGGACTAAACCAATCACTAATAATAACTAATGTTCAAAACATGGTTGTGTTCATCGCACATTTGAATTAAACATCGTACACTTATAATCTTATTAAGATCTTTCCCGACTTCGTGTTCAAGTGGTAAGTAGTCTCAGAATTCAGATACATTCATACATTAACTTACTTTTCTTCTATATTGAATCGATTTATATATTTAAAAGATGGTGTTGTAATATTAAGGAAACCCCGAAACTGTATCGTTTTTGTTCTTATATTATAAAATTTAGCTGGTGTTTAATTCATTAATTTACTGCTAGTTCAATGTGGAGAAATTGGAGGAAGGTACAAATCGAGTATGAGTGGAATTGGGGCCTCTAGTCTATAGTGCACCCAATATTACTTTAATTAACAAAGACAGCTAAACAAAAGTTAGATAATAATTTAAAAGAATAATGATTACAGTACATATTTAAATAGCATTTTGAAGTTAATTTTTTTTTAACATTGGGCCATCATTGTTCGCCAAAAAAAAAGAGGAACATTGGCCCATCATTTCATTTGGTCATAGACTTATATAATCGACTAATCATTGGTTCTGTTTCTTTTTTTTTTTTTTGACCTCCATTGGTTCTGTTTCTAATCTACAAATAATTATTAGAAAAAAATCGCATTAAAATGTAAGCAAAAGACTCAGAGCTGGTGACAAGAGTTAAGAGATTTGGTAAGTTGATTATTCAATTGTTACATCAAACTTAGTTAGGCGGGCGGTCGCAATTTAGGCCTAATCAATTCAGACAGCTAGGTGTGGTATCTAATACTTTTAACTTTTAAGTACTACAGTATATATTATCTATTAATAATTTACTAATATATTAAATGCTTAACTATTCCAATATTTAAAATTATGAAAATATAAGATAATTAGAATTTAGAAGCAAAACATAGATATTCTTTATATTATTTTTATGTTTCACACAAAATGTCGTTTAGTAAAGATTATTTGTATGTTTCAGATTAAGTATGGTAAGATTTTCAATGTATATTTTGGTATAAGGATCTTCATTTAAGCTCAAAATCCATAAAAAGATATCAAACTTTCATATAAATTTTAAAGATATAAGAGAAATTTTAATTAGTGTGAAAGTATCAACTAAGTAATCCTTGACACAAAAATCATGCAAATAGAAATATATATAGTTATGTGTAATTTAGTTTGGGAGAATCATTTAGTGTCTATCTAACCAATATTTGGTGAATCATTGACCATCATTTGTATTAGTAAAGGTTTTAGTCGTTTGTGTCGTCTCTCAAAATGGTAATACACACAAAGACATTCACAACTGGACGAGTAAGGCTATATATCTACTTGGGACCGTGGCACTAAGTGTGGTCACGCTATCTGGTATATAGAAAACTTACGGATGGCTGATAAGATCGACCAAAAGCCATATCATACTTCATCCTGATTAGTTGTCTGGTCCTTGAACAATAAATGGACCAAATGGACCGAGTTATCTATCTGAAGTAGTCCTAAAGCGACAAAACTGTCTTAATTCATTAGGGTGTAAGATAATTATACGTGATATAATATTGTTCTCTTCCTAACGTGTACGTAGTATTATAAAGATGAGAATGATTTAGCTAATTTGTAGTCACATCTTCCTAAATAGTAATATAAGGAAATATATATATATATATATATATATATATATATATATATATAGTTGATCTGTATGTTTTCTGCAAATAGATGACTTCATCCTCGCACATCTGGGATTCGTTTGCTGATCAATTGGAACAAACGAAAACTTAAGTATGTAAATATACTCAAGTGCTTTGGATATATACATGTTCCAAATTTTATTTTAGTGTAAAGATAAGTATCTTTTTAACACCGAAAAGAGATTCCTTTCTGTTACTATATTTGATCACAAAAAAACTCATTTCTCATCTTTACAAAAATATCATTGTGTTGTGTTGTTTGATGTGACGTTAAATTGTGTTGTTTTGATATACCGTTCTGTTGATCAACATTAAAAACAAAACAAAAAACAAAAACAAATATATATATAGATTTTGTTGATATTTCCCACGTGAATTGTATCTGGTTTTTGTCCGATTTTGTTTCTTACCGTATAGCAAATTTAAACTTCGTAGCGTCCTCAAATCTTGATTGTTTCATTTTCCACACGTTTACCAACAAAGGAAATGAAAAATATCGTTGCACTTGCATGCATGAATGGGCTTCTGAAGAACCAAACACCAATATATAAATGGGCCTAGAACACTTTCATGACTGGCCTAATCTTTCTCTTACACTAAATTTTATATAGTTTTCATGTAACCAAACTTTATAATCACCCATTGATGTTTTTCCTCATTAAAAAACCATTTTGGGTTATGGTGCTATCGATTGGTTATTGACTACAAATTAAGAGTCAAATATAAATGATAATGAATATTATTAACAAAAGTCAACCTCAGAAAATTTGGCCACTCAATCTCCCTTTTTAAATTGCTATTTATTAAAATATGATAAAAGGAAATAAAAAGATGTAAGCAAAAGACAAGAAACTTTTGGAGTGGAATTGGACTCGGATTAAAAGGGATGAATGCCTGAGAAAAATAAATAGCGCACCAAGAAACGATAATAGATTAATTATACAGGCGTGATTATTGATTAATACTTTAAATTATCTTTTTGAAAACAAAAAAGTTAGGGCCAATATGGAATCGTAATCCTTTATTTGCTAGGTTTCGTGTCACCAAACAAGTATGCATCAAATTAATTAAGCTTAAGAAATAAGTCAATATTAAGAAACGCAAAACTACTATCTGTTGTAATTATTAGACATCTCCAACTTAGTAATCTTTTTCTTGTGCAACCGAACTCATGACTTTAAAAGATTGTTTTTGTATATAGTGTTCCATATTACATCACTTATCAATATGCTTACAACGGGTAAAATTGCTATTGGTAATTAACATATATCTTTCACTCGATCAAAATAACTTAAAACTGGATTACCCACACACTGTCACACTGAGAAAGGCTATGGAATGGAGTATTACATGAAACATGAAATTGGAAAAACGAGTGCTTTTGTGTTTGGTGATTTGAAACCTTACATTATAAACATTTAATATTTCATATTGCCCCTTACTTTTTGGCTACCGATAAAAAAGAAAGATTATAACGTGTATCAATAATAATCACGCTTGCATATTTAATTAACATATCCAAGTTAGTTTAATTTATTTGTTTGGCATCATGTGTCCACTTTTTATAATAATTGGACCCAAAAAAAGAATTAAAAGAAATAAACCCTATTGCCCCTTCTACACCTTCCTCCTTCGCCCTAGGTTTTTTCTTTTCTTTTTGGTATGATCAGAAGCTCAAGTCTTTAATTTCTAATTGTATTAACACAACAAGCATGTTGACAAGCAATAAACTATATGTATATCGTAAACAGTATTTAGTTAATAAGTTTTAATGTTCTTCATCTAAATTCCTTCAATTTTGCGCCAAATATTATATATTTTTAGTTTCATTATCAGAAATTTTGTTATCGATCAAAGAAAAAAATATATAAAAAACCTTTGGTCGGCAAACCAACATGATCTTTATTAAAGCAGGAGAGCAAAAGAATAGAAGTTGGTCAAACCTAATGTAGCAAGGAAATCAAGCCCAGTAATTGGCTTCTCACACGATATTAACTCATCAAAACAATACGAATGAAATTTTGATAAACGCATTAATTGTATAGAGATATAGAACCAAATCATCGTAAAGGATTACCTAGCTAGTGACTATGGCCCGGAGTCCGATTCTACTCCTTGTGCACTCTTGAAACGCGGAGCTTTTAATACGGCCACGCCTTCTCTCTCGCCAATGCAGAGGTCGAAACAAACAATTTTCGGGTATGTACCTATAACATCAAACCACCGTCCTTATACCTCATGTCAAGGAGTTTTGGCAACCGGCCGCATTCACTTGTGGCGGAGGCATATTGTGGTACGTAATAGGCGGATTGTGGATTATAGGTTGGCCAAATAACAAGTCTGATGACAATGTCTCTATCTCGGAGGCAAAAACATGTTTTGGAACCCAATTAGTTCCTAACTAATCATATATTGATTGCGGGAAATCTTTGGAATTTAAAACTAAACTAATCCCCAAGAATCTAAAATGTTTGAAAAAATAAATATTACAAAGAAAACAGTAACCATTTGGCTAGTATCAAATGGTTCATGTCATGCTGTTTATAGGAATCTAAGTTTTATAGTTTGTTGCGAGTCTGCATGTTAATGTCTAGGCCAAAGATTAATACCTACCAATATTACATTATTAGCTTCTATAGAATATAACACTGATTGAAAAGTATTCCTAGATCCGTCTTGTTACCGAAAAAATGTGACAAGTTCATGTCTCAAACACATCTTCAATTGACGTACGATCTTACGCAGACCGCATATAACACATCTTCGGTGGCTTAGATACATATATATAACTATATGTAGTTTTAAATGTAACTTAGTGGACATACCCCACTCGCATATAATATTGTCACCACCACCGATCGTATCACATACACTTTATATTCTCTAATGCACATATCCTCTAGACTCTTAACCAACAAAATAAAAGAAGAAGCCTAAAAAAAAAAAACGGTTCGAAGAAAGGCAAAAAAAATGTTAAGGGAAGAATGCACTCCAAGTTCATCATGGTGGGAAGATGTTCAACATCATCATAACGATCATGCAAACTCCATTACTTCGACGTCGTTTTACCATAAGAGTAGTAATAATATCTCAAACACAAACGTTAGCTGTGAAGAAGACAATCTCTCGATCTCTACCGTAAACGCTTCGAATCGTTTGGACCTAACTGCTGAATCCTCGAATCATCACTCTCTCTCGGCTCCGGCTCAGCCTCCCTCCTCCTCCGATGAGTTGCTCCGCGACCATGTCGCCTCTTCTCACAATCATCTATGGAGTCTTGCCTTCTTGTAAGTATCTATCTATCAAAACACTTTATAGTTATCTTATCTACTCATGAATTATTCTTCTTTGACTTTCGCGTTATTACTTGCAATTCACATAGCGGTAATTGTAGATTCAAAGTTTAAGGTTTAAAGTTTTACGCTCCATTCCATAAAGATATCTTCTAGTTCATATTATTGTTATTTTTCTTTGTTTTAAAAAGGAATGAATATGCTTTATGCTTCCAGGTCTAAAAAATAAAATAAAATAAAACGTTAGAAACAAAAGAGAGGTCTAAAAGTTAGTTTACAAAAGTGAATTAGTAGCTCTTTTGAATTATTGTTCCCCAATAAATGATTTAACGTTTGATTGGTGAGGGTATGCCTATAATTTTGCACTTATATAAGATCCATCTTTTATTATTGGCCACTCGAGATATGTAGTTTATTATTTTTTTTAAAGTAAAAGAAAGTTGTAGTAGTTAACTATAATTAATATATTTGTTTTTGGTTATTGCGTCTAGCTACTAGATCAAATATTATGTTTTACAATTTTTAAAATACAATGTTTTCTTTTTGTAGCCATTACTTGAACAATATATAAACGAAAACGTAAAACGCAAACGAAGAATTACCATTTTGTATTTGCTTAGTGCTTACAATTTCTCAAAATTATTTTTAGTGAAAGTATTGCAATGTAATATGTATAGTGTCTTATTCTGTAAGCAAAAAACAATAAGCTAGCATGTAAATTACCCATAAATTCATAATATATATAAAGATATAGAGTTCATATTTACCTTAAGTTTTGTATAAATATCACATTTCTAAAATACACACATTTATATATAAAATGAACAGGCCTGGTAGAAGCTTAGGAGATCAAATGATGGATCATCATCATCATAATCACCACTTAGCATCTTCAAGAAACTCATCAACAACATCAGAGTTACAATCATACGAGCCAGCCTGCGATAACGGTAACGGTTGGGTCTATGACACAAACCAAGTTAGGTACGATCAAAGTAGTGACCAACGGCTGTCAAAGTTAACAGATCTTGTAGGGAAGCACTGGTCCATCGCGCCACCGAATAATCCCGACATGAACCATAACCTTCATCATCACTTCGATCATGATCATTCTCAGACAAACGACGATGTTTCTATGTACAGACAAGCCTTGGAAGTGAAAAACGAGGAAACTCTTTGCTACAATAATGGCTCAAGTACTGGTGGTGGTGGTTCGTTGTTCCATGATCCTATTGAAAGTTCTAGAGGTTTCCTTGATATAAGGTTAAGTCGGCCATTGTCGGATATTAATCCGTCGTTTAAGCCATGCTTTAAGGCCTTAAACTTATCCGAGTTTAACAAGAAAGAACATCAAACGGCATCACTGGTACGTATACGCTATACCGAATCTGTTCATAACTTCATATCATCAAATATATGATGCAATAGTGTAAAAGGTGTTAGATTCATTCACCATTCAACTCCACAGTAATACAAATATTACCAACTAGTATATATATGTACCGACGTTAAACACGAACTTGGAAGCTGTATTTGTAGGCAACTGTAAGGTTGGGAACAACAAACGCCGGCAAGAAGAAAAGATGTGAAGAAATTTCCGATGAAGTCTCGAAGAAGGCCAAGTGCGGCGGTGGCTCTACACTTTCACCGGAGAAGGTAATCTCTATGCTATATATGTGTGTACGTAGTAAGTACGTATAAATGCATGCCAAAATAATGAGTTTTTATTTTTTAATCGGATAACTAAAAAAACAAAAACAAGTGAATATACATTTATCTACTTAAACAGTAAAATTGTACCTTTTTCTTTTTCTTTTTTGATGAAAGCAAAACTGTACGTTGACAAGCACCAACTTTGATAGTTAAATTTGTTTTGATAATAATCTTTATTTTTCTGTTGAAAAATTGGTAACTATTAGATTTTTTTAATTATTGATGTATTTAGGTATCGAGACTAATATTGCAAATCTGTTTGAAAAAAACTATACTGGTTAAATAATTAGAAAGTCAAAACCGTTATACAGTACTTACATTATTATTTTGGAAAAAAAATAAATAAATGGCAGGAACTACCCAAAGCCAAGCTTCGAGACAAGATCACGACTCTACAGCAAATTGTGTCTCCCTTTGGAAAGGTACTACAAAGATAAGACCGTATTTTTTCTTTCTATTTAGCTTTTAATTTCTTTTTCTCTCTTTCAACGTTCCTTTATATGTTACATGGAAGAAAGTAAAACATTTGGTTTGAAAACATTTCAGACGGACACTGCTTCTGTGCTTCAAGAAGCCATCACTTATATAAACTTTTATCAAGAACAAGTAAAGGTAACGTGCTTTATATATACGATAAAATGTACGAAAATAATAATTGTTGCCTACATATGCAAGCATATATACCCATAATTACTTATATTAATTAACAATTTGGTTGGTGATTTTAACCACTATACAGCTGCTAAGCACTCCTTATATGAAGAACTCAGCAATTAAGGTAACATTTGAAGGAGAAAAAGGTGTTAAAATATTTTAGAAAATAAAATTTCATTTAGTTATGTATGGTTGTAGGATCCATGGGGAGGATGGGACAGAGAAGATCACAACAAAAGAGGACCAAGACAACATCTAGATCTAAGGAGTAGAGGGCTCTGTTTGGTTCCTATTGCTTGCACCCCAATCGCGTACCGCGATAACAGTGCAACTGACTACTGGAGTCCCTCGTATAGAGGTTCTTTGTATCGCTAATTATGAGCAGGGTCAACTGGTATAGCTAGAAAGTGTGTAGAGAATACCATTTGATTAAATTTATGGTAGCGACGATAAACCATTTGGTGATTCTGCAGAACGAAAAGAGTAGTATGTGCATAGATAATATATATGCATATTAATCAGTGGGATGGGAGACACAGTTGTTCCTTAAACATTGTGATATGGTCATATAAAGAAGACAATAATTTTGGAGCTTGATTTAGGTATACTACAATGCAGCACAGACTAGTCTATTAATGCACCTTTAAAACATACACTAGTGATTAGGCGTTACTGTGAAAAATTTAGCTAAGCCAGCAAAATGATGATAGAACTAGAAGAAAACGAAAAACAAACTACATAGAACAAAAAAAAAATAACTAAGCCAACAGAGTGATAGAGCAGGTTAGCTGATGATGATAATCCATACTTGATCTGCTCCTTCTTCACAGACTGAGAAGACTTGGAGAGGCCAGGAGATGTATGGCAACGTCGTCGTGGTTCTGGCATCTCGGAACGATACTTGGGCCTAGTTTAAAGTGCTTGACTTGAGTTGCAATGCATCATCATTCATACTAAGATCCTCCACATAGTCTACAAAGGCCTGTAATTTGCAATCACGATCAACTCCAACACCTTGGATTTCAACACTTTGGAAAGTTTTCCTTTCCGGATTGAAGTAGAAAACATTCAACGGTGCAAGTGTAGGTGCAGATTTCATCAACAAAACAATGTCACCTGTAGCGGTTACCCCATGAACAGAGAGGTACTCTTTAGCATTAAAGACATCAATCTCATCCCTCAAAGTGAAGTCATACTTGGACCATTCCTGTTTCTCAACATCCTCTAGAACACGCATACGCAACTCAACAGGTGCAAACATACGTTCACACACCAACTTAATCCCACCTAACTTCCCCTTATAGTTTATCAATTGATCAAAACGGCTTTCTACGCCTACGAACTTGAATGTCTCAGACCTAACATCAAAGCAAACTATCACATCGTATATACCATGTTGAGCTGAGTAATACAAAACACCATCGATGCAAATCCTTTCCCAAAACGGCTCATGTGTAAAAGGACACTTGATCTCCCTCCACCTCAATTCCTCAGCTCCCAGTGTCAAGATATAATGATCTGTATCATTATCAGCTATATACCCACAAGTAGACATGAACAATACCTTGAATTCCTTGTTAACCGGATCAAACCCTAGATAGCTATACGAACCACCTCTAAGCTCAGGTAGTTCAGGTAAGATCACATACTGACCTGTGAGAGGGTTACATATCACACGGTTTAGATCTTCATCTTCCCTTGGGATACACATCTTATGGAAATAGATCAATCCAGAGGTATAGCTACAATTGTATTCGCTTATGCCTTTGGAGAACTTGATATGAAAATCAGCGGCGGATACTACAAGAGAAGACTTCTCAGATGGATTATGAGGCTGAGGAGTTGAGTAAAAGCTCCACTCACCATCTTGTCTAACCGCAAGTAAGAGTCGTGGACGAGCTTTGGACCTGGTTAGAAACAAGTCGGTGAATTCCTGACGGCGGAGGATGGATCTCCATGGCTTTGACACACGCAGCGACACCTCGCTGCTGATTTTGCTGGCAATCTCGAAACTATCTCTGTGAAATACAGTTTTGCACCAGAATCCCTTAACCTTTATTAGTGAACTGCAAGTGCCTTTTATAGTGGCTTACATAAACAAGAACAGACTCAACGAGAAAATAGGAAACAACTAAGACCACTAACCCAACTTAAGCCACTTGACTCTAACAGAACATTGACTCGGTAAACAACATAACTGAAGCAAATAAAACGCAAAGACATAACACAAAGACATAACACCTTAACCGATCCTAACAAACCCTCCCTTGAACTTAACTCTCCGAGAGATTAAGTTCACTCAAAGTGATCATTCCAAATGCTGCTCTAGCCTTCTGAAATGACACCAGCTTCAATGATTTCGTCATTGCATCTGCAAGCTGCGACTCCGTGTTGCAGTAGACGAGTTTGATGACTCCTTGCTTAGTTAACTCTCTCAGGAAATGATAACGCACCCGTATATGCTTTGACCTTCCGTGCATGACAGCATTCTTGGACAGTTTGATGGTTGAAGTGTTGTCGCAGAGAACCACCATTTCATTAGCTTGTTCATGACCGATCTCTTCTAGTATTCTCCTCATCCAAATAGCCTGACAAGCACAAGCTACAGCCGCGACATACTCAGCCTCAGTAGTAGAGAATGTCACAATGGGTTGTTTCCGTGAAGACCATGCCACAGCTCCTCCACTCATCATAAACACATACCCCGATGTACTCTTGCTGTCATTGATATCACCTGCATAGTCGCTGTCTGTGTACGCCACCAAGTCACTCGTTGTTCCCCGCTTGTACCAAATGCCACACTCCAACGTTCCTTTGAGATAGCGAAGAACTCTCTTTGCTACAGCAAGATGCAGTTGAGTAGGTGAAGCCATAAAGCGACTGAGTAGACATACCACAAACATAAGATCAGGCCGTGATGCAGTCAGATACATCAGACTCCCCACCATTTGCTTGTATAAAGTTGAATCAACCTTCTCACCCGTTTCATCTCGACCAATCTTTTGACCAGGAACAATCGGATTGCAGACCGGATTGTGATGTTGCATTCCAAACCTGTCAATAACCTCAGCAGCATATTTTCTTTGGCAAATAAAGATACCTTTCTCTGATTGTATCACCTCTATGCCGAGAAAATATCTCATCTTCCCCAGATCTGTCATGTCAAACTCTTTCTTCATGGAACACTTGAACTCCTCTAACAGCTCATCATTGTTCCCCGTGAACATCAAATCATCAACATAAACACTTACAACCAAAATGTTACCTCCAACTCGCTTGATGAACAAGGTCTGTTCATTTGGACTGTTAGTGAAGCCTTCTTTGACAAAGTACGCTTCTATGCGGCTAAACCAAGCTCGTGGTGCTTGTTTTAGCCCATAGAGAGCCTTGTGCAGCTTGTAGACCATTTCTTCCTTTCCTAGAACTTCATAACCTTGAGTTGCTCCACATATACCTCTTCTTCTAGCTCCCCATGTAAAAATGCAGATTTGACATCTAACTGATAAACTCCCCATCCTTTGTGAGCTGCTTCGGCAAGAATCATCCTCACAGTGTCCATTCGAGCTACAGGAGCAAAAACTTCAGTGTAATCCACTCCATACTCCTGTGCATAGCCTTTCACAACTAACCTCGCTTTGAACTTATCCACCTCTCCCAACTCATTTAGCTTGGTCTTGTAAATCCACTTAACTCCGATTGCTTTAGCTCCATCTGGTAGTGCGGTGAGGGACCATGTTTGATTTTTCTCAATGGAGCTCATCTCTGCATTCATCGCTTCTTTCCACTTTTGATGTTGAGCTGCTTCTTGGAACTGTGTGGGATCGGAGATGGTCATGAAGGCAAGATAATCAGCATTGAAGACATCAACCTTCGCCATGTTGATTTCTTCCTCTGTGTCAGACAGTTCCTCTCCAGAGGTATAGTCCGCAGCCCATACTGGTAGTCTTCGAACTCTGGTTTCTCCAACTTGAGGTGTTGCAACGTCGATTACATCCTCTGCATCATTCTGCTCAGCTTCTTCATTCTCATCACCTTCTTCATTCATTTCCTCTCTTTCACTGTTCTCCCACTCAAGTTCAGTATCCGGTTCAGCTGAATGAATCTGCTTCCAAATCCACTTCTTCTCTTCTTCAAAGATCACATCTCGGCTGATGTGAATTCTTTTCTCCACTGGATCGTACATCTTGAAAGCTTTCGATTCACTACTGTAGCCTAGCAAGACACACTTCACGCTTTTGTCATCAAGTTTGGTTCGTTTGACATCAGAAATGTGCACATGCCCCACACACCCAAATATCTTGAAATACTCCACTGATGGCTTCTTATCACTCCATGCTTCCTCCGGAGTTTTGTCTTTCACAGCCACTGTAGGTGATCTGTTGAGAACGTGAGTTGCCCATGCTACAGCTTCAGGCCAAAACGTACGTGGGATCTCTTTCTCTCGCAGAACTGTTCTCACCATGTTCATGATGGTTCGATTTTTCCTCTCAGCAACTCCATTTTGTTGAGGAGTGTATGCAATAGTCAGCTGCCTCATGATTCCATGCTTGTCGCAAAACTCCTTGAATTCTCTAGAATTATATTCTCCACCGCGATCTGTTCTTAAACATTTGATGAACATCCCAGTTTGTTTTTCAACAAATGCTTTGAACACCTTGAAATGATGCAGAGCTTCTGATTTCTCTAAGGCAAAGTAGATCCATGTTTTCCTAGAGAAATCATCAATGAAACTGATCAGATACCTCTTCTGGCTGTTTGATGAATGAGTGATCGGACCACACAAGTCTGAATGAATGAGTTGCAGCTTCTCGGTTGCTCTCCATGTGCTTTGCTTAGGGAAAGGCACTCGATGTTGCTTCCCTTTCACACAAATTTCACAGGTTGCTTTGACTTGTTGAATCTCTGGCAAGCCCTCGACCATCTTCTTGTTATGCAGAGTGAGTAAACCATTGTAGCTTAAGTGACCATAGCGATGATGCCATAGTTCGGTATTGTCAGGAGCATCAGTTTGCAGACACTGCAACGCTTCTCCTTCACCCTTACTTCCACTTGTTTCAGCAATCAACACATACATCCTATTTGCAGTCATGACAGATTCGGCTATCTTTCCTCTTGTGGGATGAAAGATGCTACACGTCTTTTGTTCTCCTCCCTTGAATAGCAGATCCATCCCCTTTTCTTGAAGCTGTCCAACACTCAGCAAGTTGTTCCTTAACTCAGGAACGTAGTAGACATCACTTACAGCATACGTTACTCCCCCAAGCACAAATTTCACCATACCGACTCCAGCAACCTCCAGCTTGTGATTGTTACCAAGTTTCACATGGTGAGTGAAATTTGTGAACAGCTCCGAGAACATCTTCTTGTCTCCACACATGTGGTTTGAGCATCCCGAATCCACAAACCACACATCACTTCGTTGTGCTCCAAGAAGCTCCACATACGCCATTAGCAAGACTTCTTCTTTCTCACCAATCTCAGCATAGTGTGCCTCGTTGTTCCACTTTGGACATTCGAATTGAAAATGTCCCAGACCATGACACTTGTAACACTCAACCGTTGCTTTGTTGAAAACACGACCTCTTCCTCCTCTTCCCCTGCCTCGGCCTCTAAATGATCCTCTGCCCCTTCCTTGGACATTCACATTTAGAGCCTGCATTTCTTCTTCAAGAGGTGTCTTCTTGAACTTCTTTTCATGAACCGATAGTGAACTCTGCAATTCATCAATGGACATGCTTCCTGTGTCTTTGGACTCCTCGATTGATACTACCACATAAGTGAATTTGTCAGTTAAGGTTCGAAGAATCTTCTCCACAATCTTCGAATCTGACATCTCTTCTCCATTGCTCCTCATTTTGTTTGAAACCGCCATGACTCTCCCAAAGTAATCATCGACGGTCTCATCCATCTTCATTGATAAGACCTCAAACTCTCTTCTCAACGTGTTGAGAAGAGATCGCTTCACTCTCTCATTACCTCCAAACTTCCTCTTCATTGAATCCCAGATGATCTTGGACGTCCTCCGATCCAAGATCTGTTCAAACCCCGTTCGATCGATTGCTTGAAACAGAAAATGCTTCACCTGGTGATCCTTCATCTTCAGATCCTCCTGATCTCTCATTTGTGCGGCGGTTGCTTCAGCCTCTGCTGCCAACTCGGTGTAACCGTCTGCTACCAAACTCCATAAACCTTTTGCTCTCAACAGGTTCTCCATCAGCTCGCTCCAATGATCATAGTGACCATCAAAGTGAGGAATCTTCGTCAATGTCTTGTCGTCACTCATCTTTCTCTCTCTCTCGCTGGGATTAACAGTTCGCTCTGATACCAAATGTGAAATACAGTTTTGCACCAGAATCCCTTAACCTTTATTAGTGAACTGCAAGTGCCTTTTATAGTGGCTTACATAAACAAGAACAAACTCAACGAGAAAATAGGAAATAACTAAGACCACTAACCCAACTTAAGCCACTTGACTCTAACAGAACATTGACTCGGTAAACAACATAACTGAAGCAAATAAAACGCAAAGACATAACACAAAGACATAACACCTTAACCGATCCTAACAATCTCGACGATGAGATCAGTCGGGATCGAGTTCTCCATTTTTGCTCCGTCGTGTTTTGTTGATCGGAATCGGACGGCGAGAGTAATATGAAATAAATATCTTCTTCGACCTAATTAGATGATGTTAGAGGTCTTTGGTGGATTTGAAATTGAACTTATTCAAGCCCAATACGTATATGGGCTTTTTACCATCAAAATCTATGTACAATTATCTCAAATACGATGACTTGAACCGATATTAAACCACTTAAAACCAACACTAAACCAAATTTAAAAACCTGACCACTTAAAACCAATACTAAACCAAATTAAAAATCTGAACCATCTCCTTCTCTTCCTTCATCATCTCCCGATCACGAAACAAATAGAATTAGTTTCCATCTACAATTCTATATGTTAAGAATTTTTTTTGCAAATATACTGAGTTCAAAATGTTTCAAAAGGAAATAATATAAACCCCTTCCCGAGTATCTCAAATCTTTTTATTCCAAGTAAAGGTAATTACCAAAAAATTATATTTTTATCTAATATATCACTTTAAATTAGGTACATAGATATTAAAATTTATGAAATTAATCTTATAAAATAAAAAATTATTTTGTTTGGTTGTAAAAATTGTAAAGAACTAGATTTTAACTTGCAGTACATCCTGAAACTATATTTTTACTAAAATTATTAAATTTAAAGTTGTGGTTGTTAATTAATTTTATTTATTTAATTTGATGTTTAAAATTGTATTTATATAGTTGTATTTGATTTGTTAATTTTAGGATTTAACTTGTGTATACCGCACGACAATTCGTTTTCTACATAATCATAATTTAATCAGTTTAAATATTCGTTTTCTACATAATCATAATTTAATCAGTTTAAATATGTACAATATTTTAAAATTGATGGTGTTAACAAAATCATAAAATGATGATTTACCCTTATTGTAGCACCAAATTGATGGTAATATAAATTTATGTTAATATCAATCAAAACCGTCCGGCCATATGACATTTTCCCTTAGGCATATTAGTACTATTTATAATGGTTTTAAACCATTGCCTAAACCTTTATACCCGATGTGGAGCGTAATACATACACTTTTTTGACTGAGTAATATAAGTATGTTTTAAAAAGTTCAGTGCAACATAACTTGTATTTTTGTTATATGTTTTCATGTAATAAAATCCTATTTTTAAAAGAAATAAAATCATATTAGAATGAAAGGAAATAAAAAAATTGGAAAACTGTAATTGGATATATTAAGGAATAATTTTAGGAAATTTTGTTAAATATAATAAATATTAATTTCTAATTTTCTTAACAAACAATAAATGTTAATGGCATAGGATTGTAATATTATAGAACTTCAAGTTTTTTTCTACAAAATGTACTTGCAAAATATATATATACAAATTAATTGAGACTTATTTGGATACATAAAAAAATAGAATAATGTTGATATGTCTATATTTTGCATCTCCTTAGCCTGTATTTGTCATGCATTTAGGTAGGACAACTAGTCGTTTTGCATCATTTTAGAACCTCTTTCATACACTTTGCATGTTTAGGAAGTTTCTGCATCATCCTTGCATACATTGTGCATTTCGGAGTATTTCAGGTGTCTAGGAGACGTTGGAAGCGCAGAGGATCGAACCACGCTCAACCTCCGCGATCGAGCAACTCTCAACCTCCGCAATCGAGCCACTCCCAGATGCATCAATCGAGCCATCCTCAACCTCATCAATCGAGCCATCCTCAACTTCCACAATCGAACCATCCTCAATCGCCTCAATCGAGCCATTATTCGAGCCACCGGTCGGGGGATTCAGCTTTCGATGTCTTCATCAAAGTTGTAGAGAATTGAGTCATCTTTCCAATGCCGTTTATTTCGAGCCAATCGGAGGTGTGGTTCAAAAGTTATCAAAGTTTTAGTGGAAGCGTATACATCCAGGTCGAGTCGTCACCCGTCGACTCGACCCTCCAGCTCGAGTCGCCACCCGTCGACTCGACCCTCCAGCTCAAGCTGCTGCCCGTCGACTCGACCCTCCTCCACTCGAGCCAACACCATCCCCCACTCGAGCCACTACTCGTTCACACATGTCAGGAAGACGTTCCGCCTTACACGCTTCAGGAGATTCCTAAACCGACGCTTCACCTTGTCGTTTTAAGTTTTAGAGATTTACATGTTTTTACTATAAAGACATTTTGTTAAGTCTTGACCAGATCATCTTATCTTTTATCTCATTTTGTTCTGAAGGTTTTACCTAGCCTCCAAAACCGTCTCGGACTTTGTATCTAGATATCTTTTAATACATTGAGTATTTTGCATTTGATTTCTTCTACAAACTTGTTCATCTCATTTTTACCTATCTAAGAATGCTTGTTTCAATGTTTTCTGAGTTTGTATCTTTGGTGATGATTTTCGGATCTGAGTAGTGTGTTAGTTCTTGAGGATGGGATAGATTAGGTGGAGGATCTTAGGATGTAGAGTGTTTAAGCTTTGGTTGTATGATTCCCTTCTGGACTAGAGTTAGAAATATTAGTTTTTCTTTGATCAATTGGGACTAGGTTCGAGACATTTCCACACCCAAAAGGTGTTTGATGAAATGTCTGACCAACTAGTGCCAGAGACTTACGTTCCTAGCCTAAGAGATTAGTTGTCTAGGATGTTTGTTGACATGAATGAACTTGTTTGTAATGCCTGCTCGACCATGTTCCTCTAGCGAGAGCTAGGTATGGAAGTGGTTGAGTCTGAGTAGCTTTTGCCAAGAGATTGGATTAGCTAGGTTGTGATGTTCATTGTTTAGGGATAGTTTGCTTGTGGTATGTTAGATACTCTGTAGACTAGGATACTCCACCGACATCGATTACTCCCATCCTTAGGACTTTTATATTTTTTTATTGATATTACATTCCCAAGACTGTTTCATTTGTTCATACTTAGAATCGTTTTCGGTTTCGCTTATTCTTGTTTGCTTCTTGTCATACATTTTCGTTTCTGTTTCTGTGTCTCATTTCCGTTTTATATTTTGACCATTCTAGGATTGTTAGAAAAACACTCTTTTTGAATTGGCTTAACTTGTGACTTCTTGATTGCATCTTGAATTACTAACATCATCCCATTTGGATTGACACATTAATTACTACAACTACGTAAGGTTAATTGAACCTACTAGGATAGACACAAAAATTCTAGTATCAAATGTTAAACCGAGTTTATTCATAATGAGCTGGCTTTTTAGTTTTTGAGGCAATGGCACATTTGATAATAATATAGTAATTTTTTAGACATTTTCAAAATGTAGCTCTCTGTTAATAATATTAAGATTATATTAACATTTACACTCTCTTCTTCTTCACACACACACATTCTCTAAATTTAAGGTCCAAATAAGTTATTATATTATAATTGATTTGAAATTTCATTTTCCTTTTTTAAAAAAAATATTTAAATCATCTATGTTAGACCAACTTGGAATCGCATGTAAAATGAAATTTTCAAAATGTAACTTCGATCATATTCTTGTGATGCATGCTCAACGGTTTGTCTTCAACAATCTCAAAAACCATGCACAACTAATTCTAATAACCAAAAATTATATACGAACTAACGAACACATTTTTATAGAGCAGATTTAACTAGACAAGATACAAAGAGAACAAAAAATATGAGAAAGCTTTATACGAAACCGAGGTGAGGAGAAAAGAGAAGAGTACTCAAAAGCTTTAAAACAAAAGAAAAGAGGAGCACTCTTGCCAAGGCCAACGTCTCTGGCTCTGCCATCCATATACTCTCTCTTGTGTGTGTTTTGTTCTTTCTTGTTTATTAAATTAGTAAACTTTATCATATATACCAGACTAATGTTTTTGGCATATATCTAAACTATAGTATTTATAATAATACATTATATACATTATTATTTATTAATTTAGAAAATTTATCAAAAAACAATAACTCGACTGGTATAGAACTCACGATAAAGCCTAAAATTACTGATTTAAGTGGCTTATGAAATGAAATCAAATAAAATTTGTTTTGGTTTTAGGTTTGAGGAGATGTACTAGTCACAATCGTTTTATTTTAATGTTAAGATCCATAATCATATATTCTTAACGTCGTGTGATTCACTCTATATCTTTACACCTCCATAAGATTTACAAATATCTTTTAAAGGTGAATTCTAGCTAGTAAAATCTTTAACCAGATAAAAACTACCTTTTCTTTTGTTGCTACTTGCTAACGACGGTAAAAAACATGACTCATATATCATATCCTGAAAAAGTAATTTAGCCTTGGAGATCCGTCCAAACAAACTAATCCTCTCGGACACTTGTCCTTCACAACATTATAAGTATATATCCTAATAAATGCACGCAACAACAACAACAAGTCAACAACAACAAGAAAATAAAGAGATATACATTATATACACATCAGTAATATACTACTAGTAATATTGTTTCAAGTAAAGTAAGTTTCAAAAGGAAACAAGATAAAACCCCTCCGGAGGATCTCGTCCAATCTTTTTGTTCCATGTACAGGTAATCAAAAACTTAAGAATGTTGAATTGTGTTATTGCCCCATGGAAAAATCAAGATTTAAACTTCAATATAATGTATGATGACACTTTGTCACACAAAATTTTTGATATTTCGCCAGTGGAGAGAAGATTTGATCTTTTTGGGAACATTTCATTCTCTCTCTCTCTCTCTCTCTCTCTCTCTCTCTCTCTCTCTCTCTCTCTCTCTCTCTCACCCAACCAACACTTTCTCTTTCTATACGTAGCGACAATAATTCTGGAACCTCCTCTACATTACAAAACAAATAAGCAATATACATATACATATACACACAAGTATACATATAGCATTAGATATTATATAAACCTTTACACTCTCTTCTTCTTCACACACACACTCTCCAAATTTAAGGTCCAAAGCTCCCAATCAAAATCTCAATCTATCTTAGGGTTCTTGTTTTTTTTTTTTTTTTTTTTTTTGGTTCTTGTTTCTTCATCAATAGGGTTTTATTTTAAAACTGAGTGAAAAAATTTGAACTCTTTTTAATTAACATAAATGGTTAGAGAAGGTGAGGAGGAGGAAGAAGAAGAGATGATGATGATGGTGGCAACGAAACCTGCATGGCTTGAAGGACTACTGGCTGAAACTTTCTTCTCGAGCTGTGGAATCCACGAAACTCGCCGTAAAAGCGAGAAGAACGTCTTCTGCTTACTCTGTTGTCTCAGTGTTTGTCCTCACTGTCTCCCTTCCCATCGCTCCCATCCTCTTCTTCAGGTACTAAACTCACTTCCATCAAAATTTTCACTAATTTTCTCAAATTTTAATTGAAATTTTCTCGTTGATTTAATGTCAAATTTGAGAAGATTTCGATGACCCATGATTCGATCTCGAGACAATTTCAATACCCATGTTTTTTTGGTTTTTGTGATTATTGATTTTTTTTTTTTTTTAATTTGATGAAAACTTGTACTTACTTACACTTACACCTACGCAAACTAGAATCACTGCGTACGTATGCTTTATTCTGTTACTTCGATTATAAAAAAAAATCATGAAAGAAATATGTTTGGATTGTAGTGAAGTTTGTACTTGGTAACTTGCACCCAGCTTATAGACTTACAACCACGTTAGCAAATTCTCAATTTAAGCCTAAAGTTTCCAAAACCCTTGTTTTTATGGATTTTTTTTGGTGATTTTCCCAGAATTTTTCTCAATTCCATGGAAAAAATGAATTGATGGGTTTTGTTTTTACTCTGGCCTCGGATTCGAGTTTAATTGGAATTCACATGCACATAGTAGTAATCTTTGTAATTGAAAATTATAGAGCTTTTGAAAATTGTACTATAAAAACTTTTTATTTTATTTTAATGGACCTTTCATTATCATAAACTTTTTCTTCTCCCCAAAAATATGTTTCTTTTAATAATAATGTTCATCTTCTTAAAAGACCCTTTAAGCCATCTACTAAGATTTGGTTTCAGTTGTACTCTAATTAAAGTCTTAAACATATGATCAGTTCTCTAATTTATGTTGTCCATTGTTGATGTTTGAAAGCATGTATACATATTTTATGTATTTGATGATAGTAATTGGACTTGAATTGTCTATTGTGTGGGTTTGGTTTGTTTCTATATATAGTATGTATCTTTTCACATCTTTTATTTATTCTTTCTTCTTTTCAATTTGCTTGGTTCCTTTAAAATTTATTGTCTTCTCTGCTCAACTTCTCTTGAGCTGTTGCTTTCAAAGAACATCAAAGCTTTGACCAAATTCCTTTTCCTTCACTTCCCTTAACTTCTTTCCCACAGGTTTTTGTTTTTATCAATTTTAAAAATTTTAATCATTATCCACTATTCCCCAAAAACATTATTGGTGCAAGTAAATCCATCCTTGGTTTGATTTGATTTTTGGGATAAAATTTGTTTGCAGTAACTATGATGTCTACCCTATTGTTTTACATTTTATCAATTAAGCCCTTTCGTTTATGAATTGGCAGGTGAGACGATACGTATACCATGACGTCGTACGGTTGAGTGATCTTGAAAAGCTCATAGATTGTTCATATGTTCAGGTGAATACTATTTTTTTTTCCAAGGCTTTGATTTAAGTTTAACTTTTTTGTACTGATTGACAATTGTACATTCAGCCATATACAATTAATGGAGCCAAAGTGATATTCATAAACCAAAGACCACAATCAAGAACTAAGGTGTCTTCAAATGTTTGCTTCACTTGTGATAGAATCCTTCAAGAACCATTTCACTTTTGTTCACTTTCCTGCAAGGTAAATAATATACTCCCTCCGTTTCAAAATATAGGATGTTTTAGTAGAAACACGCATATTAAGAAAAAGTTACTTTTAAAAAATTTAACCATTCATAATCAAAACTGCATAATATAAAATATAAAATTAATCTAAAAATTGTATAAAAGTTGGAAATATTCTATATTATAAAACAAATTAATCTTATAAACATCCTATATTATGAAACGGAGGGAGTATTACATATTCATTCTTTTAGTTGAATAAGAAGATTAACTAAACCTTTTAGTTTGAATTTATCACAAGTAAATGTTTGCCGCAATAAAAACATGTAAATTTAGTTATAAGTTGTTGGCATAGTTGACCCATGAATATCAAAAGTGAGACCCAATAATTCTTGAGATTCACTTGTTGATTGTTTTTATTCTAGTAAGAATTAGAAATAATAATAGAATAGAATGATTGCTTCAACTTTTAACCATATGAAATAGTAAAGTTTATTTTTTAATAAATCATTACTCTAAAGATGAAATAACAAAACTTTGGAAAACAGCTGTTATTTTTTTCTTTCTTCATGCTTTGTAATCATGTGAAAAAAAATTCTTGGATTATGTGTTCATTTGTTTAATATTCTTAAACACATGTGCAAGTACAAAAGTGGGCACTTTCCTAGGTTATGAACTATCATGTCCAATATTAGCCATATGTATTGTTATTATTATAGTAGGACACAATTATGTTACCTAACAATGATTAAAAAAATTTGAATGCAGGTGGATTACTTATCATATCAAGGAGATGATTTATCAAGCATTCTCTATAGAATTGATGAATCGGATTTCACGTTCGAGGGTTTGAGAATGGACGGACATGATCAGCTCGAAGAGATGTCGACGATGGAGGATTCAGAGGATATGATGGTCATTTCGGATCAATCGGAGCAAGGTAACAACAGTAGTAGTAAGAGAGAGAAAAAGAAGAAGAACAAGAACAAGAACAAGAATCAAGAGAGCCATTACTTGCCTGGGATGGTTCTTTCATCACTTGGTAATAGAAGGAAAGGTGCTCCTCATAGGGCTCCCTTTTCATAAATATAAACAAAATTTTTTTTTATAAAAAATATGCATTCTATATATAATATGTATCGTGTTTCTTCTGTTAGGTACATGTTGTAACGGGTACGATAATTAGTACTCTTTTATCATGAAAATGTGTTTACTTTTATGGGGTTTTCTTTTTCTTTCTTTTGTGGGTCGAAATCACTTTTATTTTTTCTGTAACTTTTTTATTTTTTGATGAATTATTGGTCTCTTCTTAAATAAATAAAAAATAATAATAAGTGAGTAAAAAGAAATAATGAAGAGGACTCGTAGTTTGGGTAATTTTCATTGGGAGAGGGAAGAGACGACAACAGGTTTTCACGGGGACAGCTGAAAAGTATCATCAGCTGCGTCATCAATTACACCAACACCGTTTTTTCTGCTTTACCAATTCATTGGTTGCTTGGATTTTATCTCTTTGTTTTTATTTTATTATTGTTATCAATTTGCTCATGATGTACCTTACAAAAATGAATTCCCGCACAAAGTGTAATATAGTACTCGAATTCGTCTAATTTTATTCTATGATCTCTGTAGTATATTGCTTGATGTTTTCTTGAATTGGATACTTATTTAAATATTAATAAAATCTTTAGTCAAGAGTTATTTTAAAAAGATAATTTAACATCTATAATACTGTTAAAGTAACAGATGCTTCATCATTAAAAAAAACTTCGGACACATGTCGAAAGTACCAAGTATAAAACACAATTTTTGCTTACGTGTGTTTATTGTCTTAAGTCTTAACATCACATGTGTTTGAATTATACGTAAGAACTATAAGCAATACATGACTAATACATAACAAAAAGGAGGACACGTGATTTAGATTAATAATACCAATAATTAGTAAATTACTTAAGAAAAAGGAGGACCTAAGATTTTAATTTTTAAATACCAACAACTGGTGTACCGATTATGAGACTGGGGGAGTCTCTGTGTATCGACGTTTACGTTATGCTTCGTGGTTAGCATTAGGTGTACGGCGTACTATATGGAATCAAGCACAGAAGCGTTACCATACGCTGTGACCTTAACTAGAGCGTAACTACTAACTAGTACTATGCTTTTATGTTTTTTTTTTCATAATTAGCTTGTTATAGTACACTACAGAATTGCTTGCTTAAAAAAAAAAAAAAAAACAGTACTATATAGTATTGAGGAAATAATGGGTAAATTTATGACAGAGGAAACTTTGGAATTACTACTACAATTCAACGTTGATTTAGTAGGATTTTTTTTTTTCTTTTTTGACAACGTTGATTTAGTAGGATGCAATCAATAAAGTATTAAGTAATTAGTTAGTACTTAGTACCATATAACTAATTAATTAGTAGTGATTTTATATTACGTCATAACAAAAAAAAAATCAACGCAAAGTAACGCTAGCTAGAATTTGGAACCTAAACATGTTTGAACAATTAGGGTCTTTTATTTTGTGGAAATTTTTTTAAAGTTTGTCACAGTAGGTCATGTGTAGTGACAACACATTTATTAAAAAAAATATAAAAGAAAGAAACAAAACATTGGTTTTAAGTTTTTAACTATTGCTGTTTAGTTTTCACAATCCAATTAGTGTGGTTCTGAAAAACGTTTAATTATATAATGATCTATTCAATTAAAATGTAGGAACTCTATGTTTGTTTTTTTTTTTTTTTTCCTATTTTATACTATACATTGCATCTTAGGATCCTTTCATCGGGAATTAAACCCACCTCATGGTCGGGGCATTTGTCAAGTGTTTCTTATGAATAAAATAAACAATTACGGGTTATAAAAACATTTCAAAGGACAATTATGAAAGCAAATTAAATCGTTATTATAAAGACGATATCAGGATCTTTCTTACACCATAAAACTCCAAACCGGCCATAAAAAATACCGACGAAATACAAATTCATATATTGTATATTTGTATTCAGTTGTCAGTCGAAGCTTTAACGTTACACTAAACTATCAGAACTAGTGGTGATTCTAATTGATGATATTTAGACGGATGAACATGAAACCATATATTCAACAACACCAAAAAACCATAATTTCAACCAAATATTTGAAGGAATATAATTTAAGAAAATGTCACTCACGTGTGCGTATAAGATTTACTGAAAATATATATATATATATATATATATATATATATATTTTTAACACTGAAAGATTCTTTATTATTGAGTAGAAAAGTTAGCATAATGTAAATCAGAAGATTTACTGGAAATATTAAGGAATAATTATAAAATAAATGTATTAATAAACAAATCAACACATTTATCTAATTTTTATTTATTTATTAGAAATAAAAGGGGAATATATTTTCAGAGATTGATGAGGATATATAAAGCACATGGTCGGTCCAGTACTTCTTTGTATTAGGTTTCCATATTTGTAACAATCTATGCAACAGTTTGTAGCATAAGGCCATTGGCGTACATACAGTAGGTGGCAATACGGGCTTTTGACACGTGTATTTCTCTGCCAAGAATGCCTTCAATGTTCTTTTTCTTCCCCACATGCAAATGCAATGGCTTTGGTCTGAATATTTTGTTTGTTCTTAAGATAAAGTTCATTAGAATACCTAACTTAGTAAGGCTTAATAGTTAAATGTATCAGTAATTGATTTTTTTTTCTGGTTATTGGAAGCAAACACTATTTTACTAGTAGTATCTTATATACTGTCCTTTTGTTTTATCGATGATTAATTTCTAGTAAAAAATTATATAAAAAATATTAAAATTGGGTTATCAATAATTTTTAGTTTAATAATTTTTTTTTCTCATGACTAGTTTAAATACAGTTTTAACTTCCTGACATCAATTAAATTTGGACTATATAGAAAACAATAAAAAAAACAATATTTAATAAACGAAAGCTATATATATATATCTGATTTTTCCACCATTTTTTCGTGAGGATCTATATGATTTTTTTTTTCTTTTACAAAATAATAGAGAGGGAAGAAATATGGATCTTATTATTTGTTTATCGGAAAAAGAGGCATAAGGCGGAGAGATGGGTTCCCATTCACCAATTCAGACTTTCTCAAGAACCATGCCAATTGCCACCTGACTCCTGACGTTCGTTTCTTTTTCTTTTTCTAATTAAAAAAAAAAAAACTAGAACAATTTCATAATACTATAATATAATATGATTTCATTAAGTATTTAGGATGCACACCAAAAACAATAGCAATAAACTACACTAAGTAAAAGTTTATTATCAGTATTTTTATTTTCACAGCAAAATTCATATTGTTATTTTTTATCTACTTTTATACTATAAATGATTAAAAAACAAAATTTGGTCATTTTCGACAAATATAAAAATATATTAGAGTAATACAGTATGATTCCATACACTAATGCATCACTATGTATATATATATATATATATATATACCATATATTTATTTAGATGTAAATATGATAATGGATATGTATCACCTGGACAGCCTGTGCTTCAAGGCACAAGAGGTTCGAGGTAGTCGGACAGATAGGAAACAATAGGACGTGTGTGTCACATATACAGCCTTTAGTTGCAGAAGTCCACTAAGATCTCTTTCTCTATCGTCGGAAAAAATATCTATATATTATTTATATATGCTCCCTCCCCTCATATATATATATGTATACATAATAATATTGAATATATATACTGAGCACAAACATAAAGTGGAAATTATCATTAGTGCGACATTGACGTCACGCTGTACGTGGAACAACTAAAACTTATAACAAATTTGTACACTTCATTATTTTTTTTCGTATTCTACATTTTCACAGCGATAACCTTCTCCTCCATATCTACCCAATATCATCGTTGTGGTAACCAGATGATATTTATCTTGCAATCTTGTAATCTTGTAATCACTATAACTTTAAATGATTCTCTATATTATAAAACAGAAGTACACAACCTTTTTTGTAAACTATATAATTTTTATAAGTTATAGACAAAATATAAGTTGGTTACAAAAAATATTATAGATTAATTAGTCAAGCTGTGGGCTATATGAATACACTTAAAAATATTCCAAAGAATCTTCTTAAAAATAATATTTCAATGATTTATATAATTTCCAAAATAAAATCTTAACAATATATCACACTTAATCGTGATTTCCGAAATCTTATATAGTTGAAAATACACATGCCATATTAAAAAACTTTCACCAAATATAACAATTTCTCATAAATAAAATTACAAAATTAACAATATAAAACTTATAAAACAGGTGTATTTTTTTTCAAACCATCATATGTTATTACAAAATATTTTATCTAAAAAAACTTTTAAAAACAATTATATAAATTATAATTAATTCTATAATTATAATATATAAAGAGGAATTTCAATCCGTGCTAGAGTACGAATCCTAATCTAGTAATTTAGTATTTAGCTTTCCCTTTGCCCATCTAAAAAATTATTTTAGGTTATAAACCTAATTTAGCCCCGTAAATATTTTGTAAATATACTTGAGAGAAGATAATTCTACCTTGTAGTATTTTTAGTTAAGTTGGGCCAAAAATTTAGCCATTTAGTGTTTTACTTGAAGATACACAGAAAGATTTAAGATACCCACGTACATTTTGAAAATATACGTATTAGATGATATGTGTACCATGCTAAATTTTGGCGATTTAAAGAAAGGCGATAGCTTGGAAATTTTTGTTTTTGTGAGAGAGTCCTTTGTGCTCGAGGAAGTATTAGGAATTAATTAATATCAAGGTATGTCTTCAGTTGGAGTCGATACGATCGATACGATTAAATTAGTTTTTTTTGGTGTGGAAAAGGAGACAATGTCTCCTATGTATTATTATAAAGCAAGAAACTACATACGAACGGATCGTGAAATTGCAGTCTCATGGACATCCGCTAACAGCACCGGACCCATAACTTCCGGGCAAACATCAAAAGAAAAGAAACCAAACACCAAAAAAAAAAGCATAGTTTGCTAAACTGTCGGCTAGACGATTAGCTTCTCTATACACGTGAGTAATCCGGACTAACCAGTACTTTGAAATGGAGCTATGGCACAATCGCACCAGGAAAGCCAATGAATGAGCCTCACTCACCCCTGAATGTAGAAAACCAACCACCAAACGCGAGTCAACCTCCAAAATCACCCGCCGATATCCTCTCCCATGCCTGAACAAGCCCGTAATAAACCCCCATAGCTCTGCCAAAGGCGCGGAGCATATACCTATGTGCAGCGCGAACCCACCCAACCAGTCACCAATCTCATTACGAATCACTCCACCCGCTGACGCCTTCCCCGGATTACCCTGTGAAGCACCATCTGTGTTCACCGTGACCCATCCATCCGCTGGTTTCCTCCAAGCCACTAAAAGCTCAACCCTCGCCACCGAACCACAACTCGTGGTATCTTTAGACATATATCGCGAAACCTCCATTGTCGTCCTCTTGATAAACTGAAGCCTATCCTGACACCGCCATCTCTCGCCAATAACATCCCCACAACGCCACTTCCACCCCCACCAAGCGACAACAACAAACATCATCGACCACTCCATCGCCTGACCAGACCGTCGCCTCTGCAGATTGTGATTAAATTAGTTTGTAAAACTTACATAAAATATTTGTAGTTAAGTGTTTAGAGGTTTGGAGTAAAGAAATCTTCTTGAATTGCTTGGTCTCTATGTTCTCCATTTACACTCCAAATTTTTGAATAATAGTGAATGTTTGACAATTTTGGAACAGTTCTGTAAGTTGTATGATTATATCAATGAAGTACATTTGACTTGTTGGTAACTTCTTTTGAAATAATTTCACAACTATTTGACCCGAAAAGAAATACAAATCTCAAAACTAAGCATATATTCATGCTTAGAATAATGTGTTACTATATGACATAACCATTATGAAGCAAGATTTGCTTTAGAGGTTTAGAGGTTTTGGGAATCAAGCAAGATTTGCTTTTGTTATCCATTCATTACTGATTTTAAAACAACAATATATATATATATATATATATATATACACATATATGTAGGTGAAGTTCGAACTCCCCATCTCTTCAGTATAAGTGGCTTCTAATATAATATAGCCACACAGTTAAGAAAAACCAAGTTTCCTACAACTCATAATTCTCGTATGATGTGAATGATGATAAAACCTCAAAATTAAATGGTCACTGAGACTGGTGATAGATAAAACTAATTAAACAAGTCTTATAAATTCCCTAAAGTAATGTATTAAATTATTAATCAACCGCCAGGCACACATATGGCTCAGATAGGCTAAAAAAAGCGATACGACGACGGTTGATTATTCGTTTTATATGCAAAATGATTATTCATTATATATTTTGTTGATATCAGACAAAAGTTGCAAGGAGTTTTATCTCAACAAATTGACTAGTCAAAGAAATGTTTTTATTTAATATGTAGATATTTATTATTTTATATCTAGTAATATGGTAATTTGCGAGATTTGTTTTCAGATATACCAAGTTTTTTTCCGTTTGTAAAAGATTAAATTACAATATTGGATTGTCATCTAGCTCAAAATTCTGATGTTAACTTTCAAGTAGTAGAAAGTACAATCCGATGAAGTTATAAGTATAAATTGATTGTATATATTCGAAAGCTTGTGGATTCATAGATTCCAACATTATGCATTAAAGTTAATTGTGCAATCATGTTTTCTTGTTTAGGTATGTCGTATTAGCCTGCTTATTTCCGCAAAACTCGTATACTTGTTAAATGGAATCTTTATAACTGTAATAGGGGTTTTTAATTATCAGAAAGGTAAGATAATGAGTTTCATTTGGAATATTTGTTCGAAGAAAAAGAAAGAGAGAAAGAGTAAGGCATATGGTATGATAGAAGCTTTTGACCATTTACTCAATCATTTATGTAAATGGAACCTACATGATGTCGATATTTTTGTAATGTGTAGGCTTCACTCCCTAAAGGACCCACGTAATTATTTTAGAAAGATATATACCAAAAAAAATGAGCAATTCAAAGTATTTTATTTAATTTTTATTGAGTTTTCTTAGGATGTCCCCTCTATGCACATGACAGTGACTATCCACCTTAGTTATATAAACTACAAACCCCTATTTTTGAGACATAATAAAAGAGATACAAAAAGCTTTCAAGAAGAAAGCAAAATTATTTCAAGGAGTAACAATTTGCAATGGCAAATAAAGGTATTTGATTGTAAACTGTAAACAATGCATTGTCACTCACTCAGTCACTCCTTTAATATCAAGTAATCATTTATAAACCATTTTCGTTTGTGTGTCACAATATAACATTAACCGTTTATGTGCATGTATCTCTCGACTAAAGTTTATATATATATATATGTTAAATAATAGTGATATAAATGTGAATAAAAAAGGAGGGTTGAAAATGATGAAGGTGGTGGTGCAGAGAGGCCATAGAAAGAAAAAACTAGCTGGCCAATTTACTCCCTGCAGAATCTGGCAATCTATTAGCCTTTCTTTAGATGGGACCTTCTTTTGTGAGAGAAAGAGAGAAGAGAGAGAATAGTCTTCTCCATTAGATGGATCTGACTCACTGCTCCAAAAGATCACTCTCATTATTGAAAACACTTGTCAGTCCTTTTGGCCTCTGAGGACCTCCTACCGATCTTGTTTTGTCTTCTTGATTATAGAGTTCAGATGGGCGTGGCAATTAATTATCAGAAACTCCAGTTTAATTACAGACAATTCGTTTACATCTCAGTTGTATTTAAAAACAGTAGAAATTTGATGGACATTAAGTCAAGTGATTTATTTCTCCAAAAACTTTTATATTTTCTTCGGGGTTTTTTAGGCAAAACTTTTCTTCATATATATGTTCATATTTCTAGATGAAATTATTATTCAGAATGCAAAACTCGATTCAAAATTTTGAACTTGAAAAGTGAGAAATTTTGGATCTGTGAAAATTGGACCTCAATTCGAGTATAATAATTTTGATGCCAGGATATTTATAAAAAATTCTTTTTTCACATATGATTTGTAACTCTCTGATGTATAAATACAGATTTTGCTATTTTTGATATATTAAATTTAATTTAACATATAGATTATAATAATTTCGATGTTAGGATATTATTATATTTAATTTAACATATCATATAGATAATTTAACTAAGAAGAATTTTAATATTTTATATGTTTATGTGTTAATCAATCAAAAAAAAATATATGTTTATATGTTGATCAGTAAAAAAATTATGTTTTTTTTTGCGTATTTGATTCATATTTTTGGACGGATATGTGGAAGCTAATATAACTTAATGTATACGTACATTATATCAAATTTGTAAGTCGGATCTGGATATATCAAATTTGAGGATATATGATATGTTTTCATTTCTAAATGTATAAACATCAGAACTCATTGCAATTTATATATATCACAATCTAGTCGAAGACAAACCGAGTGTATTATTCTCTTATCAAATATATTTTTGGGAATGACATAATCTTATTTGATATGACAAGACATAGGATGGTATCTCTTCAATCTTAATTGCACTAATATATAATTATATAAAATGACAAAATATATGCTGTGATTGAACCAAATAGAAACATTTTGACCCATATAGCTTCTACTTACCTAGTGATCAATACTTGTGAACCTTTCATATAAACCCTACACAAAAGTTTGAGGAATTCTAACTTTTCTCGGATTAATATTTAAGTTTCTAGTTACATAATTGTATAGAACTTTACCACACAGTTCATCTTTTAGTTATCAAAGTCTGTTTAAGCATAAATATGGATTGTGTTTTTGCTATGAATAGCAAAAAAGATGATAAGTTTAGAGATAAAATTTGGAAAATAAAAAGGAGACTGAGATAAAAGTACTGAAGAAACAAAATAGGGCCAAATCATTGTCCTTCTCCTTTGACCATTCCCCACCCTCCTCTCTCTTTCATCTCCATTTATTTTTCTTTTCATTATTGTTAGAAGAACTATTATATAATTCCTTTCGATAAAACCAAAAGAAGGATTGAAGTAAAAGAAGACCACAAAAAGTAGTTATATATATTTTTTTTTGGGATTTTATATACAAAATTGAATATTTGTGAGTGTGACAAATCTAACATTTCTATTTTTCTTATAAAATCGTAGAATTATCACGTATTCCAGTTAAAATTATGTCCAGTGAAGTTTCATGTTTAATCAGAATTGAGTCATATATAGATTTGTTCGAGGTTTTAACCATAAAAGTATATGTAAAAATAGGGTAGCTTAGTTCTTTTGGTGTACATCATCATCAATTAGAAAATAGTTTTATTATTGATGATGATGGTCTTATTACTCATCACAATAAACAAATATGGTTTCATGCAGCAAAATAAAATACGACTAACGATTTTTACATACACGTTCACAATAAACAACTTTACATGCATAATAAAAATGTATAAGGTTAGCACCCGCGGTACAACGTGGGGTAAAATTATTTATAACTTATAAATTGTATTTGTTGGTTAAATATGTTATAATTATATAATAATTATTAATTTTATTGTTTAAACCATATAATATCGCAATATAATTTATTTTTACATAATATTAATTTAATCAATGTAATTAGATATGTATATTATCTGATACCGACAGTTATAACAAAATAATAAAATGATGTTTTACCCGTGTAACACCGAATTAATGATAGTTTTTAATTTATATAAATATCGATAAAATCTGTCTCGAGGTATTTAAACTCACACTATATCATCTTGATTTTTAATATTTATTGTGTATCTACAATATAATATTTATCATATTTAACTTTTTAGAAGTTTTAAATACTTATCATATTTAACCTTTTAAAAATCTTTAAAATAAAGAATCCAAATAAACCAAATATTTTTTTTAAAAGTTTGAATGTCTGATAAATCAAAGTTTCTACTCATTTGTATTCAGAATCATTTTGGTCTCTTTTATAGTATGACTCTGAACCATTGCCCAATATTTTTAGACGATGTAGGATATTATATCCGTATTTTTTTATTCATCTATTGAGTAATATTTGTCTGTTTTTTAAAATTCGTATTACATCATATACAGTAAAAATCATATTTTTTTTAAACTAAATGCATTATAGAATAGTTCAAGATAATTTAAATAAAAATTCAAATAAAAATGAAAGAGAATCATATATATATATATATGTTTGAAAGAGCAGAAGGACAAGAAATATAATCTGATGACTTAACGAAATTACATTAATGATCAACGAAATTACATTAATGATCTGATGACTTATAAAACTTCTAGTTACAATCAACAATTCAGTATTGAATCAGTGTATAGAATCTGTCTATGCTTATTTGAGGTACGATCCAGTGGTAGTGTACAAAGAGGAGAAGGACAAGAAATAAAAGGATGGAAATAAAGAGTTGTGTATAATAATAACAAGTTCGTTCTCATTCATTAATGATTGTTAAAGTCTCTGAATGGAGTTGTAAAAACAGATTGTACTATACCGGTCAAATCCGGTCCTACTCATTCTCATCTAACTCCCTTTGTATTTGTTTCTTCTTCTCTCTTCACAACTGTCCTGTCATTTTCTCGGTTTGGTTTAGCCAATATTTGAGATGTTCTGGTTTATATAATGTATTTTTGGTCGAGAAAAACCACATGAATTTTCTTCTTAACAACCAGCCCGACTCTGTTTCATTTCATCCATTGGGCCAGGAAACACAAGTCCAAATCACATTATTTCAAGTAACTTTTAGTATGAAGAGTCGAGATAAAAACAACTTGTACACCATTTCTTTAAGAGAAACCAAACTTAGCCACCATTATGAATTGCAGGAACACCAGAATGAAAGAATCTATAACGTAAAAGCAAACGAACAAAATAATCACAACTTCAAAGCAAATGTAGTGTACATCAGTCAAGAGTATCTCTCACTTGTAGAGTTTTTCCATGACATTCCTTAGCTTCATCACATCCACACCTACAATCTCTGCTTTCTTCACGCCTCCTTTGAAGAATTGTAGTGTTGGCTGCATTCAACATAATGCTCCATTAGATGGATCTCAGCACAAATAACATTAGAGCTCATATATCTTAGAATGTAAAGTTATCTTCGAAAGGAACAGAGGATGTTACCACAGCAGAGACATTTAGCTTCCCAATAGTATTTGTAAGACCGCCCTACAAAGATGCAAAGAAAAGATCTCTTTGTAAATGGAGTTTACAATGATATATTCCTCACAAGATGGCTTACTTCTGCGTGCGCAAAAACAAGTTTCTCTACAAAGCGACTTGCAACAACAACAAAATTTCTCTACTAAGCGACATAACTTGTTATGGATGTGACATCAGTAACCAGTAGTTACAGCAAGCAGAGTGTAGCAATTTATCTCAGACTTTCCATGAGTTAAGATATTCATTTGGTTCTACATATAGACTAATTAAAAGGCTTTAGATAGCAGAAACTTAAAAAGCCTATAACCACAAAACAAAACCATAAACATTGGTAGTTTCAGTCGCATGCTCATACTTGTATAGAATTATAAAAACCATTATAGTGAACACAGATATTTAAATGCAAACATACCTCGTCAATGTCGACCTTATATGTTGTTACATCCGGATATTTATTACTGAGCTCCAATATTACAGGAGCGAGAAGCCTGCCTGTAGTCAAACCACTAATACACAAATTAATACCACCACACCAATGAAAGATTACTATCCAAAACCATAACTTGCTTTCATGGAACTGACTAACTTACAAGGTCCACACCAAGCAGCAGTGAAATAGAAAACTGATGGCAAAGATCCATCTGAAGAATGTATACATCAAAAGAGAAGATAAAGCAGCTGAATCATACTAAACAACTCTCATATAGTTCCTGAAGTAGTTAACAAAGAAGAAACACAGGACAATTTATTCACCTCGAGCTTTGCTCAAAGCACTGTTGAACTCCGCCTCCGATTTCAACACTACAAAGCTGGATCTATCTAACATTTTCAAGTAGCAAGGATCAGCAAAAAATATCACACAAATAGAAACAAGGGTACTCAATACAAACAATATGATTAACAGACTCCAATCCAGTACCCTCAAGCTAAAGCTCATTTTGTTACCAATTCAATCTCGTTTCTTAGCAAATAAAACAAACACCTAGACCCATACCATAGATGCTAACACTACACCAAATTCATGTATCTATAAAAAAAGACTACCACAGAACCAAATTAAATTTACCTTTTGCTGCAAAGCAAAAGCTACTTCGATCAGGAAGAGGAGTGTTTAAGAAGTTAAACTCAGTCGAAACGTAGATAGTGGAAGCAGCTAAGAAAGAGTTTCTCCCAATCTGCAAAAATACAAACGAGATTTGGGAATAGAATCAGAGATGGTCTCGATATAAAGATGTCTTAAGACAAAGAGAGAAGTTGATAAAAACAAACCTGATGAAAATTAGACCATTGACTCTTCATCGTATCAACACAACAATAAGGTTCTGATTTCAAAGATCCCTCCTTTTTCGTCGATTTAGGGTTTCTCAACTTTTCCGATTTGAAGGTTTCTGTTTTTTCCCCAGCGTTCTCTTTCTCTCCCGCCGCGCACGGCGAAGTGTGACTCTAAACAAAAAATAATTTACAAAATGGTCCACACAAAAACTAGACGTTCTAAATTAGCCCCGTTAAAACATAATACAAAGAGCCGATGTCGATTCTTTTTTCCCCGGGGAATGACTGTGTAGACACGGTACGACGCCGTTTGAGACGAACCCGAGAGTCTAAAAAGGCCAACTTTTTTTTTTTGTTCTTTGTCGTCAAACCCCACAAGGCCATAAACCCTAGAACTTGAATCTTCTACTCGAAATGCAGTTTCTTGCGAGGTCACTATCGAAATCGATAAGACCTTCGTTGATATCAACTGCTACTAGTCAATCTTGGGTTCTTTCTCAGCGATGTCATTCAACTTTTTCTTCGGGAATTAGTAGCCGTACTCGCGGAGCTGAGAAATCGTCGGAGGAGTGGCCGAGACCGGCGGAGGTACCTTACCAACCCAAAATCGCGAATTCTATTGATTTGATTGGGTACGTTCACCAACCAGTTCAGTGCGACTCTACAACCGATGGAAAGTTCTGGGCTGGAACAGTCATTTCCCATGAACCTTCTTCTGATTCCAAATCCGAGTCTGATTCATCTACTAATTTCTGGTTAGTCTTTTTTTTTTTTTTTTTTTTTGATGTTTGAGAGTCTTTTGCATGTTGGGTCTCAGAACTGAGTTAAAAGTTTTAAGACTTTAAGCCATGATTTTGAATTTTGTGTAGATTTGATTCTTGTAAAGTTTAAGTCTTTAAGCCATGATTTTGAATTTGGTGTAGATTGGGGTTTTGTAAAGTTTAAGACTTTAAGCCATGATTCGTGTCAATCTTTTGCCTAACCATTTCTACATTCTGCTTTAAAAGGAGATTTACTGGAATTTTAGGAAGTTGAAATTTTGCAATGATCTTTGTTAGGATTATGTAATGGTATATTGTATTGATACGACATTTTGTTGGATTCTGTGAACCATTCAGGATTCCGCTACTGTTTGAAGGGGATTTAGCTCATACGGCTAACTCTTATTTGAAGAAAAACGATCGGGTTCACATTACAGGACAGATTTTAGGAGATGTGATTCAATCTGGAGAGAATTCTGAGCAAGCGTATGTTCAGATGTTTAAAAGCTTTCATGGTAGCTTTTCACATCAAGTCATGGTTCGTGATCTCCACTACATTGAAGGTTCTAAACCTTTACCAAAAGCTTTGCCAGCGTTGGAGCAAAATGAAGGTGTGCTAAAGCATTCTGGTAAGCTTCTTTTACTTACGGGTTTGGGTATCTAAAACCTATGATGGCTAACCATATGAATGTTTGGTCTTCTTGTTCTTAGCTAGCGTTAAAAAAGTAAGAGAATTTGGAAGTAATCGTTGGACTGATCTTGTTGATTATCCGAATGAATGGTTTGATTACCGAGAAAGCAAACAGAATGGATCGGTAATTGAACTTATCCTAGTGGGTTCTATTTGTTACAATGCCGTGATCCATCTGTCTAAAAAGTTTCCTTTATTTCTTGATATCTCTCTGTCTACAGGTACATCCTAAACACCCTGATTTCAAGAAGAGAGACGGAAGTGAAGCGCTTTGGCTTGACAAAGCTCCCAAAGAGATTTTGTCCGAGCTCCAAGACGTGAAGTTTGATATTCCAAATTACTTGAAACAACCAAAGGGTAAAGGAAACAGTTTTCTTACCATTAAATCTCAAATACTTCTGTGAATTGGAATGACAGCTAAACTTCTTTGTCTCTGACTCAGAAGATGCATTTTCGACTTTGAATTTTGTTTAACAATCTTGCTTCTGTAAAACATGTGAAGCCGGAGAGGAATCATGGAAGGACTTGGTGGGAAACATGAGTAATTGGTGGGACAATAGATTGAACAAGGTAAGAAAGAGAAAAAGAAAACCTTTACCTTTTTAATCAAATCCTTTCTACATCTACTATAATAACATACCAATCATTCAAAAACTCAAACCCCTGTAGAGAAACCCAAAAGCTCCGGATTTTAAGCATAAAGAAACCGGTGTAGGTCTCTGGCTGAATGATTCTCCGAGCTGGGTGTTAGAAAGACTGCCTCCTCCAAAGAGCACATGAAGTGACAACATCTACGGAGAACTAGAGATGTTCTGACCAATGTTCATGTTGCGTCTCTCTTTCTTTTTTAGGCTTCTATGGATATAGTTGAAATGTTGGTCATAGGCGTTTTATCTTTATGTGCATATATATTAGAAGAACATAGAGATTCTGTTTTCAAGCAGAAAGAAACAGAGATGTTCTAGTCTCTTCGGCTCATTTATTTAATTAAGTTATGGGCGTTAGTCCAATTCGATTCGTTAAAATACTAGCGTAATATCGAGGTTTCTCCTTGTGTCCAAGTTATGGTCAACGATCATCCGAAGTCCATACTTCATCAGATCGTTCCCCGTTATTGTTCCCATCAATTCAGCCATCGCAGCCACATCTGCTATTTGCTGTCAATAGCTTAGATAACAAAAAAGGACACCACAAAGTGGTTCTTCTACTTGTCGTCATCAACTCTCTCAGATAAGAAAAGATCTTAATATCTCTTCTCTCTCGTACCAAAGGCCAAATCCCGAATCACCGTAGCTGCGATATTCATTATGTCAATGGTATGATATGCTTCGGATATGGTCAGCAACAACTCATAACTAACCCTAGCACGGGTAAGTCCATTTACTTACCAAAAGTGAAATAAAAAAACAAGATAATTTAAAGCTTTTTTTCGGATACGAGCCGGTCAATGGGCAAATATAAAGTATTATGCATGTCGGAAAGAATGAATGATTTTGAACGTTGCTTCTTCAGAACATCAAGTTTTCAAATTGGGAGGAGTACAAACAGTTGAACAATCGTGGAAGATGATTGAATGTAACACTCTTCACCGCCCCATAAAACTAACGGTGTGTGCATGATGGGTTTTTAAGATGGCGCTTTTACGGGGGAAGATATGTTGGAATGGTGCTTAATGAGATTCGATGTGAGGACCGATAAGTTGGATCTCCATTCAAGATTAAACGAAAAACTTCATTTCATACATTTGACATGTGCACATGGGTTGTGGAAGATGCTGAGAAATGGTCGAAGATACGTTTCTCGAATCGTCATTCGATGTATTCATTTGGACTAGGCGACGCTGCGTGCGTTACTCGTTAGAGGCAATATTCATACGGGTGAGATTATTTTGTATGTTACGAATGCGATGTAAGATACGGTATGACTTATGTTGTCTATTACCATCTCAAGAAGAATAAGCTTAGGTTTATAAATGTTGAATTTGATTTAGGAACTCTGTTCACACATATTTCTGTAATGATACCTTTTTTGGATTATGTAGAGAGTGTGCTATGCTCTTGTAAGGAGATCATTATTGCAAAGGCAAAACAAGTGAGGGCCAATTTTGCCTTCTACGGATATGAGAAACGTGGTAGTACTTATGTGTATAAATTGAGATAAAGAGTCTAGACGAGAGACATATATGCATGCATGGTTAAATTTTAAATAAACAGAATCAGTTTTCAAGTGAAAGACAGATTTGTAGCGTGAAGACAAATTTGATTTTATTAACTATTGTGTTACAATTTGATGTTATAAGGATATTAGAAGTAAAAGTCTGAAGAGTCCAACACTGATTCATGACTTCAAGTCTTTTATTCTTCATCTCTTTCTATGCCTGCACTTCCACCATGCATACAAAGTAGAAACCATCCATTAACCTTTATTTTCACAATATTTTAGGTCTTTCCAATTTTTTTCTTAAGTTTATATATATATATATATATATATATATATCCCTTTGTACAGTTATTGATACGAAGGGGAAACATTTCTTCAATAGTTACAAAAAAAATTGTAATAACTCATTAAAAATACAGTTTCTTTGACATTTGCTAAAAACTGTTAATTTAACTATTGTTTTCCTCTTGTTTATTGAATAGAAAAATATATACCTCAACGAGGTTTGCCGTGACATTGACGGAAGCAATTCTGAAGGCATTTGAGCGGAAGTGCACCGGTGGTGGCACAACCTTGAATGCAATTTTCACGGCATTGAGCCATCGTCTCTCCATTGACAATTTTCATTGTCATTACCATTACCATTGTCATCACAAACACTATTACAATTATCGAATTCCAATTTGCACCCATATCTTTTGCTTTTTTTTTTTGCCTGTTTTTTTTTTTTTGTTTTCTTTGGTACTTTAATGAATAGTTTTTAGCTATCCTCTATTTATAATCTTTTCTTAAACTGTTACCTCTTCTTAGTATATTTTTCTTTATCGCAGAATCTTTTCTTGGTCATAGTTTCTTTTATTCTTATCTGTTAACATAAATTCCTTTTGTACGTTTAATTTTTTTTTTTTCTGGAAATCCAAATAATTTTTTAAATTCCACATTATTCATTTAATGACTTATTTTTAGATTTTAAAATCCATATTAAGTTTTACATGGATTTTTTTATAACAATAAATGAATTTGAAGATGTAAAATAGAATGATTTAAATCCAATGATAAAACATGTAATTTCAAAATCCATGTGTTTTGATTTTTATAATTTTTAATTCTATATGGATATAGAATTCACTTTTTTAATAACAGTACCTTAGTCAATGTGAGAATTTGGAAAAAAAAAGAAAAATGAAAACATAACAAAAACAAAAATCATGTGTTATTCTATCATTGATTTTAAAATAGTTATCAAACTTAAGTGTTATGGTTCTATGATTTACAAATAATTTTTAAAATCTCATATTATTCATTTCATGATTTATGTTTGGATTTCAAAATCCACATTACGTTTTAAATGGATTTACTTTTGACAATAAATTAATTTGAATGTGTAAAATAGAAGGATTCAAATCTAATTATAAAACATGTTATTTCAAAATCTATGTTTTGATTTTCAATTTAATATGGATTTATAAATCACTTCTCTAATGACAGCCTCTTAGTCAATGTGAGTCTTTGAGAAAAAAGAAAAATGAAAACATAACAAAAACAAAAATAATGCGTTATTCAAACATTGATTTTAAAATAGTCTTTGAGAAAAAAAGAAAAATGAAAACATAACAAAAACAAAAATAAAGCGTTATTCAATCATTGATTTTAAAATACTTATCAAAATTATGTGTTATTGGTTATATGATTTACAAATATTTTTAAGAATCTCATATTATTCATTTAATGATTTATTTTTGGATATCAAAATCCACAATACGTTTTAAATGGATTTATTTTTTGACAATAAATAGATTTGATTGTGTAAATTAAATAGAAGGATTCAAATCCAATGATAAAACATGTTATTTAAAAATCCAAGTGTTTTGATTTTCATAATTTTCAATTCTATATAGATTAAGTCAATGTGAAACTTTGGAAAAAAAAAAATGAAAACATGAATATTGTCAGAAGTGGGGTTTGAAAAACAAAAATCATGTGTTATTCTATCATTGATTTTAAAATAGTTATCAAACTTATGTGTTATGGTTCTATGATTTACAAATAATTTTTAAAATCTCATATTATTCATTTCATGATTTATGTTTGGATTTCAAAATCCACATTACGTTTTAAATGGATTTACTTTTGACAATAAATTAATTTGAATGTGTAAAATAGAAGGATTCAAATCTAATTATAAAACATGTTATTTCAAAATCTATGTTTTGATTTTCATAATTTTCAATTTAATATGGATTTATAAATCACTTCTCTAATGACAGCCCCTTAGTCAATGTGAGTCTTTGAGAAAAAAGAAAAATGAAAACATAACAAAAACAAAAATAATGCGTTATTCAAACATTGATTTTAAAATAGTCTTTGAGAAAAAAAGAAAAATGAAAACATAACAAAAACAAAAATAAAGCGTTATTCAATCATTGATTTTAAAATACTTATCAAAATTATGTGTTATTGGTTATATGATTTACAAATATTTTTAAGAATCTCATATTATTCATTTAATGATTTATTTTTGGATTTCAAAATCCACAATACGTTTTAAATGGATTTATTTGTTGACAATAAATAGATTTGATTGTGTAAATTAAATAGAAGGATTCAAATCCAATGATAAAACATGTTATTTAAAAATCCAAGTGTTTTGATTTTCATAATTTTCAATTCTATATAGATTAAGTCAATGTGAAACTTTGGAAAAAAAAAATGAAAACATGAATATTGTCAGAAGTGGGGTTTGAAAATCATGTGTTATTCTATCATTGATTTTAAAATAGTTATCAAACTTATGTGTTATGGTTCTATGATTTACAAATAATTTTTAAAATCTCATATTATTCATTTCATGATTTATGTTTGGATTTCAAAATCCACATTACGGTTTAAATGGATTTACTTTTGACAATAAATTAATTTGAATGTGTAAAATAGAAGGATTCAAATCTAATTATAAAACATGTTATTTCAAAATCTATGTTTTGATTTTCATAATTTTCAATTTAATATGGATTTATAAATCACTTCTCTAATGACAGCCCCTTAGTCAATGTGAGTCTGTGAGAAAAAAGAAAAATGAAAACATAACAAAAACAAAAATAATGCGTTATTCAAACATTGATTTTAAAATAGTCTTTGAGAAAAAAAGAAAAATGAAAACATAACAAAAACAAAAATAAAGCGTTATTCAATCATTGATTTTAAAATAGTTATCAAACTTATGTGTTATGGTTCTATGATTTACAAATAATTTTTAAAATCTCATATTATTCATTTCATGATTTATGTTTGGATTTCAAAATCCACATTACGTTTTAAATGGATTTACTTTTGACAATAAATTAATTTGAATGTGTAAAATAGAAGGATTCAAATCCAATGATAAAACATGTTATTTAAAAATCCAAGTGTTTTGATTTTCATAATTTTCAATTCTATATAGATTAAGTCAATGTGAAACTTTGGAAAAAAAAAAAAAATGAAAACATGAATATTGTCAGAAGTGGGGTTTGAAAAACAAAAATCATGTGTTATTCTATCATTGATTTAAAAATAGTTATCAAACTTATGTGTTATGGTTCTATGATTTACAAATAATTTTTAAAATCTCATATTATTCATTTCATGATTTATGTTTGGATTTCAAAATCCATATTACGTTTTAAATGGATTTACTTTTGACAATAAATTAATTTGAATGTGTAAAATAGAAGGATTCAAATCTAATTATAAAACATGTTATTTCAAAATCTATGTTTTGATTTTCATAATTTTCAATTTAATATGGATTTATAAATCACTTCTCTAATGACAGCCCCTTAGTCAATGTGAGTCTTTGAGAAAAAAGAAAAATGAAAACATAACAAAAACAAAAATAATGCGTTATTCAAACATTGATTTTAAAATAGTCTTTGAGAAAAAAAGAAAAATGAAAACATAACAAAAACAAAAATAAAGCGTTATTCAATCATTGATTTTAAAATACTTATCGAAATTATGTTTTATTGGTTATATGATTTACAAATATTTTTAAAAATGTCATATTATTCATTTAATGATTTATTTTTGGATTTCAAAATCCACAATACGTTTTAAATGGATTTATTTTTTGACAATAAATAGATTTGATTGTGTAAATTAAATAGAAGGATTCAAATCCAACGATAAAACATGTTATTTAAAAATCCAAGTGTTTTGATTTTCATAATTTTTAATTCTATATAGATTAAGTCAATGTGAAACTTTGGGAAAAAAAAAAATGAAAACATGAATATTGTCAGAAGTGGGGTTTGAAAAAGAAAAATCATGTGTTATTCTATCATTGATTTTAAAATAGTTATCAAACTTATGTGTTATGGTTCTATGATTTACAAATAATTTTTAAAATCTCATATTATTCATTTCATGATTTATGTTTGGATTTCAAAATCCATATTACGTTTTAAATGGATTTACTTTTGACAATAAATTAATTTGAATGTGTAAAATAGAAGGATTCAAATCTAATTATAAAACATGTTATTTCAAAATCTATGTTTTGATTTTCATAATTTTCAATTTAATATGGATTTATAAATCACTTCTCTAATGACAGCCCCTTAGTCAATGTGAGTTTTTGAGAAAAAAAAAAATGAAAACATAACAAAAACAAAAATAATGCGTTATTTAAACATTGATTTTAAAATAGTCTTTGAGAAAAAAAGAAAAATGAAAACATAACAAAAACAAAAATAAAGCGTTATTCAATCATTGATTTTAAAATACTTATCAAAATTATGTGTTATTGGTTATATGATATACAAATATTTTTAAGAATCTCATATTATTCATTTAATGATTTATTTTTGGATTTCAAAATCCACAATACGTTTTAAATGGATTTATTTTTTGACAATAAATAGATTTGATTGTGTAAATTAAATAGAAGGATTCAAATCCAATGATAAAACATGTTATTTAAAAATCCAAGTGTTTTGATTTTCATAATTTTCAATTCTATATAGATTAAGTCAATGTGAAACTTTGGGAAAAAAAAAAATGAAAACATGAATATTGTCAGAAGTGGGGTTTGAAAAACAAAAATCATGTGTTATTCTATCATTGATTTTAAAATAGTTATCAAACTTATGTGTTATGGTTCTATGATTTACAAATAATTTTTAAAATCTCATATTATTCATTTCATGATTTATGTTTGGATTTCAAAATCCATATTACGTTTTAAATGGATTTACTTTTGACAATAAATTAATTTGAATGTGTAAAATAGAATGATTCAAATCTAATTATAAAACATGTTATTTCAAAATCTATGTTTTGATTTTCATAATTTTCAATTTAATATGGATTTATAAATCACTTCTCTATTGACAGCCCCTTAGTCAATGTGAGTTTTTGAGAAAAAAAAAATGAAAACATAACAAAAACAAAAATAATGCGTTATTTAAACATTGATTTTAAAATAGTCTTTGAGAAAAAAAGAAAAATGAAAACATAACAAAAACAAAAATAAAGCGTTATTCAATCATTGATTTTAAAATACTTATCAAAATTATGTGTTATTGGTTATATGATATACAAATATTTTTAAGAATCTCATATTATTCATTTAATGATTTATTTTTGGATTTCAAAATCCACAATACGTTTTAAATGGATTTATTTTTTGACAATAAATAGATTTGATTGTGTAAATTAAATAGAAGGATTCAAATCCAATGATAAAACATGTTATTTAAAAATCCAAGTGTTTTGATTTTCATAATTTTCAATTCTATATAGATTAAGTCAATGTGAAACTTTGGAAAAAAAAACAATGAAAACATGAATATTGTCAGAAGTGGGGTTTGAAAATCATGTGTTATTCTATCATTGATTTTAAAATAGTTATCAAACTTATGTGTTATGGTTCTATGATTTACAAATAATTTTTAAAATCTCATATTATTCATTTCATGATTTATGTTTGGATTTCAAAATCCACATTACGGTTTAAATGGATTTACTTTTGACAATAAATTAATTTGAATGTGTAAAATAGAAGGATTCAAATCTAATTATAAAACATGTTATTTCAAAATCTATGTTTTGATTTTCATAATTTTCAATTTAATATGGATTTATAAATCACTTCTCTAATGACAGCCCCTTAGTCAATGTGAGTCTTTGTGAAAAAAGAAAAATGAAAACATAACAAAAACAAAAATAATGCGTTACTCAAACATTGATTTTAAAATAGTCTTTGAGAAAAAAAGAAAAATGAAAACATAACAAAAACAAAAATAAAGCGTTATTCAATCATTGATTTTAAAATACTTAATAAAATTATGTGTTATTGGTTATATGATTTACAAATTTTTTAAAAATCTCATATTATTCATTTAATGATTTATTTTTGGATTTCAAAATCCACATTACGTTTTAAATGGATTTATTTTTTGACAATAAATAGATTTGATTGTGTAAATTATATAGAAGGATTCAAATCCAATGATAAAACATGTTATTTAAAAATCCAAGTGTTTTGATTTTCATAATTTTCAATTCTATATAGATTAAGTCAATGTGAAACTTTGGAAAAAAAAAAAAATGAAAACATGAATATTGTCAGAAGTGGGGTTTGAAAAACAAAAATCATATGTTATTCTATCATTGATTTTAAAATAGTTATCAAACTTATGTGTTATGGTTCTATGATTTACAAATAATTTTTAAAATCTCATATTATTCATTTCATGATTTATGTTTGGATTTCAAAATCCATATTACGTTTTAAATTGATTTACTTTTGACAATAAATTAATTTGAATGTGTAAAATAGAAGGATTCAAATCTAATTATAAAACATGTTATTTCAAAATCTATGTTTTGATTTTCATAATTTTCAATTTAATATGGATTTATAAATCACTTCTCTAATGACAGCCCCTTAGTCAATGTGAGTCTTTGAGAAAAAAGAAAAATGGAAACATAACAAAAACAAAAATAATGCGTTATTCAAACATTGATTTTAAAATAGTGTTTGAGAAAAAAAGAAAAATGAAAACATAACAAAAACAAAAATAAAGCGTTATTCAATCATTGATTTTAAAATACTTATCGAAATTATGTGTTATTGGTTATATGATTTACAAATATTTTTAAAAATCTCATATTATTCATTTAATGATTTATTTTTGGATTTCAAAATCCACAATACGTTTTAAATGGATTTATTTTTTGACAATAAATAGATTTGATTGTGTAAATTAAATAGAAGGATTCAAATCCAACGATAAAACATGTTATTTAAAAATCCAAGTGTTTTGATTTTCATAATTTTTAATTCTATATAGATTAAGTCAATGTGAAACTTTGGGAAAAAAAAAATGAAAACATGAATATTGTCAGAAGTGGGGTTTGAAAAACAAAAATCATGTGTTATTCTATCATTGATTTTAAAATAGTTATCAAACTTATGTGTTATGGTTCTATGATTTACAAATAATTTTTAAAATCTCATATTATTCATTTCATGATTTATGTTTGGATTTCAAAATCCATATTACGTTTTAAATGGATTTGCTTTTGACAATAAATTAATTTGAATGTGTAAAATAGAAGGATTCAAATCTAATTATAAAACATGTTATTTCAAAATCTATGTTTTGATTTTCATAATTTTCAATTTAATATGGATTTATAAATCACTTCTCTAATGACAGCCCCTTAGTCAATGTGAGTCTTTGAGAAAAAAGAAAAATGAAAACATAACAAAAACAAAAATAATGCGTTATTCAAACATTGATTTTAAAATAGTCTTTGAGAAAAAAAAGAAAAATTAAAACATAACAAAAACAAAAATAAAGCGTTATTCAATCATTGATTTTAAAATACTTATCAAAATTATGTGTTATTGGTTATATGATTTACAAATATTTTTAAGAATCTCATATTATTCATTTAATGATTTATTTTTGGATATCAAAATCCACAATACGTTTTAAATGGATTTATTTTTTGACAATAAATAGATTTGATTGTGTAAATTAAATAGAAGGATTCAAATCCAATGATAAAACATGTTATTTAAAAATCCAAGTGTTTTGATTTTCATAATTTTTAATTCTATATAGATTAAGTCAATGTGAAACTTTGGGAAAAAAAAAATGAAAACATGAATATTGTCAGAAGTGGGGTTTGAAAAACAAAAATCATGTGTTATTCTATCATTGATTTTAAAATAGTTATCAAACTTATGTGTTATGGTTCTATGATTTACAAATAATTTTTAAAATCTCATATTATTCATTTCATGATTTATGTTTGGATTTCAAAATCCATATTACGTTATTAAATGGATTTGCTTTTGACAATAAATTAATTTGAATGTGTAAAATAGAAGGATTCAAATCTAATTATAAAACATGTTTTTTCAAAATCTATGTTTTGATTTTCATAATTTTCAATTTAATATGAATTTATAAATCACTTCTCTAATGACAGCCCCTTAGTCAATGTGAGTCTTTGAGAAAAAAGAAAAATGAAAACATAACAAAAACAAAAATAATGCGTTATTCAAACATTGATTTTAAAATAGTCTTTGAGAAAAAAAGAAAAATGAAAACATAACAAAAACAAAAATAAAGCGTTATTCAATCATTGATTTTAAAATACTTATAAAAATTATGTGTTATTGGTTATATGATTTACAAATATTTTTAAAAATCTCATATTATTCATTTAATGATTTATTTTTGGATTTCAAAATCCACATTACGTTTTAAATGGATTTATTTTTTGACAATAAATAGATTTGATTGTGTAAATTATATAGAAGGATTCAAATCCAATGATACAACATGTTATTTAAAAATCCAAGTGTTTTGATTTTCATAATTTTCAATTCTATATAGATTAAGTCAATGTGAAACTTTGGAAAAAAAAAAAAAAATGAAAACATGAATATTGTCAGAAGTGGGGTTTGAAAAACAAAAATCATGTGTTATTCTATCATTGATTTAAAAATAGTTATCAAACTTATGTGTTATGGTTCTATGATTTACAAATAATTTTTAAAATCTCATATTATTCATTTCATGATTTATGTTTGGATTTCAAAATCCATATTACGTTTTAAATGGATTTACTTTTGACAATAAATTAATTTGAATGTGTAAAATAGAAGGATTCAAATCTAATTATAAAACATGTTATTTCAAAATCTATGTTTTGATTTTCATAATTTTCAATTTAATATGGATTTATAAATCACTTCTCTAATGACAGCCCCTTAGTTAATGTGAGTCTTTGAGAAAAAAGAAAAATGAAAACATAACAAAAACAAAAATAATGCGTTATTCAAACATTGATTTTAAAATAGTCTTTGAGAAAAAAAGAAAAATGAAAACATAACAAAAACAAAAATAAAGCGTTATTCAATCATTGATTTTAAAATACTTATCAAAATTATGTGTTATTGGTTATATGATTTACAAATATTTTTAAAAATCTCATATTATTCATTTAATGATTTATTTTTGGATTTCAAAATCCACAATACGTTTTAAATGGATTTATTTTTTGACAATAAATAGATTTGATTGTGTAAATTAAATAGAAGGATTCAAATCCAACGATAAAACATGTTATTTAAAAATCCAAGTGTTTTGATTTTCATAATTTTCAATTCTATATAGATTAAGTCAATGTGAAACTTTGGGAAAAAAAAAAATGAAAACATGAATATTGTCAGAAGTGGGGTTTGAACCCACGCCCTCTTACGAGGACCAGAACTTGAGTCTGGCGCCTTAGACCACTCGGCCATCCTGACATATTTGTTACACTTCATGAATAAAAATTGATAAAAGCTAGTTAGGAAAACTATATAATTAGGCGAAACGTGTGGGGCTTTAACGAAATATTTCAGAAGAACGTTCCTTTTCTTATAAATACAAAAGAGTAAACCTGAAAGATAAAAATAAAACAGAGAAGATCGCAGAAGAAAGAAATCGAGAAAACAAAAACGCTTGAGGTGCCAATAGAAACCCTAGCGAGCGGAGGAGGGACGAAGGAGACAAAGAACGAGACTTTGAGAGACGGGAGCTTTCGATTTCGATTTGAAATCATCAATCTCGTGAAATCAAAAATACATAGGAGAAAGGTGTAGTGATGGGTAAGAAGAAGAAGAGAGCGACGGAGAAGGTGTGGTGCTATTACTGCGATAGAGAGTTTGATGACGAGAAGATTCTGGTGCAACATCAGAAAGCTAAGCACTTTAAGTGCCATGTCTGTCATAAGAAGCTTTCTACAGCTAGTGGCATGGTGATTCATGTCCTTCAGGTTCATAAAGAGAATGTTACAAAGTATGTGCCTTTTATTTTTGGTCTTTACCGTTTCCCCTTATGGCTCCTTTTTGTGTATTGGGTTGATTTGGTTATTAGGGTTGATGCCTCTATGATGTTGTTCTATGTGATCATCTTTTGGTTGATGTTAATTGTCCTAATTGACTACTGTTTTGTGGTTTGAATCGGTTGAATGTGGATGTTTATTGGGAAATTAGTGAATTTGAATCTTTTTTGGATTAGTTCTTGAAGGGGTTTGGTTAATTTCATACATGTCTGCCGGTCATAAACCCTGATTTCTGTGTGGGAAAGGAACAATCTTTTGTTTGATAGGTTTTCTAGGCATAACTGAAGGGGGTATTGTCGTAGCTTTTAATGTGTTTGCATGTTGAATTTGGAATTTGATTTGGTTTTTTTTTTCCCTTTGGTTCGTTTAGTTGAATTTTGAGACCTCGGTATTATCAACTCAGTTCTTGTCAATGTTGTTTTTCGTCTGATTTGATTAGGAAACCCTTTCAGTTCCATACCTTGTGTTTGCAGAGATGCACTATTATATAGGTCCCTCTTTGTTTGATTCCATGACACAACTAACTTTGATATCTTACATTTTTCACACCAGGGTTCCTAATGCTAAAACCGGTCGAGATTCAACCGATATTGAAATATATGGAATGCAAGGAATTCCACCCGATGTCTTGGCTGCTCATTACGGAGAAGAAGGTAAGGAGCTGAGATGATTGTTTACATTATTGGCCATCGATTTAGAGAAGTAATGTAAGTAGTATGTCTGTCACTTCGTCAAGTGCTATGGGTTCATTGCATCTAATGGTCATAAAATCGTTCTTATTTTGATGCGGCTTTTTGCCTTTTTAAAGTTATTAAATTTTGTTTATTGTGCTGGTTTATTTCATATGAACATATGGTACCTTTTGAACTGAACTCATGTTTTCTGCAGAGGAAGAGCCTCCAGCAAAAGCTGCGAAAGTCGAAATTCCTTCTACCCCTCTTGGTGGTGTAGTTCCTAGACCATATGGAATGGCATATCCGCCTCAACAAATGCCTGGTGTTGTGCGACCAATGTATGTACTATTAATGCTAGTCTCTCTCTATCGTTGTTACTTGTTGAGTTTGTAGATGCTGTCTTTGTTTTCAAAATCCAATCCATGCTAAATGATGGGGAAATATTTATCCTTTAGTTCTCTTTCTCCTTTTGGCCTCCTGTAAAAACAGTTTTTTTTTATAAATACTTCATTATCTAAGATATGTATTATGTATAGCTACTGACCATGATAGATAATTTCGTGTCAGCAGGTATTATCCCGGTGCTACTATGCGTCCTCCTGGTCCTGTATGGCCTATGCCGCCTCCTCGCCCACAACAGTGGTATCCGCAAAATCCAGCGGCTTCTGTACCTCCAGCTGCCCACTTAGGGTATCGACCACAACCACTTTTTCCTGTTCAAAATATGGGGATGACTCTGCCAACCTCAGCTCCTGTAGTACAACCTTCACCAATGACTGGAGTTACACCTCCTGGGATTCCTTCATCTTCACCTGCAATGCCGGTTCCTCAACCTTTGTTCCCTGTTGTGAATAACAGCATTCCTTCTCAAGCTTCACCATTTTCTACTCCTGTGCCTGTTGGTGGGGCTCAGCAACCGTCTCATGCAGATGCTTTAGGATCAGTAAATGCTTATCCGGCTAACAATTCTATCCCAGGTTCAATCTCAAGTTCTTAGAGTCATTGGCTTACATTTGGTTTGGCTGTTTCGTGTCAAAATGTAATATTATTTTCGTGTTGTGTTGCAGTAGGTGGGAGTAATTCTCATTCTTATGCCTCTGGTCCAAACACTAGTGGTCCTTCAATTGGTCCACCTCCAGTAATTGCAAATAAAGCCCCTAGCAATCAGCCTAATGAGGTCTATCTTGTATGGGATGATGAAGCGATGTCTATGGTTAGTTTATTTCCTTACATCATGTTGGAATGGTTTTAATTGGGAAATTGCGAGTATTGAATCATTTGTTTTTAATCTGACGCAATGTGTCTGTATCTGCAGGAGGAAAGAAGAATGTCCTTACCGAAATACAAAGTGCACGATGAAACCAGCCAGGTAAGTTCTGATTTACCCTTTTTAAAGTTAAGAAGAGTTTGTTTTTGCACGTCTAACCCAATCGGTAGGCATTATTTATGCTTCTCCATTCCAGATTCTATTGTTTCTGTGCTAAGAGGTACCACCATATCATTCAGTTTATAATTTCTTCCCTTAGAATATGCTAAGAAGTACTTAGGCAAGAAACTTAAGCATTTCGAATCATTAATGTTCAAAGATCATTAGTAGCTTCCAATAGTATAGGCAATAGGTAGTAAAGAAAATCACCTTTGTATCTGTTTGTTTTTCATTATGTATATCCTGTCTCATGTATTGTATTAAAAATGTGGTGATTGGTTCCACAAGATCATACTCTACAGGTTTGGTTTCAAACCCAGGTCAGCTCTTTTTATATTCTTAATTTTGCAAAGCTTGGTACCTTTGCACAATCACGACCTTGGGAGACCATAAAGAACAAAACTTGTTTAAGTCTTTCGCGTAATAAAGCATCCAACTTTTTTACTCAGAACCAAGTTTGGTAATTGTTGCAGATGAACTCGATAAATGCAGCCATAGACAGACGAATCTCAGAGAGTAGGCTTGCTGGGCGGATGGCGTTTTAAATTTCAGCACCAAACAAAACCAAACATTTGGCGAAGATAAAAGGCGATAAGGAAGGGGCTTTGTCACTACAACTATTCCCTCACTTTTGTTCAGATATTCAGAAGCTTAATTTATGATCTGACTTGAAGCTGTTACTTTCTGTTGTATTCTTTAGCTAAGGTGAGTTAGTTTACCATTGCATTGTTTTAGGGATCACAGAGACGTTTCTCTCCAAAAGTTTGAGTCTTTCTTTCTTTTTATGTCCTTGGGAGACTTCAAGAACCTTGGTCTCTTTTTGTTCTAAAATCTGAATTGATCAAGTATTATATAATACATATTCACCAAAAGTGTTTGCATCGTATTTTAGTATCTAAAGTAAACCTCTCATTCCATTAACGGTTTATGTAAGTCTCTGTAACACACGATTAAAATGGAACTCTGTATTACAAACATACACATGACACCTCAAAATTTATCGAATACAAACGTTAGGGGTTAAAAATGGGGTTTGTCAAAAATTAAGGGGTCTATCTGTAAATATGTAGTTACTTTCTCGCACCATTTTCATTTTCCCCAAAACATCAAAACCTCTAAAACCCTCGAAGCCTCTCTCTTCAAATCTGAACTTGTCCGAGATCGCTGCTTCGCCATTGTTGGAAAAATGAAAGCTTTTAGATCTCTTCGACTACTAATTTCCATCTCACGAACGACGACGACGACAACATCGTGTAAACCCCATCAATCTCAGAACTTTCTCCGCCGGTTATACTCAGCGCAGCCGAATCTAGACGAACCCACTTCCGTCAACGAAGACGGATCAAGCAGCGACTCTGTTTTCGATAGCAGCCAATACCCAATCGAAGATTCACCTGGAGACTCAGTGAAAAAGCCCAAGCAAGCTACTTGGGATAAAGGATACAGGGAAAGAGTCAACAAAGCCTTCTTTGAAAACTTGGCAGAGAAAGGTAAAGTGAAAGTTGCAGAAGAAGAGAGTTCTGAAGAAGAAGATGATGATGATGAGGATAGTATTGATAGTTCGAGGATTCTAGCAAAGGCTCTCTTAGAGGCTGCGTTGGAGTCACCTGATGAAGAACTTGGTGAAGGTGAGGTTAGAGAAGAAGATCAGAAGTCGCTTAATGTTGGCATCATCGGTCCACCAAACGCAGGGAAATCTTCGCTTACTAATTTCATGGTTAGTCATTTCCGCTTGGATCTTTTGTGAATTGATTGAGAGATCATGTTATATGTTTTGTTTTACATTCTGGATCCTAAAGTTGAGGTTTTAAAAGTTGCTTGTATCTTTTGATTGCCTTCTTGTTGAGAATCTTGCTTACTGTTGTTTCATTATGTGTAAGTGCAGGTTGGAACAAAGGTTGCTGCTTCTTCACGGAAGACTAACACAACGACTCATGAAGTGTTAGGAGTCTTGACTAAAGGGGATACACAAGTCGTAAGTTTTCTCTTATCACTACTCGTTTTGGTTAAGTTTGGAGAATAAGATATGTATTGTTGCAACCATTTGTTGATTGAAATATTTGATATTTTATGAACCTTGTAGTGTTTCTTCGATACTCCGGGTCTGATGCTGAAGAAAAGCGGATATGGTTACAAAGACATCAAGGCTCGTGTGCAAAATGCTTGGACTTCTGTTGACCTGTTTGATGTCCTTATTGTTATGTTTGATGTCCATAGGCATCTCATGAGGTTAGTCATTTACTCGTTTCTATACTTAATTAGCTTCGTATAAGTTATATTTCTTGACGGAGAGTAGTAGTAGTTAGGAGCATCATCAAGTGGGGTATCTTATGGTGGACTTATTGTTACTAGCTTCTCTGTTTCGATATCTTGTTCATCATCATCCATAAGCTTGAGAATCGTAAACCGATGGAAACATGACTGTCGTTTTGCATTACTGGCAAGTAGAAATAGAGTTCTCTCAGACTTGTTTCGTAGTTTGTGAATTCTGTTTTCTGTTTAATGTATATGTAGTCCCGATTCAAGAGTTGTACGTTTGATCAAATTCATGGGCGAAGAAGAAAATCCGAAACAAAAGCGCATTTTATGTATGAATAAAGTTGATTTGGTTGAGAAGAAAAAAGATCTATTAAAGGTTGCTGAGGAGTTCCAAGAGCTTCCGGCATATGAAAGGTAGATATATACACCTGAGTCAGTTTATAAAACAAAGAACGGGATACTTTAATGAACTGAATGAAACAAATGTGCTTTTTTTCTCTGTTTGGTGTTCTAGGTACTTCATGATATCGGGACTTAAGGGATCTGGAGTTAAAGATCTTACCCAGTATCTAATGGATCAGGCAGTTAAAAAACCATGGGAGGAAGATGCTTTCACCATGAGTGAAGAAGTCTTGAAGAACATTTCTCTTGAAGTTGTCAGGGAGAGATTACTAGACCATGTTCATCAGGTAATAATACAACCTCGACTAGTGTAATCTTCTGTATCGGTTTCTGTCTATTCCAAGATGACTAATTACATAATTGATTGAAACAAATTGTAGGAAATCCCATATGGCGTGGAGCACCGTCTAGTGGACTGGAAAGAGCTGCGTGACGGGTCTCTCAGAATTGAACAGCATCTCATCACTCCTAAACTTAGCCAACGCAAGATTCTTGTAGGCAAGGGTGGTGCCAAAATTGGGTAAGAGAATACAAGATCACAGGATTGGTTCAAAATTCACTCTTTTCTGACAAATGGATGATGATTCCAAATTTTTGCAGGAGGATAGGGATAGAAGCCAATGAAGAGCTCAGGAGAATAATGAACCGCAAAGTTCATCTCATTCTCCAGGTAAAGCTCAAGTGAAGCCATTCCCTCCAAGACATGTTTTTGAGTTTGATGGATTTAGGATTTAGGATTGGTTTGTACGCAATTAGATATCTGTCTGTATATGGTGTTGTCAAAGATCAAACATTTGACATTAGAAATATGAACTTACAACAAACAGACAGTAATAAGATAAAGCAACAGAATTTTGAGAAAACAACGAGCAGTCTTAAGGCCAAAGTGGAAACGACACGTAGTCTCTTATAACTAAAAACTCAAAAAAGTCCTAACAGACTCCTGGATACGGAAGTGTTAACTGATCAAGAAGACTAACCACCGGTGTAGTAAGTACCGGGTCATAAGCTAAACCCTGCAACACCTCTCCGTCTGAACCGCCTGAACCACTGCTACCACTGCCGGTGTAAGGACACGGAGGGACCCACAACCAGCTTTTTCTCACCATATCAAACAGCAGCTGCAACGAGGTTCCGTTTAAGACGATCATTACAAACTCTTGATTTCCGACACACTCGAATCCTTTTCCACCTTCTTCTGCTGCAAACTGTGTGTAGAGCGGCTGAGGCATCCGTTCGATCTCGACCCACGTAGCGTTGTCTTGCTGCAAACTCCAAAGCCTAAGGCTTTTGGGAACGTTAAGCTTGCTCTTCTCAACGGCTGCTACGAGAATAAGCCTCCCTTGGCTCTCTAACAAGCTTGGGGATCGGAGAAACCTCCTCATCGGAGCTTGAATCTTGATCCACCGGTTTCCAGTGACCTCATAGCACAAAACGCTGAAAGGGCTATAGTTCATACAGTAAAACTTGCCTTGCACGTAAACCATCTTACCAGATTCCAAGCTACAAAGCCGTGGCAAAGAAGAAGTCATCGCCCAGAGGGAGAAGAATCCGCCGGCGTCAACATGGAAACTCTCCGATGAGAGGTTTTTCACAGCGTAAGGAGATATGAGATCATCTCCGGCGACAGTAACATCAATAGAGGTCGGAGTTACTGCGAGACCTATGGAAGGGAATAGCCTTGGCCTTGACATTGGTGGCAACTGACTCACGGAGCCAAGAAGAGGGTTACATAAGAGAATTGTTTTAAGACCCGCTTCTTCAGAGACCCAACTCACTAAACCTCCTGATGATCCTGAAGGATAAAACCCTGAAGGGATATAAGCAAAAGAGAGACGATACCATCTGATTTCGTTAGGATCAAACATAAAGCCTTCAGCTTTATTGGAATCTTCATCGTTTCTTCCGCCTCCTCCTCTCTTGTAAACGTAGCTCTTTAGGGTTTTGTGTTTGAAGAAGAGGAAACAGTTGTGTCGGAGAGGAAGCAGTTGTAAATATATCTCAAGGAAAGCGTTGGAGAAGAGTAGACTGTAGAATCTCTTGCAGACGCAACGTGTCCGGAAAAACGCCGGAGGTGGAAGAAAAGCGATGATGCGGTCAAGAAGAGGAGGTGGTAGCTTGCTCCAAATCCGACCGTCCATCCATTGACCGGAGCTTGAGTCTGTGGTGGTGCTCGTGGTTGTGCTACTGTTGCTGCTACTGGTGAAGGTGTAAGAGAAAGGTAAGGTCAAAGATGGGTTATTGATGAACACATTTGTATCCATTTTAGTGTTTAGAGTTTGAAAAGTGAAAAGATTGGGTGACAATGGATCTGGGGTTTTGTTCTTGTGTTGGGAATATGTGAAAGGGGAGATTTTAATCTGTAGGGTTTTGGTAAAAGTTATGCAAAACCCATTGTAGGAAAAGAGGCAAAGATCATATGTATAGGTTTTAAAGAAAGAAGATACAAAGGAGACAAAAGTGTTTGGTCTTTCTCTGTGCTTCTTGCATGGGTTTTTGATATGTTCTTGACTTCAATAGAGTAAAGTGGCATATGATATATAACTTATATATAGAGCCTTTGGTATATAAAAAACAAACAAAAAATATATATTTTGATTGAGAAAAAGAAAAAGAAAACGTGTCACACCAACAAGTATATATACTTTTTCTTGCATTAGAAATATATTTTTATATTATATTAACTCAAATTCTTTAATCTTTTATAATAATATTGTTTTTTTTTCTAACGTTGGTAGCCTTCTTACACACGTTTTTACTTTTTGGTTTGTGTGTTAACAAAATAAAATACATATATATGTATATATATAGGTAAAAAAATCAGTTGATATGTTGTGATATATACATATTGAAGGAAAAAAAGACTAAACCGGTCAAGTGGCCAAGAGAAGAAAATAGGATTAAATCCAAATAGTCTAAACTTCTCAAGAAGTTTGGATCGATATCATTTTATAAACTCCAAAGAGTGTTTTATAGATAGGTACCGAATGTACTTTGTAATAATTCGAAGTTCCTACCACAGATATCCAGTGGGAGATCTAGAAAAAATATTAGCATGAGGCACAGTTCATGTAGTTAGTAAATATTTTTAAAATAATTTGTGTAAAGTTACTAAAAATTGCATGAATTTATAATAAAAATGACTTCTATTGATTTTTATATTTATATATATACATATACTAGTTACATATATATCACAAAAAGTATATATAGATTGTAAATTATTACATAACTTTAACCAAAAATATGTTACCTAAAAAATGATTTTAATTAAATTTGCTCAAAATTGAAAGAAACTTACATGTAAACATTAGAAAACAAATTATATAATAAAGATAGAGCAAATCAAAATAAAAGTAATAAGAGATGTCAAATTGTCAACCAAACAAAAATGGGAGAAGGGAGAGTCCAACTCATCATTGTATATCTATATAATGCACAAATAAACAATTGATCTAACAAATAAGTATACAGTACACTATTGATTTTTTTTTCTTTTCAAATCAGCATGGGGCACGTGCCCCACCTTCTTCCTATGTGCATCCGCCCCTGCAGATATCACAGTAATTAAGTATAGGCAAAGCAAACCTAGAACATCCAAAAGCCTTGTTATGAGTTATAAGTTAAAACCAATTAGCACAGTTTGGTGATAATAATTGGCTAACAAAATTTTGTTTGTATATGTGTGTGTGGGTAAACGTGAAAATGGTGGCAGAAGAAGTGATGGTTCTTAAAGTTGAGAGCTTCCTAGAGTTATCTTGTCAATGCCCAGCATCGAAATTATTAATTCGGAGACTACTCCAAATACTTTTCACACTTGATCACATCTTCATCTTCTTTTTCATTTTTATCTCTAATTTTGTAATACACAACTTTTAATTTAAACTACATGCACGCTTCTAATTTTTTTTATGGTGGTCAGACAAATTGTACTGGATGGAGATCAACCCAAGACAACCAGAGATTACAAGATCACACAATTGGTTTAATTAGGAATAGTTTGTTTGTGAATATTTTTGATTCAATCTAAATAATTAGTTCGTTTTCTAATCTCGAAGAAGTGGAAACAAGTAATTTGGTACGACATGTTTGGATTGTGTTATATTAATCGGATCCTTAACGGAATATTTTTTTCTTGTTGGAGGAGACTAGATTACCTTATTCGGACCCCAACAAAAAATGTGACAATGTCTGGTCTAATAGTGTCCAACAAAGAAACTTCCATCGAGGATGAAAAACTGGAAAAATATAAAACACACGAAATGTGATTTTCTAAACATGAGAAATAGATATATGTACAATTAATTAAGATGCACATTTGTACGGTTATGCGGCATGCTCCTAACTTCATAGCAGAAATATCACTTAGTTTTTTTTTTTGCCCTGATTTTAATGTTGTATCATGTTTATATGAAACCATTCATTATATATAGTGATTAATTTTTATTATAAATCGTAAACACTTTGTGACCCTGAAATCTCGAAGCCAAAGACCCTCAACTTCTTAACTAGAAATTTCCGATATTCGATAAACTAACTTAAAAAAAAAAATCATAATTCAGTTCAATTATAATATGCATACAGCAGATTGACATTACAAGACACCTTCTTACTTCAACTCTTATTTTTTTTTTTTGTTATTAATCATTGCTAGCTATAATCAGGTTTAGAAAGAAAGAATTTAACAATGTTTAGAAAGAAATTAAAAAAAAAAAAAAAGGAGTTTGGAGTTATTGAGATTAGGGTTAGAGAAGACATCATGACTGAAAATAAAAGAAGAAGAAAGAGAGTGAAGAGTAGAGTCAGATCAAAAGTCCAATCAGGGTTTCTTATTTAAGGCATTGTTTACCGTGAAAATAATATATACAAGTGCGAATATCTGAAGCTGACAAGTCGCAAAAGGGTAATAATATTCTCTATTTGCAGTAACTCAAGAGGCTTCGCTTTTGTTTGTGTTTTGATGCTAAAGGAAGTCTCTGAAACCAAACAGTGTCTTGTTTTTATCAAATCATCTATCTTCCCATTTCCCAACTAGGTTTTTTTTTACTTTTAATTACGCTTACAAGTCGTACCCATAGTTAATACTCTCTGTTTTAAATAACTTATTACAATAGATTTATCATAAAGCATAATCATCTTTTTTTTTTTCTGTCGCCCACATTAACTAATTCTAAACTTTAGTCTCCTGCCATTGTGTATTTACGCACATGTGTTAATTGGTACGTAAGTATACATATTATGTGATATATATAACAGTCATGGATATAAATTTCCGACCCAAAGAGGAAACTGATTTTGTAAATAGATGTCTAGGACTTATATAGAGAGGATTATTACAAGATTTGTTCTCTAGAAACTTTCTGATTTTTTTGTTTTAATTTTCAGTTAATTTTATATGTACTAAAGCTATTAATTAAATTATTTAATCAAGGAACACATAAGAAACTAAGATACGGTGAGCCAATGTGATCTTACAGTACTTCACCCTTTTTTTTTTTTTTTCTCATACATCTCCTTAGAAGATAAAGATGCAGGCAGACGTTCATATGTAAGTAAAGTAGATGGATGCTAATGTATTGTCTGTTCATCAAATCCTATGAATCTAGCTCTAAAATCTATGGAAATGAGGGGGTAAAAACATTGTAGCTATCAAATTCTAGAACTCAAAGTAAATATTAACATTCAAGAAACCGCCACTTATGGAAAAAAGTAAAAAACTTTTTCGAACTTGGTAGTTTTGGGTTGTCTTTACTCTTCAAGCAAACCTTATTTTGTTTTTTTCACCCTTTGACACTTATTTTAACTTTTCACCTAGATCAGTAGTAACTCAGCTGGCCCTCTCTTTTACTTTAATAGCTGAAATCTAACAATGTGTCAAATATAATAAATAAAAGTATATAAAGAATACAAGGGTAAATATTATTGTGGACTAGATTTTTGATGAAATTTGGAGTTAGCGTATAAAAACGATTTTTTTAAAGAAATGGTAAATATAGCATCAACCAAATCTATTTGTTGTAAACAATTTCACTTCTTCCCCTACACATCCTTGAAAGTTGAAACGGTATGGCCTAATAAGTGACTCGCATGTTGAAGGGTATTCGGAAAACGTATACGTTTGTCATTTATCTGCTAACATCCATAAACGACAAGTAGCCATCATCGCACTTGAGTACGAGATTGAGTAAACTTATTTTAGTTGCGTTAACTAATTTGTTGGTTTTATTAACGTCTTGGACTATGGTATGATATTTAGAGTTTTCTTCTATAAGCAATGTTACATCCAAGTCTGAAAAACCTTTCGAAATTGAAATTGGGAATGAGAGCTACATTTTCTAAAAAAATTATGGGACTTTCCCTTTATTTTTTCAAACAGCGGGAAAATGTTATACTGTAAAAACATTGTAGTAAACGGTGACTGAATATAGGAGTCTGGAGAGACAAGGAAACTATTAGAGAATGTGTATAGTTGGTATACCTCTCTTGTATAGTTCGGTTAGCATAGTAGTTTAGTTTCACTTGTATTTAGCCTTAACTAGTATCTCATTTTACAGTTGAAAAAAATAACTTTTCTCGGATTCTGGATTCTGTTTCATCTCTCTCGATCTTCATGGGAAAAGCTAATAGATCAAACATACATAGACACAACACAAGTAAGACAAAAAGTCAAATATAGGAGTAGAATGAAAAAACTGTACAAAAAAATGAATCATTGGAAATTGTATAAATCAATGTTGTTGTGTTAAAGAGATCGACCAAGTATCCATCTCTGGAACATCATGGATCTTTCCTCCATTTTATATTATGTCGTGTGTCCTTCCTTCCCTGCAAGAGCAAGACTGAACTAAGAAAAACCTACTTTTGGTTCTTGTTTAACTTTAAATGTAACGACACGAGAGTGAGATTGTATGTACTAGGAAAGAGACTTGCTTAATTTGTGACACTTGTTATATTGTTTCGCGTAAGTTTTATGTATCCAATAACTTCGCTGCTAAGAAACCATTGCTTGTTCATAAAAAAAAAATGGGGTAAATTAAAGTTATATAACTCGGGATGTTTAAGAAAGCCCATGCATCTTGGGCCTAAGTTTAGCACCGACCTTGAATTATTCAAGTTCCAAGACTAATTAATCATCTCATTAGGTTAAACGTCAATCCCTTATGTCATTTTTGTTACTCATTTATATATTTGTCTCCGTCCGAGAAGCAAATACAACGACATGAATTCCATCCCAATCGATCTCTTTCACGAGATCTTCACGAGACTGCCTGCAAAGTCAATCGGGAAGCGTTGTTGCGTTTCAAAGCAATGGGCGTCCATACTTGACCGTCAAGATTTCATCGAATTGTTTCTGACCAGGTCCTCGACCTGTCCACGTCTCTTATTTGCTGTCCAAACGATATGGTGAGTGGCTCTTTTTCTAGTCGCCTGAAACTCAGAATCCGTATGAGAAGTCGTCTCTTGCACTAGCTGTCGATTTTCATATAAAGTTCCGTTTGGACGAAGGCCCCTACAGATGTGAGTATACTTCTGGTTTGATCTATTTCTCTGGTACGAAGGGCCAAGTGATATGCAATCCTATCACAGGACAACATGCCATATTACCTAAAGCGGAGAGAGTTGCGAAGTTTTTTTGGGTTTGATCTGATTGACAAGCAATACAAGGTATTGCTTATCAATGAAATAGGTGATCATGAAAGGGCCTATCATATTCTGACACTAGGAAGTGGAATAATGTGGTGGAGGATGATCGGTGTCCCTTTACCCATTATGTTTATCATACGCATAAAAGTTATGCATCAATGGGGGTTTTGTATTACTTAGCTGGACGACCTGATGAAAGGTATAAGTACGGTAGTGTAGGTGTGATAGTTTGCTTTGATGTTAGATATGGGAAATTCACGTTTATTGATGGAGAGTGCTTTACCAACGAGCATAATACTATATTGATCAACTATAAGGGTAAATTAGGTTGGATTAGTATGACATATGACAAGTTTGATGTCTTTGAGTTACGTATTTGTGTTCTAGAGGATGTCGAGAAACAAGAATGGTCTAAACGAGTCCATTTTATATCTCGGATGCATGAGAAAGTCATTGACCCCTGGAATATTTACGTTGTTGGGGTGACTGCTACAGGTGAGATTGTTTTGTCTGAAAACTATACACATAAACCTAATTATGTATACTACTTCAACCACGAAAGGAACACTCTCAAAAGTGTTGAAATCCAAGGTGTTGGAGAATAAAGAGGATGGTTTAATTATCAGCATAGAGTTTACGCTTCTTCAGACCATGTAGAAAATCTTAGTTTTGGCGATTCAGAGCAACTTAAGTCAAGCTTCACACAGTAGGGAAGATGTAGAGATATAAGAGACGGTAAGAGAATGGATAGGTGAAAAAAATGGGCATGTCATTTGTGCTCTATCTATGCATTTATGTTCTTTAGAGAATCAAATTTTTGTGAGAATTACTCACTGCATATTGTTATAAACTAGAGGATTCAAAGGCTGAAAACTCTTGTTCTTATTAATGATCATCGAATGAGGTTACATATTTATAGGGCAAGGTAAACCCTTAGTACAAAACCGACTAGGAAATAGATAACAAGTAAAGGACCATTGGCCATGGACCTAATGGACTGGACCGATGGACCTAATGGACTGGACAATATATGGGCCGGTCTATGAAGTCTACTAAGTGTTTTACAACACTCCCCCTTGGACGATATGACCGTGCCGATGCTAAGGGATCGATGCAATGCGCTTGGGGGTGCTGCCTCATTAAAACCTTACCAGGAAAACCCAGTGGGATAAAACCATGGTGAAGGAAAAAGAGTACAACACGCATTGCTCCCTGTTCCAAGCATCACTCTAAGTCTTTAAACCTCCGCATTCCAATCTGGTGCATGAGCTTCTTGAATGTTGTAGTCGGTAGCGATTTGGTGAAGAGGTCGGCTGAATTGTCACATGATTGTACTTGCACCACTTGAACTTCTCCGACCTTTTGTAGTTCATGTGTGAAGAAGAACTTGGACAGTATGTGCTTCGTCCGATCTCCCTTGATGTAACCTTCCTTAAGTTGTGAGATGCAGGCTGTATTATCTTCATGGATGACTGTTGCTTCCTTATTGTCGAGTATCCCACAATCTGCCTTGATATGTTGAGTCATCGACCGCAACCATACACATTCCCGGCTGGCTTCATGAATTGCTAGTATCTCCGCGTGGTTAGATGAGGTTGCTACTATGCTTTGCTTCATTGAACGCCAAGAGATCGCCATACCACCGTGAGTGAATACGTAGCCGGTTTGAGATTTTGAGTTGTGTGGATCCGACAAGTAACCTGCATTAGCAAAACCAACTAAACCTTGCTTGTTATGGTTAGTATAATATAAACCAAAATCAGCTGTCCCTTGCAAATATTGCAAGAGATGCTTAATACCGTTCCAATGCCTTTTAGTCAGACAAGAACTAAATCTTGCTAGGAGGTTCATGGCAAAACTTATGTCTGGTCTAGTGTGGCTAGCCAAGAACATTAATGCTCCTATACCACTGAGGTATGGCGTTTCAGGACCGAGTACTTCCTCATTGTCCTTCTTTGGACCGAATGGATCTTTATCCAAGTCTAAGCTTCTAACTACCATTGGGCTGGTCAATGGGTGAGCTTTGTCCATATTAAACCTCTTGAGTACCTTTTCTGTATATGCCATTTGATGCACAAGGATCCCATTATTAATGTACTCAATTTGTAACCCCAAATAGAATTTTGTCTTGCCTAGGTCTTTCATCTCAAATTCTTTCTTTAAATACTCTACTGTTTGGGCGATTTCACCAGGGGTTCCAAATATGTTTAAATCATCAACATAGACTGCTATAATCACAAACCCTTTGTTTGCAAACTTCTTAATAAAAATACATGGACTGATCGGGTAATTCCTATAACCTTCTTTGACTAAATAATCACTCAACCGATTATACCACATTCGACCACTCTGTTTCAGTCCATAAAGGGATTTGTTCAGCCTAATGCAGTACTATTCTCGAGAACCACTCTTATCTTTGGGCTCTATACCCTCTGGTAATTTCATATAAATTTCATTATCCAGTGGACCATACAAGTATGCGGTTACAACATCCATTAACCGCAAATCCAGTTTTTCTTTTATAGCCAAACTTATTAAGTACCTAAATGTTGTTGCATCCATCACAGGGGAGTATGTCTCCTCATAGTCTATGCCTGGTCTTTGAGAGAATCCTTGTGCTACAAGCCGTGCCTTGTATCTCACTATTTCATTGTTCTCATTTCTCTTTCTTATAAAGACCCATTTGTGTCCAACTGGCTTTATATTTGATGTTGTCCTTATGATCAGACCAAACACACTTCTCTTCTTTAAAGAGTTTAACTCCACGTCAATGGCTTATTTCCATTTTAACCAATTTTCACTTTGAGTGCACTCTAATATAGACGTGGGTTCATGATCCTCATTTATCTCAAGTGCTACCTTGTATGCAAATATTTCATTAATGTCGACATCTTTGCGCTTCCATTGTATCCCGGACATGACATAGTTTATTGAGATCTCATTATTATCAATGCCTATAGGACCTTGAGGTTCAGCGTCCTGAACCGCATTCGGTGCCTTAGGACTTGTCACGGTCATGTCGGTTAATCCCTTAGCCTCGGTCTGTTTTGCACCTCTTTAGTTTTCCGAAGATTCTTATCTTTAGAACCTAACGGTCTACCTCGTTTCAAACGTGGTTTAGACTCTGTAGCTACTTGATTATTGTGTTTCTTCTGAACATCAATACGTACTGGTGCATTACAAGCTGGTATGTACGATTTTGTTACTCTCTTTGGGTCAGCGAAGGAATCTGGCAATTGATTAGATAGCTTTTGCAAATGAATAATTCTTTGGACTTCCGCATCACATGCCATAGTCGGAGGATCTTGCCAATTTAAGGATGTTTGATTCTTAAACCAGCTTGCTAGTCTCACCTCCTAACATAGGGAATTCAGACTCAATGAATTGACAGTCCGCGTATCTGGCCTTAAATAAATCTCCTGTGGTTGGCTCAAGATACTTTAAAATAGTGGGAGACTCATATCCAACATATATTCCCATCCTCCTTTGAGGTCCCATTTTATTTTTCTGTGGTGGAGCAATAGGTACATATATGGCACACCCGAATGCTTTGATATGGGAAATGTCTGGCTCATGACCCGTTAATAGTTGGGATGGTGAATATTTGTGTTCACTAGATGACCTGATGCGTATTAGTTCTGCAGCATGTAAAACTGCGTGTCCCCAAGCCGACGCAGGGAGCTTCGATCTCATTAACAATGGTCGAGCTATTAATTGTATCCGTTTAATGAAAGACTATGCCAAACCATTTTGTGTATGGACATGTGCCACGGGATGTTCCACACTCACCCCCATGGACATACAATATTCATTAAACGCTTGGGATGTAAATTCACCAGCATTGTCTAGACGTATAGTCTTAAGTGGGAAATCTGGAAAGTGTGCTCTTAGTCTTGAAATTTGAGCTAACATCCTAGCAAATGCTAGGTTTCTTGTGGATAACAAGCAAACGTGTGACCATCTGGTTGATGCATCGATCATGACCATGAAATATCTAAACGACCCACAAGGTGGGTGTATTGGTCCGCATATGTCACCTTGTATCCTTTCCAGAAAGTTTAAAGTCTCTTTATTGACTTTTACTGGTGATGGCCTTATGATAAGTTTCCCTTGTGCACATGCCACACATGTGAGATTTTTAGGGATAATTTTCCTTTCTTTAAGGGTGTGCCCATTCAAATTCTTAATCAATTTACGCATCATGTTCAAACCCGGGTGGCCTAGCCGGTCATGCCATAAAGTGAATTGTTCATTGAACATCTTATTCTTTGCCAAATTTGCCTCTATCATGTTAATCTTAGCATGGTATAAACCAGTGGCTAGTGCGGGTATAGTCTCTAGGACTTTCTTATGGCTATTCTCGATTTCGGTTATGTATAGAAATTCTTTATTTCCTTCACCCTTTGTTTCAACATGATAACCATTCAATCGAATGTCTTTAAAGCTCAATAAGCTTCTCTTAGAGCTAGGTGAGTATACAGCATCACATAATTCAATGTGTGTGCCATTAGGCAACAAAATGTGTGCTTGGCTGTAGCCTTCTATCAAACTTGCTATACCCGCAATTGTACTAACATTGGCACTTTTCATTATGAGGTTTATAAAATATCTTTTGTCCTTTAGTATTGTGTGGCTGGATCCACTGTCCACCACTAGTACACTCATGTTCTCGGCCATTTCTATATATAGGACAATAATTTGTGTTTTAATATTAACACACTCGAGTATAAAATAAAAATTCTTTGAATTTAAACCAAAATAATTATCCAGTACATAACCGCAAAATAAATAATAAAATCATAGAAATTAAACCAAAGCAAAAACCGAATTTATTCATTGTCTTTAAGGCAATTGGAAGTCTCATAGGCTAGTGAATCATCATTCTCATGGTCGAAGTCATCTTCACCATCGAGATGCACATAGTTGGCTTTTGGGTTCTTCTTCAAACTCTCTTGGTATGCATCAATGAGATGTTTAGGTGTTCGGCAATTCTTGGCCCAATGGTTAGACATCCCACATCGTGACACACCGATTTAGCCTTGACTTGTGGTTTAAATGACCCACGGCCCCTACCACCACGGCCACGACCTCCACGGCCGTAACCATCAAAACGGCTAGTTTGGTACTGTCCGCGACCACCACGTCCTCTGCCACCACGACCACGGCCGTAGTGTCTTTCTCTGTGGACATAGTTGATATTCTTGGGCTCTTTAGGTTCCTTAGGCTCTCTCGGCTCTATAGGACCTTTCTCAACCTTATGTGCTTCTGGCAATGGAGCTGCACCAGGAGGTCTCATAGCACTATTTAGCAATAACAGCTCATTGTTCTGCTCAGTTAGCAACAAACATGAGATTAGGTCCCCATAGGTTTCAAACCCCTTTTCACGATACTGTTGCTGAAGCAGTATGTTATTGCTGTGAAAAGTAGAGAATGTTTTCTCTAGGAGTTCCTTCTCGGTTATTACAGTACCACACAACCTTAGGATTGAGACAATCCTAAAAAGCTCAGAGTTATACTCATCCACGGTTTTGTAATCCTGGATCCTAAGGTTTTTCCAATCGAATTGTGCCTTTGGAAGGAGCACCGTTTGCTGGTGTCCGTATCTGCTTTTCAGCTCTGCCCAAAGGTCACAAGGATCCTCTATCGTGAGGTACTGCCTTTTGAGACTCTCAGCAAGGTGATGCCGGATATGCATGATAGCTTGGTATTTCTTCTTTTCAGTACATTCGTACTCCTCATTGATGCATTCGCTTAGGCCTTTCGATTTCAGGCATATCTTGGTGTCCAATTCCCATTCCAAGTAATTATCCCAGAGGCATTCAAAGCAGCATAGTCTAGGTTGTTAAGCCTTGCCATCTGAATGATATAAAATAGACAACCGATCAACATGCGGTATTTGAGACCGAACCATGCAATAAACTTCAATCTTTAGGTCATGCGGTATTTGAGACCGAACCATGTCTTAGGTCATGCAGTATTTAAGACCGAACCATGCCTTGCCCTTTATTTGTTATTTTCGGCTTTGGTATGCATGAAAAACAAACAAACCTAGATAGGATAAGAACTAACATGCATGCAATAATTTCCTTTTAACATGATTTCCTTTTTGCAAATTTCCTTTTTCTTCTAGGTTCTGATTTTATCAGCCCTAAACAATAATTCTCAAAATTAGATTTAGGGTTCATGCAAATAATCGATTCTAAACAACCCTATACATCATCCGATTTTAAACTTTATGATGCACACAACAATCAAATAAGCAATCAGAATTAAACAATCAATCCATGACAAACAATTTCGATTTTAGGGTTTTGATAAACATGGATTTATCCTTTTATTTGTTTGCGCAATTGCAGGTTTTAGGGTTCAATAGTTCTTAGGTCCGATTTCGATTATATGGTCCCATAGTTTTAGATTTTACCTTAAACACCAAAAGATTCTGACCGGATTTGATCTGGGAGCTAAAGACCTCAGATATACAACGAACCACGAACCTCTATCTGGACTGCAACCGTTTTCCACAAACAGATCCTGAACCGCTTCCTTGTTCCGCTCACGTACCGCTCTCGTAACTCGTACCGCAACTCGCACCGCAACTCGTCCCGGAAACCGCAAACCTCGAACTGGTTTTCGTGTGTAGCTTCGATCACGAGCACAGGTTTGCTCGTGAATACCAATAGAACTTCAAGACAAGAACAAGTCTTCGAACAAAGGAGAGGATCGACGGTGGTTTAGGGTTTTAGTGGAAGAAGAGGGATGATCGGCAGCGGTTTAGGGTTTCGGTGAAAAGAGAAAGATGAACGGCGGCGGTTAGGATTTTAGGGTTTTGACTCAGCTGGACGATTAGGGCAATCATGCTGATAACGTGTTATAAACTAGATGATTCAAAGACTGAAAACTCTTGTTCTTATTAAAGATCATCGAATGAGGTGACATATTTATAGGGCAACATAAACCCTTAGTACAAAATCGACTAGAAAATAGATAACAAGTAAATGGTCATTGGCCATGAGCCTAATGGATTGGACCGATGGACCTAATGGACTGGACAATATATAGACCGGTCTATAGAGTCCACTAAGTGTTTTACAACACATATACCTTTTTTCAACTTTTCTTATTAATCAGTTTTTTTTTTTTTTTAATTATTCTATAATTTCATCTCTCTTCAGTTTTGAATTAAATATATAATATCTTCCCCACAGTAATGAAAACAAATCGCGAAATTTATATTGATGCCGTCTTCTACATAGTAGCTGCCTTGTCACTCACCATCATTGAGATCAAAAGTGTTTCTTGCCGTGTGTACGTCGGAGGGAACCAGAATTGAAGAAGCAGATATACATTGTGGCATGCATGGTCTTATTACTTACCCCAGCCTTTGTTTCAAACTCTTCCGTAGTAAATATAGCATCTTGAACCAAATATCCAAATCTATTTGTTGGAAACAATTTCACTTCAACCAAGTCGTCTTGGTCCAGTAGTAAAAAGAGAAAAATCCCACCATTTGGGTTCGAGTAGCATTAGTCACGGAAATTCGATATTTAATATAGTTTCCCCCAGCTCCAGGAAATTAGTGTTTGGGCCTAGGAAACTTTTAGAATCACTCATGAGTTATGAAAAAAAAAAAAAAACATTCTCACTTTTCTGCACATCTTTGAAACGGTCTGGAAAGAGACTTGCTTTAATTGTGACAAATGTTATATTGTTTGGCCTAAGTGTTTATGTATCCAATAACGTGGTTGCTAAGAAACCATTGCGTCAATAATGGTCAATGATTGATCAGTTGAATTGGTAGAATTTATGTTCAAACAATAAAACATACGATTACACGTATAAATTATGAAGATTAGGGGTGGGTATTTAAACCAAACCGAACCAACTGAACTCAAACCGATCCAACAAATCCAGTAATACACTCTGATCATTTGGTTATGTAATTTATGTTTCTTCTCAATCCAAAAGGTTCAGTTAGGTTTAACAAACCAATATAATTATTTAATTAACTGATTAATAATATTAATAAAATTGTAAATATGTGATCTTGTCTGATATCAATTACATTTTTTTTCCAACATCACAACTAGCCGGTCAATTAGTTAAATTCCTATATTGAACCACAACATTAGTGCATGTATTACGTGGATTTATCTTTTGCCACTAAATTAAGGTCATTTCGCATTTATTTGCATGTGTGGTTTCTATTTTATTTTATATTAACTTTGTCTAATAAAATTAACTATATGTAAATATATATATATATATATATATATAAAGTTAACTTTGCTCACTTTTCTTTCCTCCATATCAGCATCTACCTAATCAATTATTTTTTTTGCATAAAAAATACTATTTATAATATTCATTCATTGCATATTTATTACTTATAATTAATAATGTAAAAAAAAAATAAAAAACAAATTAACTAAAACTAATTAAATTTTAAAATAGTATAAACAATAATATAATTTTTTAGTAAATAATAAAAATAAAAACTATCTAAAAATGAATTAAGTAAATTAAATGAAAATTTTAAAATTGTAAAAATAATACTATAAATTTGTTTTAGTAATAATGATATTATTAAAATTATAACCAAAAATGATTATATTCCAAAATTTAGAATGAGTTAATGAGTTTTAGAATGTAAGTAAGATTTTAATGCATGGTAGAGTAAAAAAACAAGCAATGTAATTGTATTTATAAAAATCTAAACATGAAAATAAAATTGAAGTGAAACATTAGTTTCTAACAAACATATACCATAAATATGTATTATTAAAATTTACTTATAAGAAAGAAAAGATTAATTACTTAACTTAACTTAAAAGTTTTGATCTAAAACAAAGACATTGTAAGGATAACACTATTTTTTTGGAAAACTGTGAAAAAGGATTTCGAAAAAATAATATATCTAAAAAACAAAATCAATGGTCAGAAAATATAGAAAAATGATATGTAAGCCGTTATAAAAAATGGCATGTGATTTGTGTAGCATATCTCATAAGTTATATTATCAACTAGAGCTACAATTTTATAACATGATATAAAACATATATAACAAATATAACATATATATATATATATATATATATTATCAAATGCTCTTATCCCAAAACATTGGCAAAAGCAACATATTTTAAGTATACGATGTTCTTTTTGAGAAGACGAAACTAAGGTTGCATCACAAAATTAACATCTGCAAATAACATATGAGATTTTAGAAAAATATGTAACTTGGATTAGTGAATAGATATTCATTGTGGGGTTTAAACGTTTCATTATTTAAGCATTCTTGACTTAGTCGGAAATTCTATTATGGCAAATAATGCATTTGGACAATCTCATTGTAGCGACATAACACTAAAACTGTTCATGAAACTTTGTATATTCGCATTTAATGTAGGATATCAATATGTTTAAATGGTCTCTATAATTAGGTCAACGATCGAAATTGACGTTAGAACTTTTAAAATTATGTTTTCATGGGATATGAATATGAAATGAAGTCTTTTAAAGATAAAAGGTTAAAAGATTGTCGACAATATTATTGCGACAGTAGACAATATATGTTATATATAAAATTGGAAAAGTATGGTATTTATATAGATTTATCTTTTAAACTTCAAATTATATTCATATTCAATGATTCTTATTGATAAAAAATTTAACTAAAATCCCACGTAAAATCGCAAATAGATATAACAAAGAAATATTATCTTCAAAAATATATATGTTGTATATCACTGAGTAAAGTAAGTTTAGTATTTATATAGATTTTTACTCAAAAATTGTAATGATTATATTTGAGTGAACAATTTCTATTGATAAGAAATATTTTAAATTAATGCGGGGAAAAGTTATAGTATATATATATAATTATCTTTAAGACTCTAACAATATGTACAAATTACTAGGCATTTGATTTTAATACGGTTGGAGTTTTTAGCTTTTATTTTCTATTTTATTTAATTATTAAACTTACAGTTTGGGTGATCTCAATGAGATCATTGATAACTCTGAAAAACTAGGTGCACCAGCATGGGTAGATTCTACCTTCTTCCCTTTTCGTAACATGATCAGTGACTGTCGACTACAAGAGGTTCCCAACATTGGGAATAAATTTTCCTGGGCAGGAGAACATAACAAAATGTGGGTGCAATGCCGGTTAGATAGAGCTTTGGACAATGCTGCTTGGTTTCAGTTGTTCCCACGAGTCCAATCAGAGTATCTAGAACGGGTTGGCTCTGATCAGCGTCCACTTTACAAGATTTGTCACTGAAAATATCTCTCGTAGAGGCAGAATTATGTTTTAAAAACAATGGATCTCTAAACAAGAGTTTGCGAACATTATAAAACAAGGCTGGTCAGAAGGAGAAAGCAGAGGACAACTGTCTATTATGAATATGATTGAAGAGTGTCGAAGATCAATTTCACACTGGAAACTGTCTAAGAACTGCAACTACAAAGAACATATTGCACAACTGAAGTTCAAGTTGGATGAAGAGGGAGCTAAGGAACAACCGGATCTTCACCTAATGAAGACTCTACGGTGGGATTTAGCAGAAGCATATAGACAAGAAGAACTGTTTTGGAAAGAACAGAGTTGAGAGAAATGGGTTAAGGAAGGTGATCACAACACTAAGTTTTTCACGGTAGTGAGAAGAGACGGCGTGTACAGAATCGTATTTTATCCTTGCTAGATGATAATGGAGTGGAACAGTTTGCAGAAGGATCCAAAGGCGAGGTGGCTGTTACATACTTTCGTAACATATTCTCTACAACTCAACCAAAAGCAATCTCTGAAGCTTTAGAGGGTATGAATCCACGAGTCACTGATCATAAGAATGCTACATGAACTCGTCCTGTGACAGCTGAGGAGATTAAACAGGCGGCTTTCAGCATTAACAGAGGAAGTACACCGAGGGCGGATGGGATGTCCAGACATTTCTATCAGGCTTACTGGGACATTGTTGGTCCTCAAGTGGTTCAAGAAGTTACACAGTTTTTTTTATTCTGGTTCTTTACCTGTAGAGTGGAACTTTACACAAATTTGCTTGATCCCTAAGAAGCCGAACCCATCTAAAATGTATGATCTTCGTCCTATTAGCTTATGCTCGGTGATTTACAAGATTGTATCCAAGGTTTTGTGCAATAGATTGAAAGCACTCTTACCTACTATTGTCTCAGCGACATAAGGAGGCTTTGTATCTGGACGGTTGATCTCTGACGACATTCTTCTGGCACATGAGATGTTTCATGCTTTACGTACCAATCCTTAGTGTGATGAAGATTTCATGGCAATCAAAACCGACATGTCAAAGGTGTATGATCGTGTGGAGTGGAGATTCTTGGAAGAGTTGCTCATACGCTGGGGGTTTCATGTGAAGTGGGTTCATTGGATTATGGTTTGTGTGCGTTCAGTGTCTTACTTGGTCTTACTGAATGGTTCGTCTTATGGGTATTTTAAGCCGGAGAGAGGAATACGACAGGGTGATCCTCTGTCACCATTTCTTTTTATTCTCTGTGTTGAGGCTTTAGTTCATATCATGAATAAAGCAGAGTTGGAGGGACGGCTTAAAGGAATGAAACTCAACTCTTTCTGTCCATCGATCCAGCATATACTCATTGCGGATGATAGCCTCTTTCTTTGTCAAGCGAACCTCCGAGAATGCTCTGAATTTCTGAAATGCCTTCGATTATATGGAGCAGCCTCTGGTCAGAAAATTAACTTTCAAAAATCAGCAATCACCTTTGGTAAGAAATTAGACCCTTATATGAGACATTTGTTGGGTTTATTCACTGGCATGGAGCTAGAAGGGGGCAATGGGAAGTATCTTAGTCTGCCAGAATGTTTTAGTGGATCCAAGAAGGACTTACTGCAATTTATAACTGATAGACTCACATCACGATTGAGTAGTTGGTATGAGAAAACGCTATCCTTGGTTGGTATAGAGGTTCTATTAAAATCGATAGCCCATGCTCTCCCTGTATATGCTATGTCGTGCTTCAGGCTCCCCAAACATCAGTGTCGTCAACTCACAAGTGCAATGTGTCAGTTTTGGTGGAATGCAAGTGAAGATAAGCACAAGATGCATTGGGTTTCATGGGAGAAAGTTTGTCAATCAAAACAGAGGGGTGGTCAGGGATCCAGAGACATTGGAAAGTTTAATCAAGCTCTACTTGCGAAACAAGCATGGCGGCTGTTGGATGAACCACATTCGTTGCTGGCTAGGGTATATAAAGCAAGATATTTCTCTGATAAACTTTTCTTGGAGGCAAAGCTGGGGTATCAACCTTCATATGCATGGCGTAGCATTATTTATTGCCGTGAATTGCTAGAAAGAGGATTAATGAAGTCTATTGGAGATGGTCTAACCACTAATGTTTGGCTTGATAAATGGGTCTCGGATGGTTCTCCAAGACGTCCTTTCAACAAGGAACTTACTATTGACCTTAACCTTAGAGTGTCTTCGTTGATAACAGAGGAGGGGACTTTGAACTTACAACGACTCAATGAATTGTTTCCTCCATGTGATGTCACTCTGATTAGATCCTATCCTCCAGCACCGACTCTGTCTGATCATTACATTTGGGCTTACACGCAAGATGGTAGATTCTCAGTAAAAAGTGGGAACTGGTTACTCACCAAGGAAATTGACAGTCTTAGCCCGATTGCAGAACCTATCACAGTGGCCAACAAGATCAAGGAGAAAATATGGTGAGTGAAAACAGAACCGAAGATTCGCATGTTTTTATGGAAAACATTATGTAACACCCCAATTTCTCAATTCTAATTGGGCCGGTTTGTTTTGTTACTAAGATTAGCCTCGAGGCCCAAGTGAAAAAAAATTATTAAACGACAAAAGGATGTTGTGTGTTGGGTGTGCATATGTATCTCCTCTTTCTTGTGCCGTCAAAGAGAAAATCAAAACCTAAACCTAAAAGCAGCCACCACTGAAAGTGGGAAAGAGAGAGAGAGAGCTGAGCCACCATTGTTGTTGTTAATCTGTTATAGTTGCAGTTCCGTGATGAAGCCATCGTCGAGTCCACCCGTATTGTTGTTGGAGCGTACCACTCGGATCTTCTTTGTTGTCGTCAACGTCAGCCGTTCACCATTGTTCGTAAGACGGCCACCGTGTCACACCACAGATGTCACCGCCGTCATTGGAGCAGCCGTAGCCCTAGTCGCGGCCGTTAAGGGTAAGGAAACCCTATATTTATTTTATAACTTGCGAAAGAAGTTTCTGATGTTGATTTGTTGCTTTGTCTTGTTCCATATTGTTGTGGCATGAGGACCAAACCATAGTGAGCTAAACCGTCTCGTGGAGCCGCCGAACAGATCCGTGGAGAAAAGTTGCAGAGGTAATAGCGAAGCTTTTGTCTCGTGTTGTTAATGTTGTGTGATGGTGATTATTGAACCAAAGCCTAAACCGTACTAACCCATAGTGTGTATTAAAGTCGAGAACCGATGCAATACGTGAGTTGATTTGTGTTGGTGTGGTTACGTGTATAAGTTGAACGGTGGTGTAATGGATAGTGTGCTGTAATTGGTTATTGATTAAACTAATTAACTTGTATGGTTGTGGTTAGTGAACCGAATCATGGTCTCGTGGAATTATTAAATTATTGGATTTTGGTTTAGTTTAATTACTAAGCTAGATCTAATTAATTAATTGGAATGATACCGAGTCAAGTTAAACATATATTTTGGGTTGGATTGGTTTAATGGATTATTGTCATCTAAACCGCTGCAGATCGAGGATTGTTGTTGAATTGGGTTTCTGTTGTTGCTTTTTCTAAACCAATGATTAAATTCAATGGCTAAGGTGAGGGTGGTATTTGCGGATAACAGTAACCTCTTTCCTTATGTACTCTTCGATAGTTGTTGAATATAGACTCAAGAATTGTTTGATAATTGAATGTATTTGCGTGGATTTGTGTGCAAGATAAAGTAGGTTGTTAGTTACATGATATATGTGAAGCACATTAGCTACATGATATGATGTTATGAATTAACTTATATATTATATTATAAATATAATTATGAACATACATGAGAATAAGAAAGGAAAAGATACTTGTGGATGTTGGACTGTAATGGACCGACGGGTTCATTACAGGTCATAAACCGCTGACGAGCAGGGGAAGAATCAAGCTATTGGCCGTGGTCTTCTAAGAAAAGGGGTTTGGGAGGCAGAAAAAGTGATAATGGCCAAACCTATAAGCAATGTAAAACTTATTAAGTAATGTAAAGAAACATAAATGTTTGCATGTGGTAGTTGCCACAGAAGTGCATAAAATAAGATGAGAGTTATTATGGAGAAATAAGATGTTTGTTTGTTTGGTTGCTTGATAGACATTCTGAATCTATGCTAAGTAATGGTTGTTGATTATATTTGGAACGTGATTACTGTATGTCCAGTGGGCAGAGTTTGATCTCCTCACTGAGTAAACTTGTTTACTCACCCCTTATGTCCCTTTTTCCCAGGTTAGTAAGTTCAAGAGTTACAGTTTGAAGTTTGTTCGTTGGTGAATTTAAAAGAAAGAAACATTTTTGGCCAGACCGGATGGATTACATGTTGTTCCGTCTTTTGCGACAGTACGAGTGTTACACATTATCTGGAGCTTTAGCGGTGGCGAATTGTATGCGTACCCATGGTCTCCAAGTTAACCTTGTGTGTCAAGTCTGCAAAAATGCAAATGAAAATATAGCTCATGTTCTCTTTGGTTATTCTCCTACTTCTCGAGTATAGAATGCCACTGCTTTACCTCTTTCGTCGCAAGGTTTCTCAGATTCTATCACGACGAATATAGAGTATATGTTACAGCTAATGGACAGGAATACCATCTTAGAGAAGTGGAGAAATGCCATTCCTTGGCTACTTTGGGAGATATGGAAGACAAGGAATAGTGTTATTTTTGAAAATAGGAATTCGAATCACCATGTGCTAATTGCTGCAACCTTGGAGACATTGGAGGAATAAATTAAACAGCAGGCGCTGATATGCAAGGAATTCCGTACTGAAACTCATGTAACTGGAAATCGACTGCAGAGATGGGCTAAACCTCCTCAAGGAACACTCAAATGCAATCTTCATGCTTCTTGGGTGACGGAATCCTGTTTTTGTGGAGGAGCTTGGCTCCTACGGAACCACACCGGGGATGTTATGTACCATGCGAGAGATGCTTTCCTTTTCCGCAATAACAGAATCTCGGCAGAGTTGAGTTGTGTGCTGTGGTGTCTACAGAGTCGTAAGGCTCTTCAGATAATGTCATGTGAAGTTTGGTTGGATTGTCATGCTGCGTTTGCTGCTTTGGAATCGTCTTCATAGTGGCCAAAATATCGTTCTGAGGTTGACAGAATCACTAAACAATACAGGTGATGGGAGAGGTTTCTTTTCACCTCTCTTCACCGAAAGCCAATTGTTTAGCTAGGGCGATTGCTTCTAGTGTGTCACGCGAGGGACGACTTCCTTCTTACCTCTCGCTTGGGGGTCCATCTTGGTTTCAGGAAAAGATTGAACAGGACCGGCGAGGTTAGGAGGTTTGTTGAGTTTTGTTATTTCATCTTTGAAAGTTTTATTTCTTGCAAATGTTCTACTTTGATTTAGTTATTGTACTCTCCTTTTCTCCTGATTATTAACGAACAAGCGTTCAAAAAAAAAAAAAACTTACAGTTTGTTGCTTAGTTTACAAATTATCAAATCACAATGAATTTTATTTGTAACATTAATTGTTTTTGAACCGCAATAAAGGCAAACCGAACTAACACCAAACTGTACCAAACCAAACCGAATATAAACCAACCCAAACACAAACCAAACCAACTAACTTTGGTTGAGTTTGGTTGGAGGTTTACAGAAACCAAATAAACCAAACCGAATTGAACCTAAACTTAAATCCAAATGCCTACCTCTAATGAAGATATCAATGTCACGAAAATTATGTCTTGAGCCAAGAAAGAATAAGCTGAACAGAAAATAAAAGGTTAAACTAGCTAGGAATGTTGTTTTGGTTGTTTCAGTGTTAGTTTGATATGTGTTGGGGTCGGTTTATGTTAAATTTGGTTTGGTTCAATTTGGTTTGTAATTCAGTCAAAAGAGTAAACCTCCTTCGATCAACACTGAAAAAATGTGTCAAGTTTACATAAATTTGGTTGGTTAAAAATGTCCATGCATCTTGCGCCAACCAGGTTTCAAGATTACTTAATATTATCTCATTATTAGGTCAAACTTTAATGAAAAATATTAGGTTTATCGTTAGGGGTAACTTTTTTTGTTCACCTCTTCCTTTTCAAGCAATCAGAATCTTTTATACATTATTTTATTATTTTTTAAAACATTAAAATGAAATTAAAAAAAACATAACAAATTAAGGAAAAAAATTTTTGTGTACTTTTAATTAAGGAAAGTTAAATATTGGCTTGATTTATATTTTTAAAATTAGAACAAAATTATGCGTCGGTTTGAATTTAAAATAATGTGATTAGAGTTTAGATTTTACAACTAAAATGAAATTATATATCGGTTTGGGTTTACAAATGAAGTGGTTCGAGTTTAGATTTTACAATTAAAACGAAATTATATGTTATTTTGGGTTTACAAATGAGGTGGTTAGGGTTTAGATTTTACAATTAGAATTAAATTATATGTCAGTTTGGGTTTACAAATGAGATTTTTAGAGTTTAGATTTTACAATTAGAACAAAATTATATGTCGGTTTGGGTTTACAATTGAGATGGTTAAGATTTAGATTTTACAATTAGAAAGAAATTATATGTTGGTTTGAGTTTACAAATAAGATGGTTAGGGTTTAGATTTTACAATTAAAATGAAATCATATAGTGGTTTGAGTTTATAAAAGAGCGGTTTAATTTTTTAATTTTATAATAATATATACATATTTTATTTCCTTATTTTACAAGGGGGTGAATGAAGAGGAGAGAACCCAAGTATTGTTCAACTTTGATCCTAGTTTATGTATTTTGTTATTCATTAAATTTTTCTCTGTCCGATAAGCAAATACTACAACAATATGAATTCCATCCCAATTGATCAATTTCTAAAAACGATAAACTTTATAAAACATTTAATAAAAATAATAATATGTTTAGATTTTTACGAATTTTTTCTTGTGGTGTGTATCGCGAGTTAAAATATCACGAACGTGGTTATATAGTTGGACAGATCTGGGTAGATATTATATAAATTTAAAATATCATTAATACACGAATAAAAAGTCACTTTACTATTTTGTTAACAATATAAATATTAGAGAAATTGACATATCCAACTAAGTTGATTTAATTAATATTATGTAAAAAATAAAAAATGTTCTGCATTATATTGTGAGTTAAATCATAATACAATTATATTTAAGCGTTAAACAAAACAAATAAAATTAACAAACAAAAGTTAATTTTTTTACCAAATAACTTAATAATTTTTATCAGATCAAAATCTAGTTGGTATTATTGTTGAATTGAATTAATGATTTACCTATCACACCCGTAGCCACTTCAATACCAACAATAATAAAAGAAACACACATCAAAATCTTGATGCAAAAGAATTGTCTATTTCAGATAATTATCTTTAGTTAAGTGGTTACAACATCCTACCAGAATTCGACTCCAAAAAATCGTGTTATCTGTGTAGTAGGAATTGACTATGAATCGGACAAAGTCTAATTTAATGATATAAAAAAATTGCCTACTGTGTTTCTTTAATTTTATTTTCTCTCAACCTTTCCAAAAAACTCATTAACAGGTTCTGTTTGAACCTCTCATAAGCTTCTTACTGGTTTGATATCCCAAAGACCCAAAGCACTACCGCTCCATATATCCGGTTTCACTTCTTTTGTGCGGAAGAGTAAACTTAATTTTATCTACCTTTAATCACTTCTATGTGAACAGTTCTTGACTTCTTGTGAAAGATGAGAGTAGTCCTGGGCAAATAAACCGAACCGAATAGATCGAACCAAAACCAAACCGAAATTTCGGTTTCGGTTCGGATATAGATAGTGGTCAATAACCAATTAGATAGTGTTTTAATTATCCATGGATATCGGTTATAACCCAAACCGAACTGATATCCATTCAGTTATCCGAATCAAAGCGAACTAATATTAAAAATACATTTCAACGGAGAATCGAACCTGAGTACCATGCAAACATGGGCGTGCGAAGTAGCCACTGCACCACGTCGAACTTTTGACATTTGAATACGTATTAATATAGATAAGGTAATAACAATTATACTCAAAAACTAAACCATTATCATATATATTTAGACCAAAATAGCAAAATATTTTTAATAAACTAAATATCTAGAAGTTTTTAAATATATTTGTTAAATTATAATCAAATTTTATTTAAATATTATTTTCTAAAAAATATATTACACTGTTCGGGTATTTGGAACCGAACCAAAAATAACCGAAACCAAACCGAACTCGAACTGAAATAGTAAATTAACCGAAAATGAATCCTAAACGTCTATATCCAAACTATCCGGAACCGAATGGATATATCCATAACCGAACCGAATACCCGAACGCCCAGGACTAGATGAAAGCAAGAGTTGGATAGATTTACATTTTGCTCCATGAACACCATGCTTATGACTTTATTTTAACCGCTGATTCACCAAGATTATTCGAGTTTTCGAAGGACAACAGAAAAAAAAACCCACCAAGTTCACCTGTTTATATCATATCATTGCTGAATCCTATTCTGCCAAAACCATGTTTTGCCATTGAAAATATGTTTGGATCAACACAAAAACAAAGAAATTAAAAACAACCACAACACGGTGACTGGAGCCTTTACTCAACTCTTCAGCCTCAGAATCCATGTAAGAAGTCGTCTTCTCTTGTAGTATCCGCCGCTGATTTTCATATCAAGTTCTGTAAAGGAACAAGCGGATACGAATGCAGCTATGCCTCTGGATTGATCTATTTCGATAAGATGTGTATCCCAAAAGAAGATGAAGATCTAAAGCATGTGATATGTAACCCTCTCACAGGACAGTATGTTATCTTACCAGAACTTAGAGGTGTTTCACATAGCTATTCGTATAGCTATTTAGGATTTGATCCGGTTAACAAGGAATTCAAGGTATTGTTCATGACTACTCGTGAATATGTAGCTTCTAGTGGTACAGATCATTATATTCTGACACTAGGAACTCGGGAAGTCCATTTACACATGAGCCTTTTTGGGAAAGGATTTGCATCGATGGTGTTTTGTATTACTCAGCTCATGTTAATTATGATGGAAGAAGGTCTAATGTGATAGTTTGCTTTGATGTTAGGTCTGAGAAATTCAAGCTCGTTGACCCGAATTGCGGTTTTAATAATTTGATAAACTACAAGGGGAAATTATGTGGGACTGATTTGGATTATGCTTATGATGGTGGGTTTCCCGTTAAGTTGAGGATGAGGCTTCTAGAGAAGCGGGAATGGTCCAGCTATGTCTACTCTTTGTCGGCTGATGAGAGTGAAGTTGTTAAGGTCAAAGAGAATCTATCCGTCGTTGGGGTGATTGCTTCTGGTGAAATTGTTTTGTCGACGGATTCTGCGTCTAATCCTTTTTATGTTTTCTACTTCGATCCGGAAAGGAACACTCTCCAAGTTGTTGAAATGCAAGGTGTTGGAGATACGCCTATGTAGAGGATATTTTAGGCCAAAACCACAACAACGCCGAGATACGTCTCTTGACCTCTCCAAGTCTTCTAAATCTGTGGAAAACGAGGAGCAAATTATTGTTCCCGAGAGGCTAGAACCACAACGACGTAGGCATACGTCTCCTGACCTCTCCAAATCTCCCCAATCTGTTAAGAACAAGGAGCCCAACGGGTGCGGATCATCATCAGCTAACCTGCTCTATCGCTCTGTTAGCTTAGCTATTTTATGTTTTGGTACACTTAGCTATGTTATTTTTGTCCAAAAAAAGAAAAAATAGTGTAGCTCTGTCATTCGACTCGCTTAGCTAAAAAGCCTAATATTTTCATCGTTCCCTGTGTCTCCGAAAACTTTTAAATAATGAAACAGAGCCAAGATTCATGGAGTTCAGATACAGCAATGAATATTGACATATTTTGTCTAAAAGGATCTAATTTCTGTCCAAGTGTTAAGGACTAGCTAGGACTTGCTTGCTTTGGACATGCTTGAGGTCTAAATCGGTACAGGATTCCTGACAACTTTATTCAGAGAACCCTAGATCACGTTATGGGACTATTAAGAGCAGAACCGAAGGAAAGAAATTGAATATGACTGAGAACTTCACAAAGTGATCTGGAGCATAATTTGGATCCATAGGTCTTAGCCTCAGAGGCTGCCACATAACAGCAAAGATGTGCGCTCTTCAGCACAGTGACAATCATTTAAAATAGAGTCAAAGCTGTAAGACAGGAAAAACGTGCATAAAACCTTAATCAAGACGAACAAGTCGACAAGGCTTCCCAACGAGGTTTGTAAACCATAAGCTCTAACCACTGAAAACGCAGCCAAAAGGTTAATGGCACAGTGACAAGAATGATTTGAGAATGTGAAGGAGTTAAAGTTGGAATCTAAATCTATGGCTTCAACTTCAATGTCAGCTTGTAGTTCAACTCCAGAAATAAGATCCATAAAAATGTTTGTTTAACTCTCAAAAATGTTACATTTTTATATGAATTTGAATCATTATTAGGTTAAAAAGTATTAGTATAAGCCTGTTGAAATTTATTTAACTTCTGCATCTGAAACAGTCAGAGTCTACGACTAAAACAGAGGAATCTCTCTGATGACAAGTAAAAGACAATACAAAAAGCGTTAGCCACTTAACCCACATCACTCCCTAATTATGTTTGAAAGCAAATTACTGTTTTATCTACATTGTGTTTTTTTCAGACTCTTTTTTTCTTTCTTCTAATGTTATTGTTTGAAAGTATTTTATAGTATTCTTGTTTACTTTGACATTGTTTTTACAAAATTACTAGATTAATACCGGAAATAAGAGCTGTTTTTAATCGCTAATTTGTGTCAGTCTCTTACTTTTTCCAGCCTAAGTTTCAAACTCTTCTCGGAAAAGGGGAGAAATAGTTTGAATCTAATCATTCAATTGGCGGTTTCTTGACTGCAAAGAGGTTATTTGTGGGTATCAGTCGGGTTTTTGCAGGATGATTACTGAAACAAATAAAATTTGCAACAGTCCTCACTCAAATGATCATACAGTTTACTACTCTGTACACCACATGCATGTAGAGAATCTTAGGTTTGATGTTATGAAGACAACATATGTTGCAACATCTATACGCCTACCAGAACAGAGCACATCAACATCATCTAGAGAAGATCATCAAGTGAAGACTGTTCATAACACGATCGTCATACTCAAAATTTGATGCTGTGTTTTTTTAGAAGATGAATAAACTTTACAGGTTGTGTTTGTATTCTCTCTTTGTCACTTATAATTTTCATTAATTTAAAGTATTTATATTGTTGGAGTTACCTTTATAGGTGAAATAGTCTTGTAGATCACGTAACCAGCTATATACATACAGAGATGCTGCACTTGCTTGGCTCAGCAGTATAAGCAAGAGGCACTACGTACTGAATGTATATTTTACTTTTACTTCTAAAAAAGGCCTTAATTAGGTTAGTGCCAATCTCTGAATAAGTTCAAGTGCACCACCACCCCCTCCTAATTACATAAATAAATAGGTCATCTATTTATAGGTCGAACTTTAAAAAAAAACTAATCCAAAAACTACACGTAACTCCTGTTCGATCATGGTTAGTGGAAAAACTTTTGATTCCATTCCAGATGAGCTCATTCTCGAGATATTCTCGAGATTGTCTACAAAATCAATCGCTAGGTGCCGCTGCGTGTCGAAGCTGTGGAAGTCCTCGGCTCTAATATCAGGTCAGGATTTCACCATGAGCATTTCACCGAGTTGTTAACCAGGTCCTCGGCTCGTCCACGCCTTTTACTCAACTCTTCAGCCTCAGCCTCAGAATTCATATGAGAAGCCGTCTTCTCCCGTAGTAGCCGCCACCGAGTTTCATACCAAGTTCTCTAAAGGCATAGGCAAATACAATTGTATCTATGCCTCTGGCTTGATCTATTTTCAAAGTATGTGTATCCCAAGGGAAGATAAAGATGCAAAGTGTGTGATATGTGAGAATAAACAAAGGAGGTTTATGAGACTGAACTTTTTACTCTCTTAATTCTCAATAATTGTCTTTTACAACTCAGTCATATATATAGAGCTAGGAGAACATTCTAGACTCCTTTGACTAGCTTAGTGATCTAGTGACAAGTGTAGACCATCTACTCCTCTTCTAATGATAAGAGTGAATCATAACGGCTTGATAGAACCAGCTCACACCTCTCTCTAGCTGGTGGTTTTGGCGTATGCATCGTCTCCTTCCTCTGTTTTACAGTTTTGTCTTTTTGCTGCAGGAAAGAGAAAGCTTGTTGGACTGATGGACTTGATGGGCCTATAGTGTTTTGGTTTGAGCCCAAAACACTTTTGTTGTGGCTTAGCTGTTGTAGACTCTCAATATGTAACCCTCTCACAGGACAGTATGTGATTTTACCTAAACTTAGAGGTGATTCGTATAGCTCTTCCTATAGCTATTTAGGGTTTGATCTGATTGACAAGGAATTCAAGGTATTGTTCATGACTACTCGTGAATTTATAGCTTCTAGTGGTACAGATCACTATATCTTGACATTGGGAACTGGGGAATTGAGGTGGAGGAAGATCCAATGTCCTTTTACAAATAAGCCTTTGTGGAGTAAAATTTGCATCAATGGGGTTTTGTATTACTTTTCTCTAGAGTGTAATAGATGATCTTATGTGATAGTTTGCTTCGATGTTAGGTCTGAGAAATTTATCAAGTTCATACGTGCAGAACACTTTTATGATCCCTTGATAAATTATAAGGGGAAATTATGTGGGATTAATTTGGAGCGTTATTATGATGATGGATTTCCCATTAAGTTACGTATGAGGGTTCTAGAGGATGTTGAGAAAGAGGAATAGACGACATATTCCTACACTTTGAGGTTTGAGCTTAAAGTAGTTAAGGGTAACAACAAACTTTCCGTTGTTGGGGTGACTACTTCAGGTGAAGTTATTTTGGCCAAGTATGAATCTAACCGTTTTATGTTTTCTCCTTTAATCCCGAAAGGAACACTCTCCAAAGTATTGAACTCCAAGGTGTTGGAGATGCTTATCGTGATTGCAGATTACATGCCTTTGTAGATGATCTTAGTGTTAATGATCTTTGTAGAGTCAAGTCCTTTACAACTAGGCGAAAATATCGTTCCCAAGAGGCCAAAACCATAACGACGTTGGCGATGAGCATAACTAATACAAATTATCAGCTAACCTGCTCTATCGCTCTGCTATATATATATTTTTCTTTTATTTAGCTATATCATTCTTCTGGATTTAGTTAAAAATTCCTATTTAATAGTCTGAGTATTCATTTCCCGTTTTCTCTTTGGCTCTAAATCTGTCTGATCGGAAATATTTTCTTGATCCAAAAAGCTGATTCTAAAGAATGAAATAAAAGACAATATTCACGGAGTTTGAAATAAGACAAGGTTTAAATATCCATAAAAAGTGATATTGTCTTCAGCTAATGCGGCAATCCTTCAAATAGAATCAAATCTGTAAGATTAACTGATTAAGACAGGAACAAGTACATGAAACCTAAATCTAACGAACAAGTCGACAAGGCTTCCCAACAAGGTTTGTAAACCATACCAGGAGCTCTAACCACTGAAAACTCAGCGAAAAGGTTAATGGCACAGTGACAAGAATGGTCATGAGGATGTGAAGGAGTTTGAATATAAATCTATGGCTTCAACTTCAATGTCAGCTTTCAACTCCATAAATAATATCCATAGAGATGTTTGTTTCAACTTTCAAAAAATTTACATTTTTATGTAAAAATATATATAAATCTGAGTCATTATTAGGTTAGAAAGTGTTAGTATTAGCCTAGGCCTGGGCGTTTGGATATCAGATCGAATTTTTTGGATTTTGAATTTTTTGTATATTGACTCTAACATCCATTCAAGTATTTATAAATTCAGATTTCGGATCGGTTCGGATATGATTGTCTATAACCAAAATTAAACCAAAAGTTATTGGATAATATTTTATTCGAATACTTTTTAATCTTATTGTACCCAAATAACCATACTAATAGAGTATTAAAACAAAGAAAAAACTTAGAAATTAAGTAAATGACAAGGTTCTCATAGAACGATACAAATATGTAAAAGATATGAGGCATATCTATCAGAATATCAAACTATTTCTTATATGTTCGGTTATATTCGGATATTTATTGGATATCGGTTCGGATCAGATAGTATCCGATATCCAAAATAATGAAAGCCAAGAACCGATCAGTTTTTCTTTAATATCGGTTCGGTTTTAATCCGCTTATTTTGGTTCGGATACGGTTCGGATTTTTGGATTTGGATTTTATGCCCACGCCTATATTAGACTATTGAGTTTTATTTAACTCTGCATCTGAAACAGAGGCTCTGATTGAGAGAGACTTTTAAGGCTTTAAAATTAATTCAAAGTCTTAAAAGCCAAAATTTTACCAATCATGCTTTTATTGCTTTATTATTTTTAAAAGCCTTAAAAGTCTAACTGTCCATTTTTTTTGTTTGAACGTACAAATTTTTAAAGTCACAAATGTGAGACTTTTTTGGCTGTAAAAAAAAAAAAAAAAACTGTAATTATATTTCTCTTTCTTATTATCCATGATGATTTAAACATTCATTTTTAATCTATGTAAAATTTATCACAAATATATTATAATTCATTAAAAATAGATTTTTTATTTCTGTTATTTTGAGATCTATTTTTCATAATTATTTTTGCATCAACAACCATTATAACACATAACCAAATATGTCATATCTTTATATTTTTTAATTTGTTGAAAATATTTATTTATTCATTTTTTATGAATTTTTGTATTTTACAAAAAAAATTATTTTTTTAATAAAATTAATTATGCTGCCATATAAAATTATTTTTAGCATAATTTATATTTATGAAAAACATATAATAAATATAACCGTTATTAAAGTTTTAACAGTTAAAGTTTCTACATCAAAAGTTCCTACAACAAAATTTTTACAGTCAAAACATCTAAAGCCACAAATAACAGTCGTTACCAATCAGGGTCAGAATCTAAAGCTACAAATAACATTCGTTACCAATCGGGTGAGAGTGTACAACTAAAACAGGGAGGATCTATATGATGACAACAAGTGAAAAAAAAATACAATACAAAAAGCGTTAGCCATGTCACTCCGTTTGGCTTCTTATCATACACTTTTTGTTAGTATTCTTTTCTTTTTTTCTTTTTTGACATGCACTAATGTTTTATCCCACATTAATTAATTTCTGGCTTCCGAACGATGTTTCTAAACCATACGAGGAGCTCTCACCACTGAAAACGTAGCCAAAAGTTTTAATGGCAAAGTGACAAGAATGATTTCAGAATGTGAAGGAGTTGAGTTGGAATCTATATATATGGCTTCAACTTCAATGTCAGCTTGTAATTTAACTCCACAAATATCCATAGAAATGTTTCAACTACATTTTTATATAAAATTGAATCATTATTAGGTTAAATAGTGTTAGTATAAGCCTGTTGAAATTTATTTAACTCTGCATGTGGGACAGAGTATACGACTAACACAGAGGAATCTCTCTGATGACAAGTAAGAAAAAAAAAAAAGCGTTAGCCACTTAGCCATATCACTCCCTAATTATGTTACACGTTACTTGGAAGATTGAAAGCAAATTAAAGTTTTATCTACATTGTGTTTTCTTCAGACTCTTTTACTCTTCGTAATGTTATTGTTTGAAAGTACTTCTTTATAGTATTCTTGTTTCTTTTGACATTGTTTTTACAAAATTACTAGATTTGTACCGGAAATAAGAGCTGTTTATAATCGCTAATTTGTGCCAGTCTCTTGCTTTTTTCAAGCCTAAGTTTCAAAATCTTCTCGGATAAGCGGAGAAAGAGTTTGAATCTAATCAATTCAATGGGCGGTTTCAGTTTTACAGGATGGTTATCGAAATAAATAAATTTTGCAACAGTCCTCACTTAATGATCATACAGTTTACTACTTTGTAGACCATGCATATACAGAATCTTAGGTTTGATGTTATGAAGACAACATATGTTAAGTGAGGACAGAACTGAACAGAGCACATCAACATCATCTAGAGAAGATCATCAAGTGAGGACTGTTGTTCTGTTGCTCACCTATAACAAGATCATCATACTCAAAATTTGATGTCTGTGTTTTTTTAAGAAGATCAAAATAGTCTTGTAGATCACGTAACCAGCTAATATATACAGAGATGCTGCTACTGAATGTATTTTTTACTTTTAATGAAAAAAAGGCCTCAAGAGCTGAGAGTTTTACTTGAACCACCACTACCTTCTCATCCTCGTTTTTATCCACTAAATAAAGTTCAATACAGAGATGTAATAATTGCCATCAATAATGATCATAGCAATGTAAAATTTAAGTTACTCTTCCTTAAAACCATGCAGTTCTTCTTTGACGAGTCGATGATGTTGTTTGGTAGTCAAGCAAAACAGTCATTAGTATCAGAGATGGAAATTGAATCCAAAGAAATAAAAGCAATGAAATAATATATTCTAAGGGCAGAGGCGAATCCTTTTCATACCAAAACTTGGTTATCACGCAAACTCATAAAGATGACCATGTAAAGGCCGATGCTTCTTGGGCCTTAATTAGGTTAGTGCCAATCTCTGAATAAGTTCAAGTCCACAACTCTCTCCTAATTAGATATATAAATATCATATCTAATGAGGTCGAACTTTAATTAATAAAACTAATCCAAAACTATACGTATCTCCTGTTCGATCGATCATGGTTAGTGGAAAAACTTTTGATTCCATTCCAGATGAGCTCATCATCGAGATATTCTCGAGATTGTCTACAACATCAATCGCTAGGTGCCGCTGCGTGTCGAAGCTGTGGAAGTCATTGGCTCCAATCAGGTCAGGATTTCACCGTCAAGATTTCAACGAGTTGTTTCTAACCAAGTCCTCGGCTCGTGCACGTCTCTTAATTGGGGTAGGAAAAATACAGTGAGTGGAGATTTTACTCAACTCTTCAACCTCAGCCTCAGAATTCATATGAGAAGTCGTCTTCTCCCGTAGTAGCCGCCACCGAGTTTCATACCAAGTTCTCTATAGGCATAAGCGAATACAACTGTAGCTATACCTCTGGCTTGATCTATTTTCATAATAAGCGCATCCCAAGGGAAGATAAAGATGTAAAGCGTGTGATATGTAACCCTCTCACAGGACAGTATGTGATCTTACCTGAACTTAGAGGTGCTTCGTATAGCTACCTAGGGTTTGCTCCGGATAGCTACCTAGGGTATGATCCGGTTAACAAGGAATTCAAGGTATTGTTCATGTCTACTCGTGCATATAATACAGCTTCTAGTGATACAGATCATTATATTTTGACACTGGGAACTGGGGAGTTGAGGTGGCGGAAGATCCAATGTCCTTTTACACATGATCGTCTATGGGATAGCGTTTGCATCAATGGGGTTTTGTATTACTTAGCTTATGTTTATGATACTAATGATCCTAATGGATGCTCTGAAAGGATAGTTTGCTTCGATGTTAGATCTGAGAAATTCAAGCTCGTTGACCGTTTAGCAAACGGTTATGAACGCCCTTTCCATGTGATGATAAACTATAAGGGGAAATTATGTGGGCTTTATTTGGATTATGCTTATGATGGTGAATTTCTTCTTAAGTTGACTATGAGGGTTCTAGAAGATATCGAGAAGCCTGAATGGTCCAACTATGTCTACTCTTTGTCGGCTGATCATAGTGAAGTTTTTAAGGTCAAAGAAGAGAAGCTATCCGTTGTTGGGGTGACTACTTCAGGTGAAATTGTTTTGGCGAGGAAATCTGCGTCTGCACTGCTCGATGTTTTCTACTTTAATCCCGAAAGGAACACTCTCCAGAGTGTTGAAATCGAAGGTGTTGGAGGAGCTAATTGTGATTCAAGAGTTAATGTCTTTGTAGAGGATCTTAGTGTTAATGATGCAATGCAACTCAAGTCAAGCCCTTTACAACTAGTAGGCGAAAATATAGTTCCCAAAAGGCCAGAACCAGAACGACCTAGGCATACATCTGCTGACCTCTCCAAGTCTTTTCAATCTGTGAAGAGCAAGGAGCCTAACAAGTACGAATTATCAGCTAACCTGCTCTTACGCTCTGCTGGCTTAGTTATTTTATTTTTTGTTTCGTTTTGTTTGTTTTTCTTTTTGTTTAGCACTATCATTCTGCTGGCTTTTTAGCTAAATTTGTCACATAAAAACAAAAAGGCCTAATCAATAGTCTGATTATTCATTTGTTATGATTACAATATATTTCCCTGTGGTTTCCTCTTTGTCTCTAAATCTGTTTGATCCGAAATATTTTCTTGATTAACTGTGTATGGACCAATCAAAAAGCTGATTCTAAAGAATGAAACAAAAGACAATATTCATGGAGTTTGAAATAGGACAAGCTTTTGATATCCATAAAAGGTGATATTGTCTTCTGCTAATATGGCGATCCTTCAAATAGAATAATCATAGATATGTTTGTTTCAAGTTTCAACTGTCAAAAAGTTTAATTTTTATGTGAATTTATATTAATCTGAATCACTACTAGGTTAGAACGTCTTAGTATAAGCATATTGAATTTTATTTAACTCTACAGCGGATACAAAGTCTACGACTAAAAACAGGGGAATCTCCCTTATGACTAGTGAAAAATACAATATTACAAAAAGTGTTAGCCACCTAGCCATATCACTCTGTTTGGCTTACCTTACAATCGTTTTTTTTTTTTTTTTTTTGACTTACATGCCCTAATTATGTTACACGTTACTTGGAAATCTGAAGCAAGTGAATGTTTTGTCGACATTGTGTTTTCATAAAATCGCCTATCTCAAGATTTTTGATTTTTCTTTCAGGACTTAAGACATTATAACTTGGAGCTACAACAATATCATAGAACATTCTTGCTTCTCCAACTATTAGAATCTTGATCTCTCGGATCTAAAGATGAACGAAACAAACCGAAAACGTAATGCCCACGAATATTTATAACAAAACTTGGTTATAAGATTCCAAACGATTCACTATCTTGAGAGAATACATATTCCAAGACTCTTACATCATTGTGAGAGAGACCGCATGCAAAACATCAATAATAAAAAATACTAACTTATTCTTATCTACTCTGTTTCTTAACAGAGAACAACTACAAGTCTACAACGTAGGCCGTAGCATGAGGTCCATAGCAGGACCACCATTGTCATTCTTCACAATTGTATCCTCTAAGCTAATTCCACTCTTTATCAAGAAGTGAAATATACAAATTGACTACCACATCAAATGTACCTAGAAAATAAAAGAACGCCACAGTTTCGTGAAACCACAACAAGTTTGGAACTTGGAAGACACGTAATGGTACGTTAGGGTCAAATCGTTTTGTTTTACTCAGTCTGAACTAAATGAACCGAGTAAAACAGAATAAGAAAGGTTACTGATTGGTTTATGACTTTAAACCGAAACTAAACTGATGTTTGCCCTAGGGGATGTTTTGTACTCTCTCTCCATCAGATAACCAAGTAAAACACAATGATCATGGAAAGAGGAGAAAATTCAGATTCCATCCCAACTGATCTCATTAATTATCGGAACTGATGTTTTCTAGCGTTACCACTGGTTTGATCTATTTTTCTAGCATGCGGATTTCAAAGAAGGAGGATGAGGATGCAGTGCCTGTCTTATGTAACCCTATCACCCGAGAGTACGCCATCTTACCTTTCTTGATGAGGTACAAAATTTTTTTAGGGCATTGTTCATTGCATATCCATGGTGTTCTGATCCTCATGAAATTCTGACAGTAGGAACTGAAAAAATGGGATGGAGGAAGATCCATTGTCCCTTTACCCATTATCCTTCTTCTCAAGCTAAGGGAATATAATTGCATCAATGGGGTTTTGTATCACTTCTCTGTCAAAATTGTTCAAACTTCCGATGGTGGTGATGAAAAGTGTGAGGATGTGATTGTTTGTTTTGATGTAAAGTTCCTTTGTGGTCGCGATCAAGTACATGACATTAATAAATTGATTTTGATAAACTATAAGGGTAATTTAGGTGTCGATTTTTTTGTTGGCTAATCTGATAATTCATGTATAATAGTCTAAGCTACTTTGGCAGTGACTTTTCATTTAGGAAAAAAAATGGAAAACAGATGGCTAGCTATATGAAGTATTGATGAATACATGGTCACACATACCAAGTAAACTATTGTATACTCAACTACACGAAATATATGTATTACATGGTCACATGTATGAACTATATGATGTCATGTGTTCAACATCATAGACATACAATCTGGTACACTGATTAATTAATTCCGGTGAAGACCGGTGTTGACTCCGGCATTGACAAAAAAAATTCTAAAATTAAAAATAAAAACTAAAAAGAAATACTATATTTAATCATTTATGGTTTTTATTAATTAAAAAATATTATATTCAATATCTAAATATTTTTTTATATATTTTTAATGTATTCATTTTTGGAGGATTTTCAGAAATACCTCTTTTCCTATATCATTTTTTAAAAAATACCCTTTTATGTTGTCCATTTTCAAAAATATTCATTTTCTATATATAAAATAAATAAATTCTAAGCCTTAAACTCCAAATATTAAATCATAACTCTTCAAAACTATATCATAAATGTAAAACAGAGAATCAAAACCTTTAAAAAAAATTCTAAAAATTAAATTAACATTCTTATACTTAGTTAATTTTTAATTTTAAAGCTAAAATAATATATAATAAAAATCACTAATAGTAATTTTCAAGATATAATATAAAGGTATTTACAAAAATACTCTTATTCTACACCCTTTTGCAAACATACCCTAAATCAAATCTATTGTTCTGCTAAAATGATTTTTTTTGTATCTTTATCTTTTATATATTAAAAGTAAATATTGTGAATTTTGTTGTTGTTGTCTATATGTTATTTTGAGTATGTAAATTTTAAAGTAAAGAGTATCTAAAATTTCGTATAACATTTACCATGCAAAATTTAGAATGAAGAGTCATATACTCAATCTTTTGCGTATTATTTTCTAATGAAAATAGTTGAATTTGATATAATTTATTTTGTAGTATTTAAATAATCTGATTATCAGAGATTTATATATATATATATATATATATATCTTAAAAATAATTATAAATGACTTTTATATCTTTATAATTATTTGATATCTTGAAAATAATTATAAATGAATTTTTCTATCTAGAAAATAATTATAAATAATTTTTATTTAACTATGTACTTTATCTTGAAAAATAAAAAGTAACTAATTATAAGAATGAATATATTAGAGATATATAAAAAATATTTGGATATTGAATAAAATATGTATTTTAATCATGAAAAACCATAATTGATTTAGTATAATAATTTATTATTTTAAATTTTAAATTTTGTAAAAATTAAATTTTTTTTTTTGTTATTGTTGGTCAACGCTGGAGTCAACGTCGGTCTTCGCCGGAGTCGGTCAACCGGTGTACTGGATTATATGTTTATGATGTTGACCGCATAACATCATATAGTTCATGCATGTGGTCATGTAATACATATACTTCGTATAGTTGATTATACAATAGTATACTTGGCATGTGTGACCATGCATTCTCCGATACTTCATGTAGGTAGGTATCTTTTTTCCTTTCATTTACCACTATTTTTGCTTAGCGTTTTTTTTTTCCTTTCTCTAGTAATGTTTATAAGTTTTTTAAGACCTCTCTATTGTATTCTTGGTTGCTTTGATTTTTTCTTAGCGCAATCAACTAGAAAATAATCTCACATGGAAAAAATTAGTTCAAGCTGGCAGTAACATATGTTTCAAGGAAAGATGCACTGTGCCAATCTCTTACTTGAACCAGCCTATGTTTCAAACTCTTGTCAGTAAAGCCGAGGAAGAGTTTGGATTTAATCATCCTGAAGATACTCTTACTTCTCACACTCCAGATCAGAACGTTAAACCACTCTTCTTGATGCTAAACCAAGCATATACGCTCCTCTTTGAATGGACACATTTACATTTTACTATATGAACACAATGTTGTTTAAATATCACCAAATTTACTATATGAACACAAATATGAGAGGAGAGTTGTTTTCAGTCCCATTTCAATATTTTTTTTAGACCCTAGGTGAAATGAATTTGTTGGACCCTATCACAATAAATGTTTTTTTTTTCTTGGAGCCCTTTGTTCAAGGGTTTTTTTTTTCTGAATTTTGGAGTGAACCTAGTTGTTCAAATCAAGGTTTTACCACTTCACTTGTTTTCACTTTTCACCATATAATTGCTGAATTTGCAAACCTTGTTTTGCCATCAAAATATTTTTCGATCAACACAAAAATAAAACTAAAAAGTATATTAAAAAATTGGATGGCTAAAAGTCCATGCATCTTGGGCCTTAGGTTAATGCCGATCCTGAATAGGTTCAAGTCCACCACCCCCTCTTAATTAGATAAATAAACATCATCTAATTAGGTCGAACTTTTTATAATAATCCTCAACGATACATATCTATAGAGCGAGTCTGTGCGACTTGTATTGTCAAAATATGTTTCTTCGCCCGACCATGGTTAGGAGAAAAACGTTTGATTCCATTCCAGATGATCTCATTATCGAGATATTCTCGAGATTATCTACAAAATCAATCGGTAGGTGTCGTTGCGTGTTGAAGCTATGGGCGTTCACACTTTACCGTCATGATTTCACCGAGTTGTTTATAACCAAGTCCTCGGCTCGTCTATGTCTCTTATTTGTGGACAGCCAACACCTTGATTGGAGTTTCTACTCAACGCTTCAGCCTCAAAATCCATATGAGAAATCTTCTCTTGTAGTAGCCGCCACTTATTTTCATACCAACTTCTTTAAAGGCACAAGCGATTACGATTGTAGCTATGCCTCTGCATTTATCTATTTTCGTAATTTTAATATGTTCATCCCATGGGAAGATAAAGATGCAAAGCGTGTGATGTGTAACCCTCTCACAGGACAGTATGTTATCTTACCTGAACTACCTGAACTCAGAGGTATTTCAAGGAGTAGCTATTTAGGGTTTGATCCTCTTTACAAGGAATTTAAGGTATTGGTCATTAGTGTTTCTTATTTAAGTCATTATATCTTAACACTGGGAACTGAGGTGGAGGACAATCCAGTGTCCATTTGAACATTGGATCCCTTGTAGGGAAAATATTTGCATCCATGGGGTTTTGTATTACTCAGCTCGAGTTGATCAAGTTGATTTTGGTGATGTTGATTATGATGATGTGATAGTTTGCTTTGATGTTAGGTATGAGAAATTCAAGTACATAGGCGTAGAATGCGGTTTTGATGGATTGATAAACTATAAGGGGAAATTAGGTGGGATTTACATTGAAAAGAGGTTGGCTTCTAATGGTGGATTTCTTGTTGAGTTGAGTATGTGGGTTTTAGAGGATGTTGATAAACAGGAATAGTCGGAATATGCCTACACTTTGTGCGATGAGAGTATTGTTGCTATACATAAAGGGGATCTTTCTATATCTGGGATGACTGCTACCGGTGACATTGTTTTGTCAATGAAATATGCATCTAATCCATTTTATGTCTTCTACTTCAATCCGGAAAGGAACACTCTCCAAAGTGTTGAAATCCAAGGTGTTCGGGCTGATCATAATTCCATAGTTTACGCCTTTGTAGACTATGTAGAAGATCTTAATGTTAACGATGCAATGCAACTCAACCCAAGCCTTTTAAAAACAGTCCAAAATTTTGTTCCCAAGAGGCCAAAACCACGACGTCGTCGGCGTACATCTCGCTACCTCTCCAAGTCACATAACAAGGAGCAGAACATGTACGGGCTCTATCGTTATGTTGGCTTAGCTATATATATTCTTGTTTTATTTAGTTTGTTTTTTGTTTTTTTTTGGGTCTTGTTTAGCACTATCATTCGACTGGCTTATAGCTAGCTAAAATTGTCACATATGGACATAAGATATATCAAAACGCCTAATCAATAGTCTGATTCTTCATTTGTTATGATTTACAATATCTTTTCGTGTGGTTTCCTCTTTGGCTCTAAATCTGTTATAGCATAACTCAGTCAGATTTTAATAAGTCAGCCGTAACGCTTATGCTCTAACTCAGCTGTCCGCTCTTACTCAAATATTTTTTTTCATAACTCAGCTGCAATATACCTATAACTCAGCCGCAATATACCTTTGTAACGTGTTACGGCTGAGTTATGGTTACATGTCAGCGATTTCTGATGTGGCGTCTGACGTGGCAATGTTATTTTTGTAATAAAGTTTTTTCGGTAACATAAAACAAGGGCACGCTGGGTATTTTGAAAATACCCGAAATATTCTAGTAATAAAAAAGTTTTTTGTAGATTCTCGTAATATTACCTAATTTGGATAACATGAGTAAATCACCCTTCTTTGTAAAACAAAAAAAAAAATATAGAAAAATAGCCATTATATAAAGATATTATTGTTGATAATGTGAGAGGTCAAAGTTTTGATAATGGGTCTAAAATGAAAGGAAAGCATCAAGAGATTCAAAAGAGATTGCTTGATGTTTAACTCAAAAGCATTATTTGTGTAAGTTATATGACTGATTCTTGTCTGAAAAGCTATTATTTTTTTGGGAGCATTGTAACATATATATGTATTATTTTCTAACTCTAGAAAATAATGGAATATTTTGCTTGATCATGTTCCTTACATATCTTTTTCTAATATCCGATGGGAAAATCGAATAAAAAGCGATAAATCTATTAGGTTTCGAGCTCCTCATATAGAGATTGTAGAAGTGATACGTCTCTTATTACTTAGAGAATATGAACTTATACAGGGAGAATGAGAACTAGGGTATTACAAAGACATTAATAAGAGTATATACGACTGTACATAAGTAGAAGCGAAACATACCGAATGATATCAATGATTGATCCAATGATATCACTGATTGATACGATGATATCCTAATACGCCCCCTCAAGATGGAGGGACTGTAGTAACACCAATCTTGCTCGCAAAGTTGTGGAATGCTGCACGAGACAATGGTTTGGTGAGTGGGTCAGCAAGTTGATCGTGCGTGGAAATGTGAACCACTTTGAGCGCACCGGACTGAACCTGATCCCTTATGAAATGATAATCCAATGCTATATGCTTCATTTGTGAATGGAACACTGGATTAGCACACAAATAGGTTGCTCCCACATTGTCACAATAAATAACCAAAACGGTAGGTAGACAAATCCCAAGTTCTTGTAACAAGGAACAAATCCATCTAATCTCCGCCGACGTATTAGCGACTGCACGATACTCTGCTTTTGTGGATGAGCGAGCCACGCCGTGTTGTTTCTTCGAGGACCAAGAGACAGGGTGATGCCCAAGATAGACAAGGTAACCATTAGTAGACGTGTAGTCATCTTTATTGCCAGCCCAGTCCGCATCCGAGAAAGCTTGTAATGACACTGTCTTACCTTTGCGCAAAAGAATTCCATGGTTAGTCGTACCTGCCAAGTAACGCAGCAATCGCTTAACCGCTTGCCAATGAACTGTCGTTGGTGCATGCATGTATTGAGATAATCTGTTGACACTGTATGATAGATCCGGTCGCGTGAAAGCTAAATACTGAAGACTACCAACAACTCCTCTGTATTCAGTGGGATCAGATAAACAAGTACCCGAATGCAGAGTGAGATGGGGAGAGGCCGCCATTGGTGTGGAGACTGGCTTTGAGGAAAGCATGTTTGTGCGAGTGAGAAGGTCAATGATGTATTTCCGTTGGCTAAGATGAAGACCCGAGGGAACACGCTTGGCCTCAATGCCTAAAAATAATGAAGATCCTCATGATCCTTTACAGAAAACCGATTTGCCAAAGCATCAAGAGTCTGAATCAAGAGCAAAGTGTCATTACAAGTTATTATTATATCATCGACATATATCAGCATATAAACAATAGAGTTCCCGTGTCGAAGAATGAAGAGAGACGTATCGGAGATGGAATTGACAAAACCAACACTGACCAAGTAGTTCTGCAGTTCAATATACCAAGCCCGAGGCGCCTGTTTAAGACCATAGATAGCTCTTCATAGACGACAAACATGATCCGGTCGATCCTTGTCAACAAATCCTGGTGGCTGAACCATATAAACTTCTTCTGTTAAAGTGCCCTGGAGAAATGCATTGTTCACGTCTAGTTGACGAATTGGCCAATTTCGATCAACGGCAACACCTAAAACAACTCGAATGGTAGTAGGCTTAACGACAGGACTGAAGGTTTCTGAGTAATCCAACCCTGGACGTTGAGTGTAGCCCTTGGCTACAAGTCTCGCTTTAAATCGATTAAGTGAGCCATCAGAATTAAATTTCTTCGTGAATAGCCAGCGACAGCCAACGATCGTTGTACCAGGAGGTGGAGGAGGAACCAAATCCCATGTATAATTACCAATTTGAGCATTGTATTCTGACCCCATAGCATGACGCCACCGTTTATCTTTGAGGGCTTGGAGAGCCGTCCGTGGTTCAGGGTCAGATTGAGCGATGAGAGAAGCAGCATAGAGGTATTTGGGATTGGGTTTGGCAATACCAGACTTCGCACGAGTGGACATGGAATGTGTATTGACAAGTTGCATCGGAGCGAGAGGCTCAGGAGGTTGATGGTTGGCTGAGACGGAGGAAGGTGACGATGTCGTACTTGTGTGATTGGGGGTGTTTGATATAGAAGAGGAAGACGAGGGTTGGTCCGAATTGTTGCGGGCCGAGTTTGAATGGGCCGAAGGTGATGAAGAGGAATCTGTTTGGCTATAATGGTCGACATTTAAGTGGGCTTGGCTTGATGAAGATGGATTTTGAGGATTCTGGGCCGAGGGATGCGACCCATTTTCAAAAGGAGCAGTGGGCTCAGTGGATTGAGAAGAAACATAGATAGAGGGAGAATTCGATACCTGATATGACGCAGCGATGGACAACGGCGACGAAGACGGAGTAGGCGGTGATGAAGATGTCAGGTGAGGAGCTGAGCACGGGGGGTCCAACACAATACGCTGAGATGTATGAGTGTCTGCGAGAGTAACAAAATTTGAATCCAAACCATCACCATTCAAAACCGTGGAGTGGAGAGCATAGAACGGAAAACTCCGTTCGTCGAATTGAACGTGACGGGACACATAGATGCGGCTGGAAGGAACATGGAGGCTTAAATATGCACTTTGCGAGTTTGAATATCCCAAAAAGACACAACGACGAGAACGGTCCTCAAGCTTATGACGATTGTACGGACGCAACCAGGAGTAGCAGGAACAGCCAAAAATTCTAAGCTTGGCATAATTTGGAGCTTGACTAAACAACTTTTGGAAGGGAGAGACCATCTGAAATACTGGTGTAGGAAGTCGATTTATCAAATATGTAGCAGCCGCAACGGCATACGGCCAGTAGGTCTTTGGAACCGCCGCATGAATCATGAGTGCCAGACTAGTTTCAACAATATGACGATGCTTTCTCTCAGAGATGCCGTTGTGTTCTGGATTATGTGGTGGGGAGGTTAAATGGGAGATGCCGTGCACACGGAAGTAATCACGTAACGCGATGAATTCGCCACCATTATCGGAATAGAAGGTACTAATTTTGGTTTGAAAACGATTTTCGACTAGAGATTTGAAGGCTATGCAAGTGTTTTTGACTTGAGATTTTTGTGTTAAAGGGTAAAGCCATGTATAACGGGTGTAATGATCAACAAGAAGGAGATAGTATTTGTAGTTATCAAGAGACACAATGGGGGAGCTCCAGACATCAGAGTATATGTATTCAAGAGGCCGTGAGGAGGTAATTGTGGACTGGTGAAAAGGAATTTTATGACTTTTATTGATTAAGCAGTCGGAACACGCCAAAAGCTTTTGAGAGATATCAGAAAACGGGAAGTGAAAAGCTAGAGATAACGGAGTTTAAAATTGCAGACAACGGATGACCCAAGCGAAAATGCCACGAGGAGTGGGAAGCCGGAGATGAGGACGCCAACAAAGCCATAGCTTGAACACCTTGACTCGGCCACTCATACATCTCGCGATTAGTTCTGCCTTGAACTTACAGAGCCCCCGTGCTGAGATCCCTCACCTGAAAGAGAGAAGAAAATAAGTGCACCGAGACAATATTATTATTGCATAGACGATAGACAGAAATCAAGTTTTTGTGTATAGCAGGGACACATAAAACATTTTGTAATTGTAAGGGACGAGATGTGGTGGATAAGGAACTAGAACCACTATGAGTGATGGGAATGGTAGATCCATCCGCAATGAGGACATCGTCACCACCATTGTAAGGCTGGTGAAGCGAGAGGTTGTTGAGATCTGATGTAATGTGGTGGGACGCACCACTATCAAGAAGCCATGGGTTAGCAGCGGATTGAGGGCCAACAGCGAGGTTGGCTCGTGGTTGCCACGGAGTAAACGGCGAGGGCTGAGACGGAGCCGCCATAAGCTGATAGCGTTGAAGTTGGGGACAACGTTTGGCACCATGTCCTTGAGTGCCACATATCTGACAGCGGCCAAGGTATGGTTTGGACTGGTGAAAATTATTCTGCTGCCAAGGCTGAGAACGACTGTTGTGACGGTTGTTATCCGCCTTGGTGTGTGAGTGACGAGTGTTGTTGGTGTTGTTGTTGTTGTTGGCATGACGGTATGCGACAGCATTAGTGGTGATAGGCCCGGGAGACGCATAGCTAAGAGCAAGGAGCTTACCTTCATGATTGAGAAGGCGCTCATGAATCTCAGTGAGAGAGGGAGTGGCATCTTTAGCTTCAATCTGGTCCACTACAGGCTTGTAGTCTTCTGGGAGATTGTCAAGAACACGTTCGACTTGTTCATCATGCTCCATCGGCTTGCCAAGTAAAGCTAACTGATCGAAACGAGCAATAAAACCTCGCATGTAGTCATCAATCGTCTTGTCACCCTTCTTCATCTGGGTGAGTTGAGTTCGGATCTGGCGGATATGACCTCGACTGGGACTGGCATAGGTGTCACAGAGCATGGTCCAGACCTGAGCAGCAGTTGTTGCCCGAGAAACCATTGGCTGAACAGAGGAGGCGATAGCTCCTAACAACACACTGTAAACTAACTTGTCTTGTCGTTTCCATTGGACATAGTCGAGATTGTCGGTGGTGACGCCTTTGTTGGTAAGCGTGGACGTAGGCGCTGGTTTAGAACCATCAAGGAAGCCAACAAGCTCATAACCGTCAAAGAGAGCATGAACTTGTCGAATCCACAAGAGGTAATTTGTGGTGGTGAGTTTGGTAACATTGCTCATATTAACATTGGTGAGAGCTTGATTGTTGATGACAACTTCTTCGTTATTGGCAGCCATTGACAAAGAGAAAGAAAACGAAAAAAAAAAAAAATTTGGTTTTTTTTTTTTTTTTTTTTTTAGTTGAGTTGGATCAATGGCTCTGATACAATATAGAAATTGTAGAAGTGATACGTCTCTTATTACTTAGAGAATCTAAATTTATACAGGAAAAATGAGAACTAGGGTATTACAAAGACATTAATAAAAGTATATACAACTGTACATAAGTAGAAGCGGAACATACCGAGTGATATCAATGATTGATCCAATGATATCACTGATTGATACGATGATATCCTAATACCTCAGCTGAGACAAATCGATCTATATGAGTCATGTGATACAATAGCAGAGAGTGAAGCGGAAAGATAGTGATTTGAGTTGAGAATCTTGAGTTTTAACTTAGTATATGAAATTTTGATTTGTATGAACAAGGTAAGCATCGATATGCATTGGTAGTGCTAGAAAAAAAATTAGAAGGTATAATGTTATACTTTGAAGTATAGGATAAGCATACAATTATAAGTGAACGGTTAGAGAGAGAGAGAGAGAGAGATTCACAATTATATACTTCAGCTGCAAGTTTCTTGGATCAAGTAACTAAGCTCTTTCAAGTTGCTGCTTCAGCAGGAGAGGAGAGTTTTCTAAGGACAACAACGAAATCACCTATTTCAATTGTTTTTCCAATTCCATCGCCGAGTCGATCTTTCCAAACCATGTTCTGCCCAAAGTATATCTGCATATCATTTTCAGATCTATCATTCAAAACCCTCATATTCATTTTCTTATTATGATGATACAACGGGCCACGGTCTTTACCTTTCCCTGTGGTTTCTTCTTTGGCTGTAAAACTTTGTCAGACCTGAAATTTCTCAAAGTCTCAATCGGCTCTTGACCTCCAATCCCAGTTTCTTGACTAATCGTAGGTACCTGAGATCATGGACAAATTAAAAAGCTTATCCTTCAAGAGAACAAACCAAAATATTCATGGAGTTTTGAACTGCGTCAAGGTTTTAATATACCTTGCAACGGGAGCATAGTTTCACACCGTGAAAGGTGAAATCATTGATAAGGATCTCTGTCCATAAGTCTTCAGCAAATGGTTCACATCCATCAACAAAGATGCTGTAATTAACATTTCCCAAGTGAGAGCTATCAAGAAGTGTTGTTACAAAGCAATAAAAAACACTGAGGACTTTCCTTTGAACATACTTGGGTCTAAATCGGTTGATCGGTACAGGCTCCTTGAGAAGCTTATTCAGGGAATCAAGCGAACCCTGGAAATAGCACGAGAGACTATGTAAAAGCAGAAACGAAAGAAAGAAATCGAATCTGATCCACTGACCTGTGATGCGAGCAAGAATGGATACATATCTGAGAACTTCGCAATGTGACCTGGAGCATAATTTGGATCCACAGGCCTAGTCTCAGAGGCTGCAATATAACAGCAAACATGTGACTCATGATTAAACATGCCAAAATGTTTCAAAGGAGTCAAGCTGTAAGAATAACTAATTAAGACAGGGAGACGTATATGAAACCTGAATCAAAACGAACGAGTCGACAAGGCTTGCCAACAAAATTTGTAAACCATTGAGATGCTTCTTCTCCTTCATCTAGTGCGGAGCCAGACCACTCCCAAACTGAGACACCGTCTGCTATTTTGTCGGGTTTAGCTAGGGAGACCTTAAGGGCATCCATACCAGGAGCTCTAACCACTGCAAAAACACAGCCAAAAGATGAGAAACAAAAAAAAAAAAAAAAAAAAAAAAAAGACAAAAGAAAAGCCAGTTAAAGACGAAGACAAAAACAAAATCTGACCCATGTTAGAGCTCTTGTCGGGCTCCCAATCCACTGCAAAGGCATGCTTAGGCATTTCTACTTCAATCAAAGCAAGCTTTGGTTCCACTCTTTGAGTCAATCCTCTTCCTTTATCGTTGACAATCAACCAGTTCCGATCCCATAGGAATCCTAAGCAACCAAACCCCAAACACAACTTAGCTTTTCTACTTTTCCCAACCCAACAAATAACAACAGCTTATATTCAAGTCATTCGCATTCCAACACTTTTAGAGCATCATTGCAGGACAGCACAAAAATCAAATTTTCCACTTTAAGAACATCCAGAGTCACACCTCAAGACTACTTAGAACACTCACAATTTTCATTAACTATCAAGAACCCATCAACAAGAGCACAACAAGGAGTTTCACTGATTCATGATGAACCCTTAAAAAAACAGACTACGGGACGATATTGTTCCATAACTTAAACCCAAATGAAGAAATAGCTCAAATATGAAACCCAAAAAGGAAAAATCGAAATTGAAAAAAAAAAAAAAAAAAAAAGAAATCCCTCTACATGATTTGATACTAGTTTATGTTTTGTACCAGTGGGAGTGAGAGCAGCCTGAGATAAAGAAATCCCTCTACATGATTTGATCGGATAAACGAACAGAGACGATACTCTTGCGGCCACTTCACTCGCCGGCGACAAAGCCTTCTCCATCTCTTGTTTCCTCTATTGCATTCTCCACCTTCCGACGAACATATCTTACATTTACCATAAATTCATTTATGACCCCAAATTTCTTACGTCCTTCGACTAAAGTCTCAAACTTTGTTTTTTAACAAATACTTCCCTTTAAAATCTAACCTCTTAAAAATAAAATATTCATGCATGTGCAGTGCAATCTACAAGAAATATGACCCAAAAGAAATATTTTTCAGGATAAACAAAAAGAAAATGTTCATCTTTACCTCTTTATGAATATTTCATTTGAGGGCTAATCTATATATAATAGCAAACTCATTTTTTGCGTTATCTTTAATCTAACAGCTGAGATGAGTTCTATTATTTTATCTAGCTGTTCAAATTTATTAATGATCCCAACAGTTATAAGTTTTTTCCCGCAAATCGTTTTTCTTCATTGCACCTCCATCTTTCAAAAATTACACCTTTTAATTTTTGCATCTCTTCATCGTACCTCCATCATTTATCGCACCTTTTAACTTTTGTATCTCTTCGTCGTACCCCCATCTTTTTAGAATTGCATCTTTTTATTGTTGCATCTTTTTCTCTATGTTTTGCACCTCTATGTTTTACACCTTTATATTTTACACCTCTTTGTTTATTATTTATAAACTTTTATGGACTACAAAAACAAGTTTTGAATTTATTATTTTCAGAGTATTTTTAAAATTAGAAAATAAAACAAATAATTTTTTTATTGGAGTGTTTTTAAATTAACCTGCATCAGTATCAATATCAAGATATTTTTATGAACTAACAAGTTAGTGTCCAGTCGAAAAATTGGTTTTGTTCCCTCCTCCGTTTGTTCTCATATATTAGATTATAGATTAACGAAAAGTTTGGTTCTTCTTAAGTGCTCTGTTTGTCTTTATGTTATCGGTTAGATAATTTACTCAAGATAACACTTACATTTAATTATTTACTCAAGATAACACTTACATTTAATTATTTACTCAAGATAATACTTACATTTAATTTATTCAAGTTAAATAGACTAACAAAAGGACGTGATATCAATACCTATAGCACAAAGGAGCGTAACAAAGGGGCGTAATTTTTTAAATATTGGGCTTGTTCGTTTTGATTTTTGATGAGAAGTTTTGTTACATATACAATTCTAAGAAGTTTTGTCTGAAATGATTTTTCTCACAAAACATAATTAAAGTACACACAATCAATGTTAGTGGCGATACAATTAGCCACTCTTTCTAATGATGGAATACATATTTTATTTTTTATTTTATTTAAGTAACTGATTCTGAAAACAAAATCAAGGATGCAGACGGTAAAACAGTACAAACAAGCATCTATAGTTAAGGAAGATATTACCTTTGGGAATTTTCTATTACATAAAGAGAGATGCTTGACTGAAGTAATAGAACTCAGAATATTCCCAGGATGATAAGCGACGTGAATAATTGCCGCTACAATAATAGGCATCTGACTCACAATAACACAAAACCCACCCTCATAACGGTCAATAATGTAAAACCTCTCTAAAGAAGGAGTGTCTACCATAAACCCAGAGACAATATCTGTATTTTCCGAATCTGAATAATTAATCATGACTAAAGTCTTGAGAGAAGGGACTTTTATGGTGAAAATGGTCACATTGTCATCTCGACAGTGTCTCACAACCAAGCTTTCAAGAACAGGACAAGTAGATAAAAGCCTCTGGAAAAACTTGTTACTTGGGTATTTCACACATTTAAGGCTCAGTTTCTTAAGACATGGGAAAGAGATTGGAGAAGTAACATCCAAAAGAACCACTTTCTTTAGTTTCAATCTTACAAGCATGTTACACCCTGTGTACAAATTTCATTGGAAGTATGAATGGAGATGTACTGTTAATACAACAGTCCGTCTTGATAATCAGCTTACGCACGCAGCGTTAAGTGCAGTTCTGGTCCATACTCAGATATCAACTGCACCAGAATCTTTACCAAGTTTGAAATGCAAAGTTTCTATAACTGGTGCCTCATGCAAAAGCAAAGACCTGTCCACAAACCGACGAAAACTTTTATCGCTGTCATCATCATATATGAGTCTTGGCACCATCTTCCAAAGCGGTTGCCATCGTTTGGACAAAACCATCGTGGCCACGACATCTTTCGCAGGCAGAAAAGACAATATACTCAAGAGCAGTGCGTCGGGAAAATCACTTAAGCTATCCATTACTTAGAGGTGAGAGCTAGCTCCTTTTTGAAGATACTTCCGCAAAATCCCCAAACCCTATTATCGAAAACATAAATCCACAATAGAAGTCACTGTGAAAGAACATTAGCAAAAGTTTACACATACGTTTAGTTTCAAACAGAGTTCGATGAATTTTGTTAACCTATTGCTATTGTACTTTCAAATCCAAAAGAATAAAACAAAAAATAATAAAGGAAATTAAAGTGGAATGCCTAGACCCTTGCGCTACTTCTCCTTCACTGTATTTATGATCGATTGATTGATTTAGCTGGAACTCACAGGAACTTGATCACCGAGTTATTGGAACTTGAAGGAGAGTATAATCTCACACAAAGAACACAAAGGTAAAGACTCTAAGGTCATGTTCCTTTGGTAAACCAGAAGCAATATCTGGATACAATTGCTTATTGTTGTTCGTTTAGTAACAATTAAGAACTCATCTGGATACAGTATCTGGATACATTTTAAAAACTCATCCAAAAAAAACTGAATATCTGGATGAGATTTTTTACAGAATTTGGATGAGGTAAACTCATGCATAATTTGTAAAAGTCAAAAATATCCCTATTTTAATTAAACAATTACAAAATATTTTTTTTTCAATTCTAATATACATACAACTCTAAAATTCCAATTTTTCACACACCAACCCGCAAAATCTCATTTTTTTCTGTAAAACCGCAAAATCTTGTTTTTCCACCAAAACCGCAAAATTACGTTGCTCTTTTTTAATCTCTCTCTCAGTGTTTCTCTGTTTTTCCTTCAAAGTGCTATGCTCTCTTAATTAGGGCTATCTTGTTGTTTCTTTAGTCATAAGCATTCAATAACCAAACCTTATAACGTCCTCTGCTTTTTTTACTCTTCGTTACAAGAATTAAAAATTACTACAGAATAAGCAATAAGTTTCAAGTTCAACTAAAGATAAATACAAGACAAAAAAAAAAAGATATTTTATTATATACAGCTTGATGTCAAAGTTACTCAAAAAAATAAAAATGTAAAAATTCAAAACCTACTATAAAAAGGTTTTATATAAAAGTAAAATAGAAAAAAAATTATTTAGAATCTTTTAAAGAAAAAAAAATCTTTGTAAACTTAAAAGTGTAAAACAAAAGTTTTGTTTTTACTGTTTTAAGAATACTAGGACTTAGACCTCCCGCGATGTCGCGGGGAAGTATTTTTTTTAAAAAAAATATGTTGTTTAAAGTATTATAATTATATTTATATGAAAAATTATGGTAAAGAGGTACAATTAAAAAATCATTATGACAAAGTAATCCTAACTGAGAATATTAGACTAATGGTTTTAATGAGTAAATGTAATTTTTATTAAGTAACTATAACTAAAAATATATTTAATAATGAGTGAAATTGTATCAACGAAAAAATAAAATTAAAATACACAACTCTTAAAAACAAAATAAAATTAATTTTTAATATTAAAATAGTTTTTAACAAAAAGTTATGATAGATAGACGCAACTGTAACTTCTATATTAAGTTTTATTAAATTTCTATATTACTATAATCATTTTTAAAATTTTAGTTAAATTATAGAATAATATTGAATATTTAAATTATTTAGATTCAACATAAAATGGAAAATTTGTTTCAACGAACAATGATTTATTAGTTATTGACGAAGAGACAAATATATAGAGAGTTCAAAAGATATGACAATTTAAATAGACACACCTATTAGAACTAATTTTTTTTACAATAGAGTACTACGAAAAGTCGCAACTATTGTTCTCATTTATTCAGAATGTTATTATTATTTTTAAATATTAAAAAAAAAATAACGAAAGTTACGATAAATAGACGCAACTGTAAATTCTATATTAAATTGTGTTAAATTTCTCTATTGATATAATCATTTCTAAAAATTTAGTTAGATTATAGAATAACGTTGAATATTAGATATTAATATTCAATTATTTAGATTCAACATAAAATGAAAAATTTGTTTCAACGAACTTGTTAGTTAGTGATTAAGAGACACATATAAAGAGAGTTCAAAAAGCATGATTATTTAAATAGACACTCCTATTAGAACGAATTTGTGATGAAAAAATATAAATAAAATATAATGAAAAGACACAACTCTATAATGAATAGATACAACCGTCTGAATTAAAAAAAAAACAAATAAAAACAATTTTTTACGAAAATGTACTACAAAAAATTGCAATTGTTGTGTCTGCACTTGATTATACCTACAAAATCATATAAACTATTTTTAAATAGAAGACAACTTTAATACCATATTCAAAAGTCAAATCCAAAAGCTCACTATATAATCCATCTAACTCTTGGAAAAAAACTCTAGGTATTTTCATCATTTTTATATATAAAATTAACTTAAAGTTTTAAATTAGATTCATCATTCCAAAAATCTTCTATTAAATTAAGAATTGGAGGAATTTTTTTACTTTTAAAAGAATGAATGCTAGAGAATAATTTAGAGAGTTGTAGAACCGCTGAGATTGAAATTTTATATTTTTTGTGTCATGGCAAAAAAATGAAAACAGTTCAAACAGACAAATATATATAATTTTCAAAAGATACGAATATTCAAATAGACACAACTGTATAATGAACAGTTGCAACTTTACAAAAAAACTTTTACAATGAACAATCGTAACTGTTTGTATCAATTTAGATTTTTTACATATTTTTTTTGAAAAATTATCCAAAAGGTACGATTGAAAAAAACAACCTTTGGTGGCATTTATTTGGATTGCTATTATATATATATTCTAGAAAAGTACACGTGCTATAATACTGGTTAAATTTTATTTCGTAATCTATCTTGTAACCCACTATTTAACTTGTAACTAATCAATCTATCAATTTCGTAATCTATATCTTTGGTTAACGTTGTGATCTATCTGTGGAAAATAAATTTGTAATATTATGTTTAAAAATCTTTAACATGTCCATATATTAATAATTCAAAGATCTTTAAACATAATATTACAAATTTACCTAAATATTAGGGATTAATTTTTTAGGTGAAACCATTAATATTAATATATGGATTAATCTATAACCTATTTATAATCTGTTTGTAACCATTTATTAAAAATATAAAGTCTACAAAAGCTTTGTTGTATACTTCCCTTTTATTAAAAAAAAAGGATTAGTGATCATTAATTAACCCTTCTAAGTTCTAACCATACCAATATCATTACATGAATTAAAACTCGTTAGACAAAAAAATTAATTTAATATCATCGCCCTTTTTAAGAAAAGGGCACTCACAATTTCAAGTGTAAAACTTGTTAAAAATATGGAAGAGATAACTTGTTAAAAATATTTTTTGCAAGAGTGAAATTTTGTTGTATATATGTTAAAATTCCTAAACGGCTTAACTCTTCAAGTCTACTAAAACCTAAAAGTATTTAGAGTCTTTGCGATAAAACGATGATGAATAGAGGAGAAACCTTAGATTCCATCCCAGCAGATCTCATTCCCGAGATACTATCTAGATTGCCAGCAAAATCAATCGGGAGGTTTCGTTGCGTGTCGAAGCAGTGGGAACCCATTCTTAGCCGTCAAGACTTCACCGAATGGATATGGATATCATATCCATACTACGGATAAGGATATAGATATTGATATGTATATGAATATGATGAAGAATAAGAGAGTTAGAGAGAGGCCAGTGGAGAGCTGAACCAAGTTTTTGAGTTTTTTTGATTAATCAAGTTTTCATTTAAAAAAAAAAAAATCCATGTCTCTGCAGTTCTAAATTTAAATGAGCTTTTTTAATGCATATATTTGATGTGGTTGCTTCTTTTGGGGGTCATCTAGAAGCTTTGGTAATCCTCTTCCTTTGTCGTTCATTTTTTAAAGGACGAGTAAAAATGACCCAAAAGAAGTCTTTTTCAGGATAAAACAAAATTTTCAATCTTTAGCTCTTTATGAATACTTTTACTTGAGTGTTGGTTAACACAAGAAGAAATCTTCTATAGAAAACAAAAAAAAAAGTGAGAATTATTAATTTAGGCTGCAGAAGTTAATCTCAGCTGCTGCTGTTGAGATTCACCAGTCATTGGATCGTTTGTGTTTTGGCTCTCCAATGGCATGTACTGAGACATAATCGCCATGATTTCGGAATCCATATAAGACTGCATTTTGGATTTTAACACACAAACATATGAAATAATTATCATCATGAAAGTTTAAGTTTAAGAGAGATTCATGATGATGATTAACAAAGGGGAACAAAATTGTGAAAAACATTACCCTGAGACGATACTTGTAGAATACGTAACCACCTACACAAATGCTTGCAACCGCAGCTAGAATCACAAACGTCAAGAACCACCCAATTCTTGATCCGCTTCTCTCTGCGAGAAACAAAAAACACAAGAAGTGAAGAATATGATACTTGGATTGTTTCAAAAGAATAGATCTTTTATTGTTTGTTTTTCGACACTTACCGATGCAAGTGTCTTGTTCTTTCATGTAAAGACGGTTTCCAGAGCATTTGCATTCAAAGCTTCCCCAATTGTTCTTACACTTGCATCCTTCACATTGACAAGCTGATTGCTCCTTACATTCATCGATGTCTATAGTACAGATATAACAAGACTAATCAGTTTAAGTAAACATGATGAGAGATTTTGAAATCTAGAAGAAATAAAAGTTTTTACCTTCACATTTAAGACCATCTCCTTTAAAGCCTTGAGGGCAACGACATCCTGATGCCTCCGAGTTCTGAACTTAACAGTTAGAGAATATTTGTTAAAACTTGATGGCATTATTACTGAAGAAAAAAGCCAAAAAAAAAAAACAAAAAGTAAAGTCACTTAACCGAACACGCAGAGTAAGTTGAGCCCTTTTTGGTTTCAGACCAGCACCCTCCTTGATTAATTGAGCATCTCGCAGGACCATAAGCTGTTATAACATTCAACCAAAGACGACTTCTTTATCAAAGCAGAACACAAAAATGTTTATATATGAAAGTTTTCTACAAGATATCAATGTCGAAGTTCAAGAACATACGTTCACATGAGGTATAGCCATCTCCTTTATACTGCACACCATTCACAACAGGACATTCACAGACTCTTCCTCTAAATGTGTCCTGACATAATCCAAACTCATGTGTAAAATTTACCAAAACATTTATGAAAAAAGTAGTCTCTAAAATTTATCGGTTCTAATCAAAGTACCTTGCAAGCTGTTACATTAGACTTCTTGTCTTGCCAACACCCTCCATTTGCTTCAAGACATTCGTTTGTTTCGATATCTGTTTCAACAATGTAAAGAAAGATTTCTTTAGTTCATTCTATTACCACGAGAAGATCAGCTTACAAGGCAATTGGTTTTAACCTCCACTCAGACAGATTCCTGGTTCTGTTCTTTCCTTAAATCCTGAACATATAGCCTTGAGTACTGCATTCCTCTCGAGTTTACCTGAGCAATGAATAATATTATAAGCTTAAGCATACCTAAACAAACATGTTACATTGAGAAGGAAAGAAACAAACCGCGGTATTGAGCATTGTTGATGATCAATGTTGGCAAGATTGTTACATCCCCGCGGTCACCTTGCCCTACTTGAAGAGATTGCTCAGCTTTCAAAACTTCATTCTCCACATTAGCTTCAGGATCACCAATACATTTCTTGATCTTATCAAGTGGCAAACCTGAGAATAAAGAGAAAAGAATCAAGACGCGAAAATGCGAAGAACGGATGTGAAAAAAAAACGATTGTAAATGTCTCTTACCAAGTGATTCAACAACTCTTTCAGCACATTCTTTGCTATACTTCTTCTCCTTCATCGAACACCTGATGTGAAAATCAGTCACATAGTCCCACCAAACCCAAGACCGGTTACTCTCTTTCGCTACTTTATGAACACATAACTGTCTCAGATTCTCGAAAACAATGTCTTTCCCATCGTATCCATCACCAAAGTCTTGTTCCGGGTCAGGAGCACAATACCTCCCTTGGTTTATACACTGAGACTTACATTGATTGCTAGAAACATAATCTTTAGGACAAAACCATGTAATGTAATGAGGTGTAAACAAAGAGTATCCTCCCTTTTCAAGAATCTGCGCATGACCTTTGAAGTTCTTTACAAAGTTCATCTGCTCATCACACCGTGCACCACACTCATCGTTCGTGTTAGTCCATAGCTCATACTCAACTCTCTCATCCGGATGAGGCAATGACTCGCTCCAGTCTATCTTCAGAACTATTTCCTCGCCTTTTTTAAGAGCTTGCTTGATAGTATTGGCGAAAGAAAAGTCTATCAAAGCCGAAGGAATGTTGAGTTTCTCTATAAAGTCATCAGCTTCTTTGGATTCCTCAGGTGAGTCCATTGTTATCAATGGCTCATCGACGTTATCAGCTACTAGAACTGCTGCTGCACCGGACTGTTGACCGTTCCATACCTTTAATGCAAAGTAGCACTCTAATGCAAAACAAAACAAAGCTTTTGAGTTCTTCTACAAACAAAATTGGAGATTGAGACAAGTCTAAATCTAACCAGAAACAAAAAAATTTGAATGAAACAGTTACCTCCACGATCGATGATTAAGATGGTAGGACGAGGGAACTTGGGTTTGAAAGTTTTGTCAAAAGAGTCACAACCATAAGCTCCTTTACCAGCGTAAACGACGGAGCCGATTATGTAACCACCGTAGTTGGGAACGCCGAAGTTAGCAATGGCTGCATCATGCTTAGACCGCATTGCCAAAGGGTTTAGAATCGTCACGCTGCTCTTCTCAACGATGAATCTACCGAAAACTCCGTTGATCACCATGGTCAACGCTAGAAACAGAGCCAAGGTGGCTCCTTTATGAATCAAACACATTGTTTCTGATTAGAAACAGAGTTTGAAAACTTGGGTTTCGAATGGGTTTACGTTTGTTTCCTGAGAAAGTTGAATCAAGTCGGAAAGAAATGATTTTTTTTCTTCCCCGGAAATAGATTGCTCTGTTTTTTTTTCTGTAAATTTTCTCGAGAAAGTTAGATTTTAAACAGAGTTAGATTGATCATTTTTCTATTTATTTTTTCCTGGAAAGTGAGGGAATTAAAAGGAAGATGGGGAAAGAAAGAAAGAAATAAGTTTGAGAGAAAATAGATCTCTCTCTCTCTCTCTCTCTCTCTCTCTCTCTCTGTTTTCGACTTCTTCTTTTTTTTTCTCGAGGAATTTTCTCGAGAAAAAGAGATGTGAGCGTAAAGTAAACGGGAGAGAAGATGACTTGAAAGAGTCAGCGGAACTAACCATGTCTCTGCAACTACTGTTTCAACAAACTTCTCTCTCTTTTGTCATTTTTAAATCATTTACAAGAAAATAAATAATTAACGTTTTCTTAGAATGTAAGGCAAATCGTGAGTTCCTATCATTTTTTTTCTTTCAAAGGTCTAATCTTGAAGCTTAATCAAGGTGGTGTAACGTTTAAAGTTTTAAATTTTTATCTCGCAACTTCATATGTAAATCATACATCTACTAGTACAAGTAAAGTTTCAAAACCAATGCTTACTTCATTGACTTTTGTAATGCAAAGTCTAATTGAAGTGCCATATGGGTTAAGTTAGAAAACTTTGGAATCATCCGAACGACGACGATGTGACAATTACTAGAAGACATGAATAGTTGCTTAATCAAACATTAATTAATTATCCAACCTAATTGTTAACGTTACCATTATTTATTCCCAAATTATTTCAGGCTGACCATAGATATGTATGTTTTTTTAAGGTCATGATGTGTTTATTTAAATATAAATTCAAGGAAATGGTTACAAACATGCAATTTTTATTTAGCATAGTGACCAAGTCTATAATAATAAAATGATTAGAATGAATTATAGTTGGTACAATATTATATTTTCTTTATATGTTCTACTTGTGGGAGGAGAGCAAATTGTTACATTGAACATGATGTTGATTTTTAAATGTGTATGACTGGTATGCTTATGATTAAATTGTCAATCCATTGTTTACAAGACTGATTGTTTATAACTTTAACTTATCCCGTTGGGTGGAGTCTCATCCCATTTTTGTTTTAGATACAGAAAAAGGGAAATTGAATTTAAGTTGTTTTCTTTCTGGTATTTTTATGTCTCAATCGAATTTGAGTATCTACAACTACAAGCGCAAAGCCAATGGAGATAAATGATTTAATAGAAAAAAGGGTTTTTTTCTTAGTCATTTCTGCCAATTCCTCTAGAAAAAACTAAAACGACACTAATACAATAATGTTCAAAACAACACTTTCCTCACGTCAGTCATATGAATAGAATTGACAAAACATACATCGCCAAGAACGTTCAAATTACGCTACAAGTACACCAAGAAGAAAGAATTCACACAAAAAAAAAAAAAAAAAAAAAACGTAATGCCCATTTCAAAAAAGCCAATTAACACTAATGTTACCAAGCCATATCAAAAGAGGGAACTGGACCAAGGCTAAAAAAAGCAGAAGGTAGTGATGCTTGCTTGAATCATAACTCCTTACTTCAGCAAACAGAACACGTTTCATCGTCTTCACCAAGAAAATCCCAGTGCATAGACACGTCCATGGCATCAATGCGTAGTACGAGTATCCCCACATTATCTTGGAAAAACCCGCAAGACATAGACCAGCAAAAGCATAGCCTCCGTATGCCACAATGTCTAGTAATGGTGCTTCTCCGCTACCAAGTGATAGAAGTGTTACTTTCAGGAGCATCACTTGCAAAAACCAACCAACCAATCCTTTCACAAACAGCCAATTCAAAGCTTCCGGTGTAAACCTAGAGAGACCAATCAGGTTTGGAAAAGATTAATAGACCTTATCCAAGCCCTACGACAGAAAAATCTAAGAGGGAAACCACAGGGAGAGAGACTAAACATAAAACTTACTTTCCGTTAAGTCCCAATGAAAGGCCAGCAAGAACAACATAGGTGCCAAATGCCATAAACGGAATGTATAAGTCTGGCGCATTGATATCATAGATTGGAGGCTTGTATGAGAGCCTACCACCAACTGGTTCAGATATTCTGGTCCAATGTCCCTGTGGGTTTTCAGCAGAAGCCACACTAGTTTAATGTAATGGCTGGTATGAGAAGTTCCTAAACAGAAGAAGAAAAGAGAAGACTAGCTTACCCGGTGTAGAAAAGGAAACAGAACAACCTTCAGTTTGTTCCTCACATATTGATCATTCACTTGGAAATAGTATTGCGGATCAGAGAAGTACCGGCTTATCTGTTTCATTTCAGACAATGAGTCCAAAAACAAGGATACAAAAAAATCAGATATTACGTGAGACATAGGGAAATCACTTACATTGCTCTGCACATACTCAGAGCTTGATCCTAAAATCCTCTCCCCATAAGCTCCCAAACCACCACGGATAAAACCCGAGCCAGCTCCGGTGAAAGGATTACCAAACGGACCAGGCTGAGGGTTTCCTGGAGGTCTTGGCATACCCGGTTGAGGTCCCATGTTATTGTACATCTCTGCCACCAAAACAAAACCATCAGAATCAACAAATCTTTATCTCACACCAACCACAATCAATGCATCTCTCTTAACTCTTTGAAATCAAAATAGTAAGATAGCATTTTTGTACATCAAACATTTGCTTCTTCCATTTTGCAAAGACCAAATTAAGATTCAACACCAGATCCTAACATTGACGCTCTAAGTCATCATCTCAATTCATAATGAGTTCAATTTCTTTTCGATTTCAATCACGAGAATGCATAACCAAGCTCTAAGCATAGCCTACTCGAGATCTATGATTCAACAGAAAGAGACCCCACATTACCTCGCAACACAAATTTCAAAAGCTTCCAAGCTCAATAATACAATCAATCCGAGCTAAATCCATCGAAACAAATCAAATTCGTAACAGAAGAAAAGAAAGATCTGATTTGCTAAATCGAGAAATCACAAGACGAATAAAAAAATTCCACTACCGATCAACACACAAAAACTAATACTAACCTGGAGATGAGCAAGGTAGAGAGTAAAAAGCTTCGAAGGTAAAGTTCGTGCTTTCTTCTAATGGAAACAATGGCTTCTCCTCAGGAGAATCAAACAGTGTGATCTGCACGGAGACGACGAAGGGTATTCTCGGGATTTCGTGTTTGCAACCGTTCTTCTCTATTTATTTGGGCCTGAATTGGGCCACTAAACGTAGAATAGGCTTTAAACTTTGAAAATATATAGTTAAACTTGTAACCAAACAGACCCGGACCAATTACTCAGTTCCCACGATTAGGTTTAAGACGATATAAAAGAATTCGACGCTAAAATCAAAACCCCTTTCGTCTCAAAACCCTAATTTCGTATCTCTCTCCCAAAGCTTCGATTACGATCGCAGCAATGGCGAAATCAATGAGATGCAAGAGAGTGAAGAGATTAAGAGCAATAAGAAGAGATATAGTGGAGAAGGAATCATTCACTCTCACGAGAGAAGACGCCAAAAACGCCGCTATCGAAGCCGCACTCGCTGCTCCGAAGCTACCAGTTCGTCTACCTCCAGTTTCGCCGTTTATGGAAATTGCGACGCCGTCCTCTGAGTCTGCTCCTGTCTCCGCCACTATCGCCAACGATATAGGTATGTTCTGTTTCTTACTTCGTTAACTTTGTCAATGAAAACTTGGCTTTGTATAGAATTGAGTAAACTTGATTTGTTTGATTTTAACAAATTCAATGTTGTGAGGGAATGCATAGAAATGTTCTAGGAAACACATTTTGTTAATCAATACTGGTTTCTTGATTTTGAACTTTGTTCACAATTGCATCTGTACAAGTATAGTAGCTTCTTATTCAAGGTGGATCATCATTTGTTTGGTATGGTCTATTGGAAACGATGGTTTTGAGTTGATTCTATATCTTTTAAAAGTGTTGTTGATATTGGCTATGTTCTGTTTTGGGATACTATTGTTGTTGTTGTTTGCAGATGTGGAAATGGATGATGAGAAGAAAAACAAGTCGCTAAAACCTATTGGGAGGAAGTTGAAGAAGAAATTTAAGATGGGGATGAAGAATCGCCGTAGTAAGGGTGTCCTTAGAGGCAAACGAAACTAAACTAAACTGGTTTGTTGTTTCGATTGGCATAACTATGTGTTTTTTCTCTCGAAATTGTCAGATTCTTGAATGTCTTAAGAGTATATCTACCTTTTGTACTATGTTTTCTCCTTTGAGTTGCAATATTATAGAGACCCCTAAAGACTTCTGATTTTGCCTCTCCAGCTTTCATTTGCTACCATCATCACAGCTTCTTATTTGGATTCTATTAGCATTATGAACCTTTGACATATATTATCATGCATTTGTCTCTAGTTCAAATATAGTGGTACAGTGATTTGGGAGAAATGTATATCAGAAGTTGAAAATAACCAACCTCACGAGGTTTAAAGTAACTTGTAAAAAAAATAATTCTCGGTATAAATCAAGATTCACATTTTTGTTGTACAGACAAGAAATTACAATTAAGAAGAGAACAAAATTAAAACCAAACAAGAAATTACTTTCAAGAAACAGAAAGATTCTTTTAGAAACTCATGAGAGTCAATAATTATAATTAGTAAGCAACTCCTGAGTTAGATTTGCTGCAAACCTTCCTGATCTCTCCGGTACGGTCTTCACCAGTGAGAACACCAACGTTGACTAGCTTGGCCATAGAGACAGCAAACTGCTGTCTGAACATCTGAGGCGGCTGCTCTGCGAAAGCTTTCACAAGCGGAGCGGTCCTTGGGTCCTTAACAAGCTCCTGATCAGTTGTCAAGACTCCCATATTCTTCTGAAGATTAATGTAATACTGATTATCGAACACTGCCGGAGTTATGGCGTCGAGAGAAACGGTCTCAGTGGCCCAGCGACACTTGCGTCTCAAGTAATCTGCGTATTTGGGTTCAATGGACGGATCAGTACCACCGGTACCGTTGTAGTTGTAAAGCCTCGACTGGATGGTGCCACAGTAGGCTTGTCCAATGGTATGGGCCCCGGAGAGGACAACTAGGTCGAGGATGTTTAGACCGTAAGACTGAAACGTCTCTAGAAGGGCGGTGACATCACGGCGGCCTGAAGGGACTTTCTCAACGTCTCTAGCGTAAGAGTTTTTGGAGTCACGACGACCGTAGGCGTTGGGCCAGTAAGGACCACCGAGTTGGACGGTCGCGGCACGGCTAGCTGCGGTTAGGATGTCTGCGCATGAGGCTAAGCCGGGGCAAGATTTCTCGAGCTCCGACTTGATATCGTCGATCAGCTCGAAGCCTCTTAGGTTTTTGCTCGCCGGAGATCTTCTCTCTGTCCCTTCGTAGTCTAAAAGAACCGACGCATCACATCCCTGAAAGTTGTTAATTCATTAGATATGAGAAAAAACACTAAGGTGCGTTTGTCCATGTATAGACTTTTATCTAATAGTACTGAAACCTTCTTTTAGAACAATGTGTAAACCATACATGATATATCATATATATAGATGAATATTATTAGGCAACTGAACGATTGATGATAAATTTATATTTAAGAAAGAAGATATAGTTGCAATACCGTGACACCACAATCGTGGAAGATAAGGCGGAGGAGGGCGGGACCAAGAGAAGCGTCACTCTTCGTCCATTCCCTCACTTTGTTATCAACGATTTTCTCAAAATTTGGACAAATCTTATCATAGTAATTCAACGATAATTGATTGTCCAATGGAAACCATGACTGTGTGTCATCATCACCACCATCATCATCACCTCCGTATCCTCCCGTTCCCGGTACGTCTTTTCGGCCAGCTGATACAGGCCAAGCCACAAAAACCACGAGTAGGACGACGGCTGAGACCACGGCCAACTTCATTATCTTGCTTTCTTGATAATATGTTTTTGGGAATTTGATGGATTTGTGTTGATGAGAATTGTTTTGTGTGAGTAATTTATATATTGGGTTGGGAAATGAATGTGATGCTTTTACGTGGGAGGCACAACTAAAAGATTTCAATATTCAAGTGACTTGCCTGCATGTTGTATATGAAATGTTTATAATATATGATTTATGTATTCCGATTTCCTTTGAGAAAACAAAAACAAATGGAGATAATGATCTTTGGATTATTAATATCCGGGTTTTGACTTATTTGATTATATTAATTTTTTTATCTGTCAACTTCTATTGGGTTAATTTATTTGCTCTTTGGTCGGTATAACAACATTATTTTCGTCTATAACTCACTCGTGTAAATTTGAATACATGAGTAAGTCGGTATTAAGGCAAAACGTGAGATTTCGAAATTAAAAGTTTCTTGCACAACCAGTCCACACAGGGGTTTAATAGCTAATAGCCCTTATATATATCGTGGGTAATTTAATATAAGGTAATTTAATATAAGTTAATTTAATATAAGGTAATGTTTTAGGGAAAGAATTGTTTTAAAATTAAGTGATGTTTTTATTGTTTTATGCAAAATTTTAGTATCGTTTTAAAAATTTGGACTATTTGTATTCTCCAAAATGTTTTGTTATTAGTAAAATAATATCTTTTACGCAATAACTATTCTTTTAACATTAAAAAACATATATCATTTATGTAGTTTTTTAAATTAATATGTCAAAACCTTAATTAAAATTACAAATTCGTAACTAGAAAATACATCTATGTGTGGATGTGGTTTTTATGAATTGTAGTTCATTATAATTTCTCATATAACTAGAGGAGGAAGCTCAATCGGGATCGTGAATAAGGGGATCAAAAGAATCCACAAATATTTCAAGGATTCAGTAGAGAGTAAAGGGTTCATTTTGAGAAAAACTTTTTAATGAGAAAAGTTGGTGATTTGAAAAATGAAGGAAATTAATTGTGTTGAAGCTAGGTTGAAGAAACCATAATCCTCCAATGTGTGGAATTTACAATTTGGTACAAGTATTTGACTTTAATTTGGATTGATTTGTACATTTGGAAGTCTCAAGATTAGGGGTAATAACTAATACACAGATCTGAAAATAATTCTATTAAAAATAACTTGTTTTACGCATCTTATATCAGATTTTAATCTTTAAATTGTTAAAAATCTTTCAAAGACATTTCTTATATGATTCATGTTAAAATTATTTGGTTAGATTTTAATATCATTTTTATGATACATCAAAACTTAGCCAAATAGAATTTTGTCTTTCAATGTGGATGTCCAAATGTAATTGATTTCCTCTTTAAAATACTTGTCATATATATGTATCTTGGACAAAAAAAAAAAAGATCTCTCATACTGAACAACAATTGAAACCCAAATTTCCCATCTAAAATGTTTAAAGAATGACAAGAACTCGATGGCAGGGATCACGTCCACTTCAGTTTTATAATTAATGTAGCATTAAGTGATGAAGAAAACATGTTTTTGTATATTATTGGTTCTCTCACTCTACTTTTTTTTTTTTTTTTTGACAACCTCACTCTACTCTTAAGATGATTTTTAGTTTTTTTATGTTGGCAAATTTGTGTTTTAATCATAATTTGTGTTGTTTTGTTTTTGTTGTTTGTTTAATTATATTTATATTATTTTAGTACAAAACAACTTTTGACTGAATCTAAGAGTAACCAAAAATTTTTTAGTACAAAACAATTTTTGACTGAATCTATAAGAGTAACCAAAGTCTTTACTATTAGCGGTGTGATTGTGTTATTTGTCCAATGGAGAGTAATACCAAGCACTAGTATCAATTATATTTTTTAATGTTCCCAAAGAATTTGTTCGTTCAAATTATTAAGTAGAATACTCAACTGAGAGTGATTTACCAAACTGATTTATTTGTTTCTCCCTACTTATTATAGGTTGTTCATGTATTGAAAAACATCATTGGGACTTGGGAGTCACCACAACATCGTGCTTTTTCTTTTCTTTTTGACCTCACAACATCGTGCTTTATGTACCTGATTGTGTGCTTGTAGATCATTACCATTTACTGATTTAGACTGATCACTCAAATTACAATTCATATTTATGTGGGTAAATGGATCACGGTCCATCGTGGTTCAGTATCTCAGTTCGACCAAATCAACAACTTTGCAGCCCATTATAAAGTTTTAATAGAATTTTCCAACCTTATACACCATATGTAACATAACTATTATTATATTTCTTTACATATTAAACTAAAAAAAAAAAAAAGAGAATAAGATTGATTAGGAAAAAAGATTGTACCTAAAATATATTTTATTCTTTACTCAAATTTGTTTCCCTTGCCAGTTTCTCCAATTATACTATTATTCAATATAATTCATTATTGCTGAAAAAAAAATATACTATTATACTAAATATGTTTAGTGTTTACTATCTTTAGTTCTTCAATTTGATTAAATGATATGGCATAAAAAAAGTGCATGGTTCCCAGTTTCCCACTCACCAACGGCTAAATCTCCCAACGGCTCCAATTTGGCTATCGCATTTATGAATTGGGAGCCTTTATCACCTTTAATAAACTCAATATTAGTATAGTAATCAAATCCTTCTTTTTTTTTGCCATCCTACTAGATTAATCGAGAAGTACAAATATAAAACTAACCTTAAAATGTGTAAAAAATTACATTCAACTGCCACTAGAAAAATTAATTATGCTTAATTAACTAATTTAAATAAATGTAATTAAATTAAAAATAAAAAACACTTATATATCAAATATTAAAAAATCTAAAAAAATCTAAAAAAATATTTTCTCTCTCTAATAAATTATGGACGAAATTACTAATTATTTTTTCAAAAAAATATTAAAACCAATCAGAATTTTAAAAACTAAGATTTTATATCCAAGTATACAATACAAGTATTTTTACTAACTAAATTCAAAAATTTTGTTAAGATTTTAAATTATGATTTTCCTATCATCTTTATTTTATTTTATTTTATTTACAAATTGTTTAGAATTTTTATATAATACTTATAATTTTTTTTAAATAAAAAAAAATAATTTTTATTATTATATTATATTTTTTTTTTTAAATGTTCACGAGATATATCCTAGTTACTAATTAAATGCTTTTACCAGTATAAATGACAAGTGTATACAGAAACCTTTTAATTTATTTATATAGTCAAAATTTATACTCCAGCTTTCTTTCTTTTTTAGTTTCTTTCCATAACGATATTTTTCACTTTTGGCCACGGAAGCTTTTTCTTTCCCTCGACCTCGAGCGTACACCTCATATATTTATTCTCTTATTTTACAGACACGTTCCCAAGTTTAAGGGACAAAACAGAGCGATTTTAGGACAACACATATTTGTTTTAGCGGTGTTTTGGAAACAAAATAAAACAAACAAAAAAAAAAAGGTTTTTTACTAAACAGATAAGAACAAAACTGTTTCATCGGTTCTGTTTCTTCTTCTTCTTCATTCATTCATTCATTCATTCATCCTCGTATCTCCACCACTTCTTCTTGTTCTGTTTTTTTAACAGAGAGAAAAATATGTGTTTTCACTAACCCAAACCTAATTTCTCTTTCTTTATTCTTCTTCTTGTAAGAGAGAAACAGAGTTGTTCCTCTTTCACTCTCATCGATCGAATGGTAATTTGATCCCCTTTGTGTTCGATTCTGATCAACAATGGCGTCTTCTCAGGTGGAGATACCTTCTCCGTCTCAGAGATTCGGGTTTATCCTCAGAGACCGTAATCAAAACGCTGGCGTTTGCCAGAAGAATCTCAAACCTTCTCCTCCGGTGAAAAACCATCACGAGCTCGAGCTCTTCAAATCTCATCATGTCTCCGACGGGAACTTGGTCGATTCTTGGATCGAGACTCACAGTAACAAGAACAATCTTATTCGATTGGCGGAGAAACCAATTGTTAGAACAGAGCGTGTCCTTGAATCTCCCGTTGAACATGGCGGTGCTTCTTCTTTGGTACAGATGTGGGAGGCGAGGCTAAACCGATCCAACGCCGGAAACTCACCGAGCAGTGGGCGCTGCTCGGTGAGTAGTAGTCGGAGCGATTCAGGACTTAGTAGTGTTCAAGATTCGGTCGATGGAGATTCTGAAATGGCTAAAGAATCAGACGTAGAAGAGGCTAAGAACCCTAAACCAACGGTGGAGGTTGAATCTGAGAGCAAATGGGGACGAGTCGCTGATCTAGTTCGGAGGCTTGGCATCGAAGACAAGAAACTAACCGCCGGAGATAATGGCGGCGACGGTGGAATCTCGATTTTAAGAACGCCGAGGCCTTGTAGCAGTTCGTCATCGTCTTCCTCGGAGAAAAGCAGTTTTCCGGTGGTTAGTTTCTCACCGAGGATCCGAGGACGGCAAGCGTTTACGGATTTGCTTATGCAAATGGAACGTGATCGCCACCGTGAGTTGGATTCGCTTCTTGAACGCAACGCAGTTTCTAGGTTTACTCAACGTGGTCGTCTCCAGGTATTTTTTATTATTTTTTGATAAACGCCCAATTTTTTTGTGACTCTTTCATAATCCACTCAATAATTTTCTGTTAATTCCGATATTGTCCTGTTATGTTTCTTGTAACCAGTCAATGTTAAAGCTAAGGAGCCTCAAACGCTGTCTTTCGATTCAAGATCGAAACCTGTCTAACGCAAAACCAACCGGATTAAACCGGATCGAATCAGGCTCTGCAGTTCTGAATTTAAGGTTTATTTCGTAACCTCTGTTCTTAATCTTTTCCTTAAAAGGTTCTTGATTTTAGTTGTCAGCATTTGTTTATTTCTGATTCTTGATCTTTGAATCTATCGCAACGCAGAGAGAAATTTCGTGCAAATGCATTGAAGACCGCGGCTGCAGCAGATCAGAGGAAGAATCATCATAGATCCGATGAGATGACTATTAAAGCTGTACAAGGAACTACCGAGAACACGAGGTTGCAAAAAGGCGGTGTTACTCCAGAAGCTTTCTCCAAAGAGCGGTTGAACATTAGCGACAGCAAGATAGAGGAAGCAATGTTATGTAGTAAGGAAGGAGAAGCTGTAAATGCAACAGTTGGATTAAAAACGAATTGCCTTCAACTGCAAGAAACAAGAGAAGTAGAAGAAACTTGCAGTGACGGCGAGGCTATGAGGAAAGAAGAAGAGAAGACAATTCTGAGTCCCTCCAATATTCAAGAATCGTGGTTAATGAAGAACCTAAGTGAGAATTCTATACAAGAAACTCAAACACAAGGTGTGTTACATACGAGTAATGAGATTGACCAATGCCTTGAGGGACACGAAACATCATATCTGAATGGATGGGAAGAACAAGAAGAGTATGAAGATGAGCAGTCTTATTACGGAGAAACGAACAATGACTGGCTTAGAGAAATTTCTCGGCCACGAAGTTACTGGGAGGAGCTGAGGAAGTCGAGGTACCTAGAAGTAATGAACACTCGGTCTGAGAAAGAGGACATACGCAGACTCCTTGAGCGGTAAGTAACCATCAAAATCAACAAACTTCTTTTTTCCTCTTTATTGTTAAACCATCGACTAAGAGAATGTGTGTTTTCCACATAATACAGAGGAACGGTGACAGATTTTCTCGAGAGTGGGTTGCGAGAGAAGATCGATAATCTCATGATGTCCCGTGTGCAGACACACACCAATAGGCACTCTAACCAATGGGAATTCCAACAAGTAGAAGAAGAGGTAGAAGAGAAGAATGAAATCAAAGAAGAAATCAAAGAAGAAGAGTCTTTAAGGGAAGGCAAAGAGCAAGACGATAGAGATGACGCGAGCCAATCATCGTCTTCATCTTCATCACAAATTTTTGCATCGTCTCCTGCAGGATCATGGAGTTCTCAAGACACTGGAGTTACTTCCACTCCTGTCTTGTCTGTTCAAAATCCTCAATCACCTGTGAGTGTTAATCGATTTCTCATTAATACAGTAGAAACTTGCAATAGCACTAGAGGTAAATATCATTGAACCGCTTAAAAACATTTTCAGGAAATGGAGCTGATAACTGGTATGAGATCACAGATCCAACAGCTACAGCAAGAAATGTCGGTTTTACGAGATTCAGTCAAAACGTGTTTGGATGCAAACGCTAGCTTGCAACAGAAGATTCAACGAGAAAACCCAATGAAACGAAAATGCTGCGTCTGCGACGATACGCAGGTTGAGGCGGTTTTGTACAAGTGCGGACATATGTGCATGTGCCTAAAATGTGCCAACGAACTACATTGGAGTGGAGGGAAATGTCCGATTTGCCGAGCTCAGATTGTTGATGTTGTTCGTGTCTTCTTCGATACAAGGAACTGATTTTAAAACGCTGACTATTTCACAAATCGTATTATACTCTCTTAATATTAGGTTATGTTACCCGACATTGTAACCAAAGACTTTTGTCCAGTTTAATGAAGCTTTTTTGATCTCCTTGAATTTTGTATCCACTCTTGTAACCATACGCTTCATCGATTTTGATACTTAATTGGACTCGAATTGACCTAAATACACACTAATAATTGGACTTTAGAGGTGAACAAAATTACTCGAATAATGAAAGCCAAACGAACCCTCAAGAATTGGAGATTTATTATAAGTCAGAAACAGAGCTTTTAAGCAAACACGAAAAAATGAGTTTCGAATTATTTCATTATCATCGATTTTGATTTCTCAAAGATTCAACAACCCCTCTCGCTCTCTCTCTCTCTCTCTCTCTCTCTTGATAGATATTTAGTATTTACACAGCCTTACGAACTCACATTCATATACACATACATATTAGAAAAAACTCTCGGTGGTCTGTTTTTGTTTCCTCTCATTTCATGCGTTTTGTGCGGTCAAGAAAGTATTGAAGTCATCTCTAGCCTTACGCAAACGTGGAGTGATACAAGTTCGCGGAGAAGTAGGGCAAGAAACAGAAGCCGACGAGGACGAAGTCGAGAATCTTACACGACGCTGCGGTGAAGTCTCGGCCGATCTCCGGTGATCTCTAGTACTCCTCGTTTTCAAAACGCTTCTTAAAGCCAAAGTCTCTGTTTCTCTATCGAACAAGAAACCAGAAGTCACCGGTTCTTGCACATCTCTTCCTCTGTTTCCTCCTCTGCTGTTACATTTCGTCATCTCCACGGGGAAATCGTGAAACAAACGACCGTTATCTTGGATCAGAGCGGTCGTAGAAGCCCAAGAACCGCATTCGAATTTCTCTAGCGAGGCGCGTATGGAAACAGTCGAATTCGTGAAGGAAGAAGCTCTGATCATCTTCTTCTCCATGGAATCTTGGCGTTTCGAAGAAGATCTAACCGGCTTGTGTTTCCCGAATCCAGGTAGAGACAAGCAGAAGGCGTTACATTTGAAATCTTCTTCCTTGTAGAGTATCTTCTCTGAGTAATGTGTTTTCCTCATAAAAAGGAATGATTCTTGGTGGCTAAGCTTCTTCCGGGTTCTCATTGGCTCTGGGAGCATAGGAAGCGGAACTGCGGAGTCTCTAGGAGGAGGCATGGCTGGCGGAAGTACCATTCTGAAGCTGTCGTCTCTTGCCGAGGGACGGGTGAAAATAGGACTGATTGATTTCTCGTTCTCGAGAATTGCCTTCTTAACCAAGAAATGGATATTAGTGTTAGGGTTAGGGTAAGGGGTTGTGTTAGGGTTTTCTCCTGGAAAAACACTGAAACCTTGCCACTCATTATCACTCGAATTATGAGCTAAACCATCTTCAAACGCAAGCATTGCCGGAGGAGGCATAACTAGATTTGTCAACGGAAAAGAAGAGACTAGATTTTGAGAGATGGGTTTATAATTTTCCGGGTAAAAAATATGCGGAGGATAGAGATATAAGTAGTAGGGAATATAAAAGAAAATGGCAAGCACGTTGATCATGGCAAAAGTAGTGACTTACATGTCGGTTCTATCTTTGTCCTCAGATTTTGACATGTGGTTACTATCATGATTTATGTGTGTGTATCTATGCGAGAATATTAAAATAAGATGAGATTTTAAGGAACAAAAAAATGATTTGAATTTTTCAGTTTTAGGATGTTGGATGGAGACGTATGAAATGGTTTGCACGTAGTTCGTGACCTGATCGTTTTGAGTTTACTTTACCTTTGTGTGAGTGTTCCTCTGTCTCTCTCTATAGGTAAGTAAGTCAACACTTCGTGACATGTGAATATTAGTTCTACTTCCAACGAATCCAAGATTACTCTTGGAAAGCCAATAACATACGAAGTGTTAGACAAGGTATACATAAATATTTATAGATAAGTATATATCTCTTAGTGTATATCTCCTTATGTTTAGATAAACTCAACTATGTAGTATATATACATGATTCATCAATAGAATGATGAATCTCTACGGAGTTTTACCTTTCTACATGGTATCATAGGAAGTAGTACAAATTAAGTCATATTTGTGCTCGTGTGAACATGGTTATGGAACTTAATATCATTTTATCTGAAAAATCTCAAACACCTAATACAATTTAGAAAAAGGTTTATGAAAGTATTAATTGAGCCATTTTTTAATTTCCTTAAACTTGTCTATGGGTTTTTGGCCTACAAATCACGGAAACTGGATAAACCAATATGAAAATGCAATTGTGCAATGTTGACAAACGGTTGACGGTTCTTTGTAATGTTTCACACTAACCAAATAAACAAAACATAGATTTGTTCACTGTAAAAAAAAAAAAAAAACAGCGGATATATTACTATTGCTTACGTTTTGTAGACTTAATTATTTTTAGCCCAGACCTTCCTAGCTGGTTTCACCCTGGTGGATTCAAGCTATATCGTACGACGGCTGGTTCAACATCTTCGGAAAATAAAACACAAAGCACACATCCAAATAACCCACAAACCACAAATACCACTGTTCTACAGCCTTTCATGTAATCAATCCTTGTTTACCTCAGCGTAATTCTCAACGCCGTTGGTGAAATGCCGGCATTTGCCATAAGCTTGGAATTATATAACATTTACTAAAATTAATCATTTAGAAATAGAAAACAATAAAAGAACAATAGAATATAAATTAAGGTATGACGGATTCCTAGAAACTTTAGCCTCTCTCTTTCTATGTTTCATTAAAAAAAGAAAAACTGCATGACTTTCGTCATGGCTTATGTAACACATTGTCAATAAATTAATGGGATATAATCGACTAAAACCAAAAGAAATATAAATTGAAAAGCTTATGTTACAGTTTTAGGGATGACCGGTTCATCATATACACCACCAGAAGCGTATGGGCCGAAACAAAAAATTCGGCATCATGTCCGTTGTGTGTAATTTATCTTATGCAGCAAACTCTAGTCCAAGAATAGACTGGACAAAGAAAAACACATATAATGAAAAAGGACAGAACAACTGACCTACCCACACAACTGGCGAGTATGAGAGAGGACATGAATCAACGTTCCAAATTTAATTGAGTCCCATAGTCCTTTAATTTTAACATTCCAATTTACCCTTCGTATTATTAACATGCATGGTATTATTATTATCGATATTGTACGTTTTACTGTACGTGGATTACTTTTCTTCCGAGTATAAAACTTATAAGTTATGCAATAACAAGAAACATCATGATAAAGTTTATCTATAGTAAAAACAAACATTAACTAGAAATAAAAGATGAGCACACAAATACTCAAGATTCGACATTGAGGCTTAAACGATTTTTGGTAAAATAAGATTTGATGAACTGCAGCGATATCCGCTGTTGGGAAAGCCAGCGACGGGAGAAAAAGAAAAGTTGTGCGTGGACTATATGTTAGAGACAGTCGGTTTTTGAATTTTGGTGGCCTAAAACATATTTTCTATGTAAAATCTAATAAAATTTTTTTTCATTAAACACTAAAATATAATTTAAGAAAATTTAAAAAGTTATTGAATACTTTAACAATGTAAAAAAAAATATCTACAAAACAACTTTTCTAACTATTTTTTCTAAATACAATTATTATTTTTAAATCATAACCTTCAATTTGATAATAATATAGTAATATTATAATAAAATAATAATTAAAGTTAAAGAGGAGAAAAAACAAAAACTTGCTCAGTTACCCAATATAGTATTGTTATAATAAAATAATGATTTGATATTCTTGTGTAAATTTTTTTAGTTTGGTTAGTTTTGTTTGAAGAAGTTGAATATTTATATATCTAGTAGAATCTAATATTTGGAGATTTTATTGTTAAAAACAGAAATTAAACAAAATTAATTAAAATCTTTATGACAACTCTTAGGGGGTGTATTGAAACAATGATTCTGGAGGATTTGATGGGATTTATGAAATTTTGAATTTTTGTAGATTTTAGGGAAGTTGATATGATTTATAGGAAAAAATTTTCAAATCTCACCTAAAACCATGAGATTTGGATTTCTGTATTTTTAACTAAACAAATCCTCTCAAATTCTCCAGAATCCCTAAAACTTATTAAAATCCAAATCCACAAACTGTTTTGAATAACAATGGATTTTTTAGTAGATTTTTAAATCATCAGTTCAATAACAGTGGATTTCAGGAGACTTTTTAAAATCTATGATTGAATAATATAGGATTTGTAACTTTTACATAAATCACTAAAAATGTCAAGTTGAATACAAGTCTCTTACCAAGAAAAAAAGGGAAATAAAAACGTAATCAAACGAAAAAAATAAAACTATAAAAAGGGAAAAAACGTAATAAAAAAGTGCAGAGTAGAAGGATCAAACCAATGACATGTATCTTAATTGCAAGACAAATTGACAGCTAAACTACCTAATCTTTTACAGATGTTGTCCTAAAAAAGTTTATATATTGTGTGGCCTAAAGCAAATGCTTTGACTGCTTTATGGGTGGGCCGGGCCTGGTTACAGAGATACTACGGCGAGTTTGGGGATTGGCAGATGATGTGTTGATGTCTCTAGCATGGGGACTAGAAGCTTTTCACGCTATGATTATGATATATGCCGACCAAGAACCGAAGTGGAAGTGTGTTGGATAGGATTGTTCAGTTGGATCTTGGTTTTGTGATATGGATCCCGGTTCATGGCAATGGAAAAATGCCAAAAGCATCTCCACATAGGTGAAGTGGGGGCAGGTTGATTTGCGGTGAGAAGTATAAATTCGGTCTCGTTCAAGCCCTCTTCGTGACATCTACACTAGTTCAAATTAGAGTCCAAGATTCATAAGACTAACCGATTATGGCGAAGAAGAGGGCTTAAAAAGAGGGTAGATATTTTTTGTATCATGTTCATGACCATGAATCCGGATTTATATCACAAAGCGAGGATCCAACCGAGCAACTCGGTCCAAAACGCTTCAAATTTGGCTCTTGGTCCGCTAATATATCATCACCATCGCGTGAAGGCTTCTAGTCCTCACGCTAAAGACGTCAACACAAACTGCTTCATTTACCAACGCCCGAACTTGCCGAAGCATCTCTGCATTGTGTCGTCCACGCACAACCGCTCTTGCTCTTCCGCCGCTGGCTTTCCCGGCAGTGGTGGCCGAATAGCACTGCCGTTCGTCAGTATCTTATATATTTCAAATTTTTTTTTATATTATGAGGCTTCTTTCTCCTATACTATATATATAGCGAAGGGATGCGTTGCAACTTGCACATTGAATTATTAGATGTAGTAGATGTAGGTACACTGGCCACTCTAAAGTCTCGCTTAGCTAAATAGCTTCATGTGAATCAGTAATAATTTTCATTGGCTTTTGTGGACCATGAAAATGGCACGGAAGATCGAATAAATTCCACGAAAAATGCAGATTCCAACTATATGATGGCAAATAGCTTCACGTGAACCAACATTTTTACTCCTTATTTTGTCCTCTTTTATTATGCTTTCATTTTTCTTTGGAGTCGAGGAGTGCCATTGAAAGAATAAATTCCAAGGTAACTCCAAAGAACCGCCTCTTTCATTTTATAGGCTTTTCGCTTAGGTATTTGTGATCTTACCACAAGAACCGCCTCTGTTTTCAAGTTCCCAAAGGTGCACTGAATCTGATGTTGGCCCCTTACTGGTTTAGCTAGTACTGTGATTCATTTGCTTTGGTTTTACTTTCTCTCGATTTACTAAGTTATAACTCCCGTTCATCTATGTTTCGAAACAGTTATTTTTATAAACATAGAGAGTCCACGTAATTGGTTTATTTATACACACTACTAAAACGTTCATTAGTTTGTCAAACTGAAATGTAAAGATACTTTGACAGACTAGCTGCAAAAGAATTGAACCAAACTGGCATATTGGCTAAATGTAAAATGTTTCCCTTTATCAAATAGGCCTCTAAAACTCAAAACTCAGAACAGCTGAACATCGCGACTTGCTTAGCAACCTTTTCCAAAAGAAAAGGCTATCGTATCGATTCTTGACTAATCGGAGCTAACCTTTTTATCGACACTAGACTTACTGAGGATTACAACTCCAATGGTAATCGATAAAGCTCCTGCAAACCACTGCCAATAAATTGGAACATATTAATTAGCCTATTAACCAAAAAACATCACTTCATCATTAACAATCAAGACAACATATAACCAACAAAACATAGCATAAAACACACACATTTTTCCAAGATCAAAATACTTACGCGGAAGGATAAAGATTCTTGAAAAAGAAAGAGACCAGCTAAACCGGAAGATAGGAAATTAGCAGCAAAGTTTGTGACAGTAGCTTGTAGAGACGAGAGAGCTCTTAAACTGTTTACATAACAAGCCCACATAACCACATTGCACATTATAACTAACCCATACTTGATCACCTGTCAAAGATCAAAACTTTTTTTCCTATAAGTAATTTGATCAAAACTCAACCACCACAAAAGAAAAAAAAAAAAAAAACAGAGAAACAGAACAATCTTACGAGAGATGAGAAGTACTTGGCTGAGATGGCGGAAAGAGCTGCATTGAGACCAGCTGCGATTGCCCAGATGTAGCCTCTTCTTTGCTTCAATTGTACATCAGCCATCGATTCAAACCTATTTGTATAAATTTCAAGATCCATATAAAAATCACTTGATTAGTTTCAAATCGAACTGGTTTAAAAGCAAGTTGAAGTGTTGGGTTCTTCAACACTTGACATACCTTCGATTGCTGCAATTGCGGATTTTGTTTCCGGTCGTTTCTTACCAATTTGAGAGCATCAAATCTGAAATTGGAGAAGAAGAAGAAGAAGAAGAAGAAAGACAAATTGAAAGCTGAAGAGAATAGTGTAAGAAAAAAAACACCCAATAAGATCTGATATGGGCCATAGGCCCATCATATAAATTCGAGCTAAGGTGATTTGATCACCAAAAATTACGAAAAAAATAGGAGTGGGAAGCTGACTTTGCTAATCATTAATATTTTTAATCACCAAAAGTTACTGATTACTTTTGTCATTTTTTTTTTTTTTAAGAATATAATTGGATCCAGTTTCAGACTTTCAGTATTATACGTTCATGTATGGTGACATGTAAAACAACTAGTTCAAATATATATTATTTATAAATAAATTAACTCCAGTTCTTGAGGAGTGGTCCATCTATTCATCTGCTCTTTGCAGATAATAGTTTGTTTCTATGTAAGGCGGATTCTCATCAATGTGGAGCTTTAAAGAATGTTTTAACAATTTATGGTGATGCTTCAGGGCAGAGAATGAATGTATTCAAATCTTCGATCATTTTTGGAGACAAGATAGATGAAGAAAAAAAAAAAAAACCACTTCAAAATCTTTTAGGCATTTTTTAGGGTGGAGCAGCCAAGTATTTGGGACTTCTTGAATGCTTCAGTGGCTCCAAAGTTCAAATGCTGGATTATATCAAAGAAAGACTAAAAACCAGATTTTCAGGTTGGTTTGCAAGATCTTTGTCTCTGGGAAGAAAAGATATCTTACTTAAAGTTGTTGCAATGGCAACGTCTGTGTATGCCATGTCTTGTTTCAAGTTGCCAAAAACAACAATATCCAACCTTACAAACGCAATGTCAGATTTCTGGTGGAACGCTGTTAAACACAGGAGAAAAATTCATTGGGTGAGTTGGGATAATATGTGTTTGTCCAAAGAAAATGGAGGCTTAGGCTTTAAAGACCTAGAAGATTTCAATCAAGCTATACTTGCTAAGCAGGCCTGGAGAATCCTGCAAGAACCCAACTACCTATTTGCTAAGCAGGCCTGGAGAATCCTGTCATAAAGAGTAGATACTTTGTTGATGATGAGTTTTTAGAGGCAGGGATTGGAGATCGTCCTTCATTCGGTTGGCGAAGTATTGTTCATGGTAGAGAACTCTTGGTGAAGGGTTTGAAAAAGAAGATTGGCAATGGAAAATCCATTCGAGTATGGTGGGATCCTTGGATTTTTGATAATGGTTGGCGAGCACCCTACAGGAAAAACACTCTCTTTGACTGGGACTTGCGTGTGGAGGATCTGATCGACATTAATACAAGAACTTGGAACAATGAGGCTTTGGATTCTATATTCTTGCCCAATGATATAAGCTGCATTAAAAATCAGAAACCGGTAATAGGTAAAGATGATTTTTGATGCTGGATTCACACGAAAAGTAGAAAATACACTGTCAAATCGGGTTACTGGCTAGCTAGCATATTGAAGAACCCAAAGTTACTAAACAAATCTACAATGCTTCCATCCCTTAATGGCATTAAAGATAAGGTTTGGTCTCTTCAAACTGTTCCTAAGATCAAAGCCTTTATGTGGAGAGCAGTTAGTGATGCTTTTCCTGTAACCAATCTGATATCCAAAAGAGGAATTAAGTTGGATCCTAGGTGTCAAGTATGCGGAAAGGAAGAGGAATCTATTAACCATGTCTTGTTTACCTGCACCCTTGCAAAACAGATCTGGGCTTTAACAAATTTCCCGCATCCTCCAGATGGGTTTGATGAACTCTCTGTTCACTCAAATTTCCACTATCTCTATAGAATGGCAAAGATGGCAAAGATGACCAGAAGATTATTCCTGTGGATTCTGTGGATACTGTGGAAGAACAGAAATTCCATCTTTTTTGAAGCTAAGATGTTTGATCCCCTTGATACTGTCAAAAAAATCAGAGAGGATGCAGATCTATGGAGTTTGTCTCAACAGGTTGACTACGAGTTTGAAACGACCAACCCTTTTTTTTTTTTTTTATAAATAGATAATAAATATAATATATTAAAACAACTACAGCTAGTGGTCCCATACCCACTAGCCACCTATCCATAAACACAACCAACAGCGGAAAACATAATTAATAACCAACAATAACCCAATAATAAACCAATATTATAGCAAAGCAATAATCAATACCAAACAACAAGAAACATGAAACCAGCAACCTAGCAATGTTTCTAATGACTCAACTCTAGCACCCTAGCAAATGCCAGACAACATCCAATCGAGTCCCTAGAACATCCTCCTCTTCATTGCCTTTGATTCCACGATCACACTTTGCCTTTACCTGCACCACAAACACAAATTGAGATGCATGAGTATTTGATAAACACTCAGTGAGGCAATCCTCCCATCTACTGGGCTATACACACAAGCAATAAGATCTCTACATGCCACAAACAACAATCAATAAAACAAACCAGGCAATATACGAACATGCAACATCCATCGTAACTGAACAAGGGGTGTCGACGATCGTCACTGACTATCTGGTGTCGACCGACGCCAAACTGGTGTCGACCGACACCCTGCCCGACACTCCCGAAAACCCTAGTTTGCGTCGACCGACGCCTCCACATGGCATCGAACGACACTCGCCAAAGTCCCGAGCCGTCCTCGCGTTGGTGTCGACCGACACCCCAACTGGTGTCGACCGACACCGATACCGAGCAGCGATTTCCCTCGATCAGAAACTCCGAATCTCGCCTCCAATCTTCTCCAATCCGCTCCTTGCACTCCCAAAAGCCAAACCCAGCCCAGATAGCAACGAAATAACATAGGGAACTCAAGGAAACAACCACATAAGCACCAAATCATATAGAAACTAGAAATCTTAGCTTAGATAAGCCATGGTCATGCACTCACCTCTTTGCAGGAAGATCCAGACCAAAAGCAACGAATCCAACCTTCCTAGCAAGTTTCTAGATCCTTCCTAGCTTCCAATCTATCAAGGACAGCCAAGAATCTCACCAAAAGTCACCAAAAAGCTCAAGAACACACTTTTTCCTCTTTTTCTCTCAAAAACAACAAAGCGGCGACAAAAGAACTTTCCAAAACCCTTGTGGTCGACAAAACACTTAAATATCTCGGTTTAGTAGTTTTCCCTACATCAAACCGGTCCAAAACGATAATTAAAACGAACCGGTCGAACCGGAAACAATTAGTGTCGATCGACACCTGTGGTGTCGATCGACACCCTCACCAAAATACCAAAAATGGTTCGCGGGTGTTACAATTCTCCCCCACCAATCTAGATTCGTCCTCGAATCTCGAACAACCATCAGTCAAGGACTCCGTGCAACCGTCTCCACGGCCCGCACTCCTCCGACCGATCTACGAAGGTCTCCTCTAGGCGATAGACTCACGCTCCAGGCGTCATTTGCTCTTGACTTTTTGGACTTTCCTTTACTCATAGGCCTAAACCTTGAGTTTTTATTGGCTCCTCATCAGACCTAAGTCTGCATGCCAAATGTTGGCTCCTCATCAGGCCGAAGCCCGCATGCCATAATATATAAGGAAAAGTCCAAACTCGTCTCTCGGGTTGCCACCCTACAGCGCGCCCGGATCGTCATCCGAGTCGATATACCAACCATTCTCCCGAGCCACAAAGTCTCGAAAATGGCAGTACTAGGAGAACCTAAGTCCCCAAGAGTCGCGAGCAAACGATTCTGAACACGTCCGAGTCCTATCCCTATCCAGGTTTCCTTCCCGTGGCTCGCGTAGAACATCTCAATGTCCTACCAACCACATATTCCCTCACTGGAATACCTCATGACCACACAAGGATCATATACGCCACAAGGGCCGCCACAAAGGCCAAACAAAATGTCCTAAAGAGGACCGCCACCAAGGCCAAACAAATGTCCTAAAGAGGACCGCCACCAAGGCCAAACAAATGTCCTAAAAGGACCGCCACAAGGCACTCTGGCTAAACAGCCCGCCACAAAGGCCATCTGTCGAAGGACCGTCACAAAGACCATCTGTCCCGAAGGACCGTCACAAAGACACTCTGGCTAAACAGCCCGCCACAAAGGCCAAACAAACGTCCTAAAAGGACCGCCACCAAGGCCACACAAATGTCCTAAAGAGGACCGTCACAAAGACACTCTAGCTAAACAGCCCGCCACAAAGGCCAAACAAACGTCTTAAAAGGACCGCCACCAAGGCCACACAAATGTCCTAACGAGGACCGTCACAAAGACACTCTCGCTAAAAGCCCGTCACAAAGACCCCACAATGTCTAAAAAGACCGCCACACACGGCACACTGACTCAAAGTCCGCCACTAAGGCCACACTCAAGCCTCCTTTAAGGCTCTCCACCGCTAAAATGGACAAATTCTAACTCCCATAAAACTTTCCATATTTAGCACCTTCCATTTTTGGAAACTTTCCACTTTTGGAAACTTCTTCACAACCCGCCTCACGGAAACTTTGTACCCCAAACACCACCTCATCTTGTTACTGAGTCGCACAACCAACCACCCCAAGCGGCCGAGTAACAGAGAGATGGGCTGGAATACTCCATTCAGCTCCAGCCACGGATTACGGATGGGACCGGCTAAACAAGCTCAAGTCGCGGCTTGCTTCTCATACCACTTCTTGAACCTTGCCTTCATCTTTGCCTCAGGCTCCCAAGTCTGCTCCTCAACACCATCACAGTCCCAAAGGACTCTCATCAAAGGAATCTTCTTCTTCCGAAGCTCCTTGATCCTCCTCTCGAGAACCCTCACTGGTCTCGCCTCCAAAGTCATGTTAGGTGAAGATCCTCGGAATCTTAGCCAACACCTCCTCTCCCTCACGGAGACACTTCCGCAACATAGACACATGGAAAACCTTATGGAATGCACGCATCACCTCAGGTAACTCCAATCTATATGCCACTTGGTCCAATCCGCTCAATCACTCGAATGGACCCATATACCTCGGACTCAACTTAGTCTCGACAATGACCTGTTCGGACCCCGCAACATGGCCATCTTGAGGTACACTCTGTCTCCACTGAAACTCAAGATCTCTCCTCCTCCTATCTGCATAACTCCTCGCACATCCACAGGCCTCCTTCATGTTCAGCTTGAGAACCCGAATCTTCTCGAGGTCTCTGAACAAAACTAGCACCAAACATGCTCCTCTCCCCCACGAGTCCAGCATAATGGTGTACGACATGGCCTCCCATACAAAGCCTCATAAGGAGCCATCTTAATACTTGCCGATGATAGCTGTTGTTGTAAGCAAACTCTACAGGTTCGGATGATCTGCCCAATGGCCACCCCAATCCAGCACACACATCCTCGGCAAATCCTCCAGCGTCGGATCGTCCTCTCTCGACTGTCCATCGGTGCAGGGATGATAAGCTGTACTCATATGCACCTTAGTGCCCATCTCACTGCCAAATGCCTTCCGAACACCGAAGTGAACTTAGAATCCCTATCGGACACAATGCTTGCTGGCACCCCATGCAACTGACTATCTCCCTCACATACTTCTTAGCCAAGACGGCTGCTCCATCAGTCTTCTTAATGGCCAGAAAATGTGCTGACTTAGTCAACCGGTCCACAATGACCCAAGTAGCATCAAAGGTCCGTGACACTGGCAATCCTACCACGAAATCCATAGTTATCATATCCCACTTCCACTCAGGGATGGGTAAACTCTTCAGTAACCCGCCAGGAACCTGATGCTCAGCCTTCACTAGCTGACACACATCGCACCTCGAAAACTAGCCACGTCCTTCTTCATCCCGACCCAATGATAGTACCTCTTGAGGTCACGGTACATCTTGGTCGCTCCGGATGAATGGATAACTTGCTCGCATGAGCCTCTCTCGAGAATCTCTGTCTCAACTCCTCATCCTTGGGTACACACACGACCGTGCACCAAGATAGTACCATCTGAGACCTGATACTCGAACCCACATCCTTAGAGGCATTCACTAGCCCCAAATCCTTCTCCTGAGCCAACCGCACTCTACTCAGAAGATCTGCTCTATCTACTGCTTCCAAACCCAACGGTTCCTGTGAAACAGCACATAAGCTCAAAGCACTGATCTCCCCTACCAGAGACTCCATCTCCTGCTCCTGAGCCGAAGCTACCCTCTTCCGACTCGGAGCATCGCAACCGTATTAGCCTTACCAGGATGATAGGCTATCTCAAATCATAATCGCCACAGCTCCATCCACCGCCTCTGTCTCAAATTCAACTCAGGCTGAGTGAATATATACTTGAGCTCTTATGATCTGTGAACACTGTACCTTTGCACCGTAAAGATAAGATCTCAAATCTTCAGGGCAAAACTACGGCACCCATCTCCAAATCATGAGTAGGATAGTTGCCTTCATGCACCCGCAACTGCCGCGAAGCATAAGCAATCACCTTCCCATGCTGCATCAGAACACAACCCAACCCAACTCTAGATGCATCTGTATAAACCACATAGGGTTCTCCCTGCTCAGGCAAAGCCAACACTGGCGCAGTAGTCAACATCTCCTTCAGGCTTGCAAAGCCTTCCTCACTCTTCGACCGCAAAAAGGAACATCCTTCCTGTCAACTTAGTCATAGGACGTGCTCGCTTGCAAACCCCTGCACAAATCTCTGTATGCAAGCCAATCCAAGGAAACTCGATCTACGTGGCATTCTGGTCTAGGCCAATCTCCGATAGCCGAATCTTCTGGATCTCTGAAACCCCTCAACGAAACAATGTGACCCAGAAAGCCCATCTCACGCTGCCAGAAACTACACTTGCTCAACTTGGCAAACAACTTCTGCTCCCGCAGCTTCTCCATAACTGCCCTCAAATGCACTGCATGCTCCTCAGGACTCTTAGAATAAACCAGGATATCGTCGATGAAAATGATGACGATACATCCGAGAAACTCTGAAACACACTGTTCATCAATCTCATAAACGCTCTTTGGTGCGTTAGTCAAGCCGAAAGGCATCACCACAAACTCATAATGCCCATACCTCCGAAAGCAGTCTTCCTCACATCTGCCTCATCTATCGGTATCGATGATAACCCGATGCCGATCCACCTTGGAGAACCAAGTAGCACCCTCAACTGATCAACAACTCGCCAATCCTCGGGAGAGGGTACTTGTTCTTCACGGTGACCCGGTTCAAACCCACGTAATCAATACACAATAGGAAACTCCCATCCTTTTTCTTGACAAACAACACCGGCGCTCCCCACGGTGACACTTGGACGGATGAATCCCTTACTCAATAAATCCTCTAGCTGCTTCTTGACTCTGCCATCTCTCTGGAGCCATCACTGTAAGGAGCCTTGGATAACGGTGTCGTCCCGGTTCCGAGTTCAATGGTAAAAGGATCAGACCGAGATGGTGGTAATCCTGCGGACTGAAACACATCCTCAAACTCCTCCCTTCTTTGGAATACCGCTAACCGTAGACTTCCCCACTGACTGGCATAGATATAGTGACCAAATAAGCCTCACGGCCCTTCTTGATCATCTTCCCGGCTGAATGGTGAGATCACGGACTCCACGAAGTCGGTCTAATACCCTGAAAAACCAACTTCCCTCACAGTCGCTCAAACTCCACTCTACCCCGATAGCAATCTAAATGCACCATATGCCGATGCATCCAATCCATCCCGAGAATAACATCATACAGCTCCACGGACTGATAAGCAAATCCGCTGGCCATGACTCTCTGCGATCTGAATATCAATTTCTCTAGCTCGTCCAATAACTCTCGGGAACTTGCCTCCCGCAACTCTAACAACTCCTGTGCGCTCTCCGGGATCCCCGCGATCCCGCACACTCTGCACACTCTGGAGTAATGAAGCTATGCGAAGCTCCAGAATCAAACATAACGTGGGACTTAAACCCGCCCACCAACAAGGTCCCTACACAAACCTCATGTGTTGAGAACCTAACACTTTATCACAGGAACATAAAATCTGACCCTACTAAAATTCACAAAGATTAAGTACCGAAATTATACCGTGATCGCCCCGCACTGGTTCCACCAGTCTCCTTTGTCGTGTAAACCCGAGGCCCCTGCTCGATCCGTGCCACTGCTGACCCCCAGGCTGCACCTCTGCAGCGCTGCCGCTGCCGGCTGCAGCTTGGGACAAAAAGGCTTGATGTGCCCTGTCTCCCTACAATGATAACACACCCGAGGTCCTGCCGTCGGAACACTCCTCTTGGGACAACTAGCAACCCTGTGATCCCTGCTCCCACAACCGAAGCAACCCGCACCGCTCGGCTTCTGCGTAGCCTCCCACTTCCTCTTGGTTCCCTGGGCATGCCTACCGCCCCTGCTAGAACCACCCTGCTGCTGAGCCTTACTAGGCTGAACTGCTGGAGCTACCGCCACTGACTGAGCCCGGATATCCTCCTCAATCTCTGCTGCAGTCTCAACCAGCTCTGCGCGCGTAGCATAACTCCTCCCTCTACAGTGAACTCTCAAGTCATCACGTAGAGCCCTCAAGAACCTCCTGATCTGAGCCTCTTCAGGCTCCATAGCCCGACCTCCATAACAAAGAAGTCGACTGAACTCCAAGTCCAACTCCCGCACTGACCGTGTCCCCTGAGACAACTGAAGGAACTGCACCTCCAAACGATCCAATGCCTCTCGAGGAAAATACTTGCGGTTGAACTCCAAAACGAAGTCAGCCCAAGTCATCTCCCGCTGCACCCTCCTAGCAGCCACAGATCTCCACCACAACTCAGCATCACCACTCAAAAAGTAGACCCTATGTCCACAAAACTCCTCAGGACATCTCAGAGTGTGGAAGTTACGTTCCACTCTCGTCCTCCACGCATCCGCAGCAGTAGGATCTACACCTCCTGAAACTGCTCGATGCAACCGACCCATCTCTGTCGACATGCGAGATAACGAGCATGGACCCCGCATCCGCAGCCAGCGGCTGCCGCTCCTCCGCCACCAGCGGTGGCACTACTGAGCTGAGCCGGTACCACTGGTGGTAACCGCTCTAACACCTGTGCTAGCAAAGCCGCAAGGTCAACACCAGGGACTCCACCCGCTGGGACCCCCACACCGGGACCCTAGCATCACCGGCCACGGAGCATCAACACCGCCCCCTCTGCCACACTCACGGAATCCCCGGAACACCTGCGACTCCCAACACCCTCAGTTTGTCACACTCTGGTCCTCGGTCTCACTAACCACTGGGACTCTGCCCTACCACGACCACGTCCGCGTCCACGACCACGTCCGCGTCCACGACCACGTCCGCGTCCACGACCTCGACCAGCCACAGCACCCTCTCTAACCATCTGCACTACCATGAACAGAAGGCTAAGCAAACAATTTCTATTATTACACAGAAACATAAACTCACCGTGGAATCACACACTCGGCTCGAAGAGGATGTTCTAAGACTCCATGCCACACACAATTGACTAACTCACATAATCAATCAAGACATGCAATCCCAAACATCTACAACAGAAACCTAGTGAACCCAATCCTAGAACCGTAAGGGCTCTGATACCAAAATGAAACGACCAACCCTTTTTTTTTTTTTTATAAATAGATAATAAATATAATATATTATATTAAAACAACTACAGCTAGTGGTCCCATACCCACTAGCCACCTATCCATAAACACAACCAACAGCGGAAAACATAATTAATAACCAACAATAACCCAATAATAAACCAATATTATAGCAAAGCAATAATCAATACCAAACAACAAGAAACATGAAACCAGCAACCTAGCAATGTTTCTAATGACTCAACTCTAGCACCCTAGCAAATGCCAGACAACATCCAATCGAGTCCCTAGAACATCCTCCTCTTCATTGCCTTTGATTCCACGATCACACTTTGCCTTTACCTGCACCACAAACACAAATTGAGATGCATGAGTATTTGATAAACACTCAGTGAGGCAATCCTCCCATCTACTGGGCTATACACACAAGCAATAAGATCTCTACATGCCACAAACAACAATCAATAAAACAAACCAGGCAATATACGAACATGCAACATCCATCATAACTGAACAAGGGGTGTCGATCGTCACTGACTATCTGGTGTCGACCGATGCCAAACTGGTGTCGACCGACACCCTGCCCGACACTCTCGAAAACCCTAGTTTGCGTCGACCGACGCCTCCACATGGCATCGAACGACACTCGCCAAAGTCCCGAGCCGTCCTCGCGTTGGTGTCGACCGACACCCCAACTGGTGTCGACCGACACCGATACCGAGCAGCGATTTCCCTCGATCAGAAACTCCGAATCTCGCCTCCAATCTTCTCCAATCCGCTCCTTGCACTCCCAAAAGCCAAACCCAGCCCAGATAGCAACGAAATAACATAGGGAACTCAAGGAAACAACCACATAAGCACCAAATCACATAGAAACTAGAAATCTTAGCTTAGATAAGCCATGGTCATGCACTCACCTCTTTGCAGGAAGATCCAGACCAAAAGCAACGAATCCAACCTTCCTAGCAAGCTTCTAGATCCTTCCTAGCTTCCAATCTCTCAAGGACAGCCAAGAATCTCACCAAAAGTCACCAAAAAGCTCAAGAACACACTTTTTCCTCTTTTTCTCTCAAAAACAACAAAGCGGCGACAAAAGAACTTTCCAAAACCCTTCTGGTCGACAAAACACTTAAATATCTCGGTTTAGTAGTTTTCCCTACATCAAACCGGTCCAAAACGATAATTAAAACGAACCGGTCGAACCAGAAACAATTAGTGTCGATCGACACCTCCTGTGGTGTCGATCGACACCCTCACCAAAATACCAAAAAAATGGTTCGCGGGTGTTACAGAGTTGGACTTGGAGGAAGAAGCAAAGGAAAAAAACGATGTAGCAAGATGGAAACCACCACCTCCTGGTTGGTAAAAGTGCAACATAGGTGTCTCAAGGTTTAAAAAAATAAAACTCCTTCTCAGGTGGAGCTTGGGTTCTTAGAGATGAGTTTCGAGCAGTGCTTCTTCATAGTAGAAAAGTGTTTGTGGGCAATTTAAAATCAGATGATGCAGCTCTTCAAAGTTTCTTGTGGTCTGTCGAAAGCATGATAAGCCATAGACACTCGAAAATCATCTTTGCCTCAGAGTCAAATGAACTGATCGATGGAATCTTAAGACCAAAAGCTTGGCCATCTTATGCACATCAACAATCAGAGATGCTTCTGCTATTGGCTAGAATACAAGACTGGAGAGTATATTTAGAAAAACCTTGTTCAAATAAAAGAGCTTCTCTCATAGTTCAAAGTGTTCCTGATCATACCTTAATGCAATCTTATGTAGCTATTGGGTTCCCCTTCTGACTACAGGAATTCTTTGAGGATAAGAGACCTTCTTTCTCTCTTTAAACTTTAGTTTCTTTCTCCTTTAGTGGCTAAAGCTTTAAAAGCCTATTTTTTGGAGGTTTAAGCTGCTTTAGTTAAATTACTTTTTTTTAGTAACTTTTGATTAGTTTACAAAGTTACATATTGTAATCCTTTCTGGAATAAACAGATGATAAAAAAAATATAATAATAAGAGGATGGAAGTGGAAGGAAAACAAACAAAAAAAGTTGGAGTTTGATACCAATAAATAATAAATAATGTTATTACTATCTTATTCGAGCCCAATTCATGCAATATATAGTCTTGTTTTTTCCGGTGAAAATGTTTAATTTTTCTTATTTTTGGGTCTGTCAGATCGTATAATCACTCTATCGACAGCAAAATATAGTCGGCATGCATTAAACTTTGAAGCATGACACGTAGTATAATCAAAAAAAAAAATTACAGAACACCAACAGAAGCACAAACTGCACAACACGTAGTAGTAGTACCCATAATATATCGATCTCTACTGAAGATATTTTGAAGTTCTTTTTATTTATTTTTTAAGTTTCTCGCGTATAACGTGGGAGATTTTTTACTTTGAACCGAGGAACTAATTAATTTGGCAAATCTTACAACCTAACGACTATAAATTGTAAAATATATGTGTGTAAGCATAACACGTATACAAAAAGAAAAATTAAAATATCTCTATATATTCACTAATATTGTAGTATATATGTGTTATCTTCACTAATTTGAACACCTATCTAAATTCTAAAGACTATATATAAACTAGTAGGCATACAAATCTAAACATAACACGTATACTACAACAGAAAATCAAATAAATTTCTTTAGCTAGTGAAGATCGACGAGCTAATTCTATGGCGATATCTCAAGCCAAGCCTTTGCTGCTTCTTCTTCTCGTCTCACTCTTTCTCTTACCTGCTTTGGGTAACAAAACCAGGTTCTTCGGAAACTGCGACAGTAAGTATCTATTTTATTGTTTGTAAACTACTTTGATTTGTGAAAAAAAGTTAAAAGAAGACTTTATCATATATAGTAAGGTGTTCGCATCATTTTATTTTTGATTTTTCGGGTTCGAAGTTTCGTTAATTGACGATAATAACTAATTTTATATATTATTATTATTCACGAAGCAAGTCAAGTCAGAAATTTGTTAGATCATATATATATATATAGTATCATGTTACAAATATAGTTTCTCAAGATATGTATTAATTGTTTCTAGCTCAGCATCAGTATCCCGCTATACCCACTGCTGTGGACATCTCTCCATACCCGGTTTATCGTATCCGTAATGCTAACTTTACAATAACCGGCTATACAAGTAAGTAATTCCCTTATTTTTTTCATGATTCTCGCACTTTAATTTGAAGTTGATATTGATCTTCATATATAACCAAGTATTTTGGCCCTAAACTTTACCATGTTATAATCTCTGATCTTGATCAAATATCTTGGTGTAACCAGAGATTGCAATCCCTAGTGGAGTTAGTGTAGATCTCTACTTAAGGGGTCGATACTTCAGACCTACTTACTCCCTTTGTGATATAACGGCATGTCCTGTTTCACCTGGCCCTTTTGTCCTTACTTTCACTAACGTATTCACTTCAAAATATCAAAAGCTACAAGTAAGTTTGAGACGAATTCCATAAATATATCTGCATTTGGTTGGCTTTTCTGACCATCTAATGAGACCTTCTTTTTTTTTTTTTTTGGATTTAAAACCTTAGCCGGATGTTATGGTTAATCTAAGGATCATGGAGAAGAACATGAAAGATCCAATAATGTGCATGGGGTTCCTTTGTCCATTCACTGGTTATGTGCCGCATCTCAGTCAAGTTACCGAGTGAAACTATATACATTGTTTCAAAGTCTTTTATCACTCGATCTCTTTCCCTCTCTCGTTAATTACTCTTTTTATGGTAACCCTATAGTTTGTAATCCTTTATGGGTTCTGTGTTGTCCAACAAATAATCAAAAGAAGAGCTAATAAGACACCCTTAGCTGTTTTTGATTTGCTTATCTCTCTAAACCACATTGGATGTATATTTAATAGCTAAGATTCAAAATGTTGGAAATTGTAGGAAGGGGTGCATTGAGCCATATTTGTACTTAAATGGGCTTATGACCCATTACATAAACTCAGAGCCTATGATATATAACCTTACAGAAAAATAATATCATGAAATGTTATTTTTAAAAAACTTGGTGTTAATATTTGCATAAATGTAATGACTTTGATTAAGAGTTGTTAACTACAGTGCTAAACCAGACTTTGAAGAACAAAAATCAACTCGAACCATGATGCACCAGTCTGGTGGACCTACATAGATGTTAGGGAGATCAAGTGACCTGGTAAATGTTGAAATAAAGTTTTTTACATATAAAATATTGAAATTCTTGTAGAACCCAGGTTCAATACTCTCATACTACACCAATAGTCTCTTTTTGTGTGTTTAAATATTTTTAACTGCTTATAAAAAAATTATTGACCTGGACAAATATTTCTCCTGGATCCGCCACAGGGCCCCACTATAAACAGAAAGGATAGTATATCATGAAGCCATGCATGTAAACTTCCATCACCATAATCTATGCTTATAAGATTAATTTATCAACTTAAGTTAGAGAAAAGAAGATATTAATTTATCAACTGATATATGTAATGTAAAGATTATTAACTGGAGTTGCTATTAAGATAAATATTATAGCAACTCGTATCTATTTTTTGAAAATAATTCGATCATCCAAATTCAAGATACTTTCATGTAGTTCAAATATACTTGAGGTTGTATTCTTTGTAAATAGTTAACTCAACTTTAGTTTTTCTTAATCGTATACAATTAAAAAGATGAAAGGGAAACGAAGACACAAAAGTTGGACTTTGATGCTAGTAGTAGTCTAATAAAAAAAATAGACAAGATATGTGGGGGTGAGGGATTAGTGAAGAGTTTAGTTGGTGAAAAGTGAAAACCTTCGTATGTCTTCCACATAATCATTTCATCATTAGAAGCATATATTTGTGGGTCTAATTATTTGTGTCATTATCCTAAATTGTGATGAAGATTACGAATATCCACTTTTAATAACATTTTTTTAAGTTAAAATTTGATGTAAGCTAGAAAGAAAGGCGGCATACTTGGCTTTAGAGGTCGAAGTTAATTGGCTACGGTCCTAACTCCTACGGGTACTTTATACTTAGTAGTATTCGTATATCTTTCTTTTAGTTAAGTAATTATGCCTAAAGGGCTTATACAACTTATAGTTTCGGACACTAATCACATATTGTACATTGTATAAATTAACTATTCACTAAAAACGTTTATTGTATATTTCGTATTCTAATGTGATTACGGATGACTGAAGTTTCTTTTGCGTGCCTTCTTTTGTTCTGCGGTACGAACTCTCTTTTTAGATTTGTTTTAACGAGAGACAAAAACTTAATTGGACTAGAATTGAGATGTAGCAATAGCATCTAAACATTTCTAAACTTTTAAGTTTAGAGATTATTTAAGACATATTGTGGACAGGACAACAGGTTGTATATATTGTGTTGTGGATACCCCCTAGTATATTGTGTAGTGTAAACACTAATAAAAAATATCAACAAATTAAAATTAAATGGACTAGATTTGAGGTGTAGCAATAAAGTCAACACATATGACATACCTAAGCTTTTAGTTTTGATTAGGTTAAGAGATTATCAAGATACAATTGTGGCCGAGTGGTCGCAGTAGTTAGTGATCAACTGATCATCATTTCATATACTTTTGAGTAGACTAAGGAGTTAGTAGTTAACTATCACTTCATCGACTTAAACAAAAACAAAAAAAATAGTAAGAGCATTTGTTTGAAATATTACCAAACAAAATAATAATATAATATAATTCAAATTCATGTCCTCTTTTTTGAGCATCTCTATAAAATTAATTTACGAAAAATGTTTGGCTTATCTGTCTAAACAAAATCCTATAGTCATCGACAGTAAAGTCAATGATAAATACGTGAACAAGATTCAGTAAAGCTTGTTTTGTTAGCGACCAAGACTTTGTAATTTGATGTAACTTATTGAAGTTTTGTTAGCGACCAAGACTCCGTAAAATTAACGAAAATTATAAAACAAATTTTCTCACTTTGCAGTTTTTAGTTAAGTTTATTTTCTCTCATAGTCATTTCAGCACATGCCCTTCTATATTTTTTTTTTTTTTGATTGTTGAAATGAAACAACGATTCTACGGTTTTGTAATGTTTACTATTCTAAATCTTGGATTTAATTTATGTAAAAGGTGATTCCTGAAGTACCTAGCGGTGCGAAATATTATGATGCTCTCGCTCAACATATTAGTGTATATGAGACTACCAATCCAAAATCCCAAATCTTCGAAACGTAATCTTTAAAAAAAAAATTTTAAAGCACAACAGAGTGACAGACCATAGCCTCTATCTCTGTATCCAATTTAGGTTATTAGGCACAGCCTTAGGTACCAACTCTGTCAGAGTATTGATGTGTATATTGGTATAATAATTGACGTGTGAACCTCCTATTACAGCTCAAATCAATGATCTAATTCTGCTATAATTTTTGGAGTTTAGCCCTTTCTAATTCCTAAACTTAAATCGAAGCAAAGGACACTTTGTGAATATATATATCAACATGTACTTTTTAATACAAGAAGTTAACCAATCCTTAACTTTTTTTTCGTTTGTTGCTTAATGGCGTAATTCATTAGTCATTACCTACGCACTTTCGCTAATCATGCCTCCATTTTTTTATTCACCCCAAAAGTCCATTCACTGTATTCTAAGCTCTTTTGAAAATATTCCGTCGATCAAAAGAGATAATCTATATTACAAAACTTTATGAATATCATCTAGTTTATTTAAACAAGCTTTAAAATCGCCAAATATTAGATCGACGAGTTTCCATGCTTTCTCGTACGTATATATAGATTATACATATACTAAAAACTTCTTACTTATTCTTGACAAATGATACAAGTATGTAACCTATCAATACGGTTTCTTTCATATGAATTATATTAATAGACCGAATTAGTCATTCTTTAAATGGTTATATCATTTTTATTTATGTGGAATTGTGATAATTAATGATATGTTTGCATTTGTAGAGTCGTATTCAAAACACGTCACGGAAACATACATTACCCTACATTGGATCACAAAATTCGATATAATTTCTGGTTGAATCAAATGAAAAGCAACAAAATTTTGGATTTTGTGGGCTCTAAGAAATTTACTAGGGTTTAGAATATAAGTGAAGAGCCAGAAGCCATAAGAAAAACAATCTTTTTCATTTTAAAGTGCTCAAAGAAAAATACAAAAACTAAAGGAGCATTAAGGAGACAATGTTCGTAAACAACACCCAGTTAATGCCAAGCTGCATCATCACCATTAAGCATGTCTCTTCTTTATTTTCCCCATTCATTTTTTTAACTCTCTAATTAAGCATCATGATCATCATTAATATTTGTCTAATTGGAATCTTATAGATCGTGAGCACTTTCATTTTTTTTATCCGGTATGTTTGTGTATCCCATAACGACAACTTTTGTTTCTTTTTGTTGTTTTGTATGTTTTATATTTATTTAATTTTAATTACCTAATGTATGTTATTGGCTACATGTATTTATTTGTTATTTGTTTTGTTTATCATTCATAATTTTCAATTTTGATCATACTCTCACATATATAATTATAGATTTAAATATTAGTTCCCATAGAAATTCTCCATGTAAATTGAAATAAAAATTCTATTCAGTATAAAAAAAATTTAAGAGTGAATTTGGAGGATAGATGGCTTTATTAATAATGAACATTGGTATTCTTTTGGAGTTATCATATTATATATACTTGTCTATGTTTTTAATATAACAAGTACAAATGCTTTTCTATTTTTTTTTTACTCTTAAAAATATAGCTGATTTAACTAATAAAACATTTCGAGAATTGTTATTTTCTCTGGAAATAAATTGGTCATAAAAAGAGAGGCCATTATGTCTTAGAGAATGTCTTCTGGAAATTGTAAGTACTGGTTTGTTCCTTTACTAGTCGATGTGACTGTGTCTGTGATAGAGCAAACGACGGCGACGATCTGATTTCTTTTAACAATAACAACACTTTTTAACAAAAACGACGATTCTTTTTAATGATTTGAAGACCGAACAAGACCTACGTTTCCATGAGAGCAGATATGAGCAGCTCAACTTAACGGATTTGTAGATATCTTCATATGATAAACATTTACTGGTAATATCTTGAGTTTTTTATTTGCATACTTTATTTGATTATGTGATGAAATGGATCATATACAATATTTGGTAGAAACAAATTGATTTAGTCTTTATAAATTTTGGTTTAGATAATTTTTACATTCATTTATTTTAATTTATATATTTAATACTCATAAGTCCATAAAAGTACAACTATAAGAGTAATAAGAAGATAATAAATTAATTTGGAACAAATTTTTTCCTAAGAGTTTTCTTCCTTTTTTATTTTTCTTTTGTACTTTTACCCTTTCTCTCATTTGTGTATTGGTGAGAGTCAATTTTTTTATTGAAAAAAAATTAGCTGGAATAAACTACTCTATCTAATACAACCAATCAAACCCCATAGATGAAATATACAAATACTTTATCAACCGACAACTGGAAAAAAAAAACAAATCCACACTTCAAAAGTGTACACATAATTAGTTTTGTCCTTGATAAGATAATTCATAAGAAAATAACCAGAAAAGGAAAATACAAAACACCTTAAAAAAAAAAAAAAAAACAAAAGCAGATGCATTACTCAAAAACAAAAGAGAAAATAAAAATTAAGGTGAGAAAAAGATAGAACATGAGAAAGATACTACTACTCGCCTTTTTTTTTTTTTTTTTGTTGGCATCCTAATAATAATAATAATAATCATAACGGCCGTCTCAATCACACAGATATCTTCAAACCCTATTATCCGCCGCCGCCACGTCATCTTTAACATTACCCATTTCCACCTCCATCTCTCCGCCGTCTTCCGTCGTCTTTACGCCGGAATATTCTCCCTTCTCCTTCTCCATCAATTCCGCCTTCTTCGACTTTGTATACATCCCGTAGATGTAACTCGAGAATCCCCATATACATAGCACTGTCGACACAATCTTGACTCCACCAAACTCGTCACCGTACACCACTACACCTCCGATCACATTCATCGCGAGCAACGCCGTCATGCAGATACCTCCGGTGATCCCTGACGTCAAGTAAACCATCCCTGACGTGGCTGCGAAACAGAGCTGCCACGTCACCACGTTGGCAAAAATCGCAACTGTCCAGTAAACCGTGGGTCCTTTGGTGAAAACATGGTTAGCTTCATTGACCATTTCCTTAAACCCGCCGTCGAAAGCCATACCGATCAAGGCGAAAACCGTCGCGGAGAGCTCCATCATCAGCTGCAACTCCATGACCATCGCATAGCAATAGACGCTGCGGTAAAGCTTCTCCGTAACGGGGAGGTATAGAGCGAAGAGTAAACCGGCTCCGATCGTGGATGCAAACCCGATGTAATACTTGGATTTAGTTAAACCGGCCGGTTTATCGCTACTCGAACCGAGAGCCAACAAAACAGAGCTTAGCGTCAAGAGAATAACGCAGTTGAGGTTTGAGAAAGTGACCTTCTGTTTCACAATGAGCACGGACAAGATGAGAGTGAAGACGAGCTGTGTCGAGAGGAGAAGCGAGGACGTGGACACAGGGAGGTACGAGGTTCCCCATGAGAAGAGGAAGTTGTTGATACCGAGAAAAAAACCGATCAACAAGGAGAAGATGAGATGGCGGCGCGTGAAGCGCGTGAAAGGACGGCGAGTGGTGGTTTTGAAGACGTAGCGAGGGAAGTAGATCAAGGTGAGGAGGAGAGGGAAGCCAGCGGATTGAACCCACGTGGAGACCCATCGGCTCGAGCCACCGTGGACGAAGTAGTATTTGGCGAGGAGGCTCGAGGCGATGGAGCCGACGAAGAGACATAAGTAAGTGGCGATGAGGAGAATGAGAGATCTCTTACCCGTTGGTTTAACCAGGTTTTGTTCTTGCTCTTGATCCGCGTTTACTCGACCATCACTCATTTTTGTCTCTTTGTGTTTTAGTAATCTTTTCTTAATTACCTCTATTATTTTTTTGTTTTCTTTAGTTTATTTGAAACTGTGTTTTTGCATGGAAGAGAGAAATGAGGAGGAGGAAGAAGAAGAAGTATTGAAAAAGCGTTGATGGTTCAGTCTCCCACATCACAAACACACACTCACTCAGGTATATATATTGTGGTTTTTATCGAAATCAATATACTACTATATATTTTTATATATTAAGAGTCAAATAACATTTTTCAATTAATGTCATCAATTGCATTGAGTCCGTTACTAAGAATACGGTTAGGTCTAAAGAGAATTATTTAGAGATTATCGTAGTTTTTAGTTAGAATTCTTAATTAGCATGTCATTCATATGATATGCTTTTTAAAGAGAGGAATATTCTATATGAATTAGAAAGGAAATATATCAAAAATTTCCCTCAAATATATAAATTTCTTATCTAAAATCTATGACTATATCTTCGATTAATTAATGTTATACTCAATCTTTATATTGTTTTAAAAGAAGAAAATCAAAGTAAGTTTGATAACTTTGTTCAACATCTTTCTTTTCACACTTATGTTAGGATAAATCTAATAAATACTTTGATATGAACTCTAAAATGTTTTTACCAACAGTATTAAAACATACTAGATAATAATCCGCACTATGTGCGGTACAAAATATTTTTTATTGCAATTTTTATTAACAAAATCTATAATATTTACTAGTAATTGGAATTTAAAATTTGATTGTATAGTATATATATATATATATATTAAAAAAGTATATAAATTTTTTGTATAATATTTAAAATTTAACCCGTGAGAATTATTGTAATATCAATCTTATATTATCATATCATATGAACAAAGAATTCTTAAAATTCATTTTAAAGATTTTGTGAAAATGTAAAGGATATGATTAAGTTAAAAGAGAATATAAAAATTTAATTTTGGGTGTTAATTATATTTTTAGAAAACTGATGTAAATATTATTAAAAACTAATGACAAATAAAAGAAATAGTGTCTGGAGCTCTGTGAGTGCGACACATCAGCATTTTGTGTGAAAATGCTTCTTTTTAATATATAAGGGACATATACTAAATTACGTGGTAGTTTAATTAATTAATTTTATTGTATATTAGTAACAATCGGATTCTAAATTAAATTTTCTGAAGATAATCTAATTTATTGATTTAATATTTGTGATTAGGCTATTTAAATATTTTGAGTTAGTCGGTTTGTTAATATTTTCTAAAAATAACGGATTACACTATTACCAAAAAATCATTATGAAAAATTAATGAAATTTCAAAATCAATGTATTCGTATAGGAATACATTTCACCCGTGAATTATGTGAACATGGTAAAAAAAATATTTATAAAATGTTACAATTTATGGAAATATATATTTTTGTGTGTTTTAAAAATCAAATTTTTATATTTATGGTTAATCGAGTAACTATAACAATTTTTCATAATCTAATAATCACTCATTTAAAATATATTATGATTTTCTTAGGTACTAAGTTTATTTATAATGATAAGGGTTATTGTCTCATTCTTTTTTAATAGCACATAATTTAATGTACAATTATAACGTATATTCCTATTTGGTTATCAATATTTCCATTTTTAATGTATATATAATCACACTAAATGTTGAGATTAATTAGTTTACATACTTAGATATTTATAAATAATCACACATCATGATATCCCCTAATTTGTTGTCATTTTTATATTTATTTATGAATATATATAAATCTATATTTATTGGGAATTAAATTTCCTTTAATGAGTTAGAGATAATTCAGGGGTAATATATTTCTTTTTATAATCAATTATAATAACTATTGAAAGCTTGTTATTTAAATTATTATTGTAATAATACTAACATAAAAATAACATTTTTATGTGATTTTGTTAATAAGTTATATGTTCTTTTTTTTTTAATTAACTTATCTGTTTTATAGCCTTTTTAGAATATTTTACTTTTGATTTTAAGAAATCAATATTTTATATTGATTTTAAGAAATCAATATTTTATATTTATTTCTTAAAAATAATATAACTTTGACTTGTATATTTGTAAGTAAATTTTAGTGAAATTTTAACTTAAAATAGTATGTAATTATTTAATTAGTTTTAATATGTGATATTTAAATTTATGTGATAATTGATGACATATCTAATTATTATTCAGTTAATTGTTTTTTTTTAATAAATATAATGGCATGTTAATGTAATTAAGTAGAAAATTTAAGGGTTTTTTTGCTAAATGTGTCTTGAGCTCTCTGGCGACGACACATCAGCTTTTTCAAGAGAATGTTTCTCTATTAATATATAGGGAACTTAAAATAGTATGTAATTATTTAATTATTTTTAATATGTGATATTTAAATTTGTGTGATAATTGATGACATATCTAATTATTATTTAATTAATTGTTTTTTAATAAATATAGTGGCATGTTAATGTAATTAAGTAGAAAATTTAAGAGTTTTTTTTGCTAAATGTGTCTCGAGCTCTCTGGCGACGACACATCAGCTTTTTCGAGAGAATGTTTCTCTATTAATATATAAGGGATGTTAATTTGTAAACAATCTACTAGTACATTTTATAGCTTATATGGCCAATTATTTTGACGAAAAATAAACAAAAAAGTTTCAATGTGTGTATATGTAAGTCGTTTACTGGCTAACAATAATTTTCTTTAAATACGGCTTGTGAGGTTTAGGCGTAAAGTCCACGAGATTATCGAAGTTTTTATTTAGTTAGCTTTTTATATATATAGATATATCACAATATATTTCTTGAATTGGCTGAATATTATAGATACAAAATAACCGTTACATAGTTTGGTTATAAAATAAATTAAGATTTCATTCACTAGAGACTACTCCGTCGTTGATACCGTGTGTATTCAGCTAAAGTGAGATTAACTTTGGATTCTTCGTAATTTTCATCCATCATTTTTCTCTCTTTTTTTTTTCTTATAATTCCCAAGTATACTCTAATTTACTCGAGTCATAAAAACTCTTGAGTCATAATCTCACCAAAAATATAAAAGCTGGTCACATTTAATTGTATCCATTTATAATAATCTTATCAACATATTTCTTCGTAGACCCCTAGTATCAAATCATCTAGGAAAACTAGTTGCAAACTGTATATAGCGTGCAAATTGTTTTAAAATATAATAAAGAGAAAACTTTGTAACTTTCTTAAAAAATGAAAACAAGATCCAAATCTAGCGAAAAAATATTCTAAAGTTTAAGAGAATAAAATAAACTAATTTTACCATATATCTTGCATTTGATACAGTCTATTATATAGATTCGTTGGTAACAAACTAACAACAGCTACACCTACATATCTGCCTCATTTTAGAACAGATCAATAAAAATAAAGGCATTTGTTTTTTTCTTAATCAAAATTTTCAAAAGATTGCATTAACAGCAAGCTATATTATAGGATGTAAATGGAGTTGTTAAAAGACATTTTACTGCTATCATCTCTGTCACCTATTAATTATTTTGTAATATATATTTATTTTAATTTGTTGGAGGTAACAAAAATTTACTTTAACTATTGGATAACTACAAATCAGTTTGACTCTTGGGTAATTAAAAACCTGTCTAAGCTCTTGGATAAATACAATTTTGTTTCCAAATTTTTTTGAAAACCTACTTCAAAATAATATGTAAAAGCACAAAATTAAATTACAAACAACAATCTTTCAAATGATATTAACAAATTATACCAATTTCAACTAGAATGTACCCAAACATTGTAAACATTGTAAAAAAGAAAAAAAATCTTGCATTTGATACAGTCTATTATATCTAATCCTTGGTAACAACTAACAACAGCTACACCTACATATCTGCCTCATTTTTAGAACAGATCAACACAAATATAGGCATTTGTTTTTCTTTTTCTTAATCAAAATTTTCAAAAGATTGCATTAACAGCAAGCTATATTATAGGATGTAAGTGGAGTTGTTAAAAGACATTTTACTGTTACCATCTCTGTCACCTATTAACTATTTTGTAATATATATTTATTTTAATTTGTTGGAGGTAACAAAAAATTACTTTAACCATTGGATAACTACAAATCAGTCTGACTCTTGGGTAATTAAAACCCTGTCTAAGCTCTTGGATTAATACAATTTTGTTTCCAATTTTTTTGAAAACCTACTTCAAAATAATATGTAGAAGCACAAAATTAAATTACAAACAACAATCTTTCAAATGATGTTAACAAATTATACCAATTTCAACTATGGCCAAAACATTGTAGATAACCATGATGTTAACAAAAGGAGCAAATGTTGAAAACTTGCATGTCTCGTGAAAAAACCTTGATCGCTAGTAAAATAAGTTTGTTATTTCTTCATTCCAAACGGCTGCGAACACTACGATTGGTATAACACTTATGATGAAGCTTTAAAATGCAACTCGCATAGCCTAACGTACTGTTTTTAGTGATGACTTTGACTTTTCTATACTCCAATACTATATATATATACTTATTTTTGTATATTATCTAATTATTTGGAGAGGTCACTATCATCTGTTAATATAACTTCTCTGCCGGGTTGGTTTTCATCACTAATTCTAGAATTTGAGTTCTCAAAACGTTCGAAGTTCATTATAATTGGTCACTGATCGTGGGTAGCCCAACAGCTCGAGCCACCGTGGAGGCGTGCACGAAGTAGTATTTCGCGAGGAGGCTGGAGGCGATGGAGCCGACGAAGAGAGACAGACGTAACTGGTGATGAGGAGAGTGAGAGATCGCTAGTTGTTGTTGTTGATTTGCGATGACTACCATCACTCAGTTTTATCTCTATTTGTTTCGATAATCTTTTCTTAATTATGTCAATTTTGTTTGTTTTATTTATTTATTTATTTGTAACAGTGTTTTTGCATGGAAGAGAGAAATGACGAGGAGAATGAAGAAGAAGTGTTGAAAAAGCGATGATGGTTCAGTCTCCAACAACAACAACATATACATTACACACACTCACTCAATATACATATATTGTGGTTTTTATCGAAATCAAGAAACTACTATATTATTATATTCAGAATCAAATGAATTCATTTTTCAATTAATGTTGATGCATTAATACGAAAAATACAGTTAGGTCTAAAAATGACTATTAATAAGAGATTATCGTAGTTTTTAGTTAGGATTTTTAGCATGTCATTCATAAAATATTTTTATGCTTCTAGAGAGGGAATCTTCTATATAATAAAAAAGTAATAAAAGAAAGGAAAATGATCAAAAATTTCCCTCGAATATATTAAACTTTTTTTTTTTTTGGACAAGCTAAATTTCTTATCTAAAAAGTCTAATAATTTATCTCCTATAAGTTAATGTAATATTAAATCTTTATATTGGTAAAAACAAGAAAATAAAAGTAACTTTGAGAATATGCGATGACATCTTTTTTTTCTCATGAGTTTTCCGGAAATGTTATTTTTTTTTTTTTTTTTTTTTGTGCATCTAAACTCTTCATTCAAACTTAACAAAATACAAAGGGATAGAGCATATTCGAACATGTCCGAATAGCAAACTTTGAAATTAAAGCACAAGAACAAGCAGAGATTAAACATAGAGACACAAACTTGACAAAGCTTGATAGGGAATAAGGAAATGTGTTGAAACAAACTATCACAAGAACACCCATGAGAGAAGATGCATACAACACAAAAAGCTCAACTGGTAATACGATAGTCACCAAACACTGACTTTGAACTGAATTTCGAGCCATCAAAAGTGGCTCTAGGTTGAAGGCAACCTGCAGGAACGCCGGAGGAAGTTCCGGTAAACAAGCACCGCCACAGATGACCTGACGGAGAAGTATCCGAAACAGGTACGAAAGAGCAAAAGAAGTATCCGGTGCTCTGTTGGGGGTGGAAACAGAAGGAGCCGCGAGGAGTTGCATCGCGGCGGCGACTGCCAGGATGGACGGTAACAAACACACCAGTTGAGACCATCAGGTTAGCCTGGTTCTTCGGGTGGGCACAAGAGGCGGAGATGAGGTCGCTGAATAATCCGCGAAGGGGGAGCTCCGAAAGAACAAAAGACTGAAACCGGAGGTTAAAGGCGGTTGGGGACTTAGCCCGACGAAAGAGGACAGGGGATCGAGAGAGAAAGTTTCTCCGACATCTCGCCGAGGAGCTCTCAGATCCCGAATCGGGGTGAGAAGCATAGCCAAACGAAGACATCGTCCGAAGGAGGCGAGCGACGGAGGGAGGTAGAAAATGGCGGAAGTAGCGCTGAATTTGAAACCGGAAATATGGTTCGAACACACTCTTGAGCTGAAGCGAGATTGGATTTGACAGGAGATGAACAGGGAAACAAAGAGAAGATAGAGACCGACGCCGGCGAGCCAAAGCAACACCGGCACCGGTAGGCGGAGACTTCTTTGTAGATTCGGGAATTGCGGCTAGGGCGAACAGCTCTCTCTCGACTAAGCTAAAACCGTTTACTTTTCTTACACACTAATATTAATATAAGTTATATTGAGTATTTCTATCCATTTAGTAGCTTATATGGCTTAATTACTTTGACCAAAAATAAACACAAAGACTCAATGTGTGTAACACGTTCAGTCTGCAGTCTCCACGCATAAATACACACACCCACAATATACACTAATGACTAATGTGCATATATATATATATATACATGTGCTTTTGGCATAGATACTAATGTATTCATTTTATATTTATAGTCGAATAAATTATTCGAGATAACGTGATGTTCGTTACTAAAATATTCTTAAAATACCGCTTATGACGTTTAGCCTAATGTCCGCGAGATTATCAAAGGTTTTTAGTTAGCTTTTTAAGCACATCGTCCGTACGTATACGTATTATGATAGGCTTTTGAAATTGTTACATCTCACGAATACTTAAATTTACATCACGATATTTTTTTTTTAATTATCTAAATATGATAAATGCAAAATTAACGACACGATTCTTAAAAAATTGATAGGCAAACAAAATTATTTTCCTTTTGTTATTTTGCTTCTTAAAAATCCATCGTATAGTATATACTGTATACTCATACAAAAAAAACAAAAAAAAAAACATAAGAGTCGTTGTATCCATTTATAACAATCTTATCAACACATTTTCTCGTAGACCCCTAGTTTCAGAAATAGAGTGCAGAGAATTTGTGGTATAGATGATCTAGGAAAGCTATAATGCCGCTGTAGCATATTTAAATGAAAAAATAAAGAGAAAACAATGAAAACAAGATTCCAAACTGAACAAAAGAATATTCTACCGTTTAAGAGAATAAAAATAAACTATTACCATAAATCTTACAGTCTGTTTAAACAAACAAGAGTTGTTGGTAACAACAACTACATATCCGCATGATTCCTAGAACAGACAAATTTAAAATAAAGGCATTTGTATTTTCTTATCAAATATTAAAAGAAATTTTTAAAATATATACTAAAAGTTATTGTTATGATTACTGTCACCTATTAATTATCTTTTCAATATATATTTATTTTATTTTTTTGGTTTAATAAATAAAAAGTACTTTTAACCATTGATTAACTACAAATTACAAACTAGTCTGACTTTTGAATAAAAATATTTTTTTTTTAGTTTTTTTTTTAATTTTAAAAGTTTATCATATTAGAAGAATCAAGATCATATTAGAAGAATCAATATGATTTTAGAAGAACAAACATACATTTGAATACCTAAAACTGAAATAACTCTAATATCTAATAATTTTATATTCACTAGCAATATAACCTCAATCAAACAACAACGGATAACATAAAACAATTCTAATAATCCAATAATCAATAATGAATAAACAAATAATACAATCCTAACATCTTAAACATGTCATAAAACAAATCACAGAACCAACAACCTAGCATGCGTTCTAGACAACTAAGTTCCACACTATAATCCTAACATGAGAACATAGCAAATAACCGAACCTCCTTAACATCCTCTTCTTCATCGCCTTGATTCGAAAATCACATTTTGCTTTTACATGCGCCACAACACAATATAGAAGCGTAAGTATTACCATAAATACTTAGTGAGACAATCTTCCCATCTACTAGGCTATACGCATAAGCAATAAGATCTCCTCATTCACAATCAATAAACAACAAACAAACCAGACAATACACAAGCAATCACAACATCAGCCGCTGCTAAAGGATGGTGTCGATCGCACTGACACCTGGCAAAGGTTGTTTTGACCGACACATACCTTGTGTCGATCGACGCATGCTCGACATTCCATGATATCCCTAATTTGCGTCGACCGACACCTACACGTGCGTTGATCGATGCTTGTTAGATTTCTCGCGTCGTTCTTGAATTAGTGTCGACCGACACACTCCTTCTGTCAACCAAAACTCATGTCGAGCATCAATTCTCTTCAATTAGAAGCTCCGAATCTCGTCTCCAAACTCCTCCCATGCGTCCAAAAAACTCCCAAGAGCAAATCCAAGCCTCGGGAGCCACGAAAAACACATAGAACTCAAAGGAGAACAATCACACAACACACAAAGTCACAGAAACAGAGATCTTAGCTTAGATAACCCATGATCATGCACTCACTTTAGCCAAAACAGAGAGATTCAACCAACACACGACCAGAAAAACACCACCATAGGCTTTCCCCACGTTCAGCCTTAGAACTCCAACCTCAAAATCAAAACTCATAAGAATAAGGATAAAAACTTCAGTAAACTCTCAGGAACTTTGAAAATCACTTTCTCTCTTTTCCACGCAAAGGAAGCGTCAAATAGGTTTTCTAAACCTAAAAACATTGATCTCACACCTTAAATACTAGCCCAAGACATTCGGTTTTTTCGGTTTAATCGGTTCGGTTTTTCGGTTTTTCAAATTTTTGGTTTTTTTAAAATTCTGTCAAACTAATCAGAAGAAAAATTTGGTTGGGCTGTTTGATAATTAGTTTATTCGATTTGGTTATCTACTTAAAAATCTACTCCCCACCTGTGACCAAGCAACCACACAAGAACAACATTATTTTATTGTAATAACAAGCATAATAAAGTTTAATCAGCTCTAGTTAAGAAGCATAAAAAGAGAAAATAATAATTGGGGACAAAATTACGTGTACTAAAATTGGCGCTGTCGAAGTTTTCCTTGTTAGTTGCTCATTTAGTGAGGATTTAGAGGAAGACATGAAAGATGTGAAGCAAAAGCAACATAAAGAGATTTACTAGGGTATCAGAGAGAGAGAGGAGGAGAAGCGGTTGGGAGAGAAGTTGAGCTATATTTAGGTGATGTCGGTTCGGTTCGGTTCGACATCAACATAAAGAGATTTCACTTATCATCTGCTTTAGTCCATCGTCTTTTTTTGAGCTATATTTATGGCGAATCTTCAAATCCCTAATCCTCGTTTTCTTAGCCTTAGTTCATGAAGCTGCTTTGAGACATGTAACAGTTGGGGAAGAACCGATCGGTTAGGTGATGTCGAACCGAACCGAAAACCAAATTCCTAAAATAATCTGGTCGATCGGTTTGTTTGGTTCGGGTACCTCGGTTTCCACGGAACGCTCAGGACAATTAAATATGATCCCCAAACCAAACTAACTCAAACCAAAAATCAGGAAATCGAACCGAACACTCAACCACATTAGGTGCCGATTGACACCACCACTTGCGTCTATCGACACTTTTACCGAATCTCCAAAATTCGGTTCACGAATGTTATAAAACACACAAAAATTAAATTACAAAACAACAATTCAACATAATATGATTTTATAACATTGACACATTATACTTATTTCAATTGAAATGTACAAAAACATTACAAATAATCATGGTGACAATCATTGTATAAATAAGAATTACAAAGCATTTAACAAAAGGAGAGAATGTTGACGACTTGTCTTGAAAAAAACCTTAATCACTCTTTGCTAATCAAATAGGTTGTTATTTTCTTCATTACAATCGTATAGTCTAACATATTAGTGATGACTTTTACTTTCATATATTCCAATAATAAATGATATATTGCATTGTATTCAAATATATATTTTAACTTTTTTTTGCATGATCTTCATTATTTGGTCTTGAAACCATAATCAAGGGCGGAGGCACGTTGAGCGTTGTGGGTTAAGTTGACACTAATAAAAATTTTAAATTATTTTAATTTACATCAAAATTTTAAATATATATCCTAGATCGACCACTGATCAATGTATTCCGAAACCCTAAAAGGAGAATCACCAACATTTTTTTTGGTTTTAATGTTAAATTATATACTAAAACAAAAAATGATTTCACTTACAAGAGAAGAAAATTATACAAAAAAAGCTCTTATGAAGATACTTAATGGAACATACAAGAGATTGAGCGTTTGCCACTTCTAAAGTGGATAAGAAATACAACCGAAGTATAATCCAAGCAAAGAGATTGAGGGCGGGTCCTTTGGTGGAATAGAAATGAGTGTGTTGCGAACTGATCGGTCTCCAAGAGCTTTGCATGCAGAGATTGCGTTCGAAACTCTTGAAAAGATCCTATTGTTCCTCTCTTTCCATATCATGTAGATTGTAGCCGGTAGGAGAATCTTGAGAACAATGGATGCTTAGTGACGTTAAGACTGAGCATTCATTGTCCAAGAGGGAGCAGAGATAAGAGTACGTGGAGGGTTACGAGAAACTCTTGCCGCAAGAGAAGCCCACACTGCCCTTGAGAATTCGCAGTCAAAGAAGATATGCAAATGAGATTCTATGCCAGAGGAGCATAGAACACAGGACGCAGGGACATTCATTCCCCATTGGCGGAGCTCGTTTTTGAGTTGTCAATCTCTCTTTCAAAGCCAACCAATGTATGAAAGAGTAGGGACCGCCTCCTTGAACCACACAACTTTATACCACGCAACTGAGAGATACCAAGCACGTAATTGAGCCCAAGTTGCAGAAGTGGAGAGAATTTTTCAGAAAAATACTTGAGATTTGCTGCCACAAAAATACATCCGCTCGTCTAGAACTTGCTGGAGGCGGAATCAAGGTGAGATATATTTGTAGGTTCTCTGCTTGTGCGGATCTCGCTTCGGCAGCCGCCAATATCCCAAGTGGGAAGCTGCTGACACTTTAACATCCTTATGGATTCTCAATTTTCTTGGACCAGAATCTCCAAAGTACTCAAACAAAGGTCCAAACTCACTCCAGTTGTCAAACCAAAACGAGGCAGATGCACCATCAACTGAAGCCTTAAGCTCTAACAATTTCCGGATGTTCCATGACAGATGCAATGAGCTTTCCATTAACCAATAGCTCTTTCTCCCAAACACATTATGGTCAAGCTAGACTATCCATAATGATCCCACATGAGTGAATAAATTCCAAACTTGATTCAGCCTGAATACAGAAATGAGGAGGAAAAGAAAAAGAAGTGCTAAAATTGCGTTGATGATTCAGTATCCAAAAAACATATGCACACTTACTCAATGTATATATACTGTGTTTTGTTTATCTAAATCAATATATACTATTACATTATTATATATTCAGAGTCAAATAAATTCATTTTTCAATGAATGGGATGCATCGCATTGAGTTCATTACTAAAAATATGGTTAGTTTAAGTCTAAATAGGGTTATTAATTTAAGAGAATATCTTCGTTTTTTGTTAGGATTTCAATCATGCTAATCACTCCACACATAAACATGTACACATACACAAAAATATACATAATATACATGTGGAATTTTGTATAGATTATTAATCTACTCATTTTATATCCATAGTATGTGGAATAAATTGTTCCAGATAATGTGATTTACCAAGTCTTACTAGCTATCAAAATTTTTCTTAAAATATGGCTTGTGGGGGGTTTGGCCTAAAGTAACTTATTTATAGAGTAGTTTTTTAGGGTCTCTCCAACCTCACTCTATTTTAGAGTCAAATCTCTATTATAGAATAACATTTGCTCAAACTCTACTCTATATTTTACTCTAAAATAGAGAAAATGATAGAATTGTTTTATATATATAGAGTAACTTTATTTTTATTTCTATTTTTTTAAACACTAACTCTATTTCAGAGTTGAAAATAGAGTAATATATCAAGGGGGTGTATTCAACTTGACATTTTAAGTGATTTGTGTAAGAGTTACAAATCCTATGTTATTCAATCATGTATTTTAAAAAGTCTTCTGAAATCCACTGTTATTGAACTGATGATTTAAAAATCTACTTTAAAATCCATTAAAATCCCTTGTTATTGAACTGATGATTTAAAAATCTACTTTAAAATCCACTGTTATTCAAAATAGTTTTGTGGATTAGGATTTTAATAACTTTTAGGATTCTAGAGGATTCTGGAGGATTTGTTTAGTTAAAAATACAGAAATCCAAATCTCATGGTTTTAGGTGGGATTTGAAAGAATTTTACAGAAAATCATATGAACTTCCCTAAAATCTATCAAAATTCTAAATTTCCTAAATCCCATCAAATTCTCCAAAATCATGGTTTGAATACACCCCCCAAAAGAAAACAATATTATATTTTTGAGTTACTCTATTTTAGAGAAAAAAATAGAGATATACACTAGAGATGGTCTTAGCATTGTTTTATAAAAAATACTAAAATTTACATCACAATATTTAAAAGATATATAAATTTTTCCAAAAGATATATAAATTTTTTTTAGCTAAAATGAGTTTAACTTTAGATTCATCTTGATTTTTCACCTTTTTCTTTTGTTTTGTTTTTCTCATCATAATTCGATTGTATACTCTAATTTTCTTGAGTCATACTCATACAAAAAATATAAAAGCTGGTCACATTTAATAATTGTATCCATTTATAACAATCTTATCAACATATTTCCTCGTAAACCCCTAGTTTCAGAAATACTATATTACAGAGATTTTGTGGCATCAATGATCTAAAAAAAACTAGTTGCCACTGTATATGCGTGCAGATTTTTTCAAAAAACCTAAAGAGAAAAATACTTCATTTAAAATAAAAAAAAATGAAAACAAGATCCAAGTCTAGCGAAAGAATATTCTAAAGTAGAGAATAAAAATAACTAATTTTACCATATATCTCGCATTTGATACAGTTTATTATATGAAATGTTGTAGATAACAATATCTACCTTAAAAGAAAACAAGCAACGTATTCGTTTTCACATTAACAGCAAGCTATACAACGTGTTAAAAGACATTTTACTTTTGAATACAACTTTTTCAAATTCTTTTGAATATCTACTTTGAAGATATATGTAAAAACACAAAATTAAATTACAATAGATTTAGGTAGGCTACGCGATTTGCGTTTTTAAAGCTTCATCATTAGTGTGATACCAATCGTACGATCGTATCATTAGTGTGATACCAATCGTACTATCGTAGTTTGTATTTGTATAAACAATAACAAACAATAAACAATAAACAATCGTAGATTCTTACCTCGATAATCGTGGTTTGTATTTGTAATCGTGGTTTCTATCGTTAGTTTTTTGGTTTTTCTGTAATTGTGTTTATGCATCGAGTGACTGAGTGTATGTGTTGTTGTTGACTGAACCATCATCGCTTTTTCAACACTTCTTCTTTTTTTGTCTTTATTTCTTTCTTCCATGCAAACGCACAATTACAATTACAAATATTTTAGTTTATTTGTAATTATGTGTTTGATTGAAAAGAAAATGAAATATAAGAAGAAGCTCTAAAAAAGCGATGATGGTTCAGTATCCAACAACAACACATACACACACGCAATGTATATATATTGTCGTTTTAATCGAAATCAAGCTACCACAAAATTATTATATTCAGAGTCAAATAATGTTGATGCATTATTAAAAATACGGTTTGGTCTAAAGAGGATTATTTAGAGATCATCGGGTAGTTTTTAGTTAGGATATGCTTCTAGAAAGGGGATTAAAGAAATATATATTTTTTCTTCAATTGTCTAAAACGATTCTTCATAATTTTCACTTATTAAGAAAACTAAGAGGAAACAATATTATTTTCATTCGTATTTTTTATTCTATTGATTTCATTGTATACTTAAGTTTCTCCAGTCATACTCATACCAAAACTATAAAAGCTGGCCACATTTAATTGCATCCATTTATAACAATCTTATCAACAGACCCCTAGTTTCAAAATAGAGTGCAGAGATTTTGTGGCATAGATGATCTAGGAAAACTATAATGAGAAAATAAAGAGAAAACTATGAAAACAAGATTCCAACTAAACCGCAGTCTAAACGAAAGAATATTCTAAATTTTAAGAGAACAAAAATAAACTAATTTTACCAAATATATATGACACGAATCGTTTGGTAACAAAACACAGCTAAATATTTGGCGTTTGATACAGTCTGTTTTAACAAATATATATGACACGAATCGTTGGTAACAAAATACAGCTACATATCCGCATGATTCCTAGAACAGACCAATTAAAATGAAGGCATTTGTATATTTTTATCAATTGTCAAAAGAAATAAAAAAATAAAAGTTATTGTTATGATTTCTGTCACCTATTAATTATCTTTTCAATATATATTTATTATAATTTTTTGGAATAATAAAAAAAGTTACTTTAACTATTGGTACTTTAACTATTGGTTAACTACAAAACAGTTTAACTTTTAAATTATTTACAAACTAGACTGACTGTTGAATAAATATAAATTTCTTTATTTTTTTTCTTTTTTGTTACTTAAAAAGCTAAAGTTAGTTTCAAAAGATTATATATAGATAGAGATTAGAAAAATAAAGATGATTTTTTAAAAATTAACATATATTTGAATACTTACTAAAAAAATGATGTAAAACACACAAAGTCACAAACCAACAATAATTCAACACAATATGATTTATTAACATTAAAATATTATACTTATTTCAATTAAAATGTACCAAAACAATACAAATAATCATGACATAAGTCATTGATAAAACAAAAAGAAGAACAATCGACAAAGGAATAACAATTGAAGAAATATGAAACAAATAATTGGAAAGCAAAAAAATGGAAATAACGGCTGAAGAAAGCAAAACGAACGTAGTATAGGTCAATTTAGGGGGTGTCAATCGGGCTGGTCCGGTCCGGTTCGGCCCCAAACCCGTAAAGCATGTATATGTTTGAGTCTGATTCGGTTTGGCTCGAAATATTTCTGAGCCTATATTTCAAAGTCCGAGTCCAGTCTTAACAGGGCTACAGGGCTTTTCGGACTTATTTTATCGATCAAAAATTCAAACTTATAAGGCCATCATTAACGGTATAACATTATAGGTGTTCTAAGCCAAATAAAATTATAAATAAACTGAACAGTGGCTTTAGAACAGATTTTCTGTTCTTCAATTAGAACAGATTTTAGTCCAGTTCTATGATCACGTGGCAGTACGTGAATGGTTGAGTTTTTTTGCAATTGAGACAATTTTTCATTTCTCTTCCTCTTCCAAATCGCATCAGGTTTTCGAAGAGAAAAGAGACAAAACGGCGAAAGCTTCGATTTCTAGAACCCAGATACATGTTCGCATATCTTCGTGCAGATTGCTAGAACCCAGATACATAATCAAAACGGAGTTCCGATTAATCAAAGTCGGAAACTTTGAAAATGCTCACTGACTTGCTTCGTGTTTGTGCTATGAAGGTGGCTTTCTGCATTGCGATTTATTCTGAGCTCCTCGTTGTCAAAGTTAACGCCTTACGTATCTCGGGTTAGTTTCTATGTTCCATTCCTTGTGTAGCTTTGAGATTTGTCAACGAACAGTGTTAAATTTAAAAAATTTGCAATTTGACTAAATGGGAATTTTATTGTAAATACCTGGACGAAGTGGAATTGATAATGGGGCTGGTTGTTCTTGTTCTCGTAGTGTCACGACATTGATAGGTATGTCTGATTTAGCCTGTCTGTTCTCACAATCTATTGCGTCTTACTTGGATTATTGTTAAAAGACAAGATTTTGTGACTTGTTGTGGTTTGATTAGTAATTGACGTGAACTGATGATTGTCTATGTGGGTGCTTTCTTGGCTATCTATGAAGGGATTCACGCTTGAGGATGCTACTGGTCTAACCATTAACGGGGACATAGATGTTCACTCGGTATTCGCTGGCTCTCTCCCGACTTCGCATCCTAGTTTTGCTCCTCAGAGGCATCTTGAGCTCTCTAGCAATTACATGGTTTTTCAGCAATGGCTCAGAGCCATGGTTCAAATAATGCTGAGCAGCATCACGATGAGCTTTTTCTGACTTGCGAGAGGTGGTTTTTATGTTTGAAAATAGTGCGGCAACTCATAATTTCAGGATTTCAAAGCGATGCCAAATGTATAAAGGTGAAAACACTATTCTTATGTTATTGTTGTGTTGGTAGATAGCTTTATCTTTGGGGACACTCAGCTTGTACGGTAGATAAAACAGATCGAAAAGAGGTTATTGTGTTTGGTGGGTTTGGAGGTTTTGGGAGACATGCTCGAAGAAACGAGTCTTTATTGCTCGATCCTTCAAGTGGCACCTTAAAGTTGATTGCAGTAAATGAATCTCCAACAGCACGGCTTGGCCACACAGCTTCAATGGTTGGCGATTTCATGTTCGTAATTGGAGGAAGGGCTGATACCTTGAACATTTTGAATGATGTGTGGAGGCTCGATATATCCAAGGGTGAATGGAGCTCACAGAGGTGTATTGGAAGTGAATTTTCTCCAAGATAAATGTCATTTTGTGTGTCCATTTTTTCAATAAATTTGGACATTCAACTATGTATTCGTTAAATAAGATGTTTATATGCATTAATTAATTAAGTAATATGTTTGTTTTTTTCACATTTTATTTACAAGTTTTTAAGTAAGCATTTTAAAGGTAATTTTATAAGTTTTTATAATTTGTAAAATGTTTACATTATTTCACTATATCTTTATTCTAAGAACACCATAATTAGTTCCCCCATTTTTTTTACCTATGGTCTTAACAACTGATTTTACATTATTTTCACTATATATTTAATCTAAGAACACAAAAAAAAGTTCCCCCATTAATGATGCCCTAAGCTTTAAAAAGCAGTGTTTGAAGGTGCACTATAAAACAAATCAATTAAAAATTTATAATTCATCTATATTCACTACAACCAACTTAATTTAATAGAAATGGTTTAAAACTAAACAAATTTTCGATACTTTAACCAAATAACCCAATATATAATTCATATAAAAATCATCAATAAAAATTTTAAAGTATAAAATATGGTTATTAAGTAAATATGAAAACTAGGATTAGAGTTTAAAAGTTTAATTACAATAAATTATTAATCAAATATTGCAATCAAACAAAAATGTTAACAAAAAGATACAAATATATTTGTTTAAGGGCTTTTCGGGTTGGCCCTAGCCCGGTTGGGCTATGTCCGAAAAATCCTATAGTCCAAACGGGCTGAGCCCAAAAGACCTAATTTTTACTGGACTTATATATTTAAGCCCGAGTCCGTTGTTTTTCAGGGCCGGACCGGGCCAGCCAGCGAGCTTTGGTCGTAATTGAGATGCCTAGGTCAATTTAGTAGATCAAACCACCGATTTACCACTGATAATTATGACGGAAGAAATGATGCGAGATATTAATGATAACATAAACACGAATCAAAGTAAGCGTCAATCCTCATACAATTGCGAACTTAACCACCGATTTATTCTCTCATAAGTAGGTAAATCATCAGATGGATGAAAAACCTCAACCCGTCATATACGTATCCTAACCTGAATCACCGACTTCATTTCAACGAACCACAACTGCTAACCGATAATATTGAATTTATTGATTCGGCTCCATGAGCAAGCAACACTAAAAGAAAACCAAAAAAATCAAAGACATCGTTGGAAAAAGTTCTCGAATCTCGTTGTCAAATCCACCGAGCCTACGCAAATCAAGCTGCTCCAAGTTAACCACCAGTACGATAGACAACCGAGCCTTCTCCTCCGAACTGCTCCTCTTCCTAGAGCCAAACAAAACTAAAACGAAAGAATAACGATCATTGTATGTAGTCTTACTTTGCCATAAAATATCTTATCACATCAACTCTACTATGTTTCAACAACACCATAAACCCTAGACAAACCACCACTTCCACCAATTGCACCAGATATCTAGAGACCAATATAATAGTGTGAAGTGAACAAAGTAACTAGTTTTTAAAACTAAAAAAAAAAAAAGAGAAAAAACTTAGCAACATTTAGTTATATTACAAGTTCAACCAAAGCAATGATGATCGAATAAGAAATTACAATGGAAGAGAGAAAAATAATGATTATAAAATGGAAAATGGCCAAAAACAATCGAGGAAATCAGAAATAAATTGGACGGGTATAGGTCACTTAGTTGATCAAACCATCGACTAACCACCGACAGTTAGAAGGTAAGAATTGGTCCGAGATATCACCAGTAACGTAACAGGCGAACATAAAAATTAAAAAACTGTCAATCCTGATCCAATGACAATCTAACCATCAATTCATCTTCATAGATATAGGAAAATTCAATCCATACAAAACCCCAACATGTCATATGTATTTGTACTCAAAGCCGAATCATCGAATTCGTTGCAACAACCATCGTCATTATTCACTACTATCAATTTGGTCATATAAGCAAGAGACGCAACCAAAAGTCAAAATGTCTGAAAAAATTTGTCGAAAGAAACTCTCGAGACACATAGTGCAACTCACCAAGCCTATGGGAAAGTGAATTCGATTTAAAATTAACCACTAGCACGATGAAAAATCTACCATAATGAACAATCTAAAACAATGGCCAATCAAACCTTTTCCCCTAGCCGCTTTATCATCCTCGAACAAAACTAAACTATAAAGTCAAACTATAAAATGTCTCACTTTGCTACAAGAAGAATACTTCATCGCAACGACTCCACCAAGCTTGAACAAATATAAAGACATTTGTTTTCTTTTATCAAATTTTCAAAAAATAAATAAAACAATTTTATTTGCCAAAGATAAAGAAAGAAAATCATTAACACCAAGCTAAATTACACACCCCATGAATTCTAGAATAGATAAAAAAAAAATGCATTTTTATTATTATATAAAGTTTTTAACAAATTATAATAAAAATAAAACATCACCAACAAACTAAATTATAGGATGTGAATAAATTTTTTAAAATAGATTTTACTGTTATGATCTTTGTTACCTATTAACATTTTTTAAATATATATTTATCTGAAACTTTTGTAGTTACAAAAAAAATATTTTAACCATTGAATAATTACAAATTAGTTTGACTTCTGCATAATTTCAAATTTATCTTACTCTTGAATAAATACTATCTTTTAATATTTTTTTCTTTTTGTTTGTCAATCAAATCTTTAAGTTAATTTAAAAATTTTCTTATACAGTATGTCAATATTTCAGATATATATATATATATATATATATATATAGGAAAAAGAAAGCTGATTTTGAAAAACATAAAAAATAAATAAGTTAGCAAGTGCAATAGGTGAAAAATGCGAGAAAAATGTTTGAAGTTGTTTACGTTCGTCGGTTATGTTATTGTGAGAACCGAGATCAATTCTCTTTTTCCGAAGTGATTTTGAATACGGAAAAGCTTATCACCGTTAGGGGTTCCGAACTGAATTGAGAGTGTTTTTAGAATTTGTATTGTATTGCTTGTTTTTTTGGAAAATTTGTTCCCCCCTTACATATTTATACCGACCAATTTATTACCTAATTAATGCATAATTAACAGGACACGATTCGCGCATCCTAATTAATCCTCTTGAATGCAAGAATCTTTGACCAAGCCCGAGCTGCGAGCTGACCAACACGAAGCATCTCTGTGCTCTCTTCCTTTCTCCAGGCCTGATGGGCCGGCTCGTAATACGTTCTCAGCCCATTAGACGCGTCCGGCCTAGGCCCTTTGCCTATTGCCCGAGATGACAGATCGTGGGTACAACAGTTATGGGTTTTTAAAAAATGAAGATCGATGAAGGAATGACAACAAAAAGATATGAAACAAACGTTCGAAAAGCAAACAAACGGACAACAATGACAGAAGAAGGCGAATGGGAATTGAATGAATGAAATGTCAATTAGTGGATCAAACCATCAACTAACCACCGACAATTACAGTGGAAAAATTGATGCGAGATACCACCAATAACATAATCGACGAATCAAAATAATATTTGATCCACATCTAAGGCGCGCTTAACCACCAATTTATCCTCTGAGAGGTAAGTACATTTTCAACGAAATGAACAATTTCAGCCTATCATATACGTATCCTAAGCCACCGACTTCATTGCAACTAATCATCGCCACCAACCGATAATATCGGGTTTATTGATTTCTTTCCTTGTGCAAGCAACATATAATAACAACTAAAAATTCTACAGGGATCGTCGAAAGAAGCTCCCGAAAATTGTTGTGCAACCCATAAAGCCTCTACGCAAATCAAGTCAGTCCTCGTTAACAACCAATACGATGAACAAACCAAGCCTTTTTCTCCAAACCATTCCATGTCCTAAAGCAAAACAAAAGTAGGAAGAGAGAGAACGGCCATTAAAATACCTTATCACATCGACTCAACTATGCTTCAACAACACTAAAACCCTAGATAACTCTGCCAATTACACCTTATATAGGGACGAATATTAATAATGAAACATAGACAAAGTATATACGTTTTGAAATTCTAAATAATCGAGTTACTAGAACATATCAACTAAAATAAAGTTACTTGATTTCTTTTATCAATTTTTTTAAGTATTAACAGCAAGCTAAATTATAGGATGTGATTAAAGTTGTTAGAATGGATGTTAGAGAATTGTTTTGATCTTCTATAATTTAGTAATTTTCATTTTAATATATATTTATTTTAATATTTGACGTTACAAAAAAAAAAAATTTAAGCATTGAATAACTACAAATCAGTTTGACTCTTAAGTAATTACAAACATATCTCACTTTTGGATAAATACAACTTAGTTTCATTTTTATTTTATTTTTAAACTCAAATTCTAAAGTTAGTTTTAAAAATTTATCATATACTCATTCCGTTTTAAATTACTTGTTGTTTAAGGTTTTTTCACACAGATTAAGAAAACATCTAAATTTTCTATTTTATTTTTTTTAATATATTTTCTAATTTTTTATTGGTCAAAACATTAAAATAGTTATGATAAAATTGATATTTTATCAAACATATGTATCGGAAATCTAAAACGACAAATATTAAAAAACAAAATTTTTATTCTAGAATGACAACCGAAAAAACGAGAAGAGTATAAATATTGGAAGAAAAATGCTGATTTTGGAAATTCTTTTTACAAAAGAAGCATTTATTTTTGTGCAATTAATTGTTTCTAATTTCAGTTTAACTTAAAGATATCCTACTATATTAATTGAGAAGTACAAATGTGAAACTAAACTAAAAATATATAAAAAATTACATTCAATTGCCATTAGAAAAAAATAATGAAGTTTAATTAACTAAATTAAATATATAATTAATTAAAAATAAAAAACACTCACAGATCAAATATTAAAAAATCTAAAAAAATCTAAAAAAATATTTTTTTTTTCTCTCTAATAAATTATAGACGAAATTAATAATTAATTTTTTAAAAAGTATATAAACCAATCAGAATTTTAAAACTAAGATTTTATATCCATAGTATACAATACCATTATTTTCAATAACTAAATTCGAAGACTTTGTTAAGATTTCAAATTACGATTCTCCTAACATTTTTATTTTATTTTATTTACAAATTGTTTGTAATTTTCATATAATATTTATAATAAATAAATTGCATTTTTTTTTTTGTATATGTTATGATTTGAATTTTTTAAAACGAAGATATATTACTCAATGTATAAAAATGTGTGTTTTAATTTCCACATTGGCGGGTTGGTAAAATTAAATTTATATAGATGATAAATTAATAATTTTTATTTGCTCACAAATATAATATTAAAATTACTATTTTATATTTCACAAAATAATGATGCAAATACAATAAATAAACAATATAAAACAGTAATAGTACGACAAAAATAAAATACTATAATATTCTAAAATAATTAGTATTCAAATAGACTAATAAATTTATATAACAATTAAAAATAAATATTATCTCAAACAAAATATTTAAAAAACTAATAATAATAATATTATTATTATATTATAATTTTTTTTTAAATGTTAACCCGTGCTTAAAGCACGGGATATATCCTAGTGTTAGGTGAATTAACCACACGGTGGCATATCATTAAGTCGAAATGCATTCACTATCCATCCACGAGTAACGAGACATCTTTACGAGTATATTTTGATGTTTGCTATTTCTAATTCCCTGCCAACCTTCTAAACACTGATTAATAAAGTTGTTTATGCCACTATTCCATACATTGGTACTAGTTCTGTTGTGATAATTGGATATACAATGCATTCTTAATACATATAACTCATTCGTTCCATTCAAGTAGTATTTGCTCTCTTGACTTGTGGAGAAGCTCATAAATTGTGCACAAACAAAAATATGTGGAGTATTTGGAAGTAAAAGTAGATTAAAAAAAAAAAAAAAAATTCATAGAGCTTTACTAGCCAATTCCCACAATATCATAACTGAAGATATTATCTCAAGTTTGTTTTTATAAAATGACTCACTAATCTGTCGTGAGATGAAAGGTTTTGAGTAAAAAACTGACGCATAGATATTTCATGATTCTCGACATCACAAAATGTTGAATACGGTACATCTTTTCAAATTATTAGAAAAGATTGTGTTATCTGCTTGCTTGAGTAACGAATCTTCACATCACACCAAACCAGTATAATTAGATTAGTAAGTTGGTTGGATATAACTTTTTGATTATTTTAGTAATATGTGTTTTTAAGCATCTAAATACATTTTAAAGAAAATGTAAAAAAAAAATAAACTTACAACCAAAACAATAAACATATAAATTACAACCAAAATAATAAACGTACACCACAAGCCAACAAATCAGCCTTCTAGTCAAACTGTAATTAGGAAGCCGTTGGTACACCATTTAACACATAAAAAGATTGAGAATCTTAAGAAAGAGGATCTTACACGTGTGCCAAGCTTGCCATGCAGCATACGTTACAATTACATTCTTACTTTTGGTTTCATATTTAATTGATTTATACACCTTGAGAGGTGTTTAATATTATCTAGATTAGCCATCGTATAGTATACACTTTTCTTTGTTTCAAAATTTATTAATCGTATCATATTAGGCAAATTAATTAAAGTTTGAACTTATGTATAATGTATGGTATATATATCAAACTACAATAATAGATAAAATACCATGACATTAGTTAAATCGATGTAATACCACATTTGGTCTAGTGTTAAATGGATCTTAGATAAATACATAATTCATATCCAAAAACAATCAGACAAAACTTCTTTATCGGAAAGACAAAAAAAAAAACATCGTTGTCAAATAAAATGTTGCCAACACATAAATGATTGATAAGCGGAAAACTTTTCCTCACCACTATGAGAAACAAAAATTATGTAATTCCTTTTTTCTTCTTCTTTTTTTTGCCAGTCACTCACTAGCCAAATGTCATTAAAAAAAAAAAAACTAGTAACTTCGAAGTCAAGCTTCTAAAGACTATAAGCAAATCGACGATTGATGCAACAAGAGATCGGATATACGTTATATAGGAAACATTGAAAAATGATTTGTAAATTTCATCAAAGTCTTGGAATTTCTAAACGAGCTATATAGTATTTCGGTTAATTAGAGCCTAAGAGGGATATAATACTTTGTGGCTAAAATTAGTGACATAAATAAAAACCAATCACTAATTTTTCTCTGAATGCATGGGTAGCATTGAAGAAAACAAATTCTCCTTGAATACATGACTCGAAGGGTATTTCAAACTTCAAATTATGCTACTTTTAAAGTAAAACAGGGTTTGTATACTTTTTTTTGGTTAAACTTTTTTATTGGTTTAACTTTTATAAAACATGAACAAACAAACAGATTGATCTCACTTTTGTCTCGAAGCGCTTCAATAAATGATGAAAATGTTCACGTTGCAAATCAAATTTAAGATGGTAATTAATCATGCTTCTCTCGCATAGCATATCTCCCATAAGAAAATGTTTTCTTGATATGTTTTGCGTTTGCGAGCAGAGCAAATAAAGGTGGTTGGGGGAAAAACAATACAATAGTAGAGATATAAGAAATGTTTAAAGCTTAATGATCAAAACGGTTTCGTGGTGTAGTTGGTTATCACGTCAGTCTAACACACTGAAGGTCTCCGGTTCGAACCCGGGCGAAGCCATTGCTTTGGTTTTATTATTTTTATTTTGTGTCTTTCATATTTGTTGTTTCCTTTTGTCAATTTCGGAAAACATATGATTTTTGACCATATGCAGGCATATTGGGCCTTAATGCAAAGTGTAATGTACGTGGACCATGTTAGATGAATGGATCTGTTTTAGACTTGGTGCTTCATACATTTTTTTTATTTTTAAGCGATTGCCAGCTACTGATTTCGAGTTTTCCCCAAAAACAAAAGAGAAAAGGAAAAATGATTGCCAGCTACTTGAAGTAACACATAGCCACACATACAAACAATATAAATGTTTTGTTAACTACTTGAATTATTGTCATCACATAAAGACATCCATAAATAAACATATGTTATGTCTACACCACTATAAACATTCGAATTTAACCGGAATCCGGCATTGACCGGTATTGACCGACGTTGACCAATATTTATCGGTGTTGACCGGCGTTGACCGCTGTTGACCAAAAAAAAATTCAAAAAAATATATTTTTTTTCCTAATAATAATATTTTTTGTTTTTATGTATTTTTGAAAATACAAAATTAAAAATGATATTTAAATAGAAAGAGTATAAATTTGTTATTGTTTATGAAAAAAATCTACTACACATCAATTTTGGTGGTATAGTTTTATTATATTATTTTTGGTATATTTTTTGTATTAAGAAACAGACAATTCGTGGGTTCACCCTTACGGGCGAACCTCTCTTATTCATTTCCTTTAAATTAAGGAAACAAATCTTAATTAAAGAAACAAAATATGTTGATCAATCAATTTTAAAATTGTTAATTTTAATATTATATTACAGTTTTTAATTATCACATCTAAAACTCTAATCATTTATTATAAACTCAAACCGACATATAATTTTGTTTAATTGTAAAATCTAAGCCCTAAACACTATTTTATAAATCCAAACAGGCATCTAATTTTATTTAATAGTAAAATCTAAACCCTAACCACTCTTTTGTAAACCCAAACTGACATTATTTTATTAATAAAATATCTCTTTTTAAAAATATAATATGACATACCATATTATTGTATTCTGATTTGTCAATTAAGAGGGATGAATGAGAGTTGTTCACCCCTAGGCTTAACAAAATTAGTTACTTTATATACCACAAATTTTGTTTTTCTTTTTATTTTTATTTTGGTAAATAATTTTCTTGTATTTTTTGTTGTTATATGTTGTTTTTGTAAATTATACAAATCATTTATCTTTTTTATTTATTTATCAAAAACACAAAAAAATAAAATCACTATTATTTTTAGAAAAAAAAATAATTTTTTGAATTTTTTTTCTGATCAATGCCGGTCAATACTGGTCAACGTCGGTCAACTCTGGTCAAAGCCGGATTTCGATAGACCTCGAATGTTTATGGTGTTGCACACATAATCTATGTTTGTTTATGGATGTCCTTATGTGATGACAATAGTTCACGTAGTTAACAAAATATTTATATTGTTTGTATGTGTGGTTATGTGTTGGCGTATATTTCAAGTAGCTGACAACCATTTTTCCAAAAGAAAAAATTATGGTAACTTCTTTGATGTAAAACTTCGAAAAATAAGATGTAAAACTTCGAAAAATTTTTGTGGTGTAGGTGGTTATCATGTCAGTCTAACACACTGAAGGTCTCCGGTTCAAACCCGGGCGAAGCCATTTTTATATATTTTATTTCATTATTATAAATTTCTTGTTTATATATTTTATTTCATTATTATAAATTTCTTGTTTTTTCTTTTGTTGAAACACCAAGGTGGATTTCATACAGAGTTCATATTATACATTTGTTCAAATATTTAGCAGGATTAGATGTATAGTGTATCTGAAAAGAATTGTACAAACATCCAATTCTGAAACGTAAAAATAAATAATCAGAGACTGAATTCAATTTAAAAAGAAGAAAAAAACATGTCTCAGCTACTCACAAAATTTTACAAAATTGCTTTGTGAGAAATAGAACTACTTCGAGTTGGTGTGGTTGACATCGTTGAGTCCCTGTGAGGAAGAAGAAGACACAAAGCTCAAAACAATGCAAACAAAAACACATTGTTTACAGGGACATGGTTTTCGAAACTTACTAGACGTTTAAATGATTTGTTGTTCATCGATCTTGCTTTCTCCAACGGCTTAGCTTGATCCAGAGCCTGAGACAACACGGTTTTGTTAACTTAAAGAACATATTCAAGGAACCGTTTTAATAAGCTGAAGAGAAAGGACAAAAGACAAATCGAGTTTTGTGTTTCACCTGAATCATAGACTCCACACGACGCCGCATCCTGGTATGCATAAATCCCTCTGAGAACTGCGATATAACAATAAAACAAATTCATATTCGCAAAGAGACAGAGACAGACTTGAGTGTTTAGTATTTAGTGAATATGAAAGAGAGATTAACCTTGACATGGTAACTAACATAAGCATGAAAGGTTGATAAATTCCAGACAGTACGATCAAGCTTTTTCCCTTCTACATGCCGAGGAAAAATGACTGCGATATATCGATAATCTCAAAGTAAGTTTCTTTCAGATTGGTACTACTACCAATGCAAAATTGAGATCACACAGAATACTTTTAGAGAGATCATACCAAAAGTAACAAAACCGGCATTGGCAGATAGTGTTTCTTTAGGAGCTCCCTCTAATTCTTGTGGTGCGGTTAGAGACCATGAACAAGAAGGAGCAGTATTAAGCGCAGCTGCACGCCTAGCCTCTACAAATTCCTATAATATAAGATCCAATCTTCTCAGTAAGAAACTAGAGAAACCAAAACCAGTCTCAACATTATAACTTTGATCATTTTTGTCACCTTTAGGAAAGAAGTCGCTAGAACTGTGTCAACAGAGTCTTTAAACCTCATAGGAAAAGCCACGGTGACTTTATCCGCCTGTGATGCACACTTAAGTTATCTATCCCTCTATATCCTTACTACACATAAGAATTTACATCAATTGTTAAACATGAAACTCCTATAGAGTAGATATACCTGAGGCACGAGGAAAAATGTCTCGTTAGGTCTATGCATAATGGCTACAAGCCTATCCAGCTCAGGAGCAACCGTCCTTGAAGCTAAATGCTTGAATATGATTTTCAACGGCGCACCCATCACCACTTCTCTAATAGAAGCTAACTTCGTTAATAACTCTGCCAAAACAAAAGATAAAACATTCAGTGAGAGAATAAAAACAGACTTCCAAATCGAAACAAATCAAGTAAAATCATTTTATCGATTAGAGAAAGAGACTCTTAACCTTCATCAGGACGAACTTTAGAGAAATTGAGCTTAAGGGTAAGACTAAAACCATCTCTTGGAGGATCAAGTATTTGGAAACCAGTCCCGTAAGTAGTTTTAATAGCTTCTATAGCTCCTAAAGGAAGTCCATCAAAGGACATTGCTTCAGGTGGTGGATTTGGTAACGAAACCGAAAGCAACAAAAGATTTGGATTCTTCATTGTCACCTAACCAAACAAAATTCATATCTATATAACTCAGAATATATAACAAGAATCATATGGATCTCACACAGGTCAAAAACAAGAAACTCACCTGAACATGGTAACGAACATCATCGAATTCAATCCATTGATAATCTAGCTCCACTGCTTTATCAAGACTTAACCAACAAAAAAAACCACAAAAAGTATTGAACTTTATCACCATTCTACAAAACCCAGTTCTTAGATTCCTAAACCAAATCAAAATCAAAACCAACAAATGGGTCTAATTGCTAGAGATTAGCTAAAAACTAAAACACTAAAAGGAAGATGAGAGATTTGAAGAAAATCGCAAAGACTCACTTCTGAGCTCGCGTCAATAGCGTCTGAAGAAGAAACCTTGAATGCGATTGCAACAGTATCATCGATCACCTTTCTCGCGAATTCCTCAAAAACAGTCGATTTTGAAAAAAAAACCTAGAGTCTGTGAAACCTCCTCTTCTCACGGGATCTAATCGGAGAAGCGAGAGAAGAGAGAGAGAGCTCGTCGGAGATAAAAACAAAAAAAGACGACCGATCCCTGAGAGATTCTCTCTGGTCGCAACTTGAACGTTTCTTCGATAACTTTTTTGGAATTTTACTACCTGTTAATTTTTTTCAACTCAGACATATCAAACTACGTCGTTTTTGTGAATTTTAATGGCCCATAGGCCCAATTATATAAGACCAGCCCAGTTCTTGCTGTATAAGTTTTTGAGCTTAAACATTCCAAAATATTGAATTTGAATGTTCCAAATATTTGTATGTTTTGTGTAGGCAGTGGCAAAATTATGGCTATAAACTAGGTTACATGGAAACGGAAACGGATAAGTGGAAGCGAAACGCTTCGGAAACGAAAAACGAAATTTTTCTAAAATTATGAAATGGAAACGTTTTGGAAACGTACGATGTATGTATTTGGATATATATATATATATATATGTATATACATAATAAAACACCAAACATAAAATTTATATCAAAAGAAATATTTGAAACAACACAAATTCAAAACATAAATATTAAATAGTTGAATTAAAACACTAATTATATTATATATGTATATGTATTATGAATATATATTTTTAAATTATTTTATTTATTAAGTTTTTAATCTAAAAAAAATTTCATTGTGTTTCCAAAACGGAAACGGAGTTTCCATCATGTGTCCAAACAGAGATTTTTAAAAATCGTGTTTCTGTATTTTGTTTCCGTGTTTCTGTTTCTAAAACATTTTGAGAACAGGAAACAGACTTTAGAAAAAGTTTCCATCCAACATAAGTTATAAAGATATTTTTTTGGCTGTTATTTATACCTGGTTATGTTGGTTATAGTTTGGAAAATATTTTTTTTTCTAATGTTAAGAACGTAATAAAATTAAATGCTATATTCAGAATATGCTTTAAATTGATCATAAACGACAAAAATTAGTGGAGCAATATTTTTGTATTAAATAACGTGGAAAATGACCGTTTATGTGTGCTTTTAAATTGAGAAATTGTAATTTGGATAAGATTACAAAAAATATATCCCTATTCAGATTTTTCTGTCGAAGATTTAATTAGATCATATACATTAACTTTTCATCGATGAAAAGATAAGAGATATGATATATATATATATATATCAATTTTTAAATTGACCAGTGGGACAAAGACAAATAGCATATGCATGTGAAGTGTTTATTTTTATAAATAGTAAAATAGACTAGTATAGTTTCTAAATGTAATTTAACGAACAATAAATGTTTATACGATCAATTTAGTTATCTTTAGTTTTATGCTCTTAAGCTTTTAAAATATTCCATTAAAAGTATTATTTATTCTTTTGACGACAAATATTTTTTAGGTTAGATTATGAGAGCTACATATCTATATAAAAAGAAGATCGTTTTTTTATAGCTTTAAAATGTCTATTGAGCTTTGATCGTGAGAGGTGAAGGAGCCTCAAAAACAAAACTGGCTCACGTATCTATACGCACACATATACACATATGGTCAGGCTGCATCGACATATATTTACATAAGATATATATGCATGTGCATATTATATATATATATAAATATATGTATATATAAACTTCTTATCTATAGATGAATACGACATAGCAAAATGAGTAATGTTAGCCAGATAGGTCGTGACATGGTCTTGGCAAAAGAGGAACCGCTAGTGACGTATCTTCGCCACTGCATATAGATCTATAAGACCAAGCATGATTTTGTTGAAAGAAAAGAAAAACAGTCGTACGTACGCTATTTATATAACTAGAAATTTTGGATTCAAGTACAGACTTGTGTACCCAAGACTCTTTAAAAATCGAACACTTTTATCATTAGAAACATGCCAATCATAACTGAAATCATTATAGAAACAAAACAAATTAAACCTGTATCCCTAATATATATCTAGATGGATTTTTCAACCATGACGAAGTTTGTTTCTTCTATGCTTATTATTTTTGTTTATAAATCGTGAAAGTTTTAGATCTTTCCTATATATATATATAGTCTTGATTAGCTTTTGAAAGTTAAAGATATTTTGATTAAAAATAACTTTCCGATCGAACCAAAGAGTGACTGAACCCGGATACAGGAGAACTAATTAATTAACCTCTCTTGTACGACCCCCAAAACTTATATGTTGCATTTCTTTTTAATTTGTTTCATTATAGTGATAGGTCAGACTACTAATGTAACCTGTGATAGGTTAGATTACTACGTACTTACGTAGTAATTATACGAATTTCATGAGGTCTTTTATGATACAAGACATTGACAATATAAACTTCGCAACAAGAATTCATGAACTAGTCTAGAGTAAATCGTATTCGTTTTGTTTGGTGTGAAACATAACGTATATATATTACAAGCAAATTAGTTGATATAGTGTTAGATTCCACTGGAATATCATTCCAGAATAATGTAACTGTTATGGGACAGTTTTTTTTGGTTGTTGAAAACTGTTATGGTACAGTTAGTACGTAAGCACAATTTATTACTTATAAGTTGTAAGACTTTTAAACGGTTCTAAATTTCTAATACACAATTATCGTTAAATATTACTCATTTAAGAAAACACTACTTTATAAAAATTCAACCAATCATAAACAAAATTGCATAATATAAAATATTAAAATAATATAAAATCTGCATAGAAACTTGAAAATATCTTATATTTTGAAACACGAAATAAATCTAAAAACAGGAATACTATTGTATACCATCTCAAGTCTACGGGTCTAATTAAATATTACGAGAAAGTGTCGTAAAAACAAGGGTACTAGAAAGTAATATCAAATATGGATAAGGTGAGTCATTGCCACGGATGTTGTCGAGTACGTACAATTACGAAGGCCCATCATTTTTTATATTATAAGTGATTGAATCGACGAATTGAACACTATATATCTGCGCATATATAATATATTATATATAAGTTACTTGTACGTATATTAAGTGAAAGATTCTTGTAGGACAGTATAATACAATGGATAAAATCTTAACTTATGAGTTCAATTCAATTGACTGCACAACTATACAGCGATAACCTTTCCACCATTATTTTCCGTAGTTCAATATGAATAACAAACCATAAACATAACTATACACATATATAGCCTAATGTGATGAAAAGTTGTTATAAGAATTGTGTTACAAAATGCAACACGTAAATAGCTAGCTAGAACCAAGTAAAACCATACATCACATGCATGTGCTAAATTGTGAAACAGATACATTCATATCGAATAATGAACGTGAATTCGAGTGATCACATGGACTACCTTTAATTTCAAACCTTGTTTTGTCTCATTACATGTCGGAGAAAGAAACCACCTAATTTCTAGTTTGCCCATCACGGGATGCTCTCTACTTCTTCTTCATATATTCGCTTCAGTATGCTTAAACAAAAATTTATATGATAAAAAAACATAACTTAATTTGTATGGCTTGGCTACATATATACAAGTAGGCCAATTAAGATACATCACTTAATCCCTTTCTCTCGACTGATACTGATTTTATTATTAATCCCGGTTCTAAAATTAACTACGTTACGGCATGATTACTGATAAATTCTTTCAGAGTTGCTCAATATATAATATTTTAATTATTTTAATGTAATATTAATATTTATTATAAAAATTAATTAAAAATAATAATTTGGTCCATTAATAGTTGGCTAGCTGTATAGAAACGGTTCTACAGATGCTTGGGGAGTAACGTTTCTATTCTCTCTTCTTATTTTTTTCATCCTCTCTTTTTTTTTACTAATATTTAATTATTATTAATTAAAGAGTAATTCAAAGAGAACTCACGAGCAATCATAGTTTTAACGTAGTCGTAGATACTCTAAATACACACCAATATATGTTCGGCCAGATGATTAGTCGTGCCAAAACAGAATATAAATATCTCAGTTTCTCTCATGTACGTAGCAATCATGACTCATGCGTGATGTCCTTACAAATTTTATCTTAATGAAAATAATTCTACGAAAGGGTAGTAAAAGTGATATATATGATTATATATAGTTCTAATTAACCAGAGTAGATATACTAAATATCTTTGCTGCTTACAAAATGAAAGATTCCATCTAAGATATGATTTTCTCATTTCATCTTGTTTGACAAATACATTTTGTTTTTGTTCAGCACTAATCATATCAATCACTTGTTATGCACTAATGGCAACGTTTATTAAGCAACAACGAATTTGGAACCTGTTTTCTAAACAGTAAAAAAAAAAATTGTTTTATTGGTTTTGCTGTGGTCCCTTTGTTTTGTAATCTCATTTTCACCGCAAACTAAAACTAGATTTTGTTTGATTTGGTGATCTTGTATCGCAGTGAGTGGTTAAGACATAAAGATCTCACGTGACGATGCATTGACTCATCAACGCGAATTTTACACGGCTCGATTTAATTATAAACCAACCATTACTTCAAAACTAATTAATTTAACAACAGCGACCAGTATATATAACTTAATAGTAATTGTTTTCAAGCAAAACCCAATAATTGATATATAAAATACTAAAATTTTTAATAACGATATGGGTATAATTGATAAGCCAGCTAAACAATTATGATAATTACTTTTGTTTTGTTAGAAAACACAAGAAAAATAGAATTTAAAGTATGCAATTTTAAAAAATTGTGGTATGGATTTTATAGTAATGAGTTGTAAGTGAAAGTTTAAACAGTGCTATTAATTAGCTATAAATATAACATTAGAAATCATATGTACTTTATAAAATATACTTTATATATTTTAACTGAAAATTTTATACAAAGAAACAATAAAAGTAGATAAAATACATTCTTGTGCTACAAAATAATGAAATTATTTTAAAGAGTAATATGCATTTATTTATTTAAATATACTCCTCCACGTTTCAGAATAAATAGTAACCATCTTATTTCATTATTATTAACCGTAATTTTCAATCAATAAAGAGTTCAATACTTAATAATAAACAGTACTGTGTGAAGGAATTTTAAAATTTGGAGAAGTTAAGAACAAATAAAAATAGATTTTTTTAAAAAAAGAGAGAAAGGGTAGTTGTCGGCAAAGAAATAGAAAGAGTGGGACCAATCCCGTAAATAAGAACGGTCAACTGTCACTTTGTCAGTAGGTCAACAGAAGAGTGAGACCCACAAAGGCTTTGTTAGATGAGATGACGTGGCCCAACCGTTAGTAGCCGACACCCAACGGACCAACCTCCCCCTTCCTCTATCTTCCGACATTCACTTTGGTTCCTCTCTTAATCTCTCTCTCTCTCAACCTTTTTGGGATTTATATTATGAACCACATATTAGTTTCATTCTTCATCACAACATTATGTATTTTTCTGTTAATCATTATTTATTTCATCACTACTTATTTCGCATCTTCACATATTTATAATGAGTTCCTATCCCCAATTATATAGTATTATTCTTCATTAGCTTGGATGGTGAAGTGCATTTGACACGTTCGAAATATTTTAGAGTGTTCAATACAGTACTCACTGATTGAGGTTAGTACCCCTTACCATTGGTTGAAACTATTTATTTACAATCTACGAAATAAATAAATAAAGTATCATATAGGGGTGATTATAAATAATTTTATCTCTAACAAAAGTTTAGTCACTTTGTGCAAGGACTTTTTTGGTTTAGCGAAATCACCTTCACACGTAACACATGAAAAGATGCAAAATGACGAGTTTGATTCCCTTACGTGTCATGTATAGAGTGAAGAATCTGAATATATAACTCACGTATCTGATTGTGTAATTGTACTTCTATTTACTTAATATTACATCAAATATTAAAGTCACGTTGTTTTTCCTATGCGCTAAAAAAACAATACAAAAATGAAAGTGTCAAAGAGTTTTTTTTTAAGTTCGTTTTCCGTTTCAAAAACTGAAAAATGTGAAAACAGATATAAATCACAAAAGCACGATTTATAGAAATCTCTGTTTGGAAATATGATTCCTATAAATCTTTGTTTGCGTTTTGAAAACATGATAAATTCTTTTTTAAAATTTAGAAATTTAATAAATAAAATAATTTGAAAATATGTATTCATAATACATATAAATATATAATATTATTAGTGTTTTAATTTAACTATGTAATATTTATTTTTTGAATTTGTGTTGTTTCAAATATTCTTATTGATACAGATTTTATGTTTGGTGTTTTATTATGTATATACATATCCAGATATATAAATACATTTCCAAACGTTTCAATTTCTTAATTTTAGAAAAAAATCAATTTTTATTTCCGAAATGTTTCGCTTCCGCGTATCCATTTCTGTTTTCATGCAATTTAGATGTCAAGTTTCAATATATATACATATTGTATATATATATATGTGTGTTGATGATGAAATATAGATATTTGCATCATGTTTGTAATTTTTTAAACCACAGTATAACAGTTGAGAAGAAGATGAACATGCATTAAGGAGTAATCGTTATTGTCTTGGTCTCATGGAGAACAAATTGGAATAAATATGCTCTCCGAATAGAAAACAACAGAGAAATAATTATAGAGTAGACATATCAAATGTTATACGAAGTATTAATGTTTCCACACCAGAGGGTGTTTTTCTCTCTAAAATATAGTATTATTTCAAAGAGAGATTGTCAATGGATTCCTAAGTGATTCCGATCAAAACTCTCTTTTAAAAGGGATGATCCCGTTCGAGTTCGGATACTATCTAGATACAGCTTCAGCAGTGTGGTGTGTCACACGTTGGGTTGCCACCTAAATTAATTAGACACTGAAAAAATAGGTTGGGCGGCATACTAGCTTTTTCCAACACCCCACCGTCGTACGTATGTGCGTGGATAGAGTAGCACAATTATGTCATACTCTTTCTTTCAACGATGTGCGTACTTGGTTGCTTATATTACTTGATGGATTGATGCAAAAGAATATATCTTAATGCTAATGCGGAAGACTACTTATTCAAGTGTTCTTTTGAAGACTATGAATGTTACATGTCGACTGGTGCATAAAAGCAGAAACAAAAACAAAAAATATGTCGAGTTTTGATTGACCAAAGAACTTATGGTTATCCTATGTATATATATTATCAACAAACATTCACTTAGACATCCTAACCATATTATAACTATATGATTTAAATTATATGAATATACATATCCAATTGTTTTACTCTTGTGGTGATAAAATGAAATTTTGATATGATTTTTTTCATTTAGTTTTATATGCTTAAATTTATATTAAAATGCTAATTGGTAACATCAAATTTAATTAAAATAATTTGAAATGATAGAAACATTGTAACTGATTAAGTTAACACCTAGTTTTCATAAAATGACTTGAATATAAATTATTAATAAAATAATACAACGTTATAATAATTTCAACTTAAGTAAGACTATTTGATATATATAGATATATATATATTCTTGTATCAATTCAGTATTTCTGATCATGTTGTGGATGTTGTCAAAGAGGATCAATCTAACTTAGAAGTAAACTTAATAAATTTATGAATTTTATCCAAAAAAAAGTCAAGTGATAGGATATTTGAAAAAAACAAATTCTAACTTAAGGAAAAAATCAACCAAATATACTTTCACTTTGATTGGTGCACTCTGAAGCAATAGAGAGAAAAAATATATTAGAATATGAATATGAAAGAAAGTAGATGTGAAAACTGAAAATTAATGGTATAACATTTTCCTCCACCAAATATAAGAAAATCGATTTATTTTATATTTTCCTTTAACACGGTAGAAAAAAGTATCAGTCCAATTACTTTATTGGTAATTTTTTTAACAAAACACAGAGTAATATTACTAGTTTTTACTTTTTACTCTACAACAATGCCTTTCAACTACTACTGTACTAAGTTTTAACCATTGGCATTGTATTCTTCATATAAACATAGAAAAGTACATTTTGATTGCGACCCAAAACAAACAAAAAAAGTTTAATTTGTACTGAGTACAAAAACACTAGGAGGAAATTCATTAAGACAAAAGTTATGAACATTGATTATGTTTGACCAGCAATAAGTTGACATGTGGAGCTGACGATGTACCGACACGACGCTAACTAGGCGCCACACTAGACATGGCTCTTCCAGTCACCACCACGTCACCCTCTCCCTTTTAAGAAAAGAATAAAACAACTTAGGTCACTCTTCTTTTTTTCATCGTTCATATAACTCTTTCTTTGGGAAACTTATTGCCCTTACAAGTTTAAAATATATATAAGTGTTTTGTCATATGATACAGTCACACATATCTCACTATTCGTTGGTAATACATAATCGCATGTGCAAAATTCAAAGTGGATAGAATTTATATAGTTGGCTTATTGTTGTCTTATTATATATCATTAATTATTGGAAAAGCCAAACTAGTTATTAGCCTACACTCATTTTGTTATGGGCATATAATTAACGGAAAATATTATACCATTTTTTTACATCTGATTCAAATATATGTTTTTTATAAAATTTGGAATAATTTTTAATAAGTTTCAACTTAGAATTTGAATTCGGATATATATGGTAGCATTAAAAAGGATCTTTCTATCTAGTTAAATGGGCATTGCACTTGGGTAAATGGACATTAGATTATATATGATGTAACAATATAATATATATATAGGTAATTGAAAATGAGCAATATACTAAAATGACATGATCTGTTTTTTTTTTTAATAATAATAATAAATAATAAATAATAATGATAATAAATAAACTATAATTAGTGGTCTCATATCCACTAGCCACCTAACCTCATTCACAATTAACAACGGAATAACAAATACCAATATTCAATATATATCTAATAATAAAACCAGTAGTATAGCATAAGCAATATTCAATATTCAACCAATAGGAAACATAGAACCAGCAACCTAACAATTGTTCTAATGAGCCAACTCTAGCAACCTAGCAATGTCAGACAACATCCAATTGAGTCTCTAGAACATCCTCTTCATTGTCTGGATTCCACGATCACACTTTGCCTTTACCTACACCACAAACACAAATTGCAATGTATGGGTATTTAAAAAAAAAACACTCAGTAAGGCAATCCTCCCATCTATTGGGCTATACACAAAAGCAATAAAGGCATCTCTAACCATCAACCAACAATCAACAATAATAAACCAGGACTCTGCATCGACCGACACCAATGGGAGTTTCATCGACCGACGCAAGATTGCATCGACCGATACAAGCTACACTTGTCTCACTGCATCGAATGACGCATGCTCAATATAGCACGAAAACCTTAGGTTTTACGTGCCGTCCTCGCATTTGCATCGACTGATGCACATGCCGAGCATCATTTTCTCCCGAAGCTTCTCGCCGGATCTTCGTTTCTACAACCACAAAACTCGATCCCAAGTCACAAGAAAGCTTCCTAACGTCCCAAATAACAATCTAACAAGCTACACAACACATAACAAGCATATTAGAGAAAATTCCAGCTTATATAAACCATGGTCGTGCACTTACCTTTGCTAAGACGATTCTGGACCACAAACAAACAAGAAAACACTTCCAGAAAGCTCCTACAATGTTCTAAGCCTCAGATCTCACCAGGAAACGCCATAAACCTCCAAGGATCTCCCAAAAACGCTTAAGAACCGATATGAACTCTTTTCTCTCTTATTTTCTCTCAGAAACGGCCAAACTCGCCGAATGAGATAAAAACACGACTTAAGGGTTTTCTACCCCAAAACGCAGCGTTTAACTTAAATTCGTCTGCAGAAAACCAATCTTGCATCGACCGATGTAAATAGTGTATCGACCGATACAACTCTTAAATCGAGATTTCGGTTCGCGGATGTTACATATACGCAAGCACTGAATAAATAATTCTAATCTACCAACATATAAATATAAATATTAAAACTGCTGATTGTGAAGATCTCAGTCCGATAAAAATCAAAGTTATGCAGCGTTATCCATATTTTTTAAAATGGATTACGGGTCAAATTTGGTGTGACGTAGACCAACTAACCTGATCCAATGAATGAATTTAAATTAATTTGCAAGGAAGTTTAGTTTAATATAATATATCGTAAAAAAGAGCATGGACTTTGTCACTCTTGAGTCTTGTCTCTATTGGAATAGAATAATGAATAATTGTAAAGCTTCCGAAACAAACGCAGATGCAACATTTGACCAGACACAAGATATATGACACGTGGCGTACAGTGGGACACACTGATGGGTTTGGTAAAGGACCGACAGAGCCACCGATCCACTCCAAAGGTCTCACATTCGTTGCTCGTGGGTTGCAATGTCATGTCCCTAATTGTAATAATAATAAGGAATGATTTAGAAAAGAAAAAAACATCGATCCTACGTGATTACAAGTGTTCGATCGATCCATGGATGATTTTGGTCCCATTTGACTACATTAAGCTATAAGCAGGTGTAATAACTAAATTTGGGGTCACTATTATAAATGCAAGTTAATTGCAACTCTGCGGAAATTTTAGATAAAAGTAGAAATAAAGTTGGTTCCACCCATTCCATCACATACTCGAAAGTAGTATATGCAAGAAAAAAACCAATAGTATATAACAATATTATATAAACAATATGGCACCAGATAAAGATGCAAATAAAAACTAATGTTTCATGCATGTTTTGTTGATAATTTACTAGGATTTTTACTCTTTGTTTGTATCAAATAGTTCAAGTGGTTGTATATATATAATTTATTTGTTGTCATGCATTTTATTTTTATTCACTCAGTTTGCTCAGCAGATTTAGGCAGTGAATGGTGTCCTTAAATGGCGGGACGTTTTTCTAAAAAATAGAAAACCACAGTATTTATACCAATCACCAAAATATTGAACATTTGCGTTTTTCTAAAGAAAAAGAAAAAACTAACTGCGGTTTTTAAAGTTGAAGATTAGTCATGGACCGCACTTCTACCTCTAACTACCTATTACCATGCGTTTTCTTGTAAATAACGCACATACATAATATTTTTTAATATTTAGGGGTGGTATTGGACACTGGATTAGGCCTGGGCAAAATACCCGATCCGAAATATCCGTATTGGAATCGAACCGAACCGAAAAACCCCGGTTCGGATCGGGTATGGATCCTCCCCAATATATTAGTTGGATCTTAATTGTAAATACTTTTGGGTATCGGGTATTACCCGATCCGAACCGATACCCAATTGGTACCCATGTATATCCGAACCTATGTTGTTTATGTTCCAGAGTTTGATGGTGAAGTTAACTCAGTTAGATTCATAATCGGATATAAGGTAATTTCATGGTCTTTTGTTGCTTGTTACTTGTTAATACACTACTACACTTAGTAACAATCTGATCTGCTTTTGAAACACGGAAACAGTGAAGACGCATACAATGCTTTACCACATCGAAGACGCCTACAATGCTTCACCATATGCCACCGATCTCGTCTTTGATTCTTGTTGTTTCTTTCAATTTTCTCAATACCTACTTCTAGCTTTTATAAGACTTTTGAGTTTGATTTTGGATGTTACTACTCTACTACTTGTTTATGTTTTGGATTAGACTTTTGGATTATGTTTTCTCTTTCTTGTTTTGCCTATCTTTAGTTTCTAACTTTGGTTTAGTTATTTTGGTATGATTTTTTAGTTATAACTTCATGAAATTTGATATAGTTATTCAATTTATATATAGGGTAAAAAATACTTATACTGAACCGAACCCAAAACATATTAGATATATTTCGGTATTCCAAAAAAATACTCAAACCGATCCGAACCCGAAAAAACCCGAACCGAACCCGAACCGAAATTTCCATAATACCTATATGATTCTATAAATTATAAACCCGAATTACCCGAAACCCGAATTATCCGAACCGAACCCGAACCGATACCCGAATGCCCACCACTACACTGGATTATGAGAGAATTTAATTGAATAGAATTTAAGTCACAGTTTACAGATTTTTAGCGATGGTTAAAGATTCTCAAAATTTTTTTTATTAGTCAACTGATTATATTTTATAATACTTTAATGGAAATAATAGAATGTTATTAGAATTTTAACAGAATTAAAAAGATATGGCCCTCGTGACCACTATCTCTCTCCTTGTGGCCAGCGTCATTCTTCTTCAATCTCTCCGCCGCAGTGAACTCTTGATTAATTCAATTTTTTATTTCACTAAAACTGCAAACATTGAAGACAATCAAATCAAATTTCCAAATTCAAACTCAGTAGTTATACCCTTAATCAAACATGACAGTATAAAGTCTTGTGAAGAAGTTCGCCCTAATATTCTTCTCCCAGGCACTATTACCGAGGCGCCGCTACTACCTCTTCTTCCCGACGCCGGTAGGGCTCGGCTCGCCGGCGTTGGGTTCTCTCTTTTTCTAGGCTCTTTTATTGTTTCTTTGGTTCTCTTGTTGCTTATCTTTGTGTTTCTGTTTTCCCCGAAGTCTACTCGAGGTCTTCGAACCCAACTCCGACCATGCTTCAGCTTCGTTCTCCCCTCCCCCTGACCCAACTTCCGGTGAATCGTCTCGATGGGCTTGCTCGTTTGTGGTCCCAGCCACGAGATGCTTTCGCTGAGACTCTTGAACGCCCCATTTGCCTCAGTTTCCACCGGCCTTACCGCCTCTTAACACTGTCAACCGCAACAACTCTCCGATCCTTGGATTCGTTTCCCCTCACCAAGTGTTTTGCTTGGCTGCAGCTTGACGGGAGCTCTGTTTTGACACTGGAGACTTTGAAGATTTTGATGTTGAAACCTACATCCTCGGCGCTCACTTCACACACCTTTGATTCCGATCTGGTTCAGGTTTGATTATCACTCTTTACCCAAATCCCTGATAGATAGGATATCTTGGTCAAATGCATTGCCCCTGAACTGGAAGATGTTTAGATCCGCTAAAGCTGTTTTAAACCCAACCCCCTTAGACCTTTGTGTCCCCGGATTGTTTGGGTGTACTCGACAAGAGATTTCTGAGTGTAGAGCCTACCTCCTCAGAACCGGTTGTGTTAAATTTATTTCAAGCACAAAATCATTAGAATCGGGTTTCTCTGCTTGGTCAAGTCGAGTCTTACTCGGTAGCAGAGTCTTGGTCTCTTCTGATTTGCTTAATATCTATGTATGTCGAGGCCGATTGATCATTTTGGTATGGAGGAATGCATCGCAGAACCACACTAGTAACTCTGACCCGTCTCTCTGGCGTTTTCCGCTGCTTGCATCCATTATTTCAAATTGCTGCATATCTCCAAACTTTCGACTCTTCCAGCTCCAGCGTATAACCAGGTTGAAACTCGGCATTATGATCCCACCCATTTGGAGTGGTGATTACCGATGTTTAGCCAGTTCTTCTACATCTTTTCCTTGTGCCAGGCATCATAGTCTGGGAATCTCCTCTTCTGCATGGCTAAAGGTGAGGTTGCTGTATTTGGTCCACCAGAATTTACTGGCCGATTTATTCTAAGCCCTATAAACTGCCAATCATCTACTTATTGAAGTCCCCTCCCTTAGGCTTAAAGATTAGTGGCATTATGACCACCACTCCAAGAAGTAGTGGTTACCACAACCTCTTCAAGCATCTCCCTTTCAACCTCAAAGCCGCAACCACCCTTGTAGTGATCGGTTTCCAGAGCACCCTCAGCCCCGCTCACACCTTTGGCAAAGCACTACCTTGTGTAGACCTTCTCACTTCGATGAGATCCTCAGCTTTGAACTTCGCTGCCATCTAGTCTCCGAATCAAGACAATGGCCATCTTTCCTTCCATTGACATGTTCATGGAAGCTGCTTCGATATACCTTGATCTCACAGGTTCCATATTGCTACCCAGCATTTGGTCCATAGCTCTCAAACCCTTTATATCGGTTGCTACTGTCTATCCTTGTACTCTAGTTGCTTTTGAATTTGGGGTATGCCCTCCCTTGTTTTTAATTAACCTTTGCTACTTGTTATGTATGTTTCTTTCGATTTAATTGAATGGAAGCATATTGTTTGTCAAAAAAAAAAAAAAAAAAAAAAATCAAACATGACAGTAATTCATAAGTCAAAACTGATGAGACTATAAGAATATGATGTGCCAACACAATACTCGAAACAAATAATCAAATATACAAATCAGAATTCGAAAATTATGTACCCAATCCCTTTATTAGAAGAGAATTTGAGATTAATTGATTTTTCGTTTCAATCTTGAAGTCACTCTTACATGAGGGAGAGCTTCTGGTTCGATTCTAGGAGAATAATGGAGAGCTTCCGGCTCGATGAATCTATGACCCATGAATTTGTTTTTGAAGGAGATGAGAATTTGATAGAAAGAAAATGCGATACGTTTTGATAGACGGGGGACTTGAGCGATAGTTTCCGTCGGGGACTAATGATGAGTTCGTCAAGAGTATGTTTTTTTTTTTTTTCTATCCAAATCTGACCATAAAAGCTCGGAATCTGTCCTTTACATTTTACACTAACAATTCTTTTGCATTCTTGTTAAATAATGATGTTGTATAAAATTAGATAACATCCAATAACACTTGAATTTACTAGAGTTAAAAAAGTAACAACTTGAATAACACTAGAATCTAAAAGATTTTAAAAGAATTATTAAATCTACACAGCCCAATAACACAAGACTTTAAAGAAACTTATAAAACGTTTGATCGAATAACATTGGAATTCATCATTCTATTAAATTATTTCACATTCTTGTATCCAATACCCCCACCTTAATTTATTTTGAATAAAAAAGCTAAATAACTAATACATATTTTAATACAAAAAAAAATTATGTACATTTTCTTTCTTGACTCTCTTGTTCCAGTAATTTTATAATATTTTTAAAAACAAAAAATCCTTTTTCATCTTATTTTTTTTTTTTTTTCAAAATGTAATATTATAAGTAATTTTAGTAGTATGCTTGTATAACCAATTAATAAATCCAGTTATTCTAATAATAAATGAATTTCTTTTTAAAATTTTTAATATATTAACAACTGGATTTTTAAAAATATATTCCATAATAATTTTTTTTTATTTTGTAATACCTTTTAATGATTGAACTTGTCAATTTATTAGACAATATATATATAATTAAATTTTAAATAAAATAAAATTACATATTTGAAGTTCATAAATGATATATTAAAATTATTTGTTCAATTAACTTTTTAGTTTTTACCTAAACTAATATTCTTAATATATTAAAATATGTATCCGCATTACAATTTTTTCACCAATCAAACATTATTTTGTACCGCTTATTATGTAAAAAACGCATTTGTCCTGCAAATTTATTTCTCCCGCACGAACCGCAATTGAATCGTACCGCACTGTTAAATCGTTTGTCCCGTATAATCAAATCTGCTGTCACCGTTCAAACCCTTAGATATTTATAGTAATTCTTTTCAGAATACTAATAATGATAGAATTTAACCAAAAGGTAAACTAAAATGAAAGGATAAAAAAAAAATCCATGTTAATAGAGACTCATTGGTCAGTAGAAGATAGGATCATAAAGTGTGCATATGCATGTATGAATGTTAGTTGGTAGTTATAAGTTTGGTGGGTTTCTTTAAAATTAAATATTAAAGATTACTCCTTTGACCCTTTCTTTACTTTTTTTTTGTTAACCTTTCTCTAAATATTTCTCCTCTTCTTTGTAATTTAATTTCTCATTTTTTTTTCTTAATTTACTTTTTGACTTACACAAAGATAAAAAGCACACATTTCTTTAAAATTTATAGTGATAACTAAATGGTAATAAATTATTTGTTCCGTTCCACTCATATTTACGATATGATTAAAGAACACTTATATTCGTGTATTTTAATTGTTGATTTTACCAAAGAAACTAGCAATACCATTTTCACAGTAGATTTTTACATTTCGTAGTAACTTCTCGATATAGAAAATATACTATGTCCAACTATCGGTTGGAAACTCAACTAATGTCGCAATACTTAACCAACAATGCCACATATCAACATTTATGTTAAAAACAAAAGATTAAAAAAGATTAAAAAAGATTAAAAAAAAACAGTAAAGCAATAGAAGATAACATTGTTTTATTTTTCTTTAGTAATAAATTTTGATAGAAAGATAACATTGTTGGGCTCAATGATTATGGTATTTCAATTGTTTATTACAACAGTTAAACAATTGTTTTAATACCGTAGAGTAAAAACATGGTAACTACGCCATTATACGGTTCGTGTGATCATGGCCATGAATGATTAACCAATGCTAGGATTCCCTTTCAGAGACTAATTTTTAAATGTCAATTGTCTTACATGCGTTGAAAGATCCAGTGACCAATAATTAGTAATCGGCTCTCTTGATTATATTCTGATTTTGGTTTCAGATATATATATTTCTTTAAAATTGAATTTGGATATCAAATTAGTTATTTACAATAAAGGAGTTCCTGGTTTGGGCCAAGCGGAAAACGTAAAAAATGCGAACAACGTCGTTGTAAACTTCCATGTTTATGCGGACATAGATCAAACCGGTGGGTCCAATACGACCAATGCTAGATCTCTAACGCATGTGATCACAAGATATTGCTTCAGTAAAAAGTAAAATTCAAAATAAATACAAAACCATAAGATTTTTAAACGGGTTTGTTAACCAAATTAAAATATGAAAATTAAGGATTTAAAAAAATATTATAGAAGTATATATTGGTTATAATCGGACCCAAATAGAATTATTCGAAATTCGATTGTCCTTATAGTTTTATATTGCATAAGCATAATATTGAAAAATCATTAAATCCATAACTAAAAACCGGTTGGTCAGCTTCACTTAGAAAAAACAAACACATTTCTGTATCTCTAGTCGAATTGAATAAGTTGTGTGCAATTTATTTAGATACGTGGTCAAAAGAAGGAAAAAGAAAGATAACATTAGTGATTAGTCGGAGAAGAATAGTGATTAGTTAATACCGTTATAGTGGTCCATCTGAGTGGTCACAGTGCTAAAGACAGGCCGATAACTCATGTCCACAGAACCTTTCATATTTCACATCCAATACGCAAAATGGAGCACATATATGTTTTTAACTATAATAAAGTTACCACATGTAAATCTGTGTGACTAGTTGAAGAAAAATTGAATACACAGTTATTAATCTTTTGACATATTTTCTTACTCGAATATATATTACCTTGAAATTAACTAACAATTATCTAATTTTGTGTATTAGGCATAACTATCAATTTTTTTTTTTTTTTTTTTTTTTTTTTTTTTTTAAACATATCTACTAGTTGTTACTCCATGAGTTTCACAAAAAGTGTCATTTTGACATAATGCACATAAATTAAAAAAATTGTTTAAATTTCTGTTTTACCCTTTATAAATATATTCCCTCCGTTTTATAATATAGAATGTTTAGAGAAATATTTTTGTTTCATAATATAAGATGTTTCTAACTTTCTATACAACTTTTAGATTAAATTCATATTTTATATTATGCAGATTTGTTTATGATTGGTTCAACTTTTTAAAAGTAATTATTTTTTAATATGCGTGTTTTCACTAAAACATCCTATATGTTTTTTACTTCTAATTAATAAGCTCAAATAACAAAGATAAAAAGAGATTTAATCTTAAAATTTGTATTGGAAACATAAAATGACATTCTTTTTGTAATAAAAAATGTCAAAATTACACTTTTTATAAAACAGAAAGAGTATGTATTTTTGGGTTCATGGTAAGAAATTTTAATATACTAAAATGAAATCATGAAAAACAAAGAAAAGCATTTCAAACCGTAAAATAGTATTTTTTTTCTTTTTTAAGAAATTTTAATATCTTTTAATCCCTTCAAATTCTTAATTCATTTTTTTGTGGTATACTACAAAATTTGTTTCAAGACAAATTCGATGTTATGAAGACACAAAATATTATCTAATGCATATCGGATCATATTATGATTTATGAGTTATGAAGATTTATATTCGGATTGTTTTCATATTCTGTGTTTAATGAAGATTGTTATACAACTTCTAGCAAACCTAAATATCCAATATGTATTTTTCTCTTAATGATTAATTTTATATTTCAAATAAGCATTAGGGATATGAATAAACTAAAAATCATATATATATTTAACAAAGTCAAAATAAAATTATTATTGAAAAAATGAATCTATAGATGCACCTATAAATTATCCAGTTTGAGTAATATAACAAACTCAACTTAACTTGAAAAGAGCGAAAGAGTAATCTATAAAATAAAAAGTATTAATAAAATTGATTTAAATTGTTACAAATTTTAACAAAAATAAATGTTACAAATTATCAAACTACAGATTTAGTTACTAAAAAAAACCATACATTCGTCTCGGGTATGACAATCAAAATCATATCAGAATAGAAATAAATAATTATACGGTAGTTTATTTCATTAGTGATTTAAATAAATTTGTTTACTTTTTAAGAGATAGGTAAATAAATATAAATGTATTAAAGATATTATTATTAGTAGGATCCGCAAATATAAATCCAAATATAGAAAATAAAATAAAATAATAAAGAAAAAAATATAGGTGGAGCCGTGGAGGGTTTACATTGGGGGGGTTTTGAGAGAGAGAGGCGCTCTTCTTCGCTGCTATTACAGTGTTTCTCTCTTCTCTCTTCTCTTTATAAAACGCTTCCGTCGTCAATGGCGTGAACCTAAACAAAATTAAAACTCTCATTCTTCTCTCTCTCTCTTCTCCATCGTTTTCACACTTTTCTCGCCGCCCTTTATCCTTATCCGATAAACCCATCAAAACCCACAAACCCCAACAAGACACAGTTTCTCTCTTCTCTTCTATTTAACAAATCCAGAGCCGCCGGAAAAAACAAACACAACCGCTGGTGCTACTCTCAGGTCACTCTCTCTCTGATTTAGGAATCTCTCTGTGTTCTGAGTTTTGATACAACATGAAAATGTAACAGCTTTTGCTCTGTTTGGATACTGATTTCGAAACCAATAACAAAAGAAAGTTTCATATTTTTCAAAAATCTTTTTTTTGGTCATTCTCTGTGTTCTGCGTTTGAGGAGATGTCAAATCTACAAAAATCCAATTTCTCTGTTAAAACATTTCAAAAGCTTCGTCCTTTCCCATTTTCTGGTTTCTGCTACTCTGTTTGTAACCAATCACTTGCTTCTGTTTCTTTGACTGTTGACTGATTTGGTTTCTCCTTTTGGTTGCTGGTACAGGACGACTAGTTGATTTTACACTTAAGAGAAAGTTTTGTTTTGAAATCGGAAGGAAGAAGATGAAGTACGTGCTTGTGACAGGCGGTGTTGTGAGTGGATTAGGCAAAGGAGTAACAGCTAGTAGTATTGGTGTTCTCCTTAAAGCTTGTGGTCTTCGTGTTACTTCTATCAAAATCGGTACTTTACTTGCTTTTTTATACTCTCTCTCTTCTCTTGTCTCTCTCTCTCTGGTTGAGTCAATTCAGAAAGATGTTTTTGCTTACGGAGCACTCAAAAAATCTTCTTCCAGATCCTTATCTAAACACTGATGCTGGAACCATGTCTCCATTTGAGCATGGTGAAGTGTTTGTCTTGGACGATGGTGGTGAGGTAAAATAAATATGACTTTCTTTGTTTTTGTTTTGTAACTTTTTGGAAAAGATTTAAAGACTTGAGCTTTTTGATAACTTTTTCTCTTTGTTTTTGATGTGATTCTTGGGAAAAGGTGGATCTTGATCTTGGAAACTACGAGAGGTTTTTAGATATTAAATTAACCAGAGACAATAACATCACTACTGGGAAAATTTACCAGGTAAGTAAGAAGATCTAGATCTCAACTAATTTGTTAGGTTGATTGATGTTGTTAGGTCGCGACTTAATCTTCTTATACACTTCTCTGTCTGTTTCACACAGCATGTTATTGCTAAAGAGAGGAAAGGAGATTATTTGGGAAAGACTGTTCAGGTTGATAAATAAGAACTTTTTTACTTTTCTTTTTTTTTCTTTCTCATTACATGTTCTGTTGGTTTTCTTGTAACTCATAAAAGTGTTTTGGTTGTAATGATTTTAGGTTGTTCCTCATGTAACTGATGCTATTCAAGATTGGATTGAGAGAGTTGCGGTTATTCCTGTTGATGGAGAAGAGGATCCTGCTGATGTTTGCGTTATTGAATTAGGGGGAACTATAGGTTACACACAAAAATAAACTACAAAATTAAGATTTTGTTTTTGTTTCTTGGCTTTGCTTCTTCTCTGTAAACAGAGATTTTGTTTTTATGTTTGCAGGTGATATTGAATCTGCACCTTTTATCGAAGCGCTAGGCCAATTCTCTTACCGTGTTGGTAAGCATCATTTTCCTCATACCATTTGAATCCAAAAGAAAAGACTGAGTGGATTTGGTGGATATGATGAAATTAACTACTGGATCTTTTGGTTGGTGGTTGAGTTCAGGCCCAGGGAATTTCTGTCTGGTCCATGTCAGCCTCGTGCCTGTGCTTAATGTTGTTGGTGAACAGGTATATATATAAACTTTTCTTGAAATGAAGCAACCATGGTATGACATCATTTGATTATGTATGTCTACATTTACTTCATTTGCTTTTGTTACTTTTTCTTTCAGAAAACTAAGCCGACACAGCATAGTGTCCGAGGACTACGAGGCCTGGGCTTGACGCCGGATATCTTAGCTTGTCGGAGCACAAAGGTTCGTTTCTTTGCTTGCTTCTTCATCTTGACTTTAAAATCTATTTCATCCAAAAGTTATGTTCTGATATAAAAAAAGTCTCAATCTTTTGCTTCATTAAGGCACTTGAAGATAATGTGAAAGAAAAACTAGCTCAGTTTTGCCATGTCCCGGTAAGATGCTATACGATGCTGTTTATTTTCCCTTGTTGTTATGTTCTTTACTTGAAATCTCTTTAACTTACCAGCTTATGGTTCTTGTTTCAGCTTGAGTATATCTTCACTCTCTATGATATTCCCAACATTTGGCATATTCCTTTGTTGCTAAAGGTACCTCTTCTCAACTAAAACTATTTGTAGTCACTGAAACGGTTATTATAAATCATCAAGACAACAATGCTCAATGCACATATTTTGCTTGAACAGGAGCAGAAAGCTCACCTGGCAATCTCAAAAGTGCTCAATCTTGCTAGGTATGTATTCTGTCTTGTTTTTCTTGGTATGTGGCTTCTTTGATTTGCGAGTGAAATGGATTGGAACTGATCTTTTACTGTTTTTGAAACAGTATTCTTAAAGAGCCTTCTCTAGGGGAATGGACTTCCAGAGCTGAATTATGTGACAATTTACATGTGCCGGTAAGTCTCAGCTCTCAGCTACTTTTTAGAAACTGTAACCTTAACATCTCTTACTTAAAGCATCCAATCATTTTTACAGGTGAGAATCGCTGTTGTGGGGAAATATACAGGCCTCTCCGATGCTTATCTCTCTGTCTTGAAGGTAGAAACTTACGCATCACAACCATCTTGTGATAATGTCTGAATAAACTAAATGATTTCCTTGCTTCGGTTCTCACATTTGAATATAACTTGTTTAGGCTCTCTTACATGCTTCTGTGGCTTGTCGCAAAAAGCTCGTAGTTGATTGGGTTCCAGCTTGTGATCTCGAAAAAGAAACTGAGAAAGAGGTTCGTAAACTGATATTACATGTGTGCATCTTTACCTTTTTAACCAAATTTAAGCTAAGTCATGGTGTTTCTTTTAAGCAGAATCCAGATGCGTATAAAGCTGCTTGGAAGTTGCTAAAGGTTTGAACTGTTTGCCCATTTTTACAACTTCAATCATCAAGAAGCCTCGTGTAAGCTCATTCTCTATTGGTATCTTCTTCAGGGAGTAGATGGAGTTCTTGTCCCTGGAGGTTTTGGTGATAGGGGAGTAGAAGGGAAGATTCTTGCTGCTAAATATGCCCGTGAAAACAAAATCCCTTTCCTTGGTATCTGTCTCGGTATGCAAATTGCTGTCATCGAGTTTGCACGATCAGTTCTCTCCTTGCACGATGCCAACAGCACTGAATTTAAACCCGACACCAAACATCCATGCATCGTTTTCATGCCTGAGGTTCTTACATTCTCTGTCTCTTTACTCGAAATGTACTTTTGGTAAAGGGTTTAGGGTTCATCCATGCATCGAAATCTTTACATTCTATGTCTCTTTACTTGATTTTAATATATTTTCATGCTGGTGGGTTTAGGGTTCAAGAACTCATATGGGTGGCACTATGCGCTTAGGATCAAGAAAATCATACTTCAATGTCAAAGACAGCAAATCCGCAAAACTGTAAGAACCTGTTGACCTACAGTGACTTGGTTGGTTCAACTTCAACATTTTGAATGCTAAAGATTACTTAACATGTTTCTTACAGATACGGGAACAAAAGCTTTGTCGATGAGAGGCATCGCCATAGATATGAGGTATGGGTTTGTATACAAATTTACAGTTTATATGGAAAAGGTGAGTTTCTTAATATACACACACTTACACAACACTTGCAGGTGAATCCTGATATGGTTGAACGCCTTGAGAAGGCCGGTCTCTCTTTTGCTGCAAAAGATGAAACTGGCAAACGCATGGAGGTTTGTTTTAATCTTTATAACTGTTGTCTCTCTAGTAAAAATCCAAATCATTGACTAATCTTATACTGAAAATTGTAGATCATTGAACTCCCGAACCATCCTTTCTTTATTGGTGCTCAATTCCACCCTGAGTTCAAATCCAGACCCGGGAAAGCTTCTCCTCTATTTTTAGGTCCGAACCCTTTTCTTAACCAGTCTAAAAGATCCAAAACTTTAAAACAACTCAAGTCTTTAAAACAATCTTTTTCACATTCTTTTTATTGCAGGACTCATTGCAGCATCGTGTGGGGAGCTAGACACAGTCATGAATCCAGCAGCTGTTCATCAACAACTGATTAGCAACGGTCCAAAAAATGTTTTTGTCAATGGAACCTTAAAGAAATCTCCCAATGGCGTGGCTGATGTAAGATATAACAACGGCTACTGCAATGGCCTCTACACTAGATAGCTTGCATTAGCCGAGTTCTCTACCGCTTTCTCTCTCCATTAGAATTGCTTCGTCTTTCGATTTTAGTTTGGATTTTGGTTTGCTTTTCTTTATTTTCATAATGTTAGGATTTTTCCCTCTGTACATATGATCCAAAGCCTTTTTGTTCAGGTTGTGTTAGACTCTTTTTAACAGACTATGTTCTGGAAAAGACTCTAGCTTGAAACGTCTGAAAGTGGCGGTTGATTCCCCTGGTTTCTTTGTTTTTTTCTCATCGAAAGGGGATTTCATATGATCATATGTATTGGTGGAACATTTTGTATCTTGATTTGGTCTGAATGTGGAAGACGCATTTGTTAAATAAAACTCTTAGCAAGACTTTATGAAATATATAACTCTGTATTTAGTAGGTTTGGTTAGCATTTTTACAAAAGCTTTTGGTTTCGTTTCAGCTCACTCAAAAATAATAAAATTAAATGGTTTTTTTTCTTCCGGTTTTTAATCAAAATTTGAATACTTTTTGTTTAACATTTGGCAAGCAAAATTGTCATGTAAGCCTTGAATGGATGCAGATATTGGAGTAGTTTTTGATTTTTTATTTTGCAAAAATCAAATTTGTAGCCATTCAAGATTATGATTTTCTTTTTCCTCAAAACCATTCTAAGATTATGTGATAAACGTAGTTTTTTCCAACAAATTTACAGTAATATATTTTTTTTTGAAAAATCATTATCAATCTTTTAGTAATTTTTAAACACCCAACAAACACTAAGAATAAAATGAAAAGACTTTAAAAACGTTCTTAAAAAAGAGTTATAGATAAAAACCAAGTTTTCATTCAAAATTTTGCAAGAACTATTACACTAAAAATCAAAAACCAGAAAAATCATAACTAAAAAACCATGTTTCGAAAACTAATTAACAACTGCAAAACGTTAATTTGAAATTTCAGCATCACTACTAACATTTTCTTGTATATTTCTCATTCTTTTTTTTGCTCATTCTAGTTGAACTAATTTTGTGTATTACTTACAGCATTCTCCTCCCTAGGCCCCATCGTTGCTTAGTTAGGGCAACCTCAATGGGGGGTTATATTTTTGGGGCTCTTATAATTTTGAATTAATATAAGATGTACTTTTAGTTGAATAAGAACTTTGGTAAGCATAATTACAATTTTTCCTTCCAATGGTGGATTCTTATTTTGAGTCTCTTAATTAATTTATTTTTTTTAAAAAATTAAAGAAATTAAAGTAGAATATGAAATTATTGCATAGTAAATATTTGTTTATAAAATTATTGAATTTCATAAAATTTTAAACATTGAAAACATTAAAACATAAAAATAAACATGAAGCTTGTTGTTGTTGCAAAGACCGTTCTGGAATTTTCCCATGAAGCTTGTTGTTGTTCAATATTCTGCACATAAACATAATGATCCATACTTCTATTTTTGTGTATAATTCAAAGGATAAGATCATATGGTTAACTTACAAAGAGTTTAGATTCTGTAGTTGGCCAACTTCAGAGGGAATAACTCCGGAGAGCAGATTGAATGATACATCAGTGCAAGTAAAACAGCCAAAACAATTGCTCTAGCTTCCCAAGCTCAGGTGGGATAGTTCCCACCAGTTTGTTGTCGTTTAGTTGCCTGTGAAATCGGATAAACGAAACAGAAAAGATAAGTATAGGTAACGCAAAGGATAGTTCCCATGGAGATACGTAATCGAATATAAAGCATGTATTTATGTATATGCCAAGAGCTGAACATATGAAGCATACGTATATGGTTTAAATAAAGGAGACACACAAACGAGCTCATTGCCACTCAAATCCCTGTGAAAGAAAGTATCAGTTGAACACAGTCCCCAAACAAAGAAGATCAAACACACAAATGGGTGACTAGAAAGAACCAAGAAACAGAGAAATTAAAAAAAAGATGTGAAATTTGGCAGTTACCCAAGAGGAGAAACATTCCCGGAGACAGGAAAGACGACGGAGGAGCCAATCTTACTAATGACAAGTACAAATATTGTTACTCTCTGTCAAACCAAATTCCCCGCATTCATAAGCAAAGGATCAAACAAATAGTAATTTTGATACACTGGTTGAGATATTTTCCTATATCGATACTAAAGCTTTAAACTTTGACAAGAATTTTGACACTACCAAGCGACAGAAGACAAAACTAAAACACACACAGAATACACCATAGTCAACACCTTACTGAGTAAAGCACAAGTAGCTATGTTGATACCTCGATTCGATTCCACCACCGGGACCGTCCAAAACACATTTAAAATCTTCTGATGAAGCATGCATCAAAGATCTGAACAACACCATCTAATCCACCAGTAGCAAGTAACTGTCCATAAGATTGCCAAAATTAACTTGGTCAGAAAGGAATTGCTATCAAATGGCCTATATGGGATCAAAAATCAAACAGCCCTAATTTGTTTACCTAATCGCGAAATCTCCTTTGCTACGCATCACCTCCACCAATTCAATCTCCTCCGCTACGCATCACCTCCGACCCCAACCTCCTCTGATTACATCATTCGATTCCATCTTGTTCCAAAGTCGATTCGGGACTTTTATCGCGAGAGAAAGAGAGAGAGACAGAGAAGAAGAAAAAATAGATTGAACTCGATCGATGATAAATTTTTTTTGCTCTTCTATTATTTTCCTTGTCCAACAACAGTTTGACACGTAAGATTTGAGTCTGCTAAATAAGAGGCTCTCTTACCATTTTTTCTTTTAACTGATTTATTTTTTTCCCACAAAACAGCAAAAACCCCTCTTAAAACCTCCCCTTGGGGATAACCTTAGTACCAACTCTTGATTTTGGCTTTCATATTAAATTGAGCTATGCATTATTAAATTATTTGGTGAATGTTGAAATTTTAGTTATAATAGTATTTTCTATTAAATTCTTTGTTGATATTTCTGGTTGTCACTGAAATTTGAAACTACCATACTAAACCGAATTGCATACAAGCCCTTTTTTCTTTTCTGATTTTAACTTTTGCAAAACTGATAAACCACAAACCAAATTGTACAAAATCAAATGACATACAAATTTTAAGGATTTCCTGTTGCAATCCTCATCTACTATATATGACCATACAACTAAAATCACAATATACTTCACCCTATATCCAATTCACCTTTATAATAACTATAATTTTCCTAACTCAATCCAATCTATAAAATTATTCTTAATTAACCAAGTTCAATTAATTTATTTAATTACGATTTAAAGTTGTAAAATCGCGTTTATTGTCTCGCGACTAGAGTAATTTTTTCAATTCGCGTTTGTTATTTCACTCCTTATGATTCTAACGATAAATGAGAGAGAAGTGAATATACACGATGCTTTATTCGCTAACAAATCAACATATATTATCTTCTTTCTTCAGAATCAATTCTAATCTAATATGATCGTCGTTCTTGACTATCATTCTTTGGATGAATTCTCCAAATCTTCTAATACTAACAATATTTTCTCTTACATCGATTCGTTTATTCATTCTCTTTAATTTTGTTTCGAAATAAAGCAAATTTATCGAAAATAGATAAAAAAAAATATATTCAAGTTAATGTATCTAAATTAAGTTTTAATATATGAAGAGGTGCAAAAGAACGTACCTTCGTAACTGTTCGTGGCTACTTAAAAGACCAACAAAGACTCTTTAGCTCTTTTCATATCAAAACTCCGTACGTTCTCATCTTCTTCCCTCAGCAAGGTAAAAGTCCTTCGATCTTCTCTTCGAAGTTCTAAAACTAATAGGTCTCTCTATTTTTTTTTTTAATCTTTTGGTTTGTGTGTTCTCAGAGCTATGCAGGACCATCACAGAGCTATTCTGAAAGAAAAACTTGAGGCTAACCTAGGAAGAAGAATCATTTTTGCTGAGCTTGATACAGGAGGAAAAATTCTCCGATGTCCAAATTGTCACGCTCCAGTCAAAACTCATCTCGGTATACATATAACATCAAATTTTTGTTTACTTTCTCTATTGTTACATTTTTTTTTGTGTGTGTGTGTTTTTTTTCCTAACTATTTTTAATGACTACAGGACACTGGATGGCATATAAGTTTCCATGTGAAAGATGCAAAGCTAATTTATCTTTTAGAAACAGCACAGCAGAAACAGCGAGATTTTGTAATATCTCACGTCCTGTGCAAAGTACGTAGGTTCTTGAAAAAAATCAAGAAACAGACTTTTTTTTAGGTTCCTAAAATTGAATCTACGGATCTGATTTTTCTAATCTGATTTTTGTTTCATGAAAATATTATTTTAGGCAATCTTGTAATGCTTGTGTGTGGCGGGTGTCAAGCGAAAGTGATTCACCAAAGAGGTGACAAAACTGTGAAATGTTCTGACTGCCAACACATCAATATTACAACAGTAATTACTCTATTTTTCTCTTATCAATTTAAAGAATTGTTGGCAAACTTCATCAAAACTCTAATGTTTGTTATATGTTTTAGGTTGGAAGAACTTATGGGGTTCGTCCACCTAACCAAGGTCCTCCGCAATTTAGCCGGTTTGTTCGGCCTCAAGTTAACCTAATTGATTGTCCTCAAGGTAACCAGGTTGTTCCTCCTGACGTTAACCTGGTTCTTCCTCCTCACGTTAACGTGCTTCTTCCTCCTCAAGCTACTCTGCAAGCTTACTGGGTTGTACCTGTTCAAGTTAACAAGGATCTTCCTCTAGTTTACCGGCTTGTTCCTCATCAACTTAATCAGGGCCCTCCACAAGTTAACCGGGTTGCTCCTCAGCAAGTTAACCGGGTTGCTCCTCAGCAATTTAACCGGGTTGCTCCTCAGCAAGTTAACCGGGTTGCTCCTCAGCAAGTTAGCCAGGTAACTCAGCAAGTTAGCCAGGTAACTCAGCAAGTTAACCGGGTTGTTCCTCCTCGAGTTAACCCAGATCCTCTGCAAGTTTACCAGATTGCTCTTCAGCAAGTTAACCAGGTTGTTCCTCAGCAAGTTAACCGGGTTGTTCCTCCTCGAGTTTACCGCCGGAGGAACCGTGTAGCAACTGCTGAAACTGAATCAACTGCGAGTTCTCCTTTCACTGTGAGTAAAAATGTTAAACGTTATCTCTCTCTCTCTCTCTTAAAATGTACTAATAATTAGATGCTTTTACTCTTGTTGCAGCCATGGCCTGAGATCACTGTAGTTGAATACCCTGAAAATGCTGTTGCTGAATCTGTAATCATCTCTTCTACTTCTCACTGATTCATTTGTACAAACCTTTTTAGGTTACATTCTACTGTTATTTTTTGAAAACATTGTGCTCTTTTGATTGTGTTTTGTTTAGGTAAGGAATGTTGCAACCAAGAGAGTAATAGAAGTAGAAGAAGACAAGACAGAAGCAGCAGGAAGCAAGAAGACTCGTCTCTGATCAATTCAAAGTAGTGCCAAAATTTTCTGTTTATTTTTACACATTTTAGTTTTTTTAGTTCTTTCCTCAGTTAGATCAAAACTCTCTCTTGTGGAGATGTTTTGGTCTGTTTCCTGCTTTTTTATTTTTTTTTATTTTTGTAATTTGAACTAAGAATTTATTGTTAGTACCTGTTTTGATTGATTTCAAAGTTATGGTTCCAAAATATTAAGAAATATAAAATCACGGGGATGAAATATGTAATTTCTCTAAAACGAGGCGTTTGGGATTAAGGGAAAAAAAAAGGAAGAAAGAAAGAATCGGTCAAACACTTTACTTTTCCCGACGCGGAGAGAAAACAAAACCCGAAGATGACGTTTGGTTCAGCGGCGATGGCATAGAACCGTAAATAACCACACAATCTAAAAGGTAATATAAAAACTTGAGCTTCAAAGATGAGATCGTACGGTACGATGATGTTACTTAACGCAGATCTGTTATAAAAAAAGAAAAGAAAACTGTGTTGCGTTTCTCTCCTTTGGCGGGGGGGGTGTTGGTTGTCTAACTTCCTCGTGTTTTTTCTTGTCTTTCTCTGTCTCTATCTCTATTTTTTTTTTTAATGTTTTTTTTTTATTTATTTTTATCGATTCAATATTTTTATTTTTATAATTTATAAAAATATTCTATGTTTCTATAGAAAAAAAAAAAAGTAGATTCTGGTAATCAGAGAAAATCGCAAAGACACTTCTTCTCCTCATGAAATCTCGGCCGTTGGTTTGAGGTATACTCCATCTCCTTACGACCTTTCCTTTTTCTAAAATTTGTTTGTAAACTTGTTGAATAATATATATATATTTTTTTGTAATATTATTTCCTAATCCTGGTAAACTGGTGAATTAATATTATTATTTTTTTGTAAATGGATATTTATAAGTTCCTAATCCTGGTTAAGTTCGGTTTTGTTATTTTCTGAGTTCCTTCTTTTTTTTTTTATTCGTTACTAGGTCAATTAAAATCTCATTCTTAAATTTTCCCAGATTCGGGTATTTCTACTTTAACTGCGAATTCAATTTCTAATATCATTAATTTGGAAACAAAAATAAAACAAAGAAGCAAAACAAGTTTGAAAGCTTTCTCGTTTATTATAAGGTAAAACAAAAAAAACAAAAATTTGTCTGTGATTTAATATAAATATATGTGATATTTTGATGTTCTTCTTATTGTTTGATCCTATCTCTCTCTGTTTCTGTGAATTGAATTCTAGGGTTAGGGCTCTTCTTTATCTTTTCTTTATTTGGATGTAGTTTCAAGCCTTTGGATTTATATATATATATGTAATTTGTTTGATAAACATCGTTTTCTTATCTTTTTTTTTTTCTTCTTCTCAGTTTCATTGGCTCTCAATCGAAGAAAACTTTTTAGCTTATAGAATTTTGCTTTTGAGGATTGATTTTTAATTCAATATGGGCAATCTCAACGTTGTTCCATCAGATTCTGAGATCAAAGAGGTTCGGTTTCTCCATGTTTTTCATTCGTAGCTGATATCGTTTTTGTTTATTGGTTTCTTGTGAATTACTGAGATTGTAAAATTTTAGCTATTGGTGTTATTCATCATAATAGAGACAATAATTTTTTCTTTTCCCGGATCTCGTTTTGTTTACTTGATTTGGCAAGATAACTAATCAATCATAAGATGATTAGATCCCTGTGTTCTTTTCTGATTTGTTAATGTTGAATTCTATATTGGTGTTTGTTGTTTTGGTTGATCTTGTGATGGTGATCACAATTTCTAGCTCTGTTTAATTTGAATTCGTTATGCATAATCGAAACACAAATCTATGAGAATTTGGTGAAGTGATAAACTTATGTGGGGTGTTTTATTTTTTTTTTTTTAGAAGGAGGATATATCTTTGAAGAATCATAATCCAGACAAGGATAAGGACAAGGACACAAACATGGAACCACCTACTAGTCCACGTCATAGGAAGGTAAGAGAGTAGTATATGATGTAATCTGATGCAAACCAAAAAAAATCTTGTTGACAACTTTGATCTTACATAATGTTTTTTTTTTTTGTATATGTTAAAGGTTGATGCTAGATGGTTACCAGCTGAAGCGCAGAGGCCGATCATCGATGAAGCTCCGGTGTTCAACCCATCGTTAGAGGTACTTTAACTTCTTGTTTCTGTGAAATTGATTGAGATTTTTGAAGTTTTTTTGTTGATGTTTTGAGTTCTTGATCATTAGGAGTTTGAAGATACACTTGCTTATATAGAAAAGATACGTCCACAAGCAGAACCGTTTGGTATCTGTCGAATCATCCCACCATCGACATGGAAACCACCTTGCCGGCTTAAGGAGAAGAGTATATGGGAGAATATAAAGTTTCCTACCCGGATTCAGACGGTGGACCTTCTTCAGAACCGAGAGCCGATGAAAAAGAAACCGAAGAGTAGAAAACGGAAAAGGAGAAGAAACTCTAGAATGGGTTCGTCAAAGAGACGATCTGGTTCCTCTCCTTCTGAATCGACTTCATCTCCCGAGGCTGAGGAGAAGTTTGGTTTCAACTCTGGTTCAGACTTCACTCTTGATGAGTTTGAGAAATATGCTCTGCATTTTAAAGACTCCTACTTCGAAAAGAAAGACTCTGGTGGTGATATAGTAAAGTGGACTCCGTCTGTGGATGACATAGAAGGCGAGTACTGGCGTATAATCGAACAACCAACAGATGAAGTGGAGGTAAAGAAACAGACCCTTTTATCAATACAACACATACATATATAAAAATACTAAATACAATTTTGTATTTCAGGTATACTATGGTGCTGACTTGGAGAATGGGGTACTTGGAAGCGGGTTTTATAAAAGAACAGAACAGTTAACCGGTAGCGAGATGGATCAGTACACAGTTTCTGGATGGAACTTGAATAACTTACCGCGTCTCCCTGGCTCTGTACTCTCTTTTGAGGATTGTGATATCTCTGGAGTTCTAGTTCCATGGCTCTATGTGGGAATGTGTTTTTCATCTTTTTGTTGGGTAAGCACACTTTCACACTTTTGATTCGTTATAAAATTTTCTTCTCTTATGTGTGGATCGTTGATATTTTCTGTGTGATTGAACAGCATGTGGAGGACCATCATTTATATTCACTAAACTATCATCACTTTGGGGAGCCAAAAGTATGGTATGGTGTACCAGGAAGCAATGCAACCGCTCTCGAGAAGGCGATGAGAAAACACCTACCTGACCTGTTTGATGAACAGCCTGATCTACTTCATGGCCTGGTTAGGAAGCAAAACATCTAACTCGGTTTTATACTTTGTTCCTGGTTAGCCTTCACCATGTCATGTTTAGAGACTAACTCTTCGTTTTTTTACTGGATTCAGGTTACTCAGTTTTCTCCTTCAATTCTGAAAGATGAAGGAGTCCAAGCTTACAGGGTGGTTCAGAATGCAGGGGAGTATGTACTGACATTCCCGAGGGCGTATCATGCTGGATTCAACTGCGGTTTCAACTGCGCAGAAGCGGTTAATGTGGCTCCTGTTGATTGGTTGGCTCATGGACAGAACGCTGTGGAACTATACAGTAAAGAGACAAGAAAGACTTCTCTGTCTCACGACAAACTTCTTCTTGGAGCAGCTTATGAAGCGGTTAAGGCTCTTTGGGAACTCTCAGCTTCTGAGGAAAAGGAAAATACAACCAACTTGCGATGGAAGAGTTTCTGTGGGAAGAACGGAACACTTACCAACGCGATACAGGTAATGAAAAAGGATCACTACTCGAGTCATGATACTGAATATGGTTTGAACTTTCTAATGCTTACTTGGTTCATTTGTTTTGAAATTGTTGACAGGCTCGGTTACAGATGGAAGAAGAAAGAATTGCAGCTCTTGGAAGGGACTCTTCGAGCTTGATGAAGATGGAGAAGGACTTCGATTCAAACTGCGAAAGGGAATGCTTCTCATGCTTTTATGATCTGCATCTGGCAGCTTCTGGCTGCAAGTGCTCTCCTGATGAATACGCGTGCCTTAAACACGCAGATGATCTTTGTTCATGCGATGAGAAAGATGACTTTATCCTTCTCCGGTACACAATGGATGAGTTAAGCTCATTGGTCAGAGCATTGGAAGGGGAATCAGATGATTTAAAGATATGGGCTTCCAAGGTCTTAGGCATTGAACACAGTGATGAAGATCAGACAAAGACTAGTTCAGTTGTAAGTAAGGAGAAGAAGCTAAAGGAAGGTTCGTTTGATCTGAACATTGACTTAGAGTTGGATTGTCAGGGAGACCTTAAAGAAGAAGAAGTCAGCACCAGTGGCGGCGAGTTAACCTCCTCAGAGAATCTTGGTGTATCGGTCGAGCCTATAAAGCTTGGGTGCTTGATTTTTGGAAAGCTTTGGTGCAATAAGCATGCTATATTCCCAAACGGTACAATCTTTGAGAAACCTTTTCTTTAATGTTACTTAACCAGAAGCTTGCTCACAAAGGTTGTTAAGATGTTTTTACTACTTTTACAGAATTCAGGAGTCGTGTCAAGTTCTACAATGTGCTTGATCCAACAAGAGTGAGCAATTATATCTCTGAGGTTTTGGATGGACGACTCATGGGTCCATTGTTCAAAGTAAAGCCTTTCCCAACAACAATACATTTCTATTTGATAAAACTGAATCATGAAAAGTAATGCTAACACGAGACTTTTCTTGCTTGCTCAGGTTACTCTGGAAGAATCTTCAGACGTGAGCTTCTACAATGTCTCAGCTCAAAAATGTTGGGAAATGGTGTTGCAGAGAGTTAAAGATACATCCACTAGTCTTGGTCTTCCTAGTTTACCGCAGTTGGAGAATATCAATGGGCTTCAAATGTTTGGTTTCCTCTCACCCTCTATTGTTCAGGTAACAAATTCAAATTCAAAGCCTTGTTCTACATTCGAATCCTATCGATCTTTACTCTTTACACAACTTGCAATCCTTCTCTACAGGCCATTGAAGTTCTTGACCCAAACCATCAACTCGTTGAGTACTGGAACCACAAGAACCAAGCCTCATCAGACTCAAAAGATCACTTCATGTCATCAAACTGTTCCGTGAGTTTAACCAAAGGAAAACTTTTTGGAGTAGATTTGATGTAACTCAAGAAGCCAACAAGACAGGTCCAACTCCAAGAGGACGACAACAACAATGACATCTTTTTGATAGATAGAATAAATTGATTTCTGATTATATTTTTTTTTTTTTGGTTTTGGGAGCATTTTATTCATAATCTTTTGTTCTTTTTATCGTGAACAATAATAATCTTAACCTTAGCGTTAGAAGTGTAAACTAGAAAGTTCGATTCTTTCGCTAATGCGGAAACTCATACAATAAAATAGGAAAATTCTTCTTTAAATTCAAGAAAATTCCTATTTCTCAATGTGACAAAACTTCACATAATGTACAGAGTTTCGCAAAATCTTAAAAAGACTAAAACTTTAGTCTAAAAAAAACTTGAAAACAACCAAAAAGAAATATTTTTTTCCCGCCGTCAGTTGAATCTTGACGGTTAATACGCCGGAAAACGTCACCGGAACATAGAGTCAGAACAAAGCCAGAGCCACCAATGGAGCCAAGAAAGAGCCAGTTGATGAGTAATGTGCAGTGAACAACGAAACGGAGGTTTGATTGGTATCATCACCGTCACCATTATCGTCGTTACCACCAAGAGGTCCAAAACCACCATGCTGATGACGACGGCGGCGACGAGAACGTCGACGAGGACGGAGACTATCAGCAAAAGCAGTATCACCGTTACCTAAATTGCCGTAACGTGAGAAATCAAGCGTGGAAGCAACCCCGTGAAGAGCGATAGAAGAAGAGATGAAAAGATCCGGTTCAGTGACAAGAACGCCGTCGAGGGTGTAACAGGAAACAGAGTTGTTAGTGACGACGATTGAGTTTCCGGGGAGAAGAGTGGGAAGACGAGAGAGTGGTTTCAAGAGACGGAGATCACTGAACGAGAGACGTTGAGGTACGATGTGGTAAGCGACGGAGAGACGAAGTGGGTTATTAGCATTGTCTCCGGTGGAGGAGGAAACAGAGGAGGAGACGTCGGCGGAGTCGAAATCGCTTGGGATGAAAAAAGTGGCGGAGAGAGGGATACCGAACTGATCGTCGACGGAGGAGAGGAAATCGGCGGCCCAGTCACGGAAATCTCCGGCTCCGATCATTGCTTCGATGATTCTGTCGGCGTGTTGGTGATCTTGCGACGTGAGATACGGAGGAGGAGAAGCGGAGGAGGTGAGGAATGAGACGGCGGTGATGAGGATGATGAGGAGGAGATGGCTTGAGGTGGCCATCGGAGAATTAAAACGGCGGGAGAAGTTGTAACAGAAACAGAGAGAATCTTTTTTTGAGTTCGTTAGGATTATGTAAACAATGAAAGAACTGACCTCTTCTTTTATAAATCGTAATGGTTGTGGAGAGGAAGGATGAGTTAAACCGGTTTGGTTTAGGGGATGGTTTTAGTAATTAACCGAGATTTTTGATTGTATAGAATAAATAATAGAACTGTGAAATTGATCGGTTTCGGTTTCGACTTTCGGGCAAAGAGTCAAAACCAAAATGTTTACCGGTGATGATGATGGGCTAACTACTTTTTTAATCATAAATAGTTAAAAGATAAGTGGTTTTTCTAATACATGTGAAAATTTTGAATTAGATCACAAAAATACTAAAAAAATATAATAATATGTCAGTTTAGTATTAAAACTTAGATTTGCTATATAAATTACATGAAATATTGTCAATTTCAACATACACTCGAATAATGTTAAGTCGAAATTGCCAGATTTTTCGAATATGGAAACCGACAATAGCTATCAAAGTCAATAAAATGTATCATTACCTTAACTTGTTAATGTAAAAATTCGGTAATTTATGGAAAGTTTATGGATTCTCCCTTGTCTACAAAAGATTTAACGATGCCTATTGTACAAATCTTTTTTTATCTATTGAGTTTCAGTTTAGGGGTTTTCTTCTTCTTTTCACCAAGCTTCCTTCATAATGGCGGACCCAAACCAATCCGTCCGGGTACTTCTTAATCTCTCAATTGTCTCAATCTATCTATATTAGATCTATCTATCACTCTCTTTCTCTTCTGTTGCTAATGATTAGCTGTGTAAATTTTGCAGACTTGCATACTAAAAGTCGATCTAAAGTGTTGCACCGGTTGCCAAAAAAAAGCAGGCATCAAGTTGAAGAGTATCTCTGGTAATAAGAAAAAGTCCAACTTACTTTGAAGTGCTTCTTGACTCACATATATAAGTCTTATAACATGAGCTAGATAATTCTTAGTACTTAGTTTTCAATGAAAACAGGTGTAAACGAAGTGGAGTACAACAGCAAAAAAGGACTCATGACAGTCACAGGTAACGTTGAACCTATGGCTCTGGTTCGTAAACTTAATAAATGTGGCAAAAAAACAGAGCTCTTCTCAGTTAAGTACCAGATTGAAGATGATGATCTAAAGAGCGACGATGAAGATGGCACTTCTTCTTCTTCTTCTTCTTCTTCTTCTTCTTCTTCTGACTCTGCTAGTTCATATTATGATCCTAAACCCATGGAACGTGAATTGCTAGAGAAGATGAAGCAGAAGAACAAGAGAGGGCTACGAAAAAAACTTTCTTTTCTATTGTGTTTGACCAGTAAATCAAAGGTTGTACAGCCTTTACCGATGCGAAACCGAAACTGGCATGTCCCATCAAAGTTTCAGAATGGTCCTCCGCAGTTGTGGCCTCCGAAACCGTTGATGTCCTATCCACAAACCATGCAACCACAACAACCACAAGTTCCAAAGAAGCAGTGAAGGTACCAGAGAAGGTCTACCTTGAAGTTCAGGGCTTTACTCAACCGGGTCTCTTTTAACTATACTATTTTGTGTTAGGAGACATTCACAAGATAATATCATTTTTAACATTTTCTTCCTTACAAAAGATAATTTATGAGAGTATTGGGATCAATGTGCGGACACTGTATGATAGAGAAACAATGTGACACTGTCTGCTAACAAGTCGAACCAGGTCAAAATGCCGAAATAAGTACGTTTCATATATGCTTTTTCTTTGTCGTCGTAATACGAACGAGTGGTAATGCATATGTGATGCCAACAAAAAAAATTTCTACTCTCTAGACTCATCGAAGACCCTAAAAAGGTAAAATAAGAACTATATTTGTCTGCATATTATATAAATCTTTTGTTGATGCATGATACAGTTGTGATGACTAGACCAAACAAATACAAACAACAAAGGATCATACATATCAGTATATGTCGATCATTTTCTCGTGTATTTTTTTTCCGTTTCTTTCTGTTCAAACGTCATCACAAGCTTATTCGTATCTCTAGCGACATCGGTCGCTTGATCAGCACTTCATCCAGGTGATGAAGCTACCGAGACTCTCGAGCCTGTTAGTGTCAATGCACTCGATTCTTATGAATCTTTCCTACGCAAAAACTTTGGAACATATGTTTTTTGAGACACGTCCTGCGACCATTCCATGTGATTCTGCTTTCTAGACACTCCTTTCTAACTCTGAGTCTTACAACTGCGTGACACACAAATGATATGTACATGAATAGGAAGGACACATGTGCTTACGTATTGAGAGTGAACTTAGCAGAGATCCCAACAAGTATTTGTAAAGATTCTACTATCAAATAAGTCCTGATCAGAGAGTGAACTTAAAAAAAACACCACTCAGCTGCGTCTATACTCTAGGGAAGAATGTTTTGATTGCAAAACGTAAAATGTTCCAATTAATCTAACAGTTAAAAGAAAAACAGAACAAAAAGAAGAATAAGACATTTATAAATTTTGAGCAAGGATTCTGTACCCATCATAAAAATTAATCACTATAGAGTAGACTATGGGTTTAGAAAAAAATAAATTTTGAGCAAATCCGATTGTATCAAACCAATTAGTTTGGTACATAAAAATCAACACATATATGTTGAGTAGGAAAAAACAAAGAGGGTCATATCCGTGAATTAAAAATGTTTACAAAAACCTAATATTTTCAACATGTTCTGGTGATATATAGACGTTACATACATCTTTTCCAATTCCATAACAGTGCCTAAAACTTTCATCATCAGCAATTCCTTCAAGCCTAACTCTTCTAATGTTGCTTGTTTCTACATGATAGTAGAAAATTTAGAAGGGTTGAAGATGGTAGCGTGACAAGATTTTTGGGGCTAGAATGATCTCCCCAACCTTGTTAGTGCCTGGAAAAGACAACTGAAAACCCCCAACATAATCCCACAGAGAAAATGGAATCTCACATGTTTGCTTTGACCATTCGTGTTTCTCCATGTCTTCTAACACCTACAAATCAAAACTATGGAAACAAGCCAAAGGGTATCTTACGATGGAAGCTAATTTCCCTTTGTATTCCATCAAAATCGAATCATTCCACCATCCTACGACATCCCTAGGTGCTTTGATAAAATTTATCTTCTCTGATAAAACATCAAAACAAACGATCACTGGATTCATATTTACTTTTGGAGTCCAACCACCATAATACACAACCCCGTTGATGCATACTTTCATAGTTAGAGGGGAATAAGGTGGAACATTGTTGTTACCTCTGATTTGCTTCCATGAATATTTGTTTTTATCACCTTTTAGAGTTAGCACCAAGTGCTCTACACTATCATTATTAGGTATGCGAGAAGAAATGAGTGACAAAGCTTTGAACTGATCATCCACCGGATCGTACCCTAAACATGTGCCTCTCATATCAGGAGCCGGGCGTGAGGGTAAGCTTGGTAAGACAATGACTTGTCTGGTGCTAGGGTTACATACCATGAACCCACCTACAAGTGAACAGCCCATAAAGCCACGGACGGAAACACACCCTGACGCAGGGTTGCTAGAAACGCTTAAACATGGTATTGTCATACGGTGATTGGTTACTAAAAAAGAAGATTCATGTCCCTCGTGTGAAGACGAGAAGAAGAACAAGCGCTTCTCCTCACGCTTGGCGAATATACCGTTGGTGAAAGCGACTATAAACCGTGGTCGTGTCGAGGAGATTGAGTAGAAGGTATCGATGAACCCTTGGCTACGGATAATGGACGACCACGACTTAGAAACGGATTTGAACTTCATAAGAGACTTGGCTGGCAACCTGGTGAGAATCTCCACTGTTAGATCAAGAGGGATATGATCTATCTCCTTGCGTTGTTTCATGGCCCTAGAATCTTCTACTTGTTTTGTTTTGTAAATTGTAAAGAGGAGATCAGAGGGAATTATAAAGACACAACATAAGTAACTCCAACTTGCTCTCTGTTTCACCAGAATTCTCAGCTTAATAGGCTTTACTTGGTCCAAGCCCAAACCGAGTGGGAAGCCCAAACGGTCATATCTCTTGTAGCTTGCTTGTGATTCAGGCTTTCTCTTCACATCATCACTGTTGCCATAGTTGTGCTCGGATTAGGTTGCAAACTCAAATCCATGCACTTAAGATTAGGGTTGCAGAACACTGAGAAACGTCAATGACTAACATTTATGTAGTTGTTAAATCTTCTACCTCAATAATTACTCTTTTCCGGGATCTGATTTTAGGAAAGACCTATTACTTGGAAGAAGAAAAAAAAACTCACTAATGCAATCTCATATAGCACACATTCATCTCTTCTTTTATTGTTGAGTGGGACAACCATATTCCATAGAGAAACAATAGAAATGATACACATACAGAATTTTGAAAAACAAAACTCGAGTTTCAGAGAATCTTGAAAGAATAGTTTCGGGTACCTAAAAAAAAAGAGATATACCAGACTGATACTCCGGAACAGGTGTGCCGGAATGTTGTACAACCAAAGAAGAACCATCCAGTGAGAAATTAGCAAAGCTCGTGAGAATCTTGAAAGGAATACTGAGATCATGGTGCATCAATCTCCATGTTGTCCACAGATAGAAGTTCTTGGAAATAATGCATCATTTCCTCTAACGCATCATTGTCTTCAGCTGCATCTGATATCGCATTGTCCACCGGTTCTTCCATAATTTCTTCAATGTCCCTCATTGGCTGATCTTCAGCTACACCATCACCAAAGGTGCCCATAAGAGGTTGAGATTCATCAAACGGTTGAGCTAGAGTCGAATCATCTCCAGGGTTATAAACCATATGACTCACAACCACAAGAGATTGTTGAGAAGGGAGGCGGTATTCGTACTGATGCCATCCACAGTGCCTGTTTTGCTTGTCTATGAAAATCATCTTTTGCTTTTCCCCGATCGTCTGACCTTCCTCAAGAATCGCAGTGGTCTTTCTGTGCACCCATCTCCCGTTTTTGTTCCCTGTGCCGACAGTTCGCTGATCCTTTGCATTTCCTTGTTACGAAGTACCAGTATTCTCCTTGGTGAAAGTAGTCGTTCGGGTTAGGGTCGAGCAAATCAGGATGCTTTTCATACACGTCTAGGTCTTGGATGAGACAGCTATAAATCCTAGCATCGTTGATCTCCGGTTCTAGAAATTCTCTTATCACCTCATTGTCTTTGGGACAGAATCGAACACATTTTGGTAAAACAAGAATACCTCTGGCTCTACGAACTAGTTTGCTGAGACTGTGCTATTGAAACGAAAGCTAAGAAGACGAGAGGCCAAGGACGAAGACTATCGGCTAAAGCAGTACCGCCGTAGAGTGAGGAGTTAAGCGACGGAGATTGTTGAAAGAGAGACGTTTGAAGAACGATGTGGTAAGTGAGGGGAATTAGCGCCGCCGTTGGAAGAAGATACGTCGTCGAGTATCTCCGCCGTTGGAAAGAAGCTACGTCGTCGAGTAGTGCCGCCGTTGGCAAGAAGATAGGTCGTTGGAGTGCGAAATCCCGAGTTGTTCGACGACGGCGGATATGATTCTGTTGCGTGATGTGACGGAGGAGATGCGGCGCAAGATACTCCGGTGGCGGATTTAAGGAGGAGAAGAAGAGATGATCATCGGAGAATCAACTCGGCGATGAAGTTGTAACAGAGAGAAGTGAATCGATCTTGGAGTCTGTTAAAGTTCGTTACGAGCTACAGTAATTCAATTATATATATACCTGCTTAAATCATGATGGGTCGTATCGGTTTGGTTAAAGCAAACCGGTCAAACATATATATATTTTGATTAATTAAAAAGCTTTTTAATTATGGTTTGCTAAATTGGTTCAGAAATAATTAAGAATATGAATGAGATCAATACCGGGATTATTTGTTTTACCACCCGAAAACAAATTATTAGTTTTTGGGTGGGATTTTTATCATCTCCTTGCTATGAGTTTTTTTTACTTATTGAGTTGAGTGAATTATTATGATAACAATGCATTACTTTTTTTTTGAGAAATACCAGCATACATAGTAAAAATCTACTAAAAGATACTATTATTGTACCACAATGATATGAATGAAAACTTAAGTTTAAAAAAATCTTCACAAATTCCCGCATATGAATGTTATTATAAAAATATTGTATGTAATATTACGAAGGGGATGGAGTCAACAATTTTACTTTGAACTCTGATGACAGAAAAAAATAAAGATTCATGTACTTTGGTTTATGCCTATCAAAACACAGAATTGCTCTGATTGTTCTTGTGTATTTCATTAATTGGGTTTAGTATAATATATAGGCTAGCAATTGCTTGAGCCCTAAGAAAGCGATAAGATCAAATCTAACAAATATTAGTAATCCTAATCCACTTAATATTTGTGTATATCGTTTCCTATTACTCCCTCTCAAGATGGCGAGTGGAGATCCCGAACTCCCATCTTGCCAAGTAGATAGATGAACTGTGCCCGTCCTAACGCTTTTGTCAAGAAGCCGGCCACTTGTTTTTTAGTAGAGACAGACACTGGAGTAAGGACACCAAATTGAAATGCATCACGGATGATATGACAGATTGACAGTCATTCTCGATGTGCTTCGTACGTTCGTGATAAACTGGATTCTTTAAAATCTTGATGGCTGATTTATTGTCACAATAAAGAAACAGGTTCCATATGACGAATGTGAAAGACAGGAAGCAACTCCATGAGCCACTGAATCTCGGAGTAGGTGAAAGACATCGCCCTGTATTCAGCTTCAGCAGAGGAACGAGAGACAGTCTTCTGTTTCTTAGTTTTCCAGGACACTGGAGAATCTCCCAAAAGGACAACATAACCACTGATAGAGCGCCTAGTGAGTGGACACGCCGAGTAAGCTGCATCACAATAAGCATTAACATGAAGATCCTTATTGGAACTGAGAAAAATGCCCTGGCCAAGAGTACCCTTAAGGTACTTGACAACACGAACCACAACAAACCAATGTCGTGCACGAGGTTTAGCAAGGAACTGAGCAAGTAGATGAACAGCATAACTCAAATCTGGACGAGTAACAGATAAATAAACGAGGCGACCCACCAGACAGTGATAACGAGACGGATTTGCAAACAAGGGACCTTTGTCACGAGCGAGATTATGATTTTGTTCCAACGGAGTATCATAGGGACAACAACCAGTCAGACCACACTCAGTAACAATATCCAAGGCGTATTTCCGTTGACAAACATAAATTCCATCGTTGTTGCGGGAGATTTCCAATCCAAGAAAATACTTTAGCACCCCGAGATCCTTCATAAGGAAACAGTCACTGAGATATGCCTTAAATTTCACGATAAGAGCAGAATCATTTCCACCAATAATCAAATCATCGACATAGACAAGCACATAGAGACGCGACGAACCATGATGATAAGAGAACAAAGAATAGTCCTTTTTATTTTGAACAAAACCAAACTTGAGCAAAGAATCAGAAATTTTGGCAAACCAACAGCGCGGAGCCTGCTTGAGTCCATAAAGAGATTTACGCAGACGACAAACTTTGTTTGGATCACTAGAAGTATACCCAGGAGGAAGTTTCATATAAACCTCTTCCTTGAGATCACCATGAAGGAAGGCATTATTAACATCCATTTGATATAATTCCCAGTTGTTAGCAGCAACACACTTGAGGAAGACACGCATAGTAGTCATCTTGACAACCGGAGCAAAGGTTTCGTCGTAGTCGGAGCCTTCTCTTTGTCGATTTCCACAGACAACCAAACGGGATTTGTGTCGTTCTAAGGTGCCATCAGATCACAATTTTACCTTTAATAACCCATTTGCAATCAATAGCACGTTTACCAGGAGGTAAATCCATCACATCCCACGTTCGAAGTTGTTCCAAAGCAGTAATCTCAGCCTTGGAAGACAAACGCCAATGCTCATGTTTCATCGCTTCTTTAAAAGTTCAGGGTTCTATATAGAGATCAATAACAGCCAAAAAAGCTTTCTGCGAAGCAGAGAATCTATCAAGAATCATAAAGGCTGACAAAGGATAGAGACACTTACTTGAAGACTTTGATATAGTAGGAGAAACGCAGGGAGGAGGTTTATCATTGACGATGGCTGTGTTGGTGACATACGGTTCAAGATGGGTGGACGGTCGTTTTACACGATGTCCACGACCAAGGGCTTCGTCTGCAACAGCTAGTGGTGCTTGTTGGTCGGGGACAATATCAAGCAAAGACGGTTCTGGATCAGGTAATACCGACGGTGTCGGATCAGGCAATACCGACGGTTGAGGTGGCAGTGAAGGAAGAGAAGGAAAAGTAGACTCCCCCTCAAGCATAGCGTCCTCCGTAGGAACATCAACAAGACACGGCTCAGGAGAAGACACCGTAGTGTTTTCACGGCCAAACGTATCACTAGGCGGAGAAGAGTGTGAGACCTCAAACAGAAAAACATTCTCGTAGAACTGAACATCCCGAGAAACAAAGACAACATGTGTCTTGAGATCAAGAACAAGTCAGCCCTTTTTACCAAAAGGGTAACCAAGAAATACACAACGAGAGCTCCGTTCGGCAAACTTATCCCCGACTTTAGGTGTCCGAGTTGCATAGCAGAGACAGCCAAAAATGCGAAAAAGTAGAGTAATCAGGAGGTCGTTGGTAAAAACTTCATACGGAGACTTGCCATTAAGAAGCAGAGAAGGCGTCCGATTGATGAGGAAACACGCAGCCTGAATACTTTCTCCCCAATACTTGATAGGAAGATGTGATTGGAATAACAGAGCTCGTGCAATGTTGAGTATATGTCTATGTTTTCTCTCTACCCGTTCATTTTGTTGTGGTGTATTAGCGCATGAAGTGTGATGAGTTATACCATGTTCTGTGAAATACGAACAAGGGTAAGAACTCAGTGCCTTTATCCGAACGAACTGTCTTAACCTCCTTTCCGAATTGTCGTTCAACCCATGAGACAAAATTCTTAACCACATTGGTGACTGCAGATTTCTCACGCAACAAATGTGTCCACACCGCACGAGAAAATTCATCAACAATGGTGAGGAAGTATGTAGAACCGCAAGTAGATTTCGTTTGATACGGACCCCAAACATCACTGTGAATCAAACTAAGTAAATCATCGGCTTTATTAGAACTTTCAGAAAACGAGAAACGAGTATGTTTTGCTCGACAACAAATATCACAACGCTTCTAAATCACTAACACCAGTAGAAAAATTGCTAAAACCCGATAGTAAAGTGAGAACTTGAAACGAAGGATGCCCCATTCGCTTTTGCCACAAGTCACGATCATCTAGCTTCCCAATCCGGCATGCTTGAGGAATAACAGCACCAACAAGATGATAAACCCCGTCCCGTGCTTCAGCCGCACCAATCAAAGTCCTTGAAGTATGGCCCTAAATCAAACAAAAATCTTTTGTAAATATCACAGAGCTAGCAATGCCATCGAGTAATTGAGAGACTGAGATTAGAGTAATATGAAGTTCAGGAGCGTAGAGCACTCTTCGGAGAATCATCTTGCCACCAAGGTTTAAGGTGCCTTGACGTGTAGCCCAAGTTAGACCATTATTCGGCAATTTTATAGGATACGCAGCAATGGAAGTAAGCTCACTTAGCAAGTTAATGTCACCAGTCATATGATGACTAGCACCGGAGTCGATGACCAAATCATAACAACTATGCGTACCATAAAGAATGAGTTTATCAGTCTTACCAGAGAGTTTCACCAGATGATTCCTTTTTACTCTCAAGGAAACTTGCCAGCGAGGTCCATTGAGCCAGTGTCAGAGATGGGATGCCAGCAGGAGGTGTTGTGGTGACTTGATTAGCAACCGCTTGGGAACCACGTCCTTTGTCTCGACCGCATGATGAGTTCTTCCCACGACTAGAACCAACACCGGGTCCTTTGTTGGAAGATGTTTGATCAGGCCACCAGTCGGGATAACCAACAAGCTTAAAACACTGTTGTTTTTCATGGCCAACACCCCCACAGTGAGTGCACAAAAGAGACTGTTTGGAGACATTAACCGATAAGCCGATCGCTGTAGTGGACATCTCGTCTTCCTTTGTCACTGTAAGGTGGCGTTCTTCTTGTATAATTTGCGAGTACACTTGCCCTATGTTGAGGTCAGGTAAGCGTGCTAGCAAATTCGAACGAGTAGTTTCAAACTTTCGAGCATCTAATCCCATCAGGAATTGATGAATGCGAATCGCTTCTTGTTTCTTGTTAAACTTCACCATCGAAGTATAGGTTAATTTCTTGCAACAGCAGGAAAAACCACTGTCAAAAGTAGCAAGGTCATCCCACAGCATCTTCAACTTGCCATAGTATTCTTCCACGGATTGTCCGTCTTGTTTGGTCTTGCGTATATCCTCATGAAGTTGATGTTCACGAGTCCCATCATTCACCGAGAATCGTGTTTTGATGTTCTCCCACATGACATAAACATCATCAACAATAGAGATAGATGAACGCAATTTTTTGTCTATACTCACCATGATCGAGCCGATGATCAATGAATTCGCCATATCTCACCGTTCTGCATCCTTGCTACCATCTGCAGGTCGCTGCAAGGTTCCATTGATGAAACCCAGTTTTCTTTTTGTATGGAGAGCGTTCATCATGAGCTTCGACCATCGCTCATAGTTCTCTCCATTCAATAACACTGCGGTTAAAATCTGACCGCTGTGTTCACCGGGTTGAATCAGGTAAGGTGAAATCAACACCGGTTCTTTCTTTGCATCATCTCCTGACATGTTCGTCAAGGTTCAGAAGTACTCTGTTTTTTTTTTTTCCCGAGAGCAAAACTGTGTTCTGTTTGTTTTTTTATTTTATTTTAGCACAAGCCAAAGGTAGGCTCTGATACCATGTCAAAACAGAGAATTGCTCTGATTCTTCTTGTGTATTTCATTAATCGGGTTTAGTACAATATATAAACTAGCAATTGCTTGAGCCCCAAGAAAGAGATAAGATCAAATCTAACAAATATTAGTAACTAGTAATGTTAGTAACAAATATTCGTAACAGGCTCTACTTCGTTGTTCACCAACATTTTATCAACCATTGTTGTGACACCTTCACTGTCATCGTCATTGTTTTCTTCTCCATGCCCCTCTGTTTCTTCAGATTCTACTCTTCCAAAGTTGCCAAAATCTCCAAAACTCATCGTAATCATAGAGTCACTACCAATCTCCTTGCTATTCCACTTCCAACTTGTATTCTCATCAAATATCACATCTCTACTGACAACAATTCTTTGTTTCGTTGAATCAAACAGACTATAATCTATAGAACCTGGTTCTGTACCAAGATGTACTAAAGCTCTTGATCGATCATCAATTTTTTCAAGTGTTGAGACTTTGTTTTGGCATACCCAATACACCCGAAAACTCTGAGATATTCCAGGTTTGGCTTTCTTTTCTTGTAAACTTCATAAGGTGTCTCTGCAACTAAAGTCTTTGTTGTTGTTCTATTGATAAGATAGGTTGCTTGTCTCACTGCCTCTCCCCACAACAGATTTGGTACCTTCATGTGCTTGAGAATACTTCTAGTCATCTCCAGCAAAGTCCTATTTCTTCTTTCCACAACACCATTTTGTTGTGGAGAGTAAGGTGCAGTCAAGTGTCTTTGTATGCCTGAATTTTCACAAAACTTGTTAAACTCATCAGATACGAACTCACCTCCTCGGTCTATTTTCAGAATTCTAATTGTTGTATCTGATTCATTCTCAACTACCGTCTTGAACCTCTTGAACCTCTCAAACGCCTCACTTTTTTCCTTCAGAAGAATTGTCCACATGTAACGAGAGTGATCGTCAATGAGGACAAATATGTATCGATTTCCAGCAGTTGTAGGAGGGGTAATGAGACCACAGAGGTCTCCATGTACGAGTTTTAGCACACGAGAGGCACGAAACATAGTTACTTTTGGGAACACTTGCCGTGTCTGCTTTCCAAGTAAGCATGAAAAGCATACTTCTTTGTCAACAACCATATCAGGTATACCTGTAACCATTCGTTTGCGTATCATGGTCTTCATATTCTCATTCCCAATATGTCCAAGTCTAGCATGCGATCTCGAAGAATCACCAGTAGTCATTAGTTGCAGGCATCAAGTGCTTTCTACCTCCATAACCACCTTGTACAAGCGATTTTTAGATCTGTTTTCCCTCACCAACAGTCTTCCATCTCGATCATGTAGAGTTAGGTAGTCCTTCCTCATTCTAACATCACATCCAGACTCTGTAGCTTGTCCTAGGCTTATTATATTACTTCGTAGCTCTGGTATGAAGTAGACACTACTCAAGACTTTCTTTTCTCCGTTCGCACATACAAAAAGTATAGACCATTTTCATTTAATATCAATCCTTGAATCATCACCAAACCTAACCTTTCCTGTGACCGTCTCACCAATTTTGAAGAAATAACTAAGGTTCCCGCTCATGTGATTGCTAGCCCCATTATCCAAATACCAGATATTGTCTTCAGCCGCATGCTTCTCAAACTTATCCGGTCTCACCTTTTGTTCGTTTAGATATACTACTTCATGCATCATCAACTCATCAGCCTCCTGAGTCTCTTCATCATCATTCTCATGAGTTTCTTGTAGCTTGAGCAGTCTATCCGGGCAATTTTATGCGTAGTGTCCTGTTTTGTAACACCTATAACAAACTATCTTAGTTTTATCTCGTCTGTAGGTACCACCTTGTTGATTGCCAAAACGTCCACCGCGTCCTCTTTCTCAGCCATAAAACCTGCCACCACCTTGTCCTCTTCCTCTGTAATTCCCCTGATATGTTTGTAAGTCCATATTTGTGTATAGAAGTTTCCCTTGATCTTCATCTTGCTGTTCTTCCTCATAACAGATTCTTTCTTCATACGCCTTTAATCTTCCTACAATATCTTCAAAACTTGTTGTGGGTAGATCAAGAACTTGCTCCAGGGAAGCAATAATGTGTATATAACGCTTTCGTGGTAAGCTCTTCAAGAATTTTTTTGACAAGTTAGGTTCTTCAATGTCTTCTCCTAAAACTGCAGATTTTGTGGATATCTCAGACAGCTTGCCAACAAAATCATCAATTTTGTCACTTTCTTTCATCTTCAAACGATCAAAATTAGCCATTAGGGTCTGCAACCGTGCTTCGCGTACCCTGTCTGCTCCCATGTGTCTTGATTTTATCGCTTCCCATACAGCTTTGGCAGTGTCAAGTTTTCCTATTTGGAGGATCAATGATTCAGGTATGGATTGGAACAGAAGACCTCTCGCCGTATCATTTTTGTCTTCGTTGTCTGAACCAGGTTCAATGGACTCCTCAGAGTAACTTCCATACGCATAGACCAGACTGTAAAATTGAGCATTGGACATTGGATGGAAGAGGAGCCGCTTTCTCTTGTTGGGTTTGAGACTGCAACAATCGAACCTGCAGTTTCTTCTTTTTCTCCCATGGTTTAGTTTGTAAGTATGATATTCTCTGTTCTTAAACTCGTGTTTGTGTGAAAAGAAAAAAACTTAATTTGATGAATAGTTTTCTTCTTAACTCAAGGGTTGCTAGATTGAAGGATTCAATAATGCTCTGATACCAAATATTGAATAAAATAACGAAGAACTTTGATGAACTTTCTTAAGAAACCCTTTTATTGTTTTAGAAACTAACTCAAAACTAAAACACTCACAAACTCTTTAATCTCTCTCACAAGTTATGCCACAACCTCGACACATCTTATATATAGATTAAGAGACCTTTAAAACCAAATCCTAATAGAAATAGGTTTAACTTAGATAACTCGTAAATATATTTAGACTAATCCTAATCCATATCTCGGTAGGACTAGTGTGAAAGCTCCTTAACCTTGCTTGCTCTTCAAGCTTAAGCCAACAATTGTGTCATCAGAGATCGGAATAACTATCTTTGTTTACTTAGCTAACTATCAACAGTGGTGGTGGAGAAGTCTGATCATATACTCTCTACTGTTTTTTTATTTTGTTTTTTTGTGTTGGATATATGAGTCCAAGCGGAAGCGGCCAAAGCGTTCTTGTGACCTCTTCTACAACGTGGATGCATTATAGTTGATGAGTTTATAAAAAGGTGTAAACATCTCATCATCGTTCTACTTCTTATTCATACTATCCGAATCATCGTCACCAAGAAGATTTTGGGCTTCATGTTTCTCTTGGGTTGCACCTCGGCTAAACTATACAAAGTCTGCAAGGGATTATTGTTTTCTTTTGACAAAAGTGTTGAATAAATAAGAGAATATTATGCAATATCTTTTGAGAAAGTTTAAAATATATTATGAGAAATTTTACAATATTAGGAAACAAATCAGAAAGATTTTTAAAAATTTTTTAAGCAATCTCTTAGAATCCTTCATTTCACACTTTCTATGATTTTAATTATAGTCATTCTGGCTCGCCAAGCGCGCCTATCTCCGCATCATGTTTTATTTGTAGGTGACTTACCCTCAAATTGGCTCTTTTGAGCTAATTTCTTTTGTTGACAAAAAAAAAAAAAAAAAATAAATAATTATAGTCATTAAAATTCTCTTTAAATCTCAAACCAATATTCTCCCTTATAACCATAACCGTTTATTACGGTTCTGGTTAAAGCGGTTACAGTTATGTAGGGTTATGATTATTTGATAATATTATATGGTTGATATTATTTGATGATATAATATAATTGATATTATTTAATTATAAATAATATGTTCTTTTAGTGTACTCATACAATATTTCTATATATCATATGATTCATATAAAAGAAATAATTATTAGTATATTTTATTATGTTTTTAAAACGGTTAAGGTTAACAAATTACGGTTTAACTATGCGGTTAAACAATAGTTTTGATATGGTACAGTTAATTAACGGTTATGATTAATATATTTAACCATATATTACGGTTAACGGTTAAGGTTTGTAACCATTTTATACGGTTACGGTATGGTTATGGTTTGGATATGGTCCGGTTACGGTCCGAAATACGGTTATTGTTTAATTTTGGTCATGCCTTTCTTCCCCTCTCGATGGCCAATGTTCCTTTTATTTTCTTTGAAGAACTACAAAGATAAGTGTATTCAACTTGACATTTTAAGTGATTTGTGTAAATTTACAAATTCTATGTTATTTAATCATAGATTTTTAAAAATCTATTAAAATCCACCGTCATTAAACTGATGATTTAAAAATCTATTAAAATCCACTGTCATTAAAATGATGATTTAAAAATCTACTTTAAAATTTACTGTTATTGAATTGATGATTAAAATATTTATTTAAAATCCACTATTACTCAAAAGATTGTGGATCTAATGATATTTTATTAATGATTTTTATTAATTTAATGATGGATAGTTTGTGGATAGCATATTATCCATCTATTATATGGACAAATTTAATAATATTTTATTAATTCCAACATATTATCTTTATAACCCATCTATTATATAATTTTTAAATTTTTTAAATTTTACATATTCGTAATATTTTAAAATTTATTAAGTTAATATATATTAATTATAATATTTAAATAAATGTGAATCGAAATTCTTCTTACGTTGAAAATTAAAGCTCACAAGTTTTGGAAAACAAAATAGGAATCAAATTGTTGTTTGTCTTTGTTTAGAAAGGATTCAGAGATAGAATATTTTCAATAGGTTAAATATATCATAGTTTCTGTTTCCATATTGATTATGCTGTATTTTTTTAGTTGGAATGATATGTAAAATATTTAGGAAACAAAATCTGAATTAATTATATTTAATTTTTTTAAGAATTATTTTTATAAATAAGTTTATAAATAAGTACAAATAAAAGGTAAATCCCAAAATATACTTCAAAAATGTATATATATATCTATATAGATGACTAGGACAAAAGTTGGATTTTTCGTATGCTCTTGTGATCCTTGTGACAGTACTCTCGATGCTCTCGCTTCTTCTAAATCTTTCTATAACTTGTGTAACACTCAATCTTTGTGAGAAGCATAGTGAAATTGCTGACAGGCTGGATGACTGGAAACTGGAAAGTCTATCTTACCTTGACAGAGACATTTAAAAAAATTAACTCTTTACTAATGCTTACAACGACAACGAGTGTATGATAATTTGATCTGAACTGATGGTTTGAAATCTGGAACGTTAGTCTTAAAAAGGTATTTTAAACACTTAGCAATGTCAAATATTATACATGAAAAGAAACACTTAGCAATGTCAAATATCATACATGAAAAGAAACACTTAGCTCTATGTCAAATATTATACATGAAAAGAAAAACTTAGCAATGTCAAATATTATACATGAAAAGAAAAAGAGGATACAAAGAAACAAAGCAAGGACTGAGGGAGAAATCATGGGGAGGCGTCTGAGGATCTTTGTTGCAAGATTGAACACAGGAAAATGACCGCGCAAGAGAAACTCTTGAAAACACCAAATCAAGCTGAGGGGAGAAACCACTGCGCATCCTTGAGTTTTAAGGTGGAGCCACTGAGGAAGCGTTTGATGGTCCTTGTTGCAATATTGTACACACATATGTCGAGGCATGGAATATAACAAGACGGGTGACCGAAACGGTCATTACGGGTGAAATAGATGGAGTTTGGCTCAATACCAAGGGTAGGGTCAGCAGGCACGGTGATACCCAAATCGAAAAACAGGGCCTCATCACCTAGAGATTCAACCTCAACAAGGGTGGAGTTCCGGTCCTTAGGATCACTCTTGAAGACGCGGAAGATCCTAGAGCTTTCACAGACAGGCTCGTAAGCCTTGGTATAGACCAACAAAACGTCTCCTGATGTTGTAACAGCAATGCTATCGCGAGATGAGATAAGCTTTTTTACTCCCGTTATTCCCAAATCATCACTAGGCCGCCTAGATGGCTTCCACATTTCAAAGCTAGGGAGCGAATACACATCCTTGAAACCACCTTGTCCAGACAAATCCAGTTCTCGAATGTAGCAACGGTGCGACAGGTAGTAAAGACGGTGACCTTTGAGCACCACATCTTGTAGGCCTCGGTACTCCCTGGGAACATGGACCCTGTCCCGTATTGGAATATCGCGGTAATGGAAATCCCCATTCCTGCAAAAGCCTAAAAACTGGCCTTCCTGAAATTTCCACACAACAACATAGTCAACTCCATTCTTCTTCTTCTTGTCGTCTACCCACAAAAGACCTCTCAGATATTTGGTAGTGATAGGACACGAAGCAGCAGGCATATAAGGTTTAATTAAATCAACGGTGAATTCATTATCTCCTACTCGCTCAACTTTATTAATGCCACCCTTGATTGACTCTAGAGGTGGAAGATTGATCCTCTCCTCGCTAAACACATCTACGATATAGAGATCCGATCGAGATTCATCTAACACCAGGAACCACTTACCCGAGTTTGCTAGGAATCGATACCCTGAAAAGTCACTCTTCGTCTCGTAAACCTTGTCTTCCTCAGGGTTGTACACGCGACAACCGCCCTCTTCTGGAGACAGCAACAACAATGGAGGAGATCCGCTTTTTGGATCCCGAACCATAGTCGGACGCGGGGCCTTAGCACACTCATTATATTTAGGACTCCCGCTTCGTTTTGAATTACCAACTCCGGCGCCTGCTGGTCGATCTACTCCCTCCATTATCAGAACGGGGATGATTTCGTCGGATCTGCTGCTGAGAGATGGAAGCGTCAAAGTTACGCAAATTAACAATTTCTTTCCGGACAATTTTATTCCTAAGTATTTGAAATTTTTTCCTCAGTTTATTGTTGACATAACAATTTTGAACTATACATATATATACACATTTTTTTGAGACATTTAGCAAATAAATCCTAAATTTAAATCTTATTTACAATCAAGCCATTTGCATTAATTATTCATTTAATTTATTAATATTAAATTTTAATTTTTGAAAACAAAATTTCTCATCCTAATAAAATTTCCAACACATTAGGAACCACTCCCTTTAACATTAAATATTAAGTTTATAATAAATTTAATTAACATTAAAATGACTTTAAAAGTTATGTAAAATATGTTGTTATTAAATTTAATTAAATTTATTATAAACTTAATATTAAATGTTAAGTTTAAATATTGTGACTTTCATGAACATTAATGACTTTGGTTTAATGACTTTAAAAGAACATCATTTAATTTAATTAAACCAAACCAAATTTTGAGAGTTAAATAGAATTTTAATGACTTTAAAAGTTATGTAAAATATGTTGTTATTCAATCAAGACTTTTTAAAACTCTTTAAAAATTTGGTGTTATTAGTTGTAGATTTGTAAAAAATTATCTAAAATCTTTATAAATCTAGTGTTATTGGATTAAGTGGTTTATAAAGTCATTAAAAGTTTTATGTTATTCAAGTAAAACAAAAGAATCTTTCAATTATTATGTTATTGGTTTAGGATTTTATATCATTTTCTTCATAGAAAAAGTCATGAAAACTCTCTCATCAAATAGAGAGATTTATTAATCATAGTATTGTTTGCCAAAAAAAAAAAAAAAAATGAATCATAGCCTATTACTTTTTTTTTTCACCACAGTTGCTCTTCTCGGCCTCTCACACTCTTCTCCCTGCCCCAGAACAAAAGTATTGCATCAATTTTACAAACTTTGTGAAATCTCTCATGATAAATCTCTCATGATAAATCTCCGAGCCGAGAGACCAGAAAGAGAATCAAAAAGAGATGAACAAACAAGAATCAATAAAGCAAGCATGAGAATGTATGACCGAATGTTCATGAAAGTCACATAATTGAGTTTTGTATAACATAAAATCACATTCGGACTCAGTTATGTGTTCTGTGGTTTATGAAAGTCATATAGGTTTATGATCATAAATTGATTCATGACAGCTGCACGAATTGTATGTTTTGTCTTATGAAGAGTCATGTCTTCTTATTACACAACATAAATACACAATGTTTCACTTGTATAAGTACATATCGAGCCTCTATTTCCTGCAACACAAAAGTCTGTAATACAATTCAGTTTCTCATATCAATAAAGTTGTGTAATTGATTAAAAAGAGAGAATCGTTTATCATTTTGTTCTTTACTTTATCATTCTGTTCTTGACTCCATCTCTCATGAGATATATGACTTTTGCAAACATGATTTTATAGAAGAAGAGATAAGCAATATTTTTTAAGAAAGATTTTACAAGATTTTATAAGAGATTTTACAAGATTAGGAAAAACAAATCAGCAAGATTTTAAAAAACTTTCTAAACAATCACCTAGAATCCTTCATTTTATACTTTCCATGATTTTATTTAAAGTCATTAAAATTCTCTTAAAATCTCAAACCAATACCACCCTCTTAATCTATAAAACAAATTATATCTTTTTATGAAACAATAGTCCCGCGGTGTACTGTGGGTGAATATCTAGTAGTCAACATTTACTAGTTAACAAGATACTGTGACCCCCGTTATAGCTCGGAAAAATATTTATATAAATTTGAAGTTGTTAGTTACAAAATAATACTCATACTCAGTAGAAAAATTCTTTATTTTATTCATTATCTAATGTTATATGTCTTATTTACACTATTAATTGGGGAGTAAATTTAGGGATCTCCTATATAATAAAATGGAAGTATACAACATTGTTTTGTAGACTATATAATTTTAATAAGTTGGTTACAAATAGGTTATACATTAAGTTTTATATTATTTGTGTAGTCAGGATTTATTGTTTCCAAAAATCTTAAAAATAATATATTAAAGAATCATTTGATATCATCTAACTTACCATATTAATTTCTTTTATTAAATTATTCATCAAATAAAATCTTTTGATATCTAACTTAACCTATGAATTTGTTAATTATCATTATACTTCACCTCTCATTTTTATATATGAGTTTATTTTGTGAAACAAAAAATTATCATATTATTTATTATAATTAAAAAATAGTTCTATTTCCGGATATACCATAGGTTGAATCTTTAAAAACAAATAGAAATGATTCAATCTATAAAATATTTAAGTTTTAGTAATATTATTCTTTAGAAATTATATATATTGAATTAAAAAATTTCTGAGTAGCGGGTCAAAATTTAAATATTTAAATTCAATGTCATACTTTTTTGTTGAATTTTATAATTTTATATAATATAATAAACTTTAAATAATTTATTTTGAAATATTTTTAAAATATTGAAACTTGATATAAAAGTTAGAAACTATAAACACTCTAAATTAGTTTGTTAAAGCAATGCCAATAATATGTCACTTTAATATGATAGAATTTCAAAAAACCAAGTATATTAAAACAAAAACTATAACAATTTATTAACCAAATTCACAAAGTTATGTCTTATAATGACATTCAAGTCATGATGTAGAATATACAATGTTGAAATAACTTCACGTACATAAACTAATACAACATATTAAAATTTTATTTTGAACTAGAAAATATACAAAATTTTGTATAAAATAAAATTTAACCAGTGTTATAGTACGAGTACTTATCTAGAATCATTAACAATATAAAACTTACAAAATAAGTGTTTTTTTCAAGTTATCATATTTAACATATGATTTTATTGCATAATATTTTATCAAAAAAAACTTTTAAAAACAATCACATAAATTCTATTTTATATAAAAATTACAATATAAATAAAATATATTTCAATCCGTGCTCTAGAACGGGGCTTAATCTAGTTAAAAATATAAAATAAAAACAGTATACCATATAATGCTCCTTCGAAATTAAAAAAGAAAGAACAAAAAAATATATATATTTGACGGTGAATAAGTAATCTAACTGAGTAGAAACAAACATTACTTTTGTAAAAAATTACATCAGAATATCATTGGAAGGAAGACAATATAATAGATTTTAAGTAAGGGTAAAAATGTCAATTACTCATATCTTATTCAGATAAACGCGCGGATTACCGGGTCAGATCTTATATTTTCCTATTTTTTTCATATCTCCAAAGCCTTTAAAACAAAATGCAAATTCTAAATTCATATAAGTTATTTTTATAAATACAGATATAAGAATCAAATGCGAGAATCAAATGATGCAAATGCAAATTCTAAATTCATATAATTTATTTTTATAAAACGAATCGTTTTTACACATGTAATGATGTCATTTATATAAAAAATATATTATATTATAGAAAAAAATGTGTAACAAACGGGAAAAGGTTATACACAAGATTAGATCATAAAAATTGGATAACTAAATTTAATTTTAACTTTCAAATATAAAAAATGGATACGATATAGGAACATGTTATATGCCGAGATAGTACGTAGAAGACATTAAGAGTCTCAGTAGTAATGGATCGTTGTGTATTGTGTTGTCTATATAAAATATATATATTTTTTAAAAGGTTAACTATGGGACATGTAATTGGAACGGATACTTTGAAAATTTTGGATATTTTTGAAAGCATTTAAATTGTTTTCTTTTTTGGATAATTTCAACTAACTAATAAAAACTAAAAAGTAAGTATTCAAGGGGATATTTGTGGTGAAAGAGATGGTAAAAGTAAAGAATATTTGCTACCTAAGTAGTTTTGATTATTAGGATATCATTTCATGTAATAGTAAAAGTACATGTAATGTTGTCCTATCTTATACCATCTCTATATTTATAAAACAAAATCTCTACTTTGGAATAATTATTTAAAAAATTTAGGAAATATTTTTTTTAGTCACATGTAAATGATGTCATTTATATAAAAGAATATATGATTATATAGAAAAGAACGTTTAACAAACGGGAACGGGTAATTCAAACAATAAACGTAATTATTTAAACTATTTCTAATAAAAAAAAAAAAACAAGATGAGATCATAAAATTTGGATAATTAAATTTAATTTTAACTTTCAAATATAAAAAATGGATACGATACAGGAACATGTTATATTCGGAGATAGTACTTAGAAGATATTAAGAGTCTCAGTGGTTAATATGTCGTTGTGTATTGTGTTGTTTATATAATATATATATATATATATATATATATATATATTTAAAAGGTTGACTATATGATATGTAATCAGTTACTTTGGAACGAATACTTTAAAAATTTTGGATATTTTTGAAACCAATTAAATATTTTTTTGGATAATTTCAACTAACTAAATTAAAATTAAAAAGAATGTATTCAAGGGGATATTTGTGGTGAAAGAGATGGTAAAAATAAGAAATATTTGCTGCCTAAGTAGTTATGATTATTAGGGAATCATTTTATGCAATAGTAAAGGTACATGAAATATTGTCCTATCTTATATCATCTCTATATTTATAAAACAAAATCTCTATTTTGGTAAAATTATTTGAAAATTTTAGGAAATATTTTTTTAATAAGACGGTACATGGAACAAGACGAAATGTGACGGTACAGATGGACGGGAAATGACATATTTTCCGTTCTAAAGTAGATATGTTTAGATTATATTCGCAAAATAATCTAAACTAAAACCAAATGAAATCTGGTTATCTGGATTTAATGCCATAATTGCACAAATATTTTTACGAATTAAAATTTTATATGAAAAACATTTTATTCGTGCTTTACTATTTACTATATATATGTTCTTAAACATAATGCTTAGGATTTGAAATCAGGATATCTTCTTGGCTTATGTCTGCAACTAATTGACCGGAAAAAAACAAAACAAAAAAAAACGAATTGTCCGAAATCTAATAAATAATTTTTATGCATAAATAAATCCGCGAATAATATTGGGTTAAATTTTCTACTTTTTAATTTGGTACAACCTGTAAAAATTGCACAAAATAGGAGATTAAAAACATGAAAAAAGAAAAAAAAACTCAAATGTTCCTCTTTTATTATTTGATATAACATGTCCAATTTTTTAGTATGTTATTTGCCTATATTATGATAACTTGAAATCGGATAGAATCTTACTAATTTATTTTAAAGATATTATAATTAACACTAATGAATATAAAAATTACTATATAAAAGGATTATGATTTAGATTAAGTGCTAACAACTACTCCTAACAAAAAGGAAAACATAAAAGATACGGTATCTCATTCGTAGCAATTAATATTGTCTCGAGTAAATGCGAATTATTAAAAGAAATTTGTTAACAGAGTTATCTTCTCTTCTTTCAATCTTCTCTTTCTTCTCCTACGCCTTTTTCTTGGGCAGAGTCTATTTTCTATTTTTCTCTTTTGTTTCTCTTCTCTTCTTCTCATTTGTCTCTTAGCCCATTCCTAACATATCTTATTCATTATAACCTTTGAGCCGCTCATCAATGCGATTTTCCACACGAGTCATAAAATCCAGTTTTTCACTCTCTACGATCACTTTCAAGGTAAACATGGGATCATTGCAGTTAAATGAAGCCATGTTTCCAATGTGTAACAGCGTAAATCCTCAGAAAAGTTGTATTGATTTTGAACTTTTCAATGTATTCCTCGGGAAATTCCCATCCACACCGCCTCAGAAAGTCAATGTCAGCATCTACATTCAGATTTTCTACATAACTTATACATTCTGCAGATAAAGCTTCATTAATACGACACTCGTCGAAGTACTTTAACCAATAAGGTTTGCACAAGGTGTGGCCTAGCCCTTCTTCGATGAAACACATGCCATGATCAATAGGAATAAAGTGCGGCCCGTTTTCTTCAATTGCAACAAGTATGTTATATCCGCTGCGATCCATGTTCCCGAAACGCACATCAGCCAACGCAATCTTATGCATCTCCTCCATGTTTAGTCCCATATCCCATATTGTATCAATAACCTCATAAATCTCACCCGTAATGTCGTTCCTAAATTCCACCAAAACACCAGAGTACATTTGTCCATCAAAATGTCTGAATCTCAAATATATGGCTGGCAACACTCCAGCAAAGCCATAGATGGTTGGAGATAACCATCTAGGACCATCTATTGGATGATCCAACAGGTACGCAGATGCCTCTGCTCTTGCTTCTTCATTTTGGCAAATCTTGAATAAACATCTCACTACACCTTCTGCATCCACAATCTGAAAAATGTGATTCATCTTCTTGTATTTTGTCACTTCATCTCGTGAATTTGCATCGCTCATCATGTCCATCATTTGTTGGAAATTGAGCTTTAGCGCATTTGGAATCTGGCTGATATTTGGAAACAATATCTCCATCTCCATCTGATGAAAATTCAAAAGAAATAAAAGTCAAAACTGATGCATCATCCAACAAAAATTCAAAAAACTTATGCTTTGCCTTTAATGGAATCATAAACGAAAAAATTGTGGAAGGCATATATACACTAATTCAGTTATGTGAATGTCATATCAAAGTTTAGTATATGTGTGTTTAGGAATGTAACCCGCTAATATCTTATGTCCTACGATTCAACAAAACCACTAGCATTTATACAAACTCCATCACTCTCAACAATACTCTCAGGTTCTACTCAACCACATTCACAAGTTTTCAAACTAGACTCATGCATTCCAGATATGAGATATTGTCGATCTACTCCCTCCATTATCAGAACGGGGATGATTTGGTCGGATCTACTGCTGAGAAGGAAGCGTCAAAGTTACGCAAATGTTTTTACCTCTCTATGTATATACACGGTTAGGGCTTTCTCGAGGGCTACCAAGCCCAATATAACATTATCATGGACCTTTAAACTATTAAGGTTTTGCATCTTTTCGTGCATTTTTGTAAAATAGTTTTATTTTATTTGAGAATTTGTTAAAAATGTAAGGAATACGGTATATTTGGTTAATATTATCAAGAACTTGTTTTCCCCCACAGCTAAAAATATATACAAAAACTCACTAACTAATCAAAATATAAGTCGATTCCAATTGGTAAACTAAATCGACTTTTCCATAAATTTCCCAAGCAGAGACCAGAAACAAAATGTAGGATCAAAACTGAAATCTTCTTGTTCATGAAGAAATAAAGAAAGTTGGTAAGAAGATACGAAAGCCAATGTGAAAAGATCAAGATAGTAGCGAGCAGCATCTTACTATTATAAACGATCAAGATCGTAGGGAGTACCTTGAAGCGTTTCCGACTAGGACTTCCGATGCTGCAGCTGCACCGAACTATGGTTGAGGCAATTTTTTATTTTGTTTTTTTTGTTTCGAGAAATTTACGGATTCAAAGAAAAAGATAGAGAGAAGCCAATGTACCAAAAACTAGAGACGCTGGTTATATTTAAAAGCAGAGAGGTGTAAACTTTTTCCAACGACACATGACGACGAACGATGAAGGTTCCTCCAACTGAAATAAATTGCTCCTTACGTCCGGGTTTGAATTCAGGTTTGTGATATTAGTCTTTTTCTTTTTTGGGTTTGGTTTTGAAATTAAACACTTCGTGGATGTTCCTTTTTTAATTATGGAATTATATGCTGGATTCCAACACTTTGAATTCATCAGATGACCAGAAAAGTTTTTGGGTATTATATATTCTCTGTATTTATTACAATATATACTAAACTACCACTTACATCTTTTATATCTATGGTTTTTGCATATTACACTCTCTCTTTTTTTTCTCTCTCTCTTTAGTTTGTATTATTTTTGGGGAATTTAGGCTTCATAATAAAGAAAACGGGAAAAAATAAAAGAATCACCAGGACAAAAATTGGAGATCTCATATGCTCTTGTGATCGTTGTGACAGTACTCTCGATGCTCTATTCTTCTTCATCTTTCTGTAACTTGTGAAACACTCAATCTTTGTGAGAAGCATAGTGAAATTGATGACAGGCTGGATGACTGGAAAGTTTTTCTTACCTTGACAGTCTTTACTAATGCTTACAACGACAACAAGTGTTTTATGATAATTTGGTCTGACCTGATGGTTTGAAATCGTGAACGTAAGTCTTAAAAGGTATTTTAAACACTTAAGCAATGTCAAATATTATACTCTTAGCAATGTCAAATATTAACTATACGTGAAAAGAAACACTTTGCAATGAAAAGTTTTTGGCTATTATATTCTCTGTATTTCTTACAATATATACTAAAATACCCCTTATTACACCATTTACATCTTTTTTATATCTATGGTTTTTGCATATTTACACACTCTTTTTTTCCCCTCTTTGGTTTATATTAACTTTTAGGATTTTAGGCTGTATAATCAAGAAAACTGAAAAAAATTAAAAGAATGACCAGGAAAAAAATTGGATTTCTCATATGCTCTTGTTATCTTTCTATATCTTGTGGAACACTCAATCTTTGTGAGAAGCATGGTGAAATTGCTGAGAGGCTGGATGACTGGAAAGTCTATCTTACCTTGTCAGAGACATTTAGAAAAAAAGTAACTTCTTACTAATGCTTACAACGATAACGAGTGTTTTATGATAATTTGATCTGAACTGATGGTTTGAAATCTGGAACGTAAGACCATCTACACTGGTAGATTCTCTTACCATTACTCTTATTAAAAAAATAATAAAAGGAAGAGAAATAAGAGAAAAAAGGGGAATCCGCTTCTTCCCAGAGTAACTTGAGAATCGGTTCTCATAACAAGTAAGACAGGTGTTGTTTGTTCAATGGAACAGCTATTAAAAAATAAATAATTAATAATAATTTGTGAAAAAAATAATTTCTTTTATTTTTTTGAGAAACGTTCAGGCAGTTACTCCACTAATGATGCCCTAAGTCTTAAAAAGTTATTTTAAAGACTTAAGCAATGTCAAATATAATACATGAAAAAAGCACTATACAATTTATTATATCTGAAAAGAAACACTTGGCAATGTCAAATATTATACATGAAAAGAAACACTTTGCAATGTCAAATATTATATAAGAAAAGAAACACTTAGCTATGTCAAATATTATACATGAAAATAAACATTTCGCAATGTCAAATATTATAAATGAAAAGAAACACTTAGCTATGTCAAATATTATACATGAAAATAAACACTTAGCTATATGTCAAATGTTATACATGAAAATAAACACTTAGCTATATGTCAAATGTTATACATGAAAATAAACACTTTGTAATGTCATATATTATACAAGGACTGAGGGAGAAATCACGGGGAGGCAGGCGTCTTAGGGTCTTTGTTGCAAGAATGAACACATGAAAATGACAAACGCAAGAGAAACTTTAAAAATCAAGAGGGGAGAAACCACTGTGCATCCTTGAGGTTTAAGTCGAAGAGACTAGGGAAATGTTTGATGTTCCTTGTTGCAATGTTGTACACAAATATGTCGAGGCATGGACTTTTACCATTTTCGAGACCGAAACGGTCATTACGGGTGAAATAGATGGAGTTAGGCTCAATACCAAGGATATGGTTAGCAGGCACGGTGATACCCAAATCATAAAACAGGGCCTCATCGCCTATAGATTCCACCTCAACAAGAACGGTGTCATAGTATTTCGGGTTTAGCTGTATATGTTTCCTCTTGTAGACGCGGAAGATCCTAGACGTTTCACAGATTGGCTCGTAAGCCCTGGTAAAGACCAACAAAACCTCTCCTGATGTTGTAACAGCAATGCTATCACCAGATGAGATGACCTTTTTTCTGAAATCACCACTAGGCAAATCTGGCTTCCACATTGGAAACCGAAGGAGCTCGGAAACATCCTTGAAACCATCTTGTCCAGACAAATCCACGTGTCGAATGTAGCCACGGGTCGCCAGCTGGTAGTAAACACTGTTGGATAAGCTTTGAGCCTTAAGGCCCAAGTTATCCTTACAATGGAGAGAGAAGGATAAAAGAGTCTCAAGATATGTTCAAGTTAGAATTAGGAGTTATCTAATCCTATAATCCTATTAGGAATAGGAATAAGAAAGTCTCTATATATATCATGTGTTGAGTTGTGACCATGATATGAGATTAAGAGAGAGCTTAAGAAAAGTGTTTAGTTTTGAGAGGAGATTTTCTAAACATATTAATAAAGAGAGTTGTTCTTTATATTTCAAAGTTCTTTCTTTATCTTTTATTTGGTATCAGAGCAAGGGTTGAATCAAATCCAAAGGACCGGATCTTTGATTCAATATGAGCGAGCTGGCTACTAATACACGACAGAAGGATGTTGAAAATTCTGTCTCAATTCAATGTCCGCAACTCACATCTTCAAACTACACAGTTTGGTCAATGAAGATGAAGGTTATATTACGGATTCAAAAGGTTTGGGAAACCATTGAACCAGGTTCTACTGATGCAGATAAGAATGATGTTGCAATAGCCTTATTGTTTCAATCAATCCCTGAATCCCTTATTCTGCAAGTTGGAGACCTAGATTCACCAAAAGAAATTTGGGAATCAATAAAATCGAGAAACATGGGAGCTGTCCGTGTTAAGGAAGCTCGATTACAGACTTTAATGTCTGATTTCGAAAAATTACGGATGAGTGATTCAGAGAAGGTTGATAGTTTTGCTGGAAAACTAATGGAAATAGCAACGCAAGCATCGTCACTTGGACAATCAATCGATGAACCTAAGATGGTAAAGAAAATCCTTAACAGTGTGCCAAGGAATAAGTTTATCCATCTTGTTGCCTCTCTAGAACAAGTATTGAATCTCAATACTACAAGCTTTCAAGAGATAGTGGGAAGACTCAAAGCTTTTGAAGAGAGAATACAAGGAGAAGATAAACAAGATGAAACACAAGGAAGACTGTTGTTTGCAGGATCTGATCAACAAACTCAGCCAAGCTACCCTCAAAGTTTTAATAACTACCGAGGCCGTGGCCGTGGCCGTGGAGGCAGAGGGTACAGAGGATGCGGCAGAGGACGAGGCAGAGGTAGATATAACAGTCAAGATCGAACTGATTACCACACAAATCAGAATCAAACCCAGGAGAAAAAAGAGAAAACGATAACATGTTTTAGATGTGACAAGGTTGGGCACTATGCGTCTTCTTGTCCTGAAAAACTTCAAAAGATGCAAGAAGCGAATAAAGTCGAAACAGAGGAAACAGAGAAAGCGGACCAGACTCTGTACTTACATGAGGTCGTGTTTCTCAATGAAGATAAGCTCATTCCGAAAAACTACAGTAAAGAAGAAGGTATGTGGTATCTAGACAATGGAGCGTCTAATCATATGACTGGACATGAGACTTTTTTTGCTGAACTCAATAAGAACATTAAAGGTAAAGTGAAGTTTGGGGACGGATCATGTGTGGAAATAGAAGGCAAAGGTTCAATCTTATTTGAAATCAAGAACGGTGAGCAAGTTCTTGTTACTGATATTTATTATATCCCTGAGTTGAAAAGCAACATCCTTAGTTTAGGCCAAGCAACAGAGATAGGGTGCGATGTTCGAATGAGACACAACTATCTTACAGCTCACGATCCAAGCGATAGACTACTTGTGAAGGTAATGCGATCCACGAACAGGCTGTATAAAGTTAGTCTCAAGGTTGGAAGACCAACATCATTACTTACAAGACTAGAAGATAACACATGGAAGTGGCATGCTCGACTCGGGCATATTAGTTTTAAAACCATCAAAGCTATGTTCCTGCAAAAGATGGTTTACGGTCTAACGGAGGTCAGAGAAGAAAAAAATGCTTTGTGAATCTTGCTTAGTTGGTAAGCAGACTCGTCAAGTGTTTCCCAAAGCAGCCTTGTTTAGAGCTTCACAACCTCTGGAACTACTTCATGCGGATCTTTGCGGTCCTATATCGCCTGCAACACTAGCAAATAACAGATACGTTTTTGTTATCATTGACATTATTCAAGATATATGTGTTCTATCTTGATCAAAGAGAAAAGAGAAGCTTTTGGAAGCTTCAAGGGATTCAAAAGTGTTGTAGAAAAGGACCTGGGAAGATCTATTAAAACTCTTAGAACAGATAGAGGGGGAGAGTTCACCTCAAAAGAGTTTAATGATTTCTGCATATATGCTGGCATAAAAAGAAATCTGACTGCACCTTACACCCCTCAGCAAAACGGTGTGGTAGAAAGGAGGAACAGAACATTAATGGAGATGACTAGGAGCTTACTCAAAGCAATGGAGATTCCGAATTATCTTTGGGAGAGGGTGTTCGCCATGCTACTTACTTAATAAACAGAGTACCTACCAAAGCTCTAAATAACATCACTCCGTACGAAAGCTTGCGAGGAAGGAAGCCTAACGTTGATCATTTAAGAGTGTTCGACTGTATGGCCTATGCGAGGATTGATGGTGCACTTCTTTGAAAACTCGATGATCGATCACAATCACTAGTTCATCTTGGAATTGAGCCAGTATCAAAGGCTTATAGGCTGCTTAATCCATCTACTAGAAGGATAGTGGTAAGCAGAGATGTAGTGCTTGATGAGAAATCTAAATGGCCTTGGAACACGTCAGTTGCAGAGACGGATAAAGAGCCAGGAATGTTTCACATGCGATGGGGAGAGGTAGAGGATGCTGGAGAAGGACCTGTTGTGACAAATAATGATTTTGATAATCAAGATGAAGATGAAACAGAGAGTGTATCAAAGAAAACAACAGTGACAATGAGGTAATTGTTACTCAGAATACGCAACAACAGCAACAGCAACAACCTCTACGAAGAACATCACGTCAAACCAAAAAACCGAAGCACTTAGAGGACTATGTGCTTTTGGCGACAATTGAAAGTGAAATACTCCTGTTCCTGATCAATGATGAGCCATGTTCTTACAAAGAAGCGAAAGACAAAACAGTTTGGAGGATTGCTTGCAAAGAAGAGATAGATTCGATAAATAAAAACAAGACATGGACTCTTATTGAGAAACCAAGAGATGTGAAGGTGATAGGACTCAAGTGGGTTTTTAAAATCAAAAGAAAGGCAGACGGTTCTATAAGCAAGTACAAGGCAAAGTTAGTTGCCAAAGGGTATGTCCAAGAGAGTGGTATTGATTTTGTATAGGCTTTCGCACCAGTAGCTCGTATAGAGACTATACGACTCTTATTTGCCTTGGCTGCATCAGATGGATGGGAAATACATCACTTAGATGTGAAGACTGCATTTTTACACGAAGAGTTAAAAGAAGATGTGTACGTTGATCAGCCAGAAGGATTTGAGATCAAAGGGGAGGAACACAAGGTTTACAAGCTATCTAAAGCCTTGTACGGTTTAAGACAAGCTCCTAGAGCTTGGAACACAAAATTGGATCAAATTTTGAAAGAGATAGGTTTCATGAGGTGTGTTAAGGAAACTTCAGTATATCGGAAATCAAATGATGGGAATCTGCTTCTAGTTGTTGTCTATGTGGATGATTTACTCGTGACAGGCAACAACCTTAAAGCAATAAAAGGATTTAAGGAAGATATGTCTGCAAAGTTTGAAATGACTGATCTCGTCAAACTAACTTACTACCTAGGCATTGAAGTGAGTCAAGAAGAAGATGGGATCACTATTAAGCAAGAGGGTTATGCAAGAAGAATCTTAAAAGAAGCTGGGTTAGAAAGCTGCAATGCGACTTTGATCCCAATGGAGTTTGGACTGCAGGTTTCCAAAGCTCCCGAGGAAGCAGAGATAGAACCAACTCGCTATCGAAGAAATGTTGGCTGTTTGAGATACTTGTTGCATACACGTCCTGATCTAGCGTTTGCAGTAGGGATAACAAGTAGATATATGTAGAGTCCTCGCAAGTCACACGGTGAAATTATGAAGCAAATACTGAGATTTCTACGCGGAACAGTCTCATACGGTCTGAAGTACAAGCGAGGAGGCTTAAAGGAGATCACTGGCTACAGTGACAGCAGTCACAATGTTGATCTAGATGATGGAAGAAGCACGACTGGTCACTTGTTTCTCTTTGGTGACACGCCAATCACCTGGTGTTCGCAAAAACAGGACACAATCGCAATGTCATCGTGTGAGGCCAAGTTTATGGCTGCAACAGAAGGAGCTAAGCAGGCAATTTGGCTCCGAGATCTCTTGAGTGAAATTACAGGATGGAAGAGCAAGCAGATTATGTTGTATGTCGACAACAAGACTGCTATTGCTCTCGCTAGGTACCTTGTTTTTCACGGGAGGAGTAAACACATTCACAAGAGGTTTCACTTAATTCGTGAATGTGTTGAAAGAGAATTGATTTATGTTGATCACATCCCTGGTGTTGATCAAAAGGCGGATGCATTGACCAAGGCGTTAGCAAGAGTACAGTTTCTGGAAATGAGAAGACTATTGGGAGTTCAAGACATTGCAAAGAGTAATTCAAAGCTTAAAGGGGAGATTGTTGGATAAGCTTTGAGCCTTAAGGCCCAAGTTATCCTTACAATGGAGAGATAAGGATAAAAGAGTCTCAAGATATGTTCAAGTTAGAATTAGGAGTTATCTAATTCTATAATCCTATTAGGAATAGGAATAAGAAAGCCTCTATATATATCATGTGTTGAGTTGTGACCATGATATGAGATTAAGAGAGAGCTTAACAAAAGTGCTTAGTTTTGAGAGGATATTTTCTAAACATATTAATAAAGAGAGTTGTTCTTTATATTTCAAAGTTCTTTCTTTATCTTTTAAACACTGTAACCTTTGAGTACCACATCATTTAGACCTCGGAACTCCCTGCGAACATCGACCCGTATTGGAAAATCGCGGTAATGTGAATCACCTTTCTTACAAAAGCCTAGAAATTGTCCTTGATGAAATTGCCACACAACAACATAGTCGTCTCCGTTCTTGTCGTCTACCCACAAAAGACCTCTTAAATATATAATAGTGTGAAGAGACGGAGCACCATCCATAAAACCATCCATACAACCAACAATGAATTCATTATCTCCTACTCGCTCAACCTTATAAAGGCCACCCTTGATTGACTCTAGAGCCGGAAGATGGATCCTCTCCTCGCTAAACACATCTACGATATAGAGATCCGCTCAACATTCATCTAACACCAGGAACCACTTACCCGAGTTTGCCAGGAATCGATACCCTGAAAAGTCACTCTTCGTCTCGTAAACCTTGTCTTCGTCAGGGTTGTACAGACGAAAACCGCCCTCTTCTGGAGACAGCAACAGCAATGGAGGAGATCCGCTTTTTGGATCAAAAACCATAGCCAGACGCGGGACCTTAATGCACTCGTTATACTTGGGACTCCCGCTTCGTTTTGAATTACCAACTCCGTCTGCTGGTCGATCTACTACCTCCTCCATTATCAGAACGGGAATGATCTCGTAGGACCTGCTGCTGAGATGGAATCGTCAAAGTTACGCAAATGTTATTATCTCTCTCTATGTATATACACAGTTAGGGTAGGGCTTTCTCGAGGGCTACCAAGCCCAATATAACATTATCATCGACCTGTAAACTATTATGGTTTTGCTTTTATTTTCCGCGATGGTTCTTTTATCTATACTAGTATTTTTGCAGCAGTTTTTGCTCAAAAATCACTTTGGAAACAAATAGCATTCAATGCATTATTTTAATATTAGTTACCAAAAATTTCAAAATTAATTATAGGAAAGATTTAAAAAATAAGGAAATCTTTCTATCTTATGCAAACATAAATATATGATTCTCTTTCATTTTTATTTACATTTATAATTAATTTATCTTGAATTATTCTATAATACATTTAGTTAATAAAAATTGTTATTTTTCATGCATATGATGTAATACAAATTTTTAAAAACGGACATATATTACTCAATAGATGAATAAAAAATACGGTTACATTATCTCACATCGCCTAAAAAATTGGGCAATAGTTCAGAATCATACTATAAAAGAGACCAAAATGATTCAGAATACAAATGAGTAGAAAACTTGATTTATCAAACATTCAAAATTAAAAAACTTTTATTTGGTTTATTCCGGTTCTTTATTTTAAAGATTTTAAAAAGTTAAATATGATAGATATTTAAAACTTTTTAAAAGTCAAATATTATAAATATTTATATTTTATAAAAAGTATGAATATTAGGAATATTTATATGTTTTAGAAAGATAAATTTTATAATATGTTAAAAATATTAATAATATTTAAACTTTATAAGAAGTTTAACTATTTTAAATATTTCAACTTTTTAAAAAGTTAGAAGACCTTTAAAATATTAATAATCTATTTAAACTTTTATAAAACTTCAAATATGAGAAATACACAATTATTCTGAAGTTTAAACCTATATTAGATGGTTTAAACCTTAAAATTAACAATTATTCTATAATTATAACAAATTTAACCAACAACTTATAATTTAAATTTTTTAGTAATAAATAATTTGTCCCGTATAATTTTTTAAATATTTTTTAGTTATCATGGTAATAGATAGGAATACGTTGCATCTTTTCGTACATTTTTGTAAAATATTTTTATTTTATTTGAAAATTTATTTAAAAATAAAACGAATACAGTATATGGTTCATATTAATGTAAATATATATATATTAAATTATTCCACAAATTATATATATATATATATATATATATATATATATATTAAAAAGCTACCTTTTAAGAGCTTGAAACTTCGTGATGAAATGAAGAAGGGAGGAAATAAGGATTACCAATTTATCCAACCGTTGACTGAAGATTTGAGGCAGAAGCAGTAATTAAGTAATAGCAGCAGCAGTTCGAATGCAGTGAGCAAAACACGCGATATTAAGAGATCATTTTGACAGGAAGCTCTGTCACTACTCACTAATGTGCTACGATATAATATATATATATATGCAATTTGCTTAATCTGCTTAAAACGATAGTTTGTCACCTAACTCTATTTGTAGTTTTTCAAGTCTTGGCCATTTAATTTGCATAGTATATAATTTAATCTATAAAATATCAACATTCAAAATCGTGATGAGAGCTAAGCTTTACCAATTCCTCTTCCAATCAGACAACTCTTTTTTCAGTACTCCACTAGAAGAAAACATAAACACTTAAAAGAAAATATGAGCAACGCTAAAAGTTCACATCCTTTTTCTACATTCAAATCCAAACCCAAGCCTTGTTCTACATTCAAATCCTATCGATCTTTACTCTTTACACAACTTGCAATCCTTCTCTACAGGCCATTGAAGTTCTTGACCCAAACCATCGACTTCATATCATTCAAACTGTTCCGTGAGTTTAACCAAAGGAAAACTTTTAGGAGTAGATTTGATGTAACTCAAGAAGCCAGCCAACAAGACAGTGCCAACTTTAAGACAACAACAACAGCGACATATCTTTTAGATAGATAGAATAAAGTTATTTCAGATTATTATTATATTTGTTTTTTAGTTTTGGGAGAATTTATTCAGTATCTTCTGTTATTTTTTTTTTATCCTGAGCAAATAACCTAACCTTTACCGTTAGAAGTGTAAACTAGAAAGTTCCATTCTTTTGCTAATACGGAAACTCATACAATAAGAAAAATTCTTCTTTAAAATTCAAGAAAATTTGCTATTCCTCAATGGGAAAAGACTTTACATTATGTCAGAATTTCACAAAATCTTGAAAAGACTAAAACTTTAGTCTATAAACTCTTGAAAATGACAAAAAATAAATATACTTTTCCCGCCGTTAGTTGAATCTTGACGGTTAAAACGCCGGAAAACGTCACCGGAAGATAGAGTCAGAACAAAGCCAAAGCCGTCAATGGAACTAAGAACGAGCCAGTTAATGACTGATGTGCAGTGAACAACGAAACTGAGGTTTGATTCTGTCGGCGTGTTGGTGTTCTTGGACGTGAGATACGCGGAGGAGGTGAGGAATGAGACGGTGGTGATGAGGAGGAGGTGGCATGAGGTGGCCATCGGAGAATTAAAACGGCTGGCGAAGTTGTAACAGAAACAGAGAACTGAGTTCATTAGGATTATGTAACACGGAAGAAAAAAGATGAGTTAAATCGTTGTGGAGAGAAAAGATGAGTTTAACCGGTTTGGTTTAGTGATAAACCGAAATTTTTGATTGTATATTGGAGATAAATTTAGATTCTGGCTAACAGAGTATATTCGTTATACGTATTTTGGTTGTTGTACTTAATTAGTTAGATTCTCCTAGATCTCAGAGGTCTGTTAGACACTCTTGCTATATATGTATTCTCTCATCACATTGATCAATACACGAACTTCTTGGCTTCCGTATCTTCTTTATTGTATAGAAGAAAACTGTGAAATTGATCGGGTTCGGTCAAAGAGTCAAAACCAAAAAGTTTATTCCCAAAATTTTTGGTGATGATGGGCTACTTGATCTTCATTATTTCAGTGTTTTTATAGCCTAGACCACATTATATATGCTAGTTATTTGGGATACTTAACGATAACAATTCTTAGCTAATATATATGGTTATGTAGAATCTGATATTAACTTGTTATTTAATAAAGTTTTTGTTAAAATTTGGTGTTATTAATTTGTGATTTTGTGAAAAAATCATTTTATAATTTTAATAAATTTGGAGTTATTTTCAGAATTTTATAAAATGAACAAAAGTTTTATGTTATTCAACTAAAATAAAAGAATCTATAATTTTCAATTATAATGTTTTTGGTTTATTATTTTAAATACTTTTCTACACAAAATATAGTCATGTAATGTATATTGTTTGGAAGACTTTACAGATTCTAAAAAACTAATCAACAAGATTATAAAAATTCTATAGCAATCTTTTAAAATATTTCACTTATTCACTTTCAATGATTTTATTTAATTCATCAAAATTCTTTACAAATTAAAAACCAATAACAGTCTCTTTTATATTTTATAGAATATCACATATAAAAAATGATTTAGACCTCGGTAACTCTAGGACCGGCCATATGGATACAACATTTAACAAATCTAAAGATAATCTGAGTTTAGAACTAAACCGGGTTTGTCTCGGAAACCAGATGATGTTTCTAAGAACCTTTTTAAAATTAAAAAAAAAAAATACCAAAAATTAAAAGAAAATTAAAGTTGTAATTGGTTATTCTTTTCTCGTCCGGTTTGGCTTTGGTTATATAAAATGTTAAAAACAAAACCAATATATATATAGTAGTGCGTAAGAGAAAGTTTTTCTCGCCCGTTGACCTAATAACTTCAGGTTGATCTATATTGATATTGGTCAAAACGCTCTTGTTGACATGACGTTTGACTTTGAATAAAAATTATTAGAATATGCGTTGGTGATAAGTAGGAACACAACGCAAAATATTATGCAAAGATTGATTATACAAATCATATAAAGTTGAATCTTCAGTAACTAACCATAGAATTACACAAAAGACTAACATCAACACCCACATATACACAATGGCATTACTTTCACTTATGCTTAGATACGTCTTCGTTCTAAGTTTCTTCACACTCCTCCTAAACTCCAAAAAATCATTATCTTCGCGACTAGTGAGATTCCCATCTAAAGTAGCTGAGATTGGAGCCGATGATTACCCATCTTCGGGTCGTAATTCACCAGTCCACGACCTCGGTTTCCCTGACTTCCCGTCTTTCCAAGAAGCAGTGGCGCCGCCGCCTCCTCCACCTGATATGCCTCTCCTCCCACCGCCTCTGCCTGATATGCCTCTCCTCCCACCGCCAGCATTTCCTCATCCTGAGAAGCCTAAGTTTGGGGTTCCAGTTTGGCCATCACTCCCCGATTTCCCGCCTTTTCCATTCGTAGATCAGGCTGCACCTTCCGAACCTTCCACTCCGAGATTCGACGAGTCAGATACTTGGATGCCTTCTACTCCAAGTATCCCTCAAGTGTTTCCGTAATCCAATGACACTCATGATATGCCTTATTTCTAAAAAAACATTACCATTTGGACTTCAAAAGTTTTTGTAGCAATTAATAATTTGGGAAGTTTCGTATGATTGAAGCAATTAATAAATAAACTAAATTACAAAATCGATGTTGGGAAATATTTGACCTTATATCTAATTATTTGACGTTGGCTCGAACAATAATATCAGATATCATCAAGTACCAAACTAGCCTTATACCAAACTGATATACAGTATACTTTGGGAAAAGAAGGAAACAAAAAATGAGTTATAGCCACATTGCGGAAATTTAAGAAGTAGTACTTAAGTTATATATGGAGAAAGAAGAAAAATCAAAAAGTTTATCATCATGCTCTTATACCAATTAAGATCAACCAGAAAAAAAAAAACGGAAAAAAAACACGTTATAAAAAGCTATAGTTTCGACCTTGTTCTGGTGAGGTATGGATAAGGCAATTACCATTGTTCCCAATTCTATAACGACTCCTAAAATTTTCATCATCCCCAACTCCTTTAAGCTGAACCTTTCTAGTTTTCTCTTTTTCTACATCGTAATAGAGAATGTAAAAAGGTCCAACGCCACGTGCCAAAAGTTTTGGAGAAATAATAGTTTCGCCCATCTTGTTGGTGCCATGAAAAGATATTGGAACGCTTCTTAAAGAATCCAACCCAACTCTCAGCAACCTACATGTCTTCATCAACCATTGATGTTCATTGGCATCTTGCAATACCCATATGCCAAAAGAAACAAATTTATCACACGAAAAAGTAATATAAAACTGTCGATATTATGGTAGAACAATACCGATTTTAGGATTAATATATATAACTGTAAATATGAATATATTGTGAGAACATGGCATTTTGGTTTCGATGGTGGCTGCTTCAAACCAAACAATGGCTTATTGAGAGTATTGCATTTTTCAAGGATCCTCCTATAGTTTAACTTCAATCCAAGGATTCTTATGTAAGAGAGCATGGAAAACTCTTTGGTTTGTCACTACCTAACTCTCATCAGTATAGGCAGTGTTCGGTTTGGTTTTGTTAACCAAATTTTCCATTACTTATATTTCTAGTAAGCAGGATGAAGAACTCAGAGGAATTAGATTGGATAACGGTTTTGAATTACAAGTTTGTTGACCATGTTTGAAAACAAAAAACAAAAAGACACAAAAACAAGTAATAAGTCTTTCCTAAGACAAATCTCATACCACACACTCTTATTATTTGTCTAACTCAAAATTCACTCAAGTTCCGTAGGAATACTTTGTTCATGTCTGAAGAAATTCTCTGGATCAAACTTAGCTTTAATATTCACTAACCTCTCAAAATTACCCTTAAAGTACTTACTCCCCCATTCTCTTGCATCACCCCCTTTACCATTCATCCCCAAATCAAGATCTCTATAGTTCACATACGCGGATCTCGGGCTTTTCGATACATACTGCTCCATGTAGCTATACATTTCCCTCATCCACCCCATATGCTTCGCCTCGCTCACTTTCCCATCTTGCCACAAAGTAAGCCATTGGATCTTGAACAATGTCCCACTCCTATGTGGGAAAGGTGTCTCTGTCTCGGGTATTTTCGCCATCATTCCTCCATAAGGGTTCCATATAGTCAACGGTGAGTCCTCTTCTAGAAGCTTTTCCCATAAACCTTCTAATCCTTCTACTGGAATTGGCTCTTCCACATAGTCTGACTTGGCTTTGAAGTAATTCTTGAACAAGGACTTCCCATCTAGTAGAGCTTCCGATGGTGCAGTGCTTGGGAAACCCGCAATGTACATTACTGATTTGATCCAGCTTGTCTCTAAACAATCTTTCTTCGTTAGTCCAAGCTGTGGGAAACTCCTCTGCATCACCTGTTCATTTTTCATAAAACCAAATTTTCATAAATGAATAACAATATCGACCCTAATGTTTACAAAAATTTAAATTTTGACCCCATTAATTTTACCTGCAATAACCGATTAGCGTCTCCGAGAAACTGGCCTTGGTACGAAGTTGCGATAGTTCTCTCTTTGCTCTTCGGAGTTTTGCTCGCCGGCTGAATAATCACACGGATAAAGAGATCTTCGTCTAACTTATCAGCGACTTGTTGCCACTTGTACAAAAGCTTAGTTCCGTCTTGCTCAAGCGTCCTCGTGACAGTGAACACCGTAACGGTCTCCGGCACAGGAACGAGTTTTATTTTCCATGCAAGAATAACGCCGAAGCTTCCTCCGCCACCGCCTCGAATCGCCCAAAAAACGTCCTCTCCCATCGCCGCGCGGTTCAAGATTTTGCCGTCGGCGTCAACGATCCTAGCGTCAAGAACGTTATCAGCTCCAAGTCCAAACTTACGCATCATTGAACCGTAGGCTCCGCCGATTATGTGGCCGCCGATGCCTAGGCTTGTGCATAAACCCGCCGGAAAACCATGGATTTTGCTCTTCTCTTGAATCCTTTTAAAACCATGAAAAATAAACCAATAAATAACCGGGTTATAACCACAGCTTAACCATCATATTCGGTATTTAATAGTAAATTGGTTCGGTTTTTAAGTTTACTTATCATCTTTCACCTCTAATCATATAGTGAAAAAGACTCGAAACCCCCAAAGACTATAAATGTTGTTATTAAAAACCCAAATTAACAAAAAGAACCAAAACAGAATAAACCAGCCGGTTGAACCAAAACCAGAATATTTTTCAGTGGGTTCACAATTTTTTATGTTTTGAAGCTTAAACTTTTTGTCGGAAAACTTACGAGGTTTGTTTCTCCATAGCTTTAATTAAATAAATAAAACAACGATACCTTTATTAAAAGAAAAGATTAAAACATACAGTATGATTCTTAATTAGCGTATGATTAATTAATTTAATTTACCTGTAATAAACCTCTCCAATAGAAGCACCAGCGTGAACCCACGCGCTGTTACTTTCCAAATCAACACTGATCTGTCTAAGCTTCGACAAATCAACGATCACAAACGCCGTTTCCATCTCCGAGACGTAAGAGAGGCCTTCGTAGTCATGACCACCGCTTCTTAGCCGCAAGTGAAGCTTCAACTTCTTGGCGCAAACAACGGCGGCTTGAACGTGCGTTTCGTAAAGCGGCTCGAAGATGAACTCCGGCTTCGGGTTCGAAGGCATCAAGTAACGGAGGTTCTGAGCAGAAGTCTCTAACGCGGCTTTAAAGGAAGAGGCGTTTAGTTCGTGGGTGAAGAACGACGAGTCCATTGGGAACGAAGCGTCGGAGTTGTCGACGAGACACATCACGAAGTCTTGTTGGATCGTGGAGGAAGACAATGGAACGTAAGAAAGTGCTAGTAGTAGTAGTAGCGTTACGAGAAACGCAAACGCCATTTTGGTGTGTGTGTTTTAGTGGTTATGAGGTTTTGAAGTTTGTTGAGTAGTTTCATATGTATGTGTTGGGGTTTAAATAAGGGAGAGGGAATGGGCTTATACGTAAAGTTGATGTAACATTTACGTCATGCACTTTTGACTCTTTAAAATTTGTTTAGTGTTGTTAATTATTTCTTTGCCATTTTAGAATCACTATGGCTAGCTATTATTTGATTTGTTTAATTTTTTACTTTATAACCTTTTTGGAATTAGAATTTATTCTGTAACAAATCATTCCATCATTTGTTTTTTCCTTTTTACATGTCATATTGTTTATGTTGAAAGCTTGAAACTTATGGTAGTATATTAGCATTCGTCATTCCTATACCGTGTGTATATTTAGGCATCGTCTAACCAAAAATTCATCGATTTAGAGAATTTAAAAGAAAATCAGATGAAATCTGATAATGTAAAATCATGTTTTCATTATTAGTTGATTATGACCCCAAGTTTATGGAGAAATGTATGTAATTGAAAGTAGGTCATAATTTGTGGGTTTAACTTTATAGGGACAAATTTCTTCATAATTTCAAAGATACTGACACCACTATCTCCAGTAATTGTGGCTGAAAGGTCAAATATATTTTTCATCAATTTATTCTTGTACCTAAATATTATAATATATCGTATTCCTATTTGACCTTCAAATTAGATATTTATTTTTCTCACAGATTTAGTTCATACATCTTTGTTTTTCTTCATTTTTATTTTATTTTATAAAATGGTTCATACATCTTGAGAGAAAGTAGTTGTCTTTAGTTTCATGATCTTATATCATGTCAAATTGTCATCCGTGCGCTCCTACATGCGGATGTAAAATGATATTACATTGAGCAATTTATACCATCTTTATTTTTTTTCATCAACTAGGATTTTTAATTTATAACTTCTTTATTTGTCGGTGCACAACAACCAAAAAAAAACCTTCTTTACTTGTCAGCTAAACACCTTTTTGTCAAGTTTAATATACATTCTTAAAATTACGTAAAATTTTATTTTTAAATCCACCATAGTCTCAAGATATGCTGGAATAATTATTGAAAACTGTAAAAAAAATACAAATATATATTAATCTGATTACCCGAATATAACTAATATATATATATATATTTATATATATATATAAGATCTGTAAATAGAAAGATACAACTTTCACCTAAACCTAATACAAATTAATATGTTGCATTTGAATGTTTATTATTTATAACTGACACTTATAAATTAAAATAACATATGAAAATAATATGCGTTGTTTGACGTTTTTACATACCTCAATTAAATTCATGTGTAAAATATAAAACTATTGATGGATGTTAGCATACATTAAACTGAGTTATATATTTCCATATTTTTCAAGAAATCTATACCCAAAAATTGTGTATAGTTCTAGAAAGGCAAATGTGATAATCTTTTAAGTATCTTTTTTTGTCTACTGTTAATAATTAAAAGATTTATACAAATAGTGTAATATTAGATTTTATATATTAATTTATTATTTAAACAACCAAAAACTAAGCCTCACACATAACTACAGACATATAGTAGAAAAAAGAGTTAATTGGTTAATTTTTAAAATTTAATCTCACTGTATGATGATTTTCCAAAATTCATGTGATAAATAGGAACCTTGAATTATCTATACATGTGTAACCTTAAATTATCTCACCGTCACACAATTATGTATGAGCAACTCTTGTACATTGACATTTTTACAAAACTATGAATCAAAATATTTCATATAACTTATATATTTTCAATCACTTTTGTAATGCACTTTTAATAGCAATAATGATATATAACTTATATATTTTTGATATATGTGTCTGATTTTTATTATTATTTATTTCTATTAAATTCATTTTTTCTCTGATTTTTTATAATATGTTTTTGGCTTTTTAGTTTTGAACTATAGGATCCTCATCAACACAACCTAAATGGAGAAGAAGACCTTGTTGGAGGTGAAGGTGTAGTGCAAGATAATGTGCAACCCTTAATCTCTTATGTTTACATCATGTAGATTTTGGTTATATACTTTGAAGTTCCTAAAAGACTAGTGACTCGAATAATTTTACTAATATATTATATAAAATATAATATATATATATTAAATCATCAATATCTAATGATCAGCAAAAATAATCGATTTTTTTATATACGATAGAACTTGTGAACTTGAGAAAAGTTCTATGATTTATCAACGATAAAATGCCTATATCTAACCAAAACGTTTTAGTTTAGCTGGAATTCATCTAATTTGGTGATATGAGGTAGTTTGGTCAGATACACTTGTGCCAATATATAGTGTTAGTGTATCTATAAACAAATATTATTATATTGTTTCATGATTACTAGAGTAAATTTTTTAATTCATGATATGCATTAGACGAATTTATGAACACTATAAATTGTACTCATTTGGATTGTTTTTTTATGTAAGGATCACTTAAACAAATAGTAATTAGATAAGTAGTGATTGATAATATTTGTAGCCAATTTAGCTTAAAAGCAACAAAATGACATCAACGACATTGTCTAAAGATTAATTATGCAATGACATATGTGGACCATACTTATTTCAATCATTCTTATGTATATAAATCATCACACTTGTAACTTTTGACATAATCACACTTATATACATGTATATAGAAACAAACTTTTCTCCAAGTGGTATTCTTACCCAAATAGTAAATTCATTTTACCTCCAAAAATCAACAATGAAAAAGCCGTACGTACTATATATATGTATGTATATATGTATATATATATATATATCTAGTATTACGTATATTTCATTTTTTTGTGAATTTTTTGCTTTATTTTCTTTCGATAGAATGCATGTTATTAAAATGGTTTACAAAAAGAATGAAAAATCTACCGACAATTCTTCTTCTGGATTGAAAAAGATGGAGTAAAATGGTTTCAAAGATAAAAGTACAAAATAAGTCAAACTAGTTTGTTTGTCCAAAAAAAAAAGTCAAACTAGTTTAATTGGAATTGATCTCAAATGATATGCTGACAGTTTTTCTTGATCGGTGCATATATATTATATGCTATAGTATAATATATATATATATATAGATATATAATATTAATCTTTACACATCTGCCACACACACAAAAAAAAAAGCCTTATATGAGAAATTTGCTCACTCGATTCTTAAGTCTTGACTTAGTCTTATAAAATAATCTTCGCCACTTGTTTAGGATTGAAACCTACCACTTCTTGCTTTAGATCCACAAAACGTTTCATCCATATAACAACACAAATAAAGGATTGATGGTTTGGTGTCAAGAACGTATAATCCCACACTGCTTACGTAATCGACCCGCGTAAGTAGATGTTTGTCTTGTTTTGGGTGTGTATTATATAATTTTAAGCAGTGAATAATAGTTTTATTTGTTGTTCAACGAGAAGTGTAATTGGCATTGAGAAATTGCGCCGGTTAATGCGCAAATGGAGAAAGCATTCAAAGGCTCAAAAACAAATAAGCGACGTCCGTTTTATACCATCCAACTGATACACTTCCAACTTATAGTGGGTGGTCTTATCTGTTGATGTATATATAGAGAGATAGACATTTCATGGTCTATTGGACTTATCTCTGGTTTGGTCATATTTTTGTTTGTTCAAAATTCATCTCCCAACTTTTGTTATTGGGTGCAATAACTTTATATGAAATTGTTTTGTTTGTACGTAGTTGCCTAAAAGAAAACACTGGAAAGCGTATTGTCCATATACACTGTAAAGTTATATATCTCGTAGAGATACCTTCAAACATTTCGTTCTACATTACACTTTTTGTATGTTATAAAAAGTAGTTACTAGTTCTGTAAATACCGAACTTTTAACTATACTATCAATGCAATTGATGATATATAATCAGACACCGAACAACCCATCCGTAAAACTCAAAAAGTCTATAATTTTATATAGTCTCCTAGTTCCACCAACCGGCACATGATCCGCATGCAAATCTTGAAATCTGCTTTGATAACGCGATAAACTCTTATAAAATTCTATGTTTTTTTAATGTGTGCCTGTATTAAATATTATTTACAAGAGTCGAGACATACTAAACATGTCATGATCCACTATAACTCACATTCTCGTAGATAATGCTTGCCACAAGATAGATGCGTTAGCACTTCTTTGGTAATTGGTAGTTGGATCGGGTCAACTCCGATTTAATCTGTCGATGTAAGTGCCAGGTGAATAACACTGAACTGAATTATGTCCCAACTAAGGAAAATATTCGATGTCGACCAATAGAACAAACATGAGCTATAAAAAAAATTTAATTGGTAATAATTTTTACATGAATCTCTATAAATTTTGGGATGCTAGTCATTTACTCCTTGTGTAGTTATTTTCGATATCAAACATTTCCAATGGGTTTGTAACTGAAATAAAGTAAGATATAAACCAATTAACATAACAAAGTTTAGTTTAGCCGTAAAGCTGCAAAATCCTAGACTACACACTCGCACGCCCAAGCAGCAACCACCCACACATAACACAAGTAGTCACATATATCTATATTTTATTACATTGTGCTAAAATATCTCTTGTTGATAAGTTTTAAAACTAATAATAAAATATATTGATGATTGTTATCATATAAATTATATGATATAATCATATGATCAACTGAAAAAAGCAATATATGTACTTTCAATTCTTTTTATGTTCCTTATCCTTTACCAGAGTCTATCTAATGAAACAGAGACATAGCAAAAAAACCTTCTTTTTTTTTTGTGTGTGTGCATGAGTATATCCTCTAAGAAAATGATAACAAAGATATTCTGAAATTCATTTTCAGGTCATATGTACCTTCTTAATCAGAAGGATTTAGAAAAAATGATAACAAAGTTCTTTTACCAAGACTATGATTAATAAGTAAACTCTTAGCAAGACTATATGGTTAATTCTAGTAATTAACACTCTCGAGCAAACAATATATACTTTGGTTATAAATGCGGCAGGGAATAATAACGATATAGTATATGAACATTATGAAGAAACCATGAGGCAGTAAAACTAAATTATACATTTCAGTAATTCATAATATTATTCATTGAGAAAAGAACTGAAATATTACTTTCATCTGCTTTTATTTAAGAAAATTAAAGATATTTTTATAGTAATTGGATTTTAAATTTGTGTTTTTTCTTTTTCAATCAGAGTTGTGTTTTATAATAACCAGTCTAATACTGGTATGAAAAATACATGATAGTGAGTTATGGATAAGAATTTAGTAGATATCTTAACTATATAGCATAGTAAAAGCCTTAACTTGAAATGATGACAAGGGGAGACATGAGCTTAATTGCATAGGCCATATAGCTTAGTTACCATTTTTGTAAACCACCGTCTTCCCAACTACTTCTTTTCCTGCTTCCCTGACAAAAAAACAAAACTTCAAAATGAATGTGGATGGACTTTTTTTCACATGAGTGTCGATTTTATTTTTTTCAATATACATAAAGAATATTGTGGTAACAGTTAGTTGACTTTAAAAACATGTATCTCCATTAACAGCAAGCTTTTAACAATACATTTAGGCCTTGAATGGAAAAAGCAAATCATGCAGTGCAGTTCAAGTAGTTCAAGCAGATCAAGCAGAATAAAAGTAGATCAAATATTTGGCTGTTCAAGTGCAGATCAAGGGTGAACAACATCAAAAAAGCTGTAGACCATATCTGCATGTATTCCTCCTGCATTTACCACAAAAGACAAAAAAATATGAACTGCACACAGTTCATCTGCAATAATTTTTAAAAGTAAAAAATTTCTTGAATGGTGACTTAATGATAGGAGAACTGCTTTATAGGGTGATCTACTTTTTTCTGTCTTCCCATTCAAAGCCTTAATAGTTTACAAATTTTACGGGTTTAAACAATACAAGTATTGTACTAGTTTAATATTCCCTTTGTTCCAATATATAAAAAAATTAGATTTTTTTATTTGTTCTATTTTGTAATTTCAAGGTTTAATGTACTTTTTAATTTTAGTTAATTTTTATCCTATTTAAATTATGTAGTACTTTTTTCTTTTGGTTGAATTATGTTAAATAATTGAACATTTTTTATTTCTTAATCTTTGTGCTTTTAGCCAAAACCTCTTATAAAATGAAACAGAGGGAGTAATATTGATACTAATAGAACTTTCTTAGTAGCACTTTAAGTGGTAGTTAATGAATAACACAATTAACTAGATTAGGATCCTTGCTAGAGCACGGATTGAATTTTTTTTTTTTATATTATAATTTTAGAATAAAATTATTTTTAAAAGTTTTTTTGGATAAAACATTATACAATAAAAGCTAAATATGATGGCTTGAAAAAACATCTATTTGTAAGTTTTATATTGTTAATTTTGTAATTTTTTGTATGAGATATGGTTATGTTTGTTGTTTATTTTAATTTTAATTTTTGAACATGTTTGGTGAAAATGTTTTAATTTTAATTTTTGAGCCCGTGCTGTAAGATTTTATTTTAACTACACAATAAGATTCCTGAAGATCACGATTAAATGTGATAAATTGCCAAGATTTATTCTTTTTATGCCTAACAGTATATATTTTGTAACAATATATGTAATACTAAAGATTTCATTTTGGAAATTGTATAAATCATTGAAATATTCTTATTCAGAGGATTCTTTGATATATTCTTAAGTGTATATTGACCAATTAATCTATAACCTTTTTTTGTAACCAACATATATTTAATTTATAACTTATTTTGTAACCAACTAATAAAAACTATATTTAATTATAACCTATTTTGTAACCAACTTATAAAAATTATATAGTTTACAAAAAAGGTTTTGTACTTCCGTTTTATTATATAGGGGATGTATAAATCATTGGAATATTTTTATTGAGAGGATTCTTTGGGATATTCTTAAGTGTATATTAACCAATTAATTTATAACTTTTTTGGTAACCAACGTATATTTAATTTATAACATATTTTGTAACCAACTTATAAAAATTATATAATTTACAAAAAAAGTTGTGTATTTCCGTTTTATTATATAGGGGATAGCAATTTGAGATCTTTAAATTTAAATTTTAGCAAACCTATATAATTCATAATTTCATAGTCTCTTATATTCTGATTCAAAAAAAAAAATATTTTTTTTTTTAAAAAATCTGGCCTGATTTAAGATCATCTCAATTTAATAAGAAACATAAAAATAAAAAAAAATAAAAAGTTTTTAGTGTGAAACTACTACAAAAACACATACAGTATTGATAATTTTATCAGGATAGGCCTAAATTCGGCCCAATATTTATAAATTTGGGCCGCAGCATGTCACCACCTCTCACAAATCTTCTCACATTTCACGGTTCTGCGACGGTCGGAGCTCATCTTCATCTTCTTCTTCAAGCAAATCAACTGAACAAGTAAAAAGAAAAAGATCACGAATCTAACATTTTAATCCAGAAAGATAACTATAGATCGATGCCGAAATTTCCCACAAACCCTACGTTCGCCGGGTCGATTTCTCCAATTTTCAATAGATTAAACCGTATTTCCACCGGTTCAGGATTAAACCGACACGGTACACCCAAATTCATCAACATCAACAAATATAAAAACAAACAAACCAGAATCCCCCGATCACCGCTCTGGTTACAATCCCGGCGCCGGAAACAGCCTCAACCGCCGCGTCTCAGCCAGTAAGCATGTCTACTCTTCTTCTTCCTCTTCTTATACTTTCACTATCGTTGAAACGAAGGTTTGACTATGTTTACAAAAATATTATGATTGGTGAAAAATTAAACCTAAGCACGTCACTTTCAAATTTCAATGTTCAAAGGTCCGGCGAGGTTTCTTCAACTATGGTCTTCTTCTCTCTCTCTCTCTCTCTCTCTCTCTCTTTCGATAAACAATCAAATTTAAATAAAAATGACAAAAAGGAAGTAAGAATAGTCGTAGCTCTGACTTCTCTTGTTTAAAAATGATAAGTCAAAGAAAACAAAAACAAATGGAGCCATTGATTCCACGGGGCTTCCTCTTAGCTTGTGAATGGTGTTTTAATTAAAAAAAGTTTCTGACTTTGTCTCACCCATTTACCAAGTCTTCCTTTTTGTCCCTACCTTAGTTGCAATTCTTGATCTTCTTCTCTCAGGTTTTGAATACTCATTTTTGGTCTCTTCTGCTGATTTTTTGGTTTTAATACAGTTGTTTCCTCTAAAGATTTGAGCTTTTACCACCTGGGAGATCATTTTTATTGGAGTAGACGAAATGGGAGGTGTTTGTTCTTGTGTATTCAAAGATGATGATGATGATAAAAACAAGTCGAGATCAAAGGATGATGATGATATGTCAAGAGGGTTATCTGGGAAACTTAAGTCCATGAGGAGAAGAAGAACCTCTGATTCTTATTATACAGATAACATTGGAAGCTCGAGGAGGCAAAGTTCCAAGCCTGATGAGGTTGTCTACAACTTTTCTGGTGAACTTGGACCTATGCCTCCATTAAGGAACGATTCTACCAAGGTTTTTGTTATTTTTAATGGCTTTTTTGGGATGTGCTATTTCTCTAGGGACACTTATGAATCATGTTTTGAGTTACTGTTCTATTGCGAGATTTCATTTGTATTGATGAGAATTTGGTTCTTGATTTTTTTGTTTCTACAGTTTATGCAGAGGAACTCGTTTATGGGACGCGCTGGGGTTATGGGGTTAGAAAAAGCGGTTGAAGTTCTTGACACGTTGGGAAGCAGTATGTCTCGTAACCCGGGTAACGGGTTGCGCTCTGGTGTTACATCGTTCCGTGGTAGCAAAGTCACTATGCTGGCCTTTGAAGTAGCCAACACAATAGCCAAAGGTGCTGCTTTGCTGCAATCTCTGTCTGACGAAGATCTCAAGGTTATGAAGAAAGATATGTTGCGTTCCAAGGGACTTAAGAAGTTGGTTTCTACTGATACCGCAGAATTGCAAATTCTTGCTGCTTCTGACAAAAGGTTTGTGTTTTTTATAATTTATCTTCATTTGTGTTGTCTTTTATTCATTTTTTTTCTTGATTCATATTCCTTTTTTTTTTGTAGGGAGGAACTTGATCTTTTCTCTGGAGAGGTGATCAGGTTTGGCAATATGTGCAAAGATTTACAGTGGCACAATCTGGATCGATATTTTATGAAGTAAGTTTAGTTCTGCGTCGAGAAAGTCCATATCCAATACTCTTTAAGTCACTCGCATGCCAGTGGATTTTCATTGTACACCGGTCTATAACGTTTCAGGCTTGACACAGAGAACTCACAGCAGAAACTGCCCAAAGATGAGGCAGAGGCAAAGATGCAAGAGCTTGTCACTCTTGCTCGGTTCACTTCTGTATGTTTTGTTTTTCTTCACTTCAATCCATCGCCTCCATGTTGGACTTGCAATTAACAGTCATTGTGTTCTGGGGGATTTGAACCTTACTTGCATTTGCTTTATCAGGAATTATATCACGAGTTGCAAGCTTTGGATAGGTTTGAACAAGATTACAGGAGAAAGCTTGCAGAAGTAGAGTCTTTAAACCTTCCTCGCAAAGGTTTGTCTTGCTATATATGTGACCATCCCTAGCTCTTTCAAGGACTATAAATTTCATTTTCTTTTCCTCCATGTAGGAGAGAGTATTGTCATTTTACAAAATGAACTAAAACAACAGAAGAAACTCGTGAAGAGCTTGCAGAAGAAATCACTCTGGTCCCAGAATCTGGAAGAGGCAAGTGATTATTGAATCGCTTCGTGTGAGTGTATGGTATATATGCCATTTATTCTAATGTTTTCTTTGTTGCAGATAATTGAGAAGCTTGTGGATGTAGTTAGCTATATACGTCAAAGGATTGTGGAAATATTTGGAAACAATGGTACTGTGTCTTTGTACTTCTGGTCCTCAGATAATCCTACTTCTGGAAATTCAAATCTCATTTGTCATGGTCTTCTTAACCAACAACAGGTCTAAAAGACAATGGAAGGAAGCAGGGAAGAGAACGATTAGGTGAAGCTGGTCTTTCGTTACACTATGCTAATCTAATCCAACAAATCGATAATATTGTAAGTATCCAGATTCTTACCAGTCTTATTCTGATATATATTCTCTGGTTGACACTGATCCTTGAAATTTTTAGGCGTCTCGACCATTGTCACTTCCTTCTAATGTAAGGGACACGCTGTACAATGCATTACCTGCTACCGTCAAGACAGCTCTTCGTCCTCGGCTACAAACTCTTGATCCTGAGGAAGAGGTTTATCCAAAAAAGATCTCTCTTTCTCTAGTATTTTTTTTCAGGCACTGTTTGGTTCTGTTTCTTGTTTTTGTTTACTAACTTGAGTGTTTCTGCAGCTTTCAATATCTGAGATCAAAGCTGAAATGGAGAAGTCGCTTCAATGGCTTGTCCCGTTCGCCGCAAACACTACCAAGTAAGTTTCCCTTCACCATCATTTTTTGTTCAATATGTTCCTCCTTAATCATTTTTGTCACATCTTATTCATTTTTCACAGAGCACATCAAGGCTTCGGATGGGTAGGTGAATGGGCTAATTCAAGGTAAGTCTTTCTAGCAACTACTGAAATTTTGAATCTTGAAATCTTGAACCTTGAATCTGATCTGGCAAACTACGAATGGGAATGTGGGAAACAGGATAGAGTTTGGGAAAGGAAAAGGAAAAAGCGAGAACAACGGGAATCCAACACGGCTTCAGACGCTTCATCACGCGGATAGACCAAAAGTTGATTCATATGTACTCGAACTCGTTGTATGGCTTCACCGACTAATGAAGTCATCAAAGAAACGAGTTCACGGCGTTAAGCTTCCAGAAACCAACCATGTCTCTTCACCCAACAACATAACCATCTCCAATACGCAACTATCCCTCTCCCCGGACTTCACCTATAAAAATCAACTCTCTCTAGAAGATAGGTTGTTGTTAGACAAAGTTCAAAGCATAAGATTTGGTCCTAATCTAAGTAAGAGTCAAGAATTAGTCGGCTTAAAAAAGAACAAGAAAGGAATAAAGATTTGGGCACTGAGCAAAAGTACAGGAAACTCCCCAAAAGTGGATCTTTCAGATAAGAACTCTTCTAGTGATTTGGATGTCCTTGATGGTTTGGATTTCGCTTTCCATTAGGCACGTACCGTTTGAAAACCGGTTTTTGATACATTCTTCTGTATTTATAGATAAGTTCTATCATTCTTGTATATAATAAACACAGTAATGTAGTAGATGATACAAAACAAAGACACTATATAGTTGGTTTAGTTGGAATTGTGTTTCAGGTTAACTGCTTTCTTTGTTCTTTCCATCAACTCCTCAGTCAACCTTAAAGAAGCTAACTACTCCAGATTTGTATGTCTATAAGATCTGATGTTTAGTAAACCGGAGTATACACTGGAAAATTTCAAAAATATGGAGATGAAACTCGCTAAAACCGGGAAATGGATGCTCACAATCATACTTCTCTGCCTTTTGGTTTCATCATCTTCAGAGGCTGCACAAGAAACCCAAATAACCACACCATTACAACCAACAGGAGGGATCATCAGTTCACCAACAAAGCTACAAGGGAACCAGAACCAACCCATTCTTGGTCAGCCATCTTCTTCTTCTCCTGTAAACCAGCCTTTAACCGGGGTAAATCAACCATTAACCGGATTTAATCAGCCAGAGTCAACTGGACTTAACCAGCCAATTCTTGGTCAGCCATCATCTTCTTCTTCTATAAACCAACCTTCAACCGGATCAAATCAGCCATTAACTGGTTTTAATCAACCATCATCAACTGGACTCAACCAACCAATTCCTGGTCAGCCAATTTCTTCTTCTTCTGTAAACCAACCTTTAAACGGGTTTAATCAACAATCATCAACTGGATTCAACCAAGCGTCGTCTTCAACTGCTCAAAATCAACAACCCTTTACGAATCGACTCAACCAGAACAATCTCTCCGGCGTTCCATTTACTAATGCAAATTCGAAGTTGAAGGTCATGGGCACAAAGATTGTCTTTATCTGGATTAGTCTTTTCCTTGCTTTGCACGGTACAGACAGGAACTGAACCGAGCTTAAACATTATATGGCGTGTCTTTATTATAATCCCATCATATTTGTTCTATAACTTGTCTTTATTCTGTCGTGGATTCTAGTTTAAGAGTGTGTGTAAGTATAATTACTGAAACGTTATTTTTTCTTCTTTTTGTTATTGGATGAGTGTTCGGTCCGGTTTTGCGTCCAGTTGCGGTTCAGTCTAATTGGGTTTTCTATTTCCCGGTATATGAGGAATTGTGGAGTGTATTGTGTATGAAGCAAAATTATAAACCAACATATGGAACATTTTCAATTTCGAACTGTATATATGCCACAATATATATAGCTTGCAGCTGATTCTATCAGAAATTATTCCAAGTTCCATGAAAGAAACGCTAAAGAGAAGTTACAAAGGTCATATCAACTTAAACGTTCTCTACCTTCTAGAATGAGGTAGTAAAGGTATACTCTGCTCGTTTCTAAAGAAATTGTCTGGATCAACAGCAGTTTTAACCCGGACCAGTCGATCAAAATTCTCGCCAAAATACTTCCTCCCGTAGATTTCTCCCTTTCGATAACCATCCGTCCCGTGATCGTTAACCCCGATATCAATATCCCTATAGTTAAAATACGAACTTCTAGGATTTTTCGACACGAACGGGGTCATGATTCTATAGGTCGTTCTCATGTTACCAATGTAGAGTCTCTCCGCTTCCGGTCCAGCATCGGACCATGTCGTAGAATGTTGGATCTTGTATAGTTTGTGCCGATGCGGAAATGGGGTTTCATTCACATCAGTCGCGTTTAAATTCCCTCCGTACGGGTTCAAAACCAAACCGGTTCTATCTAGTGTCGCCAATTTCTGAAACAACCGGTTTAATTCTGGTTTGGTTATCTCTTTCTCAACGTAATCCGATTTCCTCTTGAGAAATTTAGCCGAATCCGGTTCTCTATCAAGCAAAATATCCGGTTTGACTTTATCCACATCTACATGGTTCATCCACCACAAGAGCGATTGGATCCAAGTCATCTCTTTACAATCCTCTTTCTTCAAACCCAGCTCCGGGAACTCCTTTGTCATCTTCATAACGACGCCGTCAGCTCTTCCAAGATAAAGCGCCCTGAGCTTAGCGTTCACCGTAAGTGTTTTGTTCTTCGTCGGAGAAGCTAACAACACTCTCATGAATAGACCCGGGTCGGTTCTCGGAGCTACGAATTGCCATTTGTGAACCATGTCAAGGGCATTTTCGTCAGTTGATTTATCGATCCTGAAGACGGTTACGGTTTTTGGAACCGTCACGAGTTTCACTTTGAAAGCCAAAACGACGCCGAAGCTTCCGCCTCCACCGCCGCGAATCGCCCAGAAGAGATCTTCTCCCATCGATTTCCGATCGTGAATCTGGCCGTTAGCGTCAACGATCGTGGCGTCGACGACGTGATCTACAGTGAGTCCGAACTTTCGAATCATGTGTCCGTATCCACCGCCGCTGACGTGTCCTCCGACGCCGACGGTAGGACAAACTCCGGCGGGGAAAGCGTGGATCTCGCTCTTCTCCCAAATCCGGTAGTAAAGCTCGCCGAGGGTCGCGCCTGTTTGCACCCAAGCTGATCCTCCTCCGCCGTCATTTATATCGACGGTGATGTTCCGGTAATAAGAGAGATCGAGGATGATGAACGTCACGGCGGAGACGTAAGAAAGACCGTCGTAATCGTGGCCACCGCTTCGGATCTTCATCTGGAGATTAAGCGTTTTGGCGCATGTCACGGCGGCTTGGACGTGAGAATCGACACGTGGCACGATGATGATCGACGGTTTGGGAGTTGAGGAGGTGTTGAAACGAGCGTTTCTGATGTACGCACGTAGAACAGGGGTGAAGGAAACGCTGGTACGGGATAAAACGACGTCGGAGAGAGAGTCATCGGAGATAGTTGTCTCGTTTTTGAAACATCGGACAAAATCATCATAGATGGTTACGGAATCTCCAGCATAACTCGATGGTATTGAGTACGATGCAGCAAGCAAGACAAGGAAGATCATGAGATACATTTTTTTTGTCTTTTTTAATATATTTATTTTTTCCAGTTTTCAGTTTTCTGATTGTGCTAAGTACAGAAATTACGAATTTTTGACTTTGAATATTCCGGTCAACTATTTCCAACTTTGACAATGGTGATTGATAAAGTTTATGTGATTTAACTAAAATTTGACGTGTTATTAGGACATTAATCCGGCCAATTAGTGATCTTGACAACACTTGTATAAGTTGTATTTATCCTCGAATGAGTGATCATCATACTTTTGACAACAATGATTTGAACCAAAGCTTAATAATACATATATGTCCTTGTTTATTTTGCTGAATATTGTGACACATGTCACAAGGTTACAACATTCGTGGCACACTTAAATTATTTTCGAACCGGAATACTTTGCTCGTTCCTCCAAAAATTTATCTCATCATGCTTGGTTTTGATATCCACTAACCTTTCGAAATTGTCTTTGAAATATTTAGCCCCATAGACTTTACCTTCTTCGTACGTGGAATTAAGACTTGATCCTAAGTCGAGATCACGGTAATTGAAATAGGCCTCCCTCGGATTACTAGACACGTACGGGGTCATGAATTTGTACATCTCATTTGCTTTAGCCAAATGGGTCTTTTCAACGTCATCTCCGGCTTGGGACCAGCTTATGAGATACTCAATCTTGAACAAATTGCCTCCTCTATGTGGAAACGGTGTCCTCGAACTTGGAATCTCACCCATCCTTCCTCCATACGGGTTCAAAAACATTTTCACTTTCTCAACCTCCACCAATTTCTTGAATATCAAACCGAGACCGGTTCTCGAAATAGTACGCTTCACGTAGTCGGATTTTCGTTTATGAAACAACTTGTTCGTTACCGTAGTAGTCTTCAGCAATACTGAAGTCGGTGTACCAATCGGATAACCAGCCCAAAACAAGACCGAATCAATCCATCTCATCTCGGTACAATCGGTTTTCTTCAGCTTTAATTCCGGGAAATCCCGGTTCATCACGTTCCACGTCTTATCCGACCGGCCTAAATACATCCCAATAAAAGTGGCTAAAACCATCTTCTCACCGGGCTTCGTACCGTTGACTAAAGTCAAAGTCAACCTCACGAACAAATTCCGATCGGTAGTGTGAGAAAAATTCTGCCACTTCATTATAAGATCAACCGCACCTTCTCCGACAGTTCTTCCGACGCTAAAAACCGTTACTTTCTCCGGCACCGGAACCAACCGGATTTTGTATCCCATCACGATGCCAAAACTCGCGGCTCCGCCTCCTCTAACCGCCCAAAAGAGCTCTTCCCCCATCGACATTCGATCGAAGTAGGTATTCCCGTTAGAGTCGATGATCCTGGAGCCAACAACGTTATCCACTGCCAAGCCGTACTTTCTCATCATGGTTCCGTACCCTCCACCGCTAATATGTCCACCAACGCCCAATGTAGTACACAAACCCGCCGGGAACCCAAGAACATTGCTTTTCTCAGCGATTTTGTAATAAAGCTCTCCGAGTGTAACGCCGGTGTCAACCCAAGCCGTTCCTTCTGTGAGGTTCACGTCGACGGAATTAAAGTTGAACATGTCGATGAGGAAGAACGGAGCGGTGGAGGTGTAAGAGAGTCCTTCGAAATCGTGGCCTCCGCTTCGGATCCTGACTTGGACAGGAAGCAAACGTGCGCAAGCTAACGCGGGAGAAACGTGCGACCACGTGGTGGGGGTGATGATGGCGATGGGTTTTGGGGTGGTGGGTTTGTCGAAACGGAGGTTAGGTATGCGGCGGCGGAGGATGGTTGTGAAAGAGGAGTTTGATGGGATGTAGGTGACGTCGGAGATGAAAACTTGTGGGTTCGAACCTTCTTTTACGAGACATCGGAGGAAAGTCTCCGGATCGGTCTGGGAAGTTGCAACTGAGACTGAGATCAGTAGTAGACAAATTACGAGTAATTTTTTCATTTTTTTGATGTTTAGTTTTGGTGAGTTAGATTATGTATTTTTGTAAGCTAGTGTTGTCTGTGTTTATATAGAGAACTTAGTGATCCTAGTTTCTTCTTATAATCAGTTCAATGAATTATTTATGCGAGTGTTCTTATTATAGTACGTGCTTCTGTACTCAATCCGCTGGCAAATATTTTAAAAATTCAACCAATCCCTTTTTATTTGATTTTCATTTGTATTTACGTAAAAGACTAATTGTACACTTCAGTAAACAATCTTAGTTTTTTTTGGTAATCCAAGGTTCGCATTTGCTCATTGCTCACTTCAGATAACAAGCCTTTTTTTTTTTGTGTTTTTTTGGCAGTTAGTTATTTTCTTAAGTTGAATAATTTATTATTCAGTGAGTCGCAATGTCAAAGCTTACAAGTTACAAGTACGTGACTCTTAGTCCGACCATCTTATCCGAACCTAAGTGAAAAGATAACTTTCTCCGAAAACGTAAAACAGTTGTGAAAGATAACAAAGTATCAAATTTAATATTATATCCCACAAATATTTGAAAATTTCAGTGACCGATTTAGAATGGTGAACGTTCTTATTTAGGGGGTTTTTACTGTAGATTTAAATAAGGCAATGATCCCAATTACATATCACTGTATTTTTAATTTTTTCTTCCCTCTACATATTGACATCTTAAAGGCACAAAATTTTAGCTTTTACAAGATACAGTGATTAGGATGCGTTTTGGTATGAGATTTGTGGTTATATAAAAATAGATATACAATGATACATTATATTCTCACGTTGTATATTATCCAGATAAGTAATATGTCCGGATTAAATGTTATAGTGGACTATATATATTTGACTTTGACTTGTATATTAGCACTATAGCCAAAACGCGTCATTATGTAATCATATAGTATATGACTTTTCAAGTGTATTGTTTGCAGTGTTTATGCAAACTTTTGGAGATTAATAGATAGATATATTTGTTGGCTTGTAGCTGAGGGATGATGAAGTACAGGTTGACGTTTTTATATATGAAAAAAAAAAAATGTATTAATCAGAAGATCTGTGTATCATGCAAGTCTTGTTTTATCAAATCCCGCGATGTCCGTTAATATAGAGAGAACGTTGAATGTCTTGGTCAATAAATGTATACATATCTTTGCGTGCATGTGAGTGTGTTATACTGTTATCCTCCCATGTACGAAATAAACGAGAACACTTCTTGAATGACATGTGAAGATTCATAACTTTGTGAGGGTGGCAGCGCCGCAGGGGTGGTCATGACAGATTGACAGTAGTTTACGAAAGATGAATTTTAGATTTAGATTATGATTGGTAACTTTTTACTGTTTTATTAGTTAGTAATTGGTACCTACAAAATTGGTATTTTAACAATTTTTGTACTGTTCTCTTAATCTCTTTTATCATAATTTTTCTCTTTTTAAAATATTTTGATCTATCTTTTATCATTATTTCTTTTCACTTATATTATTTGCTGTTTAGTTCACCAATCATCAATAATTATGTTTATTTGTAACATCTAAAAGATGGCTCAGCACAAGTAGTACTATATATTTTTTATTCATTACAAATTTACAATTATCTACATATTTCAATATTTTCACAATGCACTCAATAACAATATATTGAACCAGATAGTTTAATACATTCATTTATTTTTTTTCCAAGACTTGATACATGTCACAACTTACAACATTCTTATGGTATTGATTATGTTCGAACCGGAATACCTTGTTCGTTTCTCCAAAAGTTTTCCGCATCGATCGTGGTTTTAATATCCACTAATCTCTCGAAATTGTTTTTAAAGTATTTAACCCCATAGATTTTACCTTCTTGGTAAGTGGAATTAACACTTGACCCTATGTCAAGATCACGGTAATTCAAATACGCCTCCCTCGGATTACTAGACACGTACGGGGTCATGAATCTATACATCTCATTCGCGAGAGCCAAATATCTCCTCTCCACGTTCTCGCCAGCTTCCGACCAGTCAATAAGGTACTCAATGTTGAACAAATTGCCTGCTCTATGGGGGAAAGGTGTCCTCGAACTTGGTATCTCCCCCATCCTTCCTCCGTATGGATTCCAATTCATTTCAATTTTCTCAACCTCTACCAATTTCTTGACTATCAAACCAAGACCGGTCCTCGAAATCAGACTTTTCACGTAGTCCGATTTCCGCTTCATGAACAACTTCTTGGCAACCGTCGGGTTTAGCAACACGGAAGTCGGTGTACCAATGGGATAATCAGCCCAAAACAGAACCGAATCAATCCATCTCATCTCGGTACAATCGGTTTTCTTCAGCTTTAACTCCGGAAAACCCCGGTTCATCAAGTTCAACAGCTTATCCGATGGGCCTAAATACATCCCAATAAACGAAGCCAAAACCGTCTTCTCACCAGGCTTCGTACCGTTGACCAAAGTCAACGTCAGCCTCACGAACAAATTCCGATCCGTACTAGGTGCAAAACTCTGCCACTTAAATATAAGATCAACGGCTCCTTCCCCGACTGTCTTTCTGACTTTAAAGACCGTCACTTTCTCCGGCACCGGTACTAGCTGGATCTTGTAGCCGAGCACAACACCGAAACTTGCACCCCCACCACCTCGAATCGCCCAAAAACGGTCTTCTCCCATGGAAACCCGATCGGTGAAGATGTTCCCGTTCGCATCAACGATCCCGGAACCAACAACGTTATCCACCGACAAACCATACTTTCTCATCAGGTTTCCATACCCTCCGCCGCTAAAATGTCCACCAACGCCCAATGTCGTGGACAACCCCGCCGGAAACCCAAGAACATTGCTCTTCTCAGCGATTCTGTAATAAAGCTCTCCTATAGTAGCGCCGGAGTCTACCAAAGCCGTTCTCTCGGTGAGATTCACGTCCACGGATTTGAAACTGAACATGTCGAGGACGAAGAAAGGTACGGTGGAGGTGTAAGAGAGTCCTTCGAAGTCGTGGCCACCGCTTCGTATCCTTACTTGGAGAGAGAGCTCACGTGCACATCCTAGAGCAGCTTGTATGTGTGTCCACGTGGCTGCAGCGACAACGGAGAGGGGTTTTGGTGTGGTGGGTTTGTCGAAACGGAGGTTAGGTATGCGGCGGCGAAGGACGGTTGTGAAAGATGAGTTTGTTGGGATGTAAGCGACTGCCGAGTTGGGACTTGTTGCGTCCGCTGGTTGTCGATCCAGACATCGAAGGAAAGTTATAGGATCGGTCACGGATTGTGAGGTTGTAACTGATGTTGAGATCAGTAGTACTAGAGAGATTACGAGTAATTTCTCCATTCTTATTTTGCTGTTTATTGTTGGGAGTTTGGATTATATTTAGTGTAAGGTTGTGTGTCACACAAACCATAGTTTATATAGAGGAGGTGTATAGTGTGTGATACTTAAGTAATAAATCCATATATAGTTTCTTACTTTCTTTTCTTGTATTGGATTAGTCCAAACTCCAAAGTAGATACTGTAGTAGGTTTCAAAAGTTACAAAAGTTAATTAGCCAAAGTTTTAGAAACTAGTAGTTAATTACTTATTTTAAAACTAAAGTTCATGAGTGATTACTAAAGGCCAAAACAAAGTATCAAAGCTATTTTAATTTTCGTACACCGTAACTTTGAGGATTAGAAAATTAAATCATTTTCTTATCCACTGAGGCACTAATTCTGGAAAATAATCTCAGTTTTGGATATCAAATCATACAATCTTTACCACGTCGTTTTGACAGCTAAAGATTTTATCCCATTAAAGGCTTGGCTAATAGCCTAATAGTGGACTAAATATATTTGACTTTGACTTTTACATTAATTAGTTGTATGTAAAGCGATAGCCGATAACGCGTTAATATCTACATGTATGTATGACTTTTCAAGTTTGTTGTTTACAGTGTTCATATGAAAGATTTGGAGATTAATAGATATATATATTTTTAGCTTATCCGTGAGCGTGATGTAGCTAATACTGTACGGATCGAGTTTTTCTAATCTTTTTGGATATGTGAAAATTCGTTAGAAAGAAAGACATGTATTGATTGTATCGTGCAAGTCTTGGTTATCAAAGTATGAGTTGACCGTTCCCGTTTAATTTGTTTTGATAAAAGCGTTGAATATCTCAGTCAGTGTACTATAAATGTATCGTTATTGCGGGCTTGTGATTCATAAGTTGACATGTAGTTGTTGGTCGACAAAAAAAAAATGACATGTAGTTTTTTATACATTGTGTTCGATTGATATATAATGGTGGAATCGTGGAAAGAGTTAAAACCAAATATAATTTTGAAAGAATAATTTACAATTATTTAAAAATGGTTTCTGTTTTTTTCTTTCCCATTCTCGTTAGTGAATTTTATTTTCAAAACTATAAGTCTATAACATACCTGATCCGGCTAAGTGACAGATTGACATTTCCAAAACATTTCTATGTGGAGAAAAAAAAAAAACTAGAAAATGCAGACTTTTTTTGTTGTCATATAATATAAATGATATTTTTCGAAAGTACATATAGAGGAGATGACTACCTCATCTTCTAATTTATGACAAAGCTCAAGCTCTTCGTTTTCTACATCAAATAATTATATTATTTCTTGCATGCTATGAATTTTACTAGAAATTGTATCTAGTCTCTCTAGTGGCTGGAGAGCAATGGAATGCTCTGCTCGTACCGGAAAAAGTTGTCGGGATCAACTCTGCTTTTCACCTGAACCAATCTCTCGAAGTTGTTCTTAAAATACTTCACACCGTACACTTTACCTTCCTCGTACGTCGAGTTCATGCTCGTGCCAATGTCAACGTCTCTATAGTTAAAAAAAGCTTCTCTAGGATTCTTTGACACGTAAGGGCTCATTGCCTCGAACACTCTTTCCGTCTGGCTCAAGCAATCTTTAGCCACTGCTTCCCCTGGCACAAACCAGTTCGCTGCATACTGAATCTTGAACATGTTTCCTGCTCGGTGCGGGAACGCCGTCTCGGTCGATGGAATCTCGCTCATCCTCCCTCCGTAAGGGTTCCAAGCCATTGATACGTTCTCGTTCTCTATCAGAACCTTGAATATGGCATCTAAACCGGTTCTTGAAATCGGTTTTTGTACGTAATCCGATTTTCTCTTAAGGTAGATTTGCTTCTGCGGGATCCGGTTTAGCATACTCGATGTTGGTGCTGTACCGGGTGGGATACTGAGCCAGAACAGAATTGATTCGATCCATTTCATTTCTATACACTCTGTTTTCTTCAGACCAAGCTCAGGGAATTTCGCGCTCATGATCCCTAGAAGCTTCGATGAGTTTCCGAGGTACATCCCCATGAAAGAAGCCTTCACGGTTTTGTTGCTTGAGCCTAAAGTTAATCTTATGAACAGATCGTTGTCGATCTTGTCTGCGATCTCTTGCCATTTGGCTACAAGTTCCGTGGTGTTCACGCTTCCTCTGTTTCCAACCGTTGTTTCAACGTTAAAGACCGTGACTTTAGCCGGAACGGGAACAAGCTTAATCTTCCAGGCTAAGGCAACACAGAAACTAGCGGCTCCACCGCCACGTAAGGCCCAAAAAAGATCTTCTCCCATTGAGCTCCGGTCCAAGACTCTTCCTTTAGCGTCAACGATCTTAGCGTCTATGATGTTATCGATAGATAAACCGTACTTCCTCATCATGTTTCCATAACCGCCACCGCCAAAATGTCCACCAGCGCCTAAACCGGGGCAGATTCCAGCAGGAAACCCACGGAGATCATTGCTTTTGTTGGCAACTCCGTAGTAGATCTCTCCAAGCGTAGCACCAGATTCGACCCACGCGGTCTCGAGCTTCTGATCGATCTTGATAGACCGGAGATTAAACATGTCTAGAACAACGAAATCAATTGTTGATAGATACGACATACCGTCGTAGTCATGGCCTCCGCTGCGGATCCGGAGCTGGATGCTGAGTTTCTTGGCGCAAGTGATCGTAGCTTGGATATGAGTGACATCAGCGGCAGCTACAATCGCTACGGGTTTGCGTGTCGTGTTGTTGAAATAACGAAGGTTACGGACGTAGTTGTTGAGGATTGTGAGGAACTTAGGGTTATGTTGAGTGTATATGAAGTTTTGGATTGGGTACTTTGGATTTGAAGGTTTGAAATCTGTGAGGCATTGTGCAAAAACGTCTTCGAGTGTTGGCGGTGATGCAAATGATGTTGGGATTGAAAACAGAAAAATGGTGATGATTAGGGTTTGAATGGTTAGAGATTCCATTCTACTTCTCTCTTTTGTTGAGTATGGTTAAGATTTGTTTAGGGGTTTGTATTCTTTATATATATTTGTTATAATTTGATATGAATCCTCAAGAGCGCAATCGGCTATTCTTGTAAATGTAAATAATTTTGGTAATCGATTAAATTAGGCAAATTCTCACTATGGAGATTTAAATTAGTCAAATGCTTAATATGGCGATTTGTTTCTTTATCCTAAACTATAAGCTAAAGTTATGAGATTTGTTTCTTTTTCTTTCTTTCTAATTAATGCTAATTATATTAATATACATAGAAACAAGATTCAAATCATCTTTTTATTATAAAAAAAAAAAAACAAGATTCTAAACAAATTGCATCATTATGTATCCTTATTTGTTTCCAGAAAAGAAAGAAAAAAGAAAAGGTAAAACTTAATTATTTTTATAAGTATCAATTTTTGAAGATTGTATTCTAATTAGCATCATTTTCCTAAAATTTTAGACTTAGGCGTTTGCATTTTATTTCCTTCAATAGTTGATGACTTTTATAAAGACTGCAAACTTTATTTTAATTGAGGAAAATTATCTACAATAACCTAATACTTTTTAGATAAAGTTCAATAACCTTTTTAAATTTTTATTGTTCATGTTCCATTATGTAAATTAATTAGTATTCAAAGCTGTAATGTTTAGTAGTACCTTTTTATAGATATTAGTTTTTAAAACTATATATATATATATGTATATATATCTTTTTGGCTATTTTCATTTTTGCGCTTTTTGCACAATTAGTACACTGTGTTAAATGATTTTTAGAATTTTGTTTTTATAGGTTTGAGTTCTCCATTTTACATTTAGGGTATAGTTTTGAGGGGATATATTTTATAAATTAGTCATTTTGTATATTGAAAATAAACAACAAGAAAGAGTATTTTTGCAAAAATATATAAAGAAAATGGTATTTTTGAGAATGCTTCATCTTTGTTGTAATATTAGCTTAATGATATTCTAAATTTATATTAATATTAATCCAAACCTGTCACGCAATATACTCACTCCCATGATATTTAGGAATTTTGTAAATTTAAATATCTATAAATTTTCAATTATTTATAATTTAAAAAATGTTACCAAAAAAATCGAATTAAGCTGATACAAACTTTTAAACTAAGCTGATACAAACTAAATATGGCGATTTGTTTCTTTATCCTAAATTATAAGCTCAAAGTTATTTGATTTTTTTTTTCTTTCTAATTAAGACTAATTACATACATAAAAACAAGATTCTAAACATTTCTCAACAATTGCATCAACTAATAAAAAGAAAAAATAATATTTCCGGAAAAGAAGAAATAAAGAGTAATTATTTTTGTAGTATCAGTTTTTCAAGATTGTATTCTAATTAGCATCACTTTCCTAAACTTTAAGTATTCCTCTTTTGCGTTTTATTTTCTTAGACAGTAGATCACTTTTGTAAAAACTGCAAACTCTATTTTAATTAAAGACAATTATCTCAAATAACCTAATACATTTTAAATATAGTTAAAATAACTTTTTTAATTTTTTAATGTTCATGTTCTATTATAAAATAAGTAAATAACTAAGATTTAACAAGTGGTATACTATAAATAATTTATTTTACACATCATAATTGAATTAAATTAATTTGATATGTCTAATATTCGAATATTGATAGTGTTAACAAAGTAATAAAATAAAAATTAATTCATCTTTATTGTAATATTGGACTAATGGTATTTAATATATTAATGTTAAAATAAACCTGTCATAATATATACCTTCATCCAGTGGTATTTAAAAATTTTATCAGTTTTAATATTCAATTTTTTTTTTAAGTTTTAAAAATATTTTATCTAGTATAATCAAACGGTTTGACTAAAGAAGTGAACTAAATTGTTTCAAAATTCTAAACTAGGAAGCTTGTTAAGTTAAGTTTCATCCACACTCAGATTTAGATATAATTTAATTTTATTATACTATGAATTTGAATATTTGTCTTAAAAAGTTAAAACTATAAGCAATGTGAGACTTTAAACACGTCTTTTATCTTTCAGTAATTAATTAAATAATATATGCTTGTTGCAAAAAAAAAATTAAATTATAGAAAAAGTTAGTCATAACAACACTTTCTATTAACTTTTCCGTAGTCATTTTTGGCCGGTCATATAAAAGGTATGTTGTCATTGTCAAAAAAGAAAAATATGTTGAACGGACTGTTTTCATGATCTACAATAAAAAAAATTGTGACTTGTCATATAGACGCAATCAAGACTCAAAAGACGAGTTGATTGTTCTATGTATACCATCAGGTAGTGTATATAATAAATAATGACCTTATTAAAATTCATATTTATTAATAAAATAGTATATAAATATGAAATTCAGATTTTAATTACATTACAATCCTAATTTTTACACATAAAACATAACTATCATCACTGTTTTGTATTTTATTAATATATTTTATAATTTTTTATCGATTTTTTTTTTGTCAAACAATTTTTTTATTGGTTGAAACTTTAAAACAGTAAGGATAAGACAACAATTAATATGAAATAAAAATTAAGTCCTAGAACAACAATTAAATTAAAACGGAGAGAGTATCAAATCTTACTAACTAACAAATAGACTTACAAGTTACAACATATATAATCATTATACAACAACAATTTCATTAACTTATAATCAAATCAATATACACTTACGGTAACACAGGAATACTCTGTTCATTCCTAAAGAAATTACCACTATCAACTCTAGTCTTAATCTTAACCAACCTCTCGAAATTTCCGGCAAAATATTTCTTACCGTAACGCTTGCCTTCAATATAGCTATTTATTTTCCCATTGTGTGAATTGATACCCAAATCAACATCACGGTAGTTAAAAAACGATTGTCTTGGGTTCTTGGAAACAAAAGGAGTCATGAACCGGTACAAGTCCCTCGTCAATTCCATGTACCGGTCGGTTAACCTACCTTCTCTCCAATTCGCAGCGTACTGAATCTTCCAAAGATTCCCGGATCTGTATGGGAACGGAGTCGCCGTCGATGATATCCTCCACATCGTACCACCGTATGGACTGAAAGTCATCGTGGGAATTTCAAGCTCGATCATTTTATTCCAAATTGATTCTAAACCGGTTCTTGAAATCGGTTCACGTACGTAATCTGATTTCCTCTTAAGGTAGTTTACGGGTTGAATCCTTTGGAGTAGAAGTTTCTCCGAAGAACCCACTTGGATATTTACCCAGAATAGCGCAGACTGGATCCAGCTTGTTTCGGTACAATCAGACCGGACCAAACCCAATTCTGGGAATCTCCAGTTTAATATCGACAAGAGCGTTGTTATGTCTCCAAGAAACATAGCTATGAATGTTGCCCTGACGGTCTTTTGAGATGACACGGTGCCATTTACTACGTCAATGATTGTTCTTATGTAGAGCTCGTCGGGAAGCTCCGGTGCGACTTGTTGCCACCGGTGAACTATCTCCGTCGCGTTTTGCTCTAACGTCCGGGAGATTCTGAATACAGTGACGTTTTCAGGGACTTCGACGAGGTTTATTTTGTAGGCTAAAACGACTCCGTAGCTACCTCCCCCTCCTCCGTTTATTGCCCAGAAGAGATCTTCTCCCATTAATTTTCTATCCAATATTTTTCCTAAAAATTTTCAAATATGCAAGGATATGTAATGAGAAAATATTTATGAAACTGTTATATAAATATTCAGCGCAAACAAAATATATTGTTATGTCTAATGTTTAGGTGTTGTCTAATTCATTTTAAGTTTACTGGGGTTTGACAAAAATTAATATTCTAATAAGTTCGGTTGAATATAGGATCTGTATTGATAGTTTGATACCATGAAATTTAGTTAGCATATAAAATATCTAGAGATATTGGATTATACCACTGACATCGACCATTCTTGCATCGATGGTGTTATCTACGGCGAGACCGTATTTTCTCATCATGTTACCATAACCTCCGCCGCTAATATGGCCACCGACACCAACTGTTAGACAAACTCCAGCGGGATAAGCGAGGGTTTTGCTCTTCTCCCATATATAGTAATAAACTTCTCCGAGGATGGCACCGGTTTGGACCCAAGCGGTTTTACTCGCCGTGTCAACATTAACTGAACGGAGATTAAACATGTCGACGATGAAGAACGGTTTGCCAGAGTACGTAACGTATGACAAGCCATCATAGTCGTGGCCTCCGCTTCTGATTTTCATCTGAAGGTTGTGACGTTTGCCACAAGTAACTGCGGCTTGCACGTGGGTTTCATGTGTTGCAGCGATTATGAGGAAGGGTTTTGGAGTGTTGGAGGTGTTGAACCGAAGGTTACGAATGGTGGCTTCAAGTACGGAGGAGTAGGACCCGTTTCCGGCGAAGATCACGGCGGGAGAGATGGGATGTTTGGGGTCAGAGTTTGAGGTTAGGCATTGTGTGAACGTCTCCGGATTTGCTAATGATGAGCTTGATTCCGATATGAAGACGACGAAGAATAGTAAAAGAACTAGTGTAGTTCTTGAATATTTCATTTTTAGAGATTGAACGTCGATGTTAAGAAAAAACAAATGATTTAAGTTTATGAATATCGTCGAGGATTTTGGGTTATTTATAACTACAGAGAAGAACAAAAGACCATACAACTTTGACATCTCATTGTGTGAAACAAATAAGTTTGTAAAAAAATACATCATATGATGTTATGCATATTATTAAATTTATTATTAGATTCTAAATCGGGTTTAACTGTTTGGCCATATACCCATAACACCAAAATATTTGACTAGGAAAAGTTGTTCCAAAGATTCTAGTGCAATATTATACTCCAGAGTTTATATATAAAAATTGAAGAATATATACATTAGTATTTTTGAAGTACAAATTGGAAATAACTTTTTATCTTAAAAAAAATACATTATGTGCCATTATATATATTTATATCCAAATAACTTTCCAAGTATTTTTCTTTACTATCCATATAACCAAACACAATTAATATAGATTTTAACATTAATTATAAAATTATAAATATCCATATAATGTTCCTATAAAAAATTTTGATTTTATTTTTTAATTGTTTTGAATCATCATATAATGCACAAAGTTATTAAAAATCTTAACTTTTCTCCATATATTACTCAATTATTATAAATAGTGTGTATTCGACCCCCATATCTGCTAAAATATATGGAGAATGATTCAAAATCATATTATAAATAATATCAAAATCAATCAAAATCCAAATGAGCATGAAGCTTCACTTGATAAGCATATAAATTTAGAGTTTGTATATAGTTTAATTCAATTTTTTAATTGGACTGTTTAATCAATATAGTAAATTTTAAACATTTAAAATCATATTTTAAACTTGTTTTACTATTTTTAATAACACTAATATAAAACATGTTGACTCAAACTGATTTAATTATGATTGTTTTAAACAAAAAAATTGATATGTGGTATATTGTAGGTTAAATCCTAGTTGTGTATACAATTAAACACATGTGTGTATCCTGTAATAACATATACTAGATTATGACCCGCGGTACACCGCGGGGTAATGTTTTTTTCAATTAATATTTTACTACTAATTTCGCTAATGTACTCTTTTGTTAATTTAAGTGATTTAGTATATAATTCGTGGTATACCGTACAACAATTTTTGTTTAATACAATCTTAATTAAATTAGTTTAATTCGACATATTTTGTATTGGTGTTGTTAAAATAGTAAAATAAGGATTTAACCCGTATTGAAGTATCATATTAATGATATTTTACTTTTTAACATTATCAATTCAATCATGTAATGTCATATAACCCGTCATGTAATATAGTTCATTTGTGTTATTTTGAAAATTCAATATGTTAATGATAATTTTTTTATTAAGTTTAGATATATCAGTTATAAATTATAAACTTCTTAAATTTCTATAATTTACTGTATAAAGTAAATTTACTATATACGTATGTTGAACACACACTTTTTATACTAATTGAGTAATATATGTTCATTTAAAAAAATTCAAATCACAATATATGCAAGAAATAATACACATTTTTATTAACTTTATGTATTATAAGATGATAGGATAATACTTTTTTTATTATGAAATAAATCTTTTAAATATCTATATTAATTATAGAATATTATATATATGGATATTTAAAATATTTTAATTTTGTTTGGTTATAAGGGTAGTAGAGAGAATTAACTAAACTTGTTTGGATATGCATATAAATATTAAATGACATTAAATGCAAAAACTTTCCAAAAAAATATTTTTGAGCAAAAACTGCTGCAAAAATACTAGTATAGATTATTAACGGGATTTATAGACAATATATAATTTTCCTTTTTCTTTTATTAGACCAAATTACGAATCAAATGCCAAGTATGTTTTATCCGAAGGTTTAGCGCTTGCTAGATCTATTAGATGAATATTGACATATTGTAATGGGATAGTTTTGAATGCAACGTAATGACTCATATTCCCTCTGTTTTACAAAGAGTGTCATTTTGACATAATGCATACAAATTAAGAAAATTATCTAAAGTTCTATTTTACCCTTTACAAATACATTAAAATTGTTTTTTAATTAATTAGCTCAAATTCTAGGGATAAAAAAGAGAATGTAATCTTTAAAACCACATTGAAAACATAAATGACACTATTTTGTAACAAAGAAGATGTGTCAAAATGACATATACAGAGGAATTATTAATTATTTGAATATGCAACTGTTTTGTAAAGATCAAGATTTGTGTATAGTATATGATATATTTTGAAGTAAATATATATTTAATTCTTACGCTAAAAACAATTTAATCTTAATTACCTGATCAGTTAAATCAAATTCTGAATATACTTGTACTAATGTTTTTTTTCTCTCTAACTACAGAAAGATAAAACCCGTAGCCTTTGGTGATCAAATGAAAGATAGAGAGGTCGTATACGTAAAGTATGTGAGAACCCGTATAAATGAAAGAGAAGCAAAATAAGCTGTCCATGAGTCCCTTGTACAAACACGAAACAAATGTTTAGAAATTAAAATTCAATCCCGGCTTAGTTAAAAATGCTTCCAAGTGCATTTGGTTTCAACGAAGTGTTGTTTTACCGTACGAAAGCAAAGACGTTGACGAACGCAATTGTAGGAGGAGAAGTGCAAATCTCTCACAAGTTATAAATTTTTTATTGAAGTAATTCTATAAACGGAAGAATGAAAGGATCAGTTCGTCTAGTCGGCTAATCTAATATTTTTCTGTGACGGCGACAAAAATTTATAATAGAATGGTGCACGTAAAGACGATGATACCATGCATGCGTCCTTGTGTCGTAATAACTTCAGCAATTTTCTACAAAACTGAATATCACTTTTCCGCAAATGTGTATATATATATATATATATATATTCTTAAATGTACCAATAATTCAACACAAAGCATAACTTTTTGTGTTGGGAGATGAGATCGACCGATATTAAAAACAAACGGTTGAGAAGGCTAACCGATATTATAGAAATCATGAAGATCAAGAAGAATCACTAAAGTATTATTTATATTTATATATAGTTTAGAATAGGAAAATATATCTCAATATAAGAGAATGCATATTGTAACATTATTCTTAACAAAGTCTAATAATAATTCTTTCTAAAAACCTTTCTTACTCTCATAATTTCATCATGGCAGCAGAGCTATAGGCACATACAAAAAGTTTTGTTCCTTTCTTGGCTGCTTACGGTTGCGGGTCTATCATAATATGAGAACCTTGATCTTGTACCTATAGGTTAGGGGTTTTTTGTTTTCGTAACGATTAAAAAAAAAAATAGAGTTTCGTCTCTTTATTGTTATTCTTTTTCCTTATACAAACGATTACATGAACGAGGGTGCAAGGAAGATAATCACGATCGATATCACTTGATTGTGTTTACTTGTGATTGAAAAAATCGGTCACTTAAGGCCTGAATGGCAAGGGGTTATGCCATGAAGCTGATCTGACGCTTACGTTCTTCATCACGTGCAACGAAGATAAAGTCTCTAAATGAACTTATTGTTGACATTTTTATTTTATTTTTTTGCCAATACTTATTGTTAATATTTATGGTGCTTCATTTGTAAAATTATATGTAATTTATTAGTAATAAATAACAAATAATATTTTGGAACCAAAAAGAGGAAAATACATCTATAATAATAATAAAAGAGACACTAACGGGCCCTTCTAGATTTCACATATCTAGAATTCAGGATTGTCTATCAGTTGCAAGGAAAGACATTTTTGTCTTTTAAACCAAACACACAATAATTGAGGGAAGGTATAAAGGAGTTACAGGTTGTTTGGTCCCATATGTTGATAAGTACTTCTCATGAGATTGAGAGAGCAGATACGTAACGTGTATGGTGTCAATGACACGAGCGGTGGTGTGTGCAGTGGTTGTAGCTAGATTTTTTGTTTGAAATTGGATAACAACAACCAAAACGTGCCATTGTTAATAACAAAAAAAATAATAATAATAACAATAAAAACACTAGCATGTCGATAAATAACCATCGTCATCACAGAATTAGTGACATATATAATTCAATATCATTACTAAAAAACATTTGTATATTTTATATACTAAAAAAACCAAGAAATACAAAAAAGAAGAAAAAAAAAAAAAGAAGAGAATATTCCCGTGATGAAAGACGAATATCATCTAATAATACCAAAACTTTAGTTACTAAAGACAAATAGACTTGCAAGTTGCAACGTCATATTATACAACAACAAATTTCTCTAACCAATAATCGAATAAGTATGCACTTGATGGTAACACAGGAATACTCTGTTCATTCCTAAAGAAATTACCACTATCAACTCTAGTCTTAATCTTAACCAACCTCTCGAAATTACCTGCAAAATATTTCTTACCGTACCGGATGCCTTCAACATAGCTACGTAATTTCCCATTGTGTGGATTAATCCCCAAATCAACATCACGATAATTATAAAACGACTGTCTTGGATTCTTCGAAACAAAGGGTGTCATGAATTGGTACAACTCCCTCGTCAATTCAATGTACCGGTCGGTTAACCTATTTTCTTTCCAATTCGCAGCATACTGAATCTTCCAAAGATTCCCGGCTCTGTATGGGAATGGAGTGGCCGTTGACGAAATCCTCGCCATTGCACCGCCGTATGGATTGAAAGCCATTGTAGGAATTTCTAGCTCGATCATTTTCTTCCAGATTGATTCTAAACCGGTTCTTGAAATCGGTTCACGTACGTAATCTGACTTTCTCTTGAGATAGTTCGTGGTTTGATTCCTATCGAGTAGAACTTTCTCCGATGAACCAACTTGGATATTTGTCCAGAAAAACACAGATTGGACCCAGCTCGTTTCGATACAATCAGACCGGACCAGACCTAGTTCAGAGAACCTCCGGTTTAATATCGACAGAAGCGTAGTTGCGTCACCAAGAAACATACCTATGAATGTTGCCCTAACAATCTTTTGAGATGAAACGGTGCCAATTACTACGTCGATGAATAATCTTATGAAGAGTTCGTCAGGAAGCTCCGGTGCGACTTGTTGCCACTGGTAAACAATCTCCGTCGCGTCCTGTTCTTGTGTCCGGGAGATATTAAATACGGTAACGGTTTGAGGGACTTCGACGAGGTTTAATTTGTAAGCTAAAACGACGCCGTAGCTACTTCCTCCTCCTCCGTTTATTGCCCAGAAGAGATCTTCTCCCATTAATTTTCTATCCAAGATGTTTCCTAAAAATATTTTAACAAATATAGGGAGAAAATATTTTTAAAATGTATAAAAATTCAGGGTAATGAAAGTGTAACAGAAAAAAAAAAAAAAGTAATATAATTATGTTGATACTATTTTTTGTCTAAACTTTTTTTTCCCTTTTTTAACTAGTTGGCCAAAATCACCATCCTAATGAATTCGGTCGATACTACAAAATTTCATTAGCATATAAATTAATGATGCTAGAGATATTGTTTATACCATTGACGTCGACCATTCTTGCATCGAGTGTATTATCTATGGTGAGTCCGTATTTTCTCATCATGTTACCATAACCTCCGCCGCTAATATGGCCACCGACACCAACTGTCGGACAAACTCCGGCGGGATAAGCGAGAGTTTTGCTCTTCTCCCATATGTGGTAATAAACTTCTCCGAGGGTGGCACCGGTTTGGACCCACGCGGTCTTACTCGCCACGTCGACTTCAACCGACCGAAGATTAAACATGTCGAGGACGAAGAATGGTTTGCCAGAGTGTGTAACATATGACAAGCCATCGTAGTCGTGGCCGCCGCTTCTTATTTTCATCTGAAGATTGTGGTGTTTGCCGCAAGTCACCGCGGCTTGGACGTGGGAGTCGTGTGTCGCGGCGATGATGAGGAAGGGTTTTGGAGTGTTGGAGGTGTTGAACCGGAGGTTACGTATGTTGGCTTCTAGTACGGAGGAGTATGAGCCGTTTCCGGCGAAAAACAAGGCGGGGGAGATGGGATGTTTGTGGTCGGAGTTTGAGGTTAGGCATTGTGTGAAAGTCTCGGATGATACTAATGGTGAGTTTGATTCCCATATGAAGACGAAGAAGAATGGAAAAAGAACCAACACAATACTTGAATATTTCATTTTTTGAGATGGAACCAATGTAATACTTGGATCTTTCATTTTTAGAGATTGCACGTTGAGCTAGGTAAAGAAAAAAATTAAATGACTGGATTTATGAATGTCAGTCGATGATTTTGGGATAAGATAAACAATGCTCACGGTGTCAAACAACGGTGACCAGCCATTTAAACGTTCTACCACATAAAAAAATTATAAATTATTCTTATACAAAAATATCAATCATAAAAAGAAAAATACAATGCTGTAAATAAAAATTAGAAAACAACTACTTAATAGATATTTTAAAATACATGAATGTATATAACCATGTATGTGAAGGTACAACTTATACTGTAAAATTATATCTATATAGCTAGGAAATTGGAAATATATACATGTATGTAATTTTAGACGGTTAAAATGATCATTTTTTAGTTAGCATCTAGATCGCTTTTTAAACACTGTTTAGAACTGGTATCGAAGATTATGCATGATGCCAAAATATTTGACGAGAAGCTTAGACCATTTGTACCGGCAGTAACGATGAGCGGTACTCCAAATAATATATTTTATTACTTTTTCTTTTAATATTATTATAAATTTAAATAATAAATTTAGAAAAGAAAATTACCTATGACGAATTGACAGCTGGTTGAGAACCGATTCTCATGGTGCCAGGGGAAGAAGCGTTACTTAATTTTTGTGCACCTTTATTATTATTTTTTTATATTTAATTGAAAAAATCTCTAAGAGTAACTACCACTAAAGATGCTCTTATGCAAGTTGTCCCAAATATTTTAATTTAGACTATGGAATTGAATGGGACACCAGTGGAAAACTGGAAATAAAGAGGTTCCGGTTGGACCGCTTATTTCTCCATTTAACAAATAACAAGTATGTTGTAATTGTGAAGCAAATTGACAAAACGTGTCCAGAATTTGCTTTGTCCATTTACCTGCTTGCTGGCTCTGGTTCCTCTCGTTTCACTTGAGTTGCTAAATTCGCACCATATTTGGTGCATTCGGATGTTTCAGATGCGTTGTCACCTTTTCCTTTTACGTAATTCAGGTTTTCAATTTAAGAGACTAAATCTAGTAATCAATTTTATTTCAAAATGTTTCTTTTTTTTAATAACTTAAAGAATTAGAAAAGTCCAGAGTTTATGTGAAATTTTTGGCAAAATGATTATCAAATTAATCACCCAAATTATTTATATTGTATATATTATTAAGTAAACCAGTACTATATAAATTTTAATATATTTTTAGTTACATAATATATCTAGAACTAATATAAATATTTTGACTAAAAAAACTGAATATAAGACATACATGGTTAATTATTGTATTAACCAACCATGACAATATAAAAACTTTGAATAGTTGCTCCATACATTTTATATTGGATAGTGCGTACTATTATTTTAGTATATAGTGGAATGGAATGTAGTATGGAGTAAACGCTGATATGCACAATACCAGGTATGCATAATATCATATTATTATGAATAGTAAAAATTGGACCATAGTATGGAGTGGTGTGTACAACGGATTAAAATTGTTTTAATAATATTTTTATCATAATTAATAATAACTATTACAAGATGCTTTTAAAATTATAAATTAAAATTTATTGTTTCGAGTATTCCAAGACATAGAGTTTAAAAAGAAAATTAGCTTTCTAAGATTAGAATTACAAATCAAAATCTATTATTTCGATTATTTCATAACATTTTGATTATTCCACAATAATATTATTTCGATTAATGAGATAAATTGTTGATTCAAAAAGAAAATTAGCTTTCTAAGATTGAAGAGCTACAATGATTGAAGAGAAGAGAGTTCTCTCTGGTCGTTCTAGTTTTTTTTGGGAATGTGATTTTTTGTTCTGTGGGTTTTTAATATTTATAAATGATAACATATATACATATTTTTCAAAAGTATAAAAAAACAAAAGTTTAACCAATGAGAACAAAGCACTTGGATCCAATTTTCACTTTTGGTATGGAAGTTTTAAGGAGTAAACAGAAAAAATTGGAACAATAGTATAATTCAAACAGCAAGCAGTTTTTTTTTCAATTGCATATTGATTTGGGATTGTGAATGGTAAATTTACTGTGGATGGGTCTGACTTTAGTCCGGTCCAGAGCAGATTGGACGGTATTCACAACCAAAGAGTTTTTCGATTTTAGTTATACAAATTTTCAGATTTTTATAGAGATGTGTTTCACCTATAAATGTGCTTCACAAATAAATATTTATACACTGAATTAAAAAAATTGCATGTAAGAAAAACAAGAAAAACAAATATAGTGGCTTAAATTTAATTCGTAGTGAAACATATAGTGGTTCTATAAAATATTTTATCTGATTTATATGACACATACTTTATATTGTATTATTATTCAAAACTGTTTTTTAAGTTTTCTCTATTCAAACATATATTCGAACTGCATAATACGTTTGATCCGCAGATTTCAGCTTAAACAGTTAGTTACGAAGCGTTTTGTTCCCTTTCTCCATTTGAAGCTATAGTACTATGATGAGTATATCTTTTCGGAATATATATTAAATCAAATTCTCGTTATTATGAACATCTTCTCGACGTCCATCTGTACATGGTCATTTTTGGCCGTAGTCATATAAAGGTGTGTTGCCATGTGAATGGACTATTTCATGATCCAAACAAAAAAAAGCTGTCCATATAGACGCGGTGATCAGACCAATCGGCAGCTCTATGTATAAATAACATCACGTCCTATATGACAAATAACGGTTTATCTTTTTTTTTTTGATTAGTTACTATAGTAAAATAAGTTTAATTCATCAAGCTAAGAACAACAGATGAGGAGAACCAATTTGGTATTGAGGAGGTTTAGACGAGAAAATATAACTGGTCTTAAAAATAGTACTATATATAAATATGAAATTTGGTTTTTACATCATAACCATAACTTTATTATATATACAAAACTTAAATGTCCTGTACTACTTGTAAACCGTAATATCAAATCTTAATGACTAAAGACAAATAGACTTACAACATATAATTATTATTCAACAACCAATTTCACTACCCAATAATCAAATATATATACATTTATGGTAACACAGGAATACTCTGTTCATTCCTAAAGAAATTACCACTATCAACTCTAGTTTTAATCTTCACCAACCTCTCGAAATTTCCCGCGAAATATTTCATCCCGTAACGCTTACCTTCAACATAGCTATTTATTTTCCCATTGTGTGAATTGATACCCAAATCAACATCACGATAGTTAAAAAACGACTGTCTCGGGTTCTTGGAAACAAAAGGAGTCATGAACCGGTACAATTCCCTCGTCAATTCCATGTACCGGTCGGTTAACCTATCTTCTCTCCAATTCGCAGCGTACTGAATCTTCCAAAGGTTCCCGGCTCTGTATGGGAACGGAGTCACCGTCGATGAAATCCTCCCCATCGCACCGCCGTATGGATTGAAAGCCATTGTTGGAATTTCAAGCTCGATCATTTTCTTCCAAATCGATTCTAAACCGGTTCTTGAAATTGGTTCACGTACGTAATCTGATATCCTCTTGAGGTAGTTCACGGGTTGTTTCCTCTCGAGTAAGAGTTTCTCCGACGAACCAACTTGGATATTTGTCCAGAATAGAACAGATTGGATCCAGCTCGTTTCGGTACAGTCTGACCGGACCAACCCTAACTCTGGGAATCTCCGGTTTAATATCGACAGAAGCATAGTTGTGTCTCCAAGAAACATAGCTACGAATGTTGCCCTGACGGTCTTTTGTGATGACACGGTACCATTTACAACGTCAATGACCGTTCTTATGAAGAGCTCGTCGGGAAGCTCTGGTGCGACTTGTTGCCACCGGTCAACGATTTCTGTCGCGTTTTGCTCTAACGTCCGGGAGATTCTGAAGACGGTGACGTTTTCAGGGACTTCTACGAGCTTTATTTTGTAGGCTAAAACGACTCCGTAGCTACCTCCCCCACCTCCGTTTATTGCCCAATAGAGATCTTCTCCCATTAATTTTCTATTCAATATTTTCCCTGGAAATTTTCAAATATACAAGGAATATATAGTCAGAAAATATATAAGAAACATTCCTATAATTATTCAGCTAAATAAATGTAATAAAAAATATGATTATGTCCAATTAATGTGTTTAGGTGTTGTCTTATTCATTTTATCTTGACCGGAGTATAACTAAAATTACTATATTTGAATGAGTTCGGTTGATTATAGAATCTGTATTGATAGTTTGGTACTATAAAATAATGAAGCTATAGATGTTGATTATACCATTGACGTCGACCATTCTTGCATCGATGGTGTTATCTACGGTGAGACCGTATTTTCTCATCATGTTACCATAACCTCCGCCGCTAATATGGCCACCGACACCAACCGTTGGACAAATCCCAGCGGGATAAGCTAAGGTTTTGCTCTTCTCCCATATATAGTAGTACACTTCTCCGAGGATGGCACCCGTTTGGACCCACGCGGTCTTACTCGCCACGTCGACATCCACCGAACGGAGATTGAACATGTCGAGGACGAAGAAAGGTTTGCCAGAGTAAGTAACGTATGACAAGCCATCGTAGTCGTGGCCTCCGCTTCTGATTTTCATCTGAAGGTTGTGGCGTTTGCCGCAAGTAACCGCGGCTTGCACGTGGGTTTCATGTGTTGCAGCGATTATGAGGAAGGGTTTTGGAGTGTTGGAGGTGTTGAACCGGAGGTTACGAATGGTTGCTTCTAGTACGGAGGAGTAGGAGCGGTTTCCGGCAAAGAACACGGCCGGGGAGATGGGATATTTGGGGTCGGAGTTTGAGGTTAGGCATTGTATGAAATTCTCCGAATTTGCTAGTGATGAGCTTGGCTCCGATATGAAGACGACGAAGAATAGAAAAGGAACCAGTATCATACCTGGATAATTCATTTTCAGAGATTGAACGTTGAAGTGAAAGATTAAACAAGTGATTGAGTTTATGAATGTCGTCGAGGATTTTGGGTTATTTATAATAGAGAAGATCATGCATGACGCCAAAATATTTGACCAGGAAAAGTCAAACGTAGATTCAAGTTGTCCCAAAGATTTTGATTTGTTAGTGCGATGATCGCAATATATTCTAGAATTTATATTTAAAATTCAAACAATATTAATGTGTATACAATTACAACCACATGTGTCAAAGTGTAATTATAGATATAATTAACAGGATTTAATCTATAATATACTGACTAAATAAATAATCAAATGCCAAGTATGTTTTAGGTAGTAATCGTTGACTTTATGTGATGGTTTAGCGCTTGCTCTCTTGGATGATTATTGTGATGGAGAAGTTATGAATGCGAGTATGCAACTTAATGACATATATTGTTAATTTATCTGACACATAATTCGAGCTTGTAATATAGGAGAGGTTTTCTAACTTATGTAAGGACAGATAACGACCTAATCAGTTAAATCAAATTTGGAAATGTACTAATGTTTTCTTCTCTCTAATTATACAAAGATAGAAAGATAACTCTCGTTGGATTTGTTGATAAAATGAAAGATAGAGAGGTGTATACGGAACATATGTGAGAATACGTAACATGTGTGAAAAATATTGACTAAAATATAACATGAAAGATACACTTGAGCGGCTGGTTTTGACTTTCATATGGCTGACCCAAATGTTATTATCATGGAGCCACACAAAAAAAGAAACTACAAAAAATTGGAATCTAGTTAACTTTTATATGTATACATCGGTAAGCCTTGAGTCTATAAATTAGAGAAAAGCATCCATGAGTCCCTTATACACACATGAAACAAATGTTTAGAAATCTTTCACAAACAATCTTTTTAGAAACTAAGAATTAATACGGGCAAAAAACTGTTCAAGTGCATTTCCATTTTGTTTCAACGAGGTGTTTTTTACCGTACGGAAGCAAAGATGGTTTTTTCTTTCTTTCTGAAAGCAAAGATGTTGATGAACGCAATTATAGCAGGATCGGAGAAGTGCAAATCTTTCACAAGTTACAAATTTTTTATTGAAAATAATTCTATAAACGGAAGAATCGAAGGATCAGTTCGTCCAGTCATCATCTAATCTAATATTTCTTTTCTGTGACGGCGACACAAATTTATAATAGAATGATGCACGTAAACACGATGATGCCATGCATGCGTCCTGGTGTCGTAATCACTTCAATTCTACAGTTTTTTACAAAACTGATTTTCACTTTTTAACAAATGCATTAATCTATTTATTCTCTGGCCAATGAACATTCATATATGTACCAATAACAACACAAAGCATAGCCCGTTTCTGTGACACTTTTTTTTTTATCGCCGCGTAGGTCCACTAGTGGACACTAGGCTATAAGTCAAATGCATCAATCGGAATAGTCTAAGAAGATAAATATATCCTTGAAATTTATAAATATTTACGGCTGCCAATTACAGTACTGTTTTTGTAAATAACGTTTTCCATTTGATACTTGTAGTAGTTTCCATTCGACTCCAAATCATATAGTATATAAAATCAATTGTTATATATAATCATTAATCCAATACATGTCATATTTTCTTTTTTTTTGGTATATGGTTAACTAATCCAATGAGGACATACGTGTGTTTGATATCTCTCTTCTTTTTTTTGTTAATTTGTTATATTCATCTAATATTATCTATTGTTGAACTGTTGAAGTTATCTAAAAACATCAACGATAAGAAAGAATAAAACTATAATTCGATAGAGAAATACGTCGATAAGACAATAAATATAATCCCCTATATATTAATAGAGAAACATGTTGGCAAAAAAGCTGAAGTGTCAGCATTACAGAGCTCATGACACTCTTTCCTTTATTTGTCATCAGTTTTTAAAAATATTTTTTTTTTATCATTGTGTTTTTCCAAAAATACAATTGACACCCAAAATTAAAATTTTTATTATTTTTATTATTTTTCTAACTTAATTATATCTTTTAATTATATTTTCATAAAATCTTTAAAATGAATTTTAAGAACTCTTTGTTCATATGATATAATAATAGAAGATTGATATTATAATAACTCTCACGAGTTAAATTTTAATTATTATACCAATATTTTTTTATAGATATATACTGCACAATCGAATTTTAAATATTTCAATTACCCAATAATATAATAGATTTTTATAAATAAAAATTATAATAAAAATATTAAATAATTATTTTATACCGCACTATGTGCGGGTTGTTACCTAGTCTTCCTTATCGTTGAACTTTTTACAATGGGTCAAAGCGATGACATAATTTCACAATATTTACAAAAATGTGTGTGACCAAAACACTACTAAAATAATATGCAACGGCGGTTAGTTGTTGGCCCTATTAGACATTAGTCACTCTCCAGGGCCATTGGGCCATTTTTCTAGATTACTCAGTCCATATAAATTACTCAATTGAACTGTTGAACATATTTATTTGATTCATAGAATATTAATCAAAATAAATAAATAAATCAAATTGAAACGGAAGAGAATAAAAATCTCATAACAAAAGATTGAATTTTCAATGAAACAATGGCAGTATCTCTCTCTCTTTCTCGCACATATCACTCAAAAATAAATAATAATAACACCAAACTTTGAATTTAGAAAAAGAATATTATATATCCAGAGACTGCTTATAGGTTGCAGAGAAGCCTTTACTTCAGGAAGAGGTTTCAGTCTTGGTTCTGTACCTGTACAGAACTCTCTTCTTCTTGTTGGAGACATTGTCAACCGTAAGAACAATCTTGCCAGCCTGACTGTTCTTGAAACTGTTCCTGATCGCTTCTTCATTTGCTCCAATCTTCTTCACCTTTTGGACAATTACGGTGTAAGCTCCTTCAGCGGTCGGCACAAACTCTTCCTTGTAGTTCACTTCCCATCCCAAAACCGCTATGTCCCATACCAATGTACCTTCAGTCTATGGAAACAAACACACATTATAAGAAAGAGATAATAGGATTGACAAATATCTTTAAAAAAGATAAGGTTTTGGTTTCAAGATTATGTTTTTACCTCAGGAGTTGGGATTTCAATGGTTTCAGATGATCCAGGCTTAACAACAACTTCAGTGACAGCTTCGTTGGAGAATGCGGTATCGTCATCTCTTTTGAACCCACCGTACTGAACTGGAAGCTCCTCAGCTGGAATGTACTTGAGAAGAGTCTCTGTGACCTTAGCTGGACGAGCCACAACAAACTTGCTCTTGGTTCGTTGTGTTAAGAATGGCGAGAGGACAGCATTGATGGCATAGAACCAGAACGGAACATTTATGAATATCTGCAATATAACAAAACAAACAAACGATTAGACAACAAGTCAATAGAACAAACCAATGAATCCCAAAATGAGGATGATTGATGGAACTCACGTTTCTAGACACAAACTCCGGATAGTTGTCCTGCAGAGTCACGATGACGTTCTTGATTCCAACCCAAAGATCTTTTCTTGACACTCCAGGGGCGTTTTTGAGATCATGGATCTGGAGGAGAGAAGTAACACCTCCTGGTTTCAGATTAAGCTGCTGGATACCCTTCTCCATGAGCTGGAACCTCCATCTTAGAAACTTCTCTCTGTTCTTCTCTGCCCCAAACGTCTGGTAAAGCTCCTCGCTGTGGACATTGTAACAAACTGGGTGGGACTCTCGGTCAACACCGTTCATGTAAGACGCAGAGGCAAGCTCCTCCCCAAAGTCTTCTCCAAGGATGGAATCAATCTTGTGTTGCTTCCTCCATTTAAGGGTTTTCTTCAGCATCTCAAAGGCTTCGTTGACTTTGAAGTCTCTTGCTCTCAAGAACTTCAAGAGGATCACGTCAGTGGCTTCAGCTCCTTTGCTTGGAAGCAATGGCACTCCCCACAGCTCAATGTCCTTATCCACAGACTCATCTGCTTCCTCCTCCTCGACAGTCTCAGCTTTCACTACAACATCCTCGGTTTTCTTCTCTTCTTCAGCTTTCACTTCTTCCTTCTCAACAACAGTCTCAGGAGTCTTCACCTCTTCCTTGGGGGTTATCTCCTCTGCAACAACAACAGCCTCAGGTTTTGCAGCTTCTTCGGTAACAACAACAGCCTCAGATTTCTTCTCTTCTTCAACCTTCTCCTCTGCTTCTTCTTCCTTCTTCTTCTCTACATCAGCAGCAACTTCTGGTTTCACGGCCTCTTCCTTCTTCTCCTTGACAGGAGAGGAGGTCTCCTTCTTCTTGGTCTTGAAGAGAGTGTTATCAACAATAGCTTCCTCAAGCTTCAACTTGAGATCACCAAGAGCCTTCTTCTCAGAATCTTTCAAATCAGCAAAGAAATCACTCTCCTCTTTGAAAGAGGCACTCTTCTCAACACCCTTAGGCTTGCTGCTCTCATCTTCTTCAACAGCTTTGACTTCTTCTTCCTCCCCCACAACAACAGATTTCACAGTAGTCTCCTCTGAAACAACAGCAGGAGCAATAACAACCTCAGACTCCACCTGCTTCTCCTCAACCTTAACTTCAGCAGTCATCTTAATACCCTGTTAGTAAAACAAGATTTAAACAAATATATTAGTCAACAAATTATAAAAATCAACCAGAGTAGTAACCCTAAAAACCAATTCACTTTCTTGATTACTTGAGATCTAAAATCCAAAAAAACGTGATTCTCGCTAAACCCTAAAAGTTGTTTAAAGAAATCAAACAGCAAAAACAAAAAGGAATCCTATAATAATACTTAAAGTTTCTCAATTTCGAATCAGGAACTAACCAAAATAGATTCCAGGAAAAAAGATTGAAACTTTCTATTTTTTTTTAAAACCCAAAAAAAAACAAGAGAAACCTAGCTCAAGAAATTTTCTGTGTGTTTCGATTATAAAAAAAAAAAAAAAAAAAAAAAAAATCGAGAAACTAAGAGATATAACAAGAGAATAAGACTCGAATTGTTAACTGCTTCTTCTAAATAGAAGGAAAAACAAAAAAAAAAAAGAATAAAGAAGAGAGGAACCGACCTAAAAGAAGATATAAACGCGACTTTCTCTGATTCTGGAAAAGAGGTTTCTTCCTTATGAATCTCTCTCTATTCACCTTCTTCTTCTTTTGTGTGTTTTTAGTTTGTTTTCGGGCTGCAGAGGAAAAAAAAGGTTGTAAGGTTTTTATGACTTATAAAAGAGAGAGAAGAGATTTTATTTATGCAGCCAAGCACCTAAGAAAGAAAATAAACAAAAAAAAAAAAAAAAACCCTAGGGGGTTTCGAGGTGAGTAGACCCCACCGACTCTTAGCAACGGTCACATGATATGGACCCCACCGGTAAAGAAACGGAAAGAACTAACTACAGCCGTTGGATTATCCACGCTGGCACAGATACGTCAGCCTGGCAAATTTTTTAACAAAGATATATACATATCTCTGCGGGAGGGGTCCACACACGGGTCTCGCTTCTCATGTTCTTCTCAACGGTCGTCTACGCTGATCTGTTTATCCAACGAGAGGATGACACGTGTGGTAGTCGACAGAGTATGTTCGGCGCAACGGACGGATGTGTTATATGTTTCGTTCACAAACCAAAGTCACTTTTTTTGTTTTGTTTTTTTTGTTTGTGTGTTGTGAATTTTTTTAAAGTATTTTGTTTCCTTTCTACTTTTACATAGTTAAACACTTGATTCTAAATTAAGTCAGATTTTTTATATAATTAGAAAGTACCATGTATAATGTGCTGCTAGTGGAGAAGAATCTTTTCCTTTGTAACGGTTCTTTATTTTTTTCCCAACTCTGACTCTTATTTTAGTCGACCTTAAAATTCATGATTTCAGTATTATACGTTCTCCTTTATTGGGCAAGTAAAGATTGTGTTTTAGCTGTTGACAACCCAATTTGCCAACAAAGCTAATTTAAAGACACTAATCATATATATATATATATATATATTTTTTTTTTAATTTTATTAATGAGCTGCAGTTTCCTTATGAATGAGCTTCGTATAAATACAGTATAATCAAAATGTGTCCATGTAAATCAGATTATTTAGGTGATTTGAAAAATTCGTCTCTAAATTTACTTGTTAATATTGCTGTAATTTAAGAATAAGCTTAACATAAATAAGCTTTTTCTAAAGGTCATTTGTTTTGTTATGTGTTGCTGATAATGAAAACTAGTTTACATTTTTAGACAGATCACTAATTGAATATTCTACTACATTATAGATATCAAATTATCAATAATCTTGGTCCAAGACAAATCCTTTGACGCGAATAAAATATTTCCAAATCTCCACCTATATTCATTACGACGTCGCAATGATTATATGATGACATTTATAGTGGCACCGCCGCAACTGATTCTTCTATCTATCATCATAATACTACTCACAAAAATCCAATTAGATTGACAAAACACAAAGAAGTAGGGCTAAACAGTTGAAATAATTGAAGCCAATTTGCAAAGAGGTTTGCGTAACAATAACACAGAGAGGTAGTTGAAGTCAAACCGTTTACAGCTAAGCTAATTCACCCCGCCAAATCAGCCGCAACTAAAGGAGGAGACAGAGACAGAGAGAAACAGACCAAATTATAGAATGAGACAGAGCACAAAAAGATCACAGAGCTGTACAAAAAAAAATCGAATTAAGTCACATTTTGGATCAGACCCACCAAACCAGACACATTAGAGAGAGAGAAGCACGACGATCCTCATTACATAGAGCTAGAATCTTGTCTTTTTAACAGAGACAGTCTGTTTAAAAAACAAAGGGGTAAGAGAATCCTCTCACGAGAAGATCGTTTTCATCATCAATGATAAACCAAGAGGAATAAAAATTTAGTTGATACATGTTATCGATACGCTATGTCCAACGTGTTTGATGGCCTTTAAACTGATCTGATCAGTGCCGCTTGTTTAATCTCATCTCCGGCGTCTCTGGAGAATCCGAATACAAACCAGTTGCCCTGTCGAAAAAAGAATTTCATTGCAAAGGCTTCGCAAAAATTCTCTACGGCGTGAAGAACTCAGTTCATTAATATAAACTTTGAGTACTTTGGAATAACTTCAGCTAGTTTTCAGTGCCAAAGTAGCATACAATCCTGTTCAGTCCGTTACGCTAGATTATGTAAAAATAACAAGATAGTTGAAAAGCTTATGTACCTATCATAACACAAGTACGCATCACCAATTTGTCCTGCAACCTTGTTTCGAACTTTCCTCACACAGATCTGAAACATACAACAAATAGTTAGGAAATTTACACAATACGAAGGCAATTTTTAATATACATTACAGATGAAGATGACGGGATTGGTACCCACTTGCACTAGATCAAGAGGTCCAGCTTTTTCATCGCGGTTTCTGTGAATTACTATACCATTGTCACATTTGTTTATAAAATGTGCGCTGCCACTAATATCGTAAAGGTTCGGTGCACTTCCATCCCATTGTTGCAACTGTTTTGGATGAGCGACAAACCAGACATGGCATGAGTGGTGTTGGGAAAAGCGTTTGATCTTTGTAAGCATCTGGCTAACATACTCTGTCTCCGTCCTAATAAAACAAATAGAATTCTAACATGTTTCAGAAAGGAAAGAATGTAAAACTGATTGAAGTGACAACATTTTCATCACTCACTGGCGTGTAGTACGTTGATGGTCGAGCTCATTGTAAGGATCTATAACAAGTCCTCGAATCCCATAACGAAGAACAGCCGCTTTTGCACGTTCCAGAACCCATTCAATATTTGGAAGTGAATCCATCTCACATCTGATTAGTCATGAGAACCCAAACACCAAAATATTTACCATATCTTGTCCAAGTAATGCAACTTTCCAGGTCTTTAGGTACTTATTTGTATCAGCGGAGAGTCGAGTTCAATTAAAACTCAATATTTTACCTTATGAGAGAGAAAGTATCATTTAACCACTCTTTCCCTTCCTCCAACTCCTCAACATTCATCCGTTGGACAGCTCTTCCATAACTGTTTAGAAAAAAGAAGAAACATACACACCACTTTCAAGAAAGAACAAAGTTAAGTAAAAGGTCAGACATTACAAGAGCAACAGTTCTTGGCTTCAATCAGATTATGTGGGTCTTTTCAAAGTAAAGAGGCTTACTTTGCATCAAAGAATGGTTTCTGTACATGTTTTTCCAAAAGTTTCCTGCCATGATCTCGTACCTGGAAGCAGCGTGAACAAGAACAATCAGCTAAAGCTACTATAAAGCAGTTTTCCCATTTAAGGACAAGGTCAGAAACACACCTTATTCTCCATTGAACAGAGAGCAAATTTCCAGCCAACACTATGATTAAGATTGCATAACAGAGCATCAATCCATTCACTCTTTCCAGAATTAGGAACTCCTGTAACAACAGTCAACTCTCCTGGCACAACCTGATCAAGAGCAAATTTATTATATCACATTAGTTGATGAGCCTACAACAATATTAAATAAATAGCATGACATCAACGCTTACACTATAGAAGTTGTCCAAAGTTTTCCACCCCGTTGAAACACCATACTCGTATCCATGTGTTCGATGATAAAATGCATCAATTTCATCAAAGAAATCTTTGAAAGCGAATAATCCTTGAATAGGGTATGGCTCAGCATTTAGAATAGCTTCCTTGACTAAATGAGGTCCCTCAGACATTAGCAGCTACGAATATCATACAAGTAAGGAATCATTGCGGTCATTTAAACCAAAGTACCCACAAAAGCAAATTCATAAAATTTACATAAATCTATCTGACCTCGTTTGCATCTTTGAAATGTTCCTCCTCACTTTTCTTCGGCCATTTGACACGCCAACATCTTTCTTTCCCCAAACGCCGTGCAAGTTCTTCCCCCAGAGCTTGACCAGGTCCATCTCCATCAGTAGCAATAACAATTCGAGACGCCTACGAATAAAAAAACTTAAGGAAGATTGGCATTCAAACAGTCACACATAAAACTAAATAATCAGTTATCACATACCTTTTTAAGATAGTCATTGCAATTCCATAGGAACTTATACTTCGTGTCCTAGCTTCACAGAACAGTAAAATGCTTAAGGAATCAAATAAGAGAGAATGTTTAAAAGAGATGTGAAGTATGAAACCTAGAAGACCAGGCAAACCTTTTCAGGTGAGGTTTCCTTTGAAGAAACCGACGCTGGAGCTCCATCAGGAACAGACACACAATTGCGAAAACCAGCCTCTTCCATTGCAAGTTTATCTATTTCCCCTTCCACCTAAAGTTAAGTTTTGCCCAAAAAATTAAAATACTGCTCTTCACAGTTCATATGATCATTTAAAGGAGATAACTGCAGACATACTATAATGATTTCAGATGCTTTTTCTATGTCATCAAGCCCATAAAAGACCCTCCGTGTATCCCTTTCCTGAAAGAAAGTCAAAGAAAAAAGCATGTAAGAGAACAGTCGTAATCAGAAAGCTCAAGAGTTTTTCATGTATGCTATTAAGAAGGGAATTTGTCTGACGTGAACCTGAAAGAATTTCTTAGTTAGATACCGGTACTTGCAACTCACAAGCTCCCCTCTTTGCCAATACGTAAAAGCAATCACAATCTGCCGCATAAAATTTAGCAGGAAAATTTTATAGGTAAGTAAAATAACAACAGATTCACACAGGACCAGAACCAAACATGTTCCATAAAATAAGAATGTAACACGATAAATCAGGATTTCTAAATTGCAATCAAGACAGTAACAGCTCCTTCAAATCCTAAGACAGAAATAAATCTCCAATTCAGAAGAATACTCGTAAGGTACCTGATCACCTATTCTTTTCTGCATAACCCGATTTCTCTCAAGCGTTTTCCTTGAAATCGCTCTTGCAGCGAAATACTCTTGAATCTGAAGCACAACCAAGAATACAATAATATTATCAAACTCATATAAACGAAGAGTTCAGAAAGTTCAGTAGACACAGAAGAAAGAATAAGAATAAACATGTCAAAAGAGACATGTAAAAGAAGACAAGCACCTCATCACAGAGAGGTTCTAGCTCTAAACTGTCCACCGTAACTTTTCTTTCAACCTTCTCTTTTGGCTCAGCAAATGGCAACCTACCATCCGCCTGCAAACAGGAATGAGGATAAGTTTAGAATATAATCAATTATTACTTTCTAAAATGTTGGTCTCGTACTTATACTTAACCATCGCAGCTCACCTTTACCCCCCCTTTTAACCCACACTTCCCCCGAAAGCAATTCCATGTAGCTGACGATCTACAAAGTCATGATTAACTACAGTCTCATGCAAACCAAGATCAAAACCCAAAAACTTATTCAATGAGATATCAAGATAGCATACCCATCCGAGGCAATGAAAAGTGACAAGCTTTTCTCTAAAGAGTCTCCACCTCCACACTGATGTACCCACAACAACAGTCAACAATCTAGACTAGCCTTTTTTTCAGATACTCAACAAGAATCCAACAAGAAAGAGCAAACATCTATGAAAGCAATAGTTACATAGTACTCAAGTTTTGGCTAATCAAATAGGGATATAAGAAAGACACTCTAAGGAATACCGTTGGACATATCAAGCCACTATATTGTCCTGGTGGGCAGTTTTGAGCATCAATTCCTTGTTCCGCCAATTTACGCCTCAAAGTAACTAATTTAGATGAAACAGCCCTCTTGTCTGCTTCTTCTTCAGGAACAACTACAAAGCCGAAAAATGCTGGGATTATTAGAGCTTGTTGTATTGTATTGCAAGCAGCTAATAAACTAAATTGCATACACATGGAACCACAATAGGACTCAATTACAAGAAGCATGAAACTGCAAAAGGGGAGCAATAAGAACAGAACCAGAATCTTATACGGCTAAAAATGAAACCCCAAATGAGAATTACTCAAGCATCCAACACATACCAGGAGTTGGGACTCTGGAGATTGAAGTGTAAGATGATAAACCATTGGTCCTTTGGTGAAAAGGACTGTTTTTGGACACGGGTCTCGAGGCCAAAACCGGACGAATTCGTCTAGAGATGGAAGAGAGTTGCCTACAAGGAGAATAAGAAGGAGAAGACGAAGAAGAAGAAGAGGATACGGCAAAAGAAGGAAGAAGGCAAAACTCGAGGAATTGCTTGGAACCCATGAGTACAGACATCGAGCAAGAGAGTTTCCGCAGGTGGGTTTGTGGTAGACGAAGCAAAAATCGCATCTCGAAGTATTGATTGAGTGAGAAAACTCTTCAGCTATTCATAGTGGGGGTTGCTCAAGGGTTTTAGGGGTTCTTCTTCTGCTTCTTTCCCTCCTCTGTCTCTCTGTCATATGGAGGAAGAAGAAGAGAAGAACCAAGATTTTGATTTCTGCTCTCTTTTGATATAAATGGGCTTTCTATTAAAAAGGCCCATTAATTGTTACTTCAGGCTTGTTGCATTTATTTCGACCCATTTTATGGAAAAAAAGACTTGGCGACAAAGTCAAAGCGAGTGTGACACGTGGGAAAGGGAACGAGTGTTATAGTTTGGGCCTGGCCCATATGTAATTAGTGGGGTTATAGATACTTGGCGGCAAAGTCAAAGAGGTAGCAACGTGGAACTTACCAATCTCAACTTTAGCCGCTAAAACCGTAGCTCTTATACCAAGTCAATCGCACCACCGGAAAATATAAAAACGCTAAAATAATACGATAAATATATCTCAATTTACTTTTCTTAATTGCTTTAGAGATCACAATAATAAATTAGTATCATCTTAATTATTATACTATTAAAAGAGGAGTACAAATAAAAAAATGTCCAAAATTTCTAAACTAATTACTCAAATTGCCATTCAATTACTTGTATTAGAATTCAATTAGTTGTATTAGAGACACTTAATTGAAATTAGATAGGGTATAATTGTATTTTCAAAAAGTCATTAAATAAAACTCAACACGATACTAAAATCCACGTGTTTATTTAAGTAGATCGGACTTTTAACCAAATTTTGTTTCATGGATGATGGGTCAAAAGGTCATCGGATTATCATAATCCATTTGTCTCATTAGTTGATTTGTGAGTCATAAATGCTAAATTAAACTCTATTAATTCAAACAAATACCTATATACGCTCAACTAACAATTAGCCATATCTTCAAGACTTCAATATATTTCTTCATAATAGTAATATTGCCTATAACATAAGTATACACTAGCGGGTTAAGCTGTACTAATTGGTACATTAAAAAAATGCTAACCTTTTCTTTTAATTTAGATTATTAACAACCCAAAAATTAATATATAAAATATATATTATATGTTCGTAAATTGAATATATTTTTGATAAAAAACAAATTTGACCCGGACTATAATATTACATCCGCTATTATTAATTTGGAACAATTTTTTGTAGTAAGATTTACATAATTAAACCATTTTCCATTTAAATAAATATCAAAATTTGAAGTTATTATTTGTAATATAATCATATTTAAATTACTATCCAAATAACATACTTTCATTCTAAAAGAAATTAGTATCTATAATTTAAATATTTCTAAATACTTTTAACTTGCTAAAAATTTTTAAAATTCATGCGTATTATGTTATGGAGCGGGTTAGAATTTACATAAATATCATTACATAAGTTGTTACGGGTTGTTCGACTAAAAATACACAAAATAATTTAGTCTGATATCAAACGAGTTAATTAAAGATATTATGCTAATCCTAACTGGTACTAAACAAAAAAAAATACAATCCATCTAAATTTATAGAATCTAAATATTAATCAAAACATATTAAAAAAACATAAAAATATAACATACATATTTTCATAACATAATTAAAAAAATTGCTCCGCGGTATACCGCGGATTAAAATCTAGTTTAAACTAAAAGAAATTATTGTCGGAAACACAAATTAATTCAATTAAGATAGACTAATTGGTGACATGCTATTATGCTAAAGCATAAAATGAGATTTCAATTTTGATAGAACAACTGAGTTGCGCAAGACCACATCCTATTTTGGGTTTTGGCTTGAGTTATTTGTTTCTTTTCTTTTAAGTAATGGGTTGATAAAATGAAGAGATTTGTTCATCCATCGAATTAGTCCGGCTAGACCCATATTTGCCAAAGTGAATAAAAGCCTAAAAAGTCAATAATTTTATCTTTTTTACTAGACATCTATCTAGTGATTTTTCGCTATTTGTTTAAGAAAATTATTTACGTTTACAACTACATAAAATTAAGATAAGATAGGTTTTGAAGTTTCGAGTTTATATAATTACAGCCGTTACTCCTAAATGGCTTCAATTCCAAGAATCTCTTCCTCTTCAACATTCTGCAGTTTAAAATCACTAAACATTAATAATCGTTAAAATTCTGTATTCCTAGTGAAAAAAATGTATTTCACTTCAATTACTGTTTCGTCCGAACTCTTCAGGTAGAAGAGATGGACATCCACGAATTTTTGGAGAGAATTGTCAGTCAATGTCCTCTTCAAATTTCTTGAAGAGATGTCCGCTTAGCGTTTAGCACTTTATTTTAATTATGAATAATTAAAGATAAGTAGTTTTCCTAATTTATGTGAAATTTTAGAATAATCAATTTTTAAAAAAACTTTACCAGAAATTTTTAAATTATTGAACCATAATTTTGAATTAGATCACAAAAGTCTCCAAAAAAATCAAAGGTGTAGTTTAGTATTGCTTTTGATAAATTACTTCAAAATATATAAAACAGAATTACTAAAATTATCAAATGTGTAGATTTGGAAGAATCATAAAATTAGGTATATTTTTTTTAGTGAAGAAAATTAGGCAACACAATTAAGATAACCAAAAGGACCATAAACCTAGTCTAATATTAGAATTTTAATCCAAATTAATATAAAGACCAATTAGAGACAATGTGTGCATGAAAAATAATGAATTGATGCATCTTTTCAAACTACGATTATTGTACACATTTTCTACAATCAATCACAAAGTTTGATGAACACTACTTTCATAATAGAAGCAAGCATTATACACAAATTTTTAATCTAGGTCATGATCACCAAAACTGTTCGAACGCACTATATATATTTTACTACAATATAATAATTTCTTGAATTTAGTGTTTAAGAAAATAATTTAGAAAAAACAAGGCCTAATACTAAGGAGGTGGTTACGCTAATTCTAAACCCACTATAACCCCTCCTTAATCCTCGCCAAAACCTTAACTTCTCTCTCTTTCATATATATTTCCGTGACGGTTAAGTCAGTGAGGTTACAAATTAATTACAACCTGAAGTCTTACTTCACTTCAAGAAAACAAAAGACAGAATCTTTGATCCTCTCATATCATATATCTTCTCTTGTCCTCTTCCTTTGTTTTCTGCGTTTACTACACTAAGCTTAATTAGTTAAAGGCTTAAAGCTAATTAAGTCTTCTTAATTACTCAGTTATCCAAAACTTACCCATCAGTAACTGCTCCTGATTGCTTCACATTCTTCATTTGCTATATTCATCATCTCTTTCGTCTCTAATGGACTGCTTAAGCTACTTTTCCAACTCAGATGCAATCCAGCTTGAGGATTGTTTTATCCCTGAACTCGACACTTTCTTCTTTCAAGCACAGCCGCAACATCAACTGCATCAGCCATTGCATCTCGAAGAAGCTCTTTCACCGTCTCTCTGCGAGTTCAGTCACTTCTACGAGCCGTTTCTTCCTCCCCAAGACATCTTTCTCCCTAGCCCTAAAACCGAAGTCTTCAACGAGTCACAGGACTTAGATGCCTTCTTCCCCACGCCAAAACACCAAAAGCTCATTAACTCCAGCTTCCATTTCAACACTAACGACCCTTTCTTTCCGAGCCCTAATCCTAATCTCATGGATTCCTACATCACCGAGACTTCAAACTTTTCCGAGTTTCTTGTTCCTGACTTCTCTCCGGCATTCAAAGTAGGGTGGAGTGATAAATGTGATACCAAGAAACCAGAGCTTTCTGCTCAGAGCATCGCAGCAAGAAAGAGGAGAAGAAGAATCACAGAGAAGACTCATGAGCTCGGAAAACTGATCCCTGGAAGCCAGAAACACAACACTGCCGAAATGTTCCACGCCGCAGCTAAATATGTCAAGTTCTTGCAGGCTCAAATTGAGATTCTTCAACTAAAGCAGACCAATATGCAGGTATAAAGATAAACCATGAATCCAAATTAATCTCCACCGAATCTATCTATTTTATAACTTATGCAACATTTGTTTTAATTTTGCAGACTTGGGAGAGTTCAAAGGTGGGAAGAGAAATGCAGTTTTTGCTTGCTTCTCAAGAAATTCAGGAGAAGCTATCGACAGAAGAAGTGTGTGTGGTTCCAAGGGAAATGGTTCAAGTCCTAAAAGCCGAAGAATGCATCTTGAGAAACCCTAGGATTTCTCGAGACCTAAATAAGTTGTTGTGAACAGATCTGATGAACTAGCTTCGATTTTATCCAGAGGCTCGAATGTCCAAATCCTTAACTTGCCTGGTTGTGTCTGTTTCTAATTTGTTTCTTGTAGTAGTTTCTACATTAGCGGTAGAGTTTAACCATTGGTTACTAATGTAAATCCGTTTGCTTTTATCCAAAAGTGTTATGTTATACCAAATCCACAAAGAATTTACTGTGACTCACACACATCAAATCACTCATCCTAGCTTTTATAGTTTTGGTGTTTTGGTGTACCAGCGCGGAAACAACTATACGTACATAACTTCTCGATTATATAAATGTCATATTTAAACAAACAAAAATTACTATATACCATTGTCAGTTATCACATTGGTTTATAGAATGTGCGCTGCCACTAATATCTATCTTAAAGGTTCGGTGTACTGCCGTCCCATTGTTAAAGAAATTAAGTGCATGACTTCAACTCTTACACCCCATTGAAACACCGTACTTGTGTCCATGTATTCTATGATTAGAAGTCATCATGTCTCTTCAAATCCATAGAATAGGGTATGGCTCAGCATTTAGAACAGCTTCCTTGAGTACATGAGGTCCCATAGACATAAGCACCTGATAAAACAAATCATCCAAGTAAAAAAACTCATTGTTGGTCATTTAAACCAAAAGTAACCACGAAAAGCAATTTCAGAAAATATAATCTGACCTCGTTTGCATCTTTGAAATGTTTACCCTCATCACTTTTCTTCGGCCACTTGACACGCCAACATCTTTCTTTCCCCAAACGCCGTGCAAGTTCTTCCGCCAGAGCGTGACCAGCTACATCTCCATCAGTAGCAATAACGATCCGAGACGCCTACGAATAGAGAAATCATTTGAGATGTATGTATATAGCAATAATATCACATCAAACCAGAAAAAAAAAAACTAAATTATGACAAACCTTTTTCAAATAGTCATTGCAATTCCATAGATACTTAAAGCTCTTGTCCTAGCATCACAGAAACAGTAAAATGATTAAGGAACCAAATAAGAGAGAATGGAAAAAGAAAAAAAAAAAAAAAAAAAAAGTATGAAACTTAATTAGAACAAGACCAAGGCAAACCTTGGATTCAGGTGGAACTGGCTTTGAAGAAACCGATTCTGGAGCTCCATCAGGAACAGAGACATAATTTAGAAAACCAGCCTCTTCCATTGCAAGTTTATCTGATTCCCCTTCAACCAATAATATACAAAATTTCACAGTTAAGTTCGTCGATCGATCATATGATCATCATGTATATATAAAGGAGATGAACGTACGGAAGAGAAGACATACTATAATGATTTCAGATGCTTGTTCTATGTCATTAACCCCATACAAGAGCCTCCGTGCTACCCATGTTTTCCTTTCCTGAAGTGAATTCAAAGTAAAAAAGAAAGTATGTGAGAGTTGTTCATAATGCATGTAATGCTATTGCTAGCTATATATATATATATATTAAGAGAAGTATGTGATTTGTGTGACGTGAATTACCAGACTGAACTTCCTAGTTAGATACCACCGGTACTTGCAAGTCACAAGCTCCTCTCTTTCCCAATACGTAAAAGCAATCACAATCTGTCAATGTAGCAAGAAATTAGAGGTAAGAACGTAAATATATAATAACAGAGTCGTCCTAGCTAGACACACACGTACGGGACCAGAAGTAACCAAGCATCCTCCTTAAGACAAGAATCTAACTAATTGCTATGAGTGCCCAAGTCAAACTTCGGGAAGAATAAGATGGTAAGGTAAGGGTACGTACCTCACCACCTATGATTTTCTGCATAACCCGATTTCTCTCGAGTGTTTTCTCTGAAATCGACCTTCCAGCGAAATACTCTTTAACCTGAAGCATAAAGACAAAGAACACAAAAGAAAATTAATCAAAACTCATATTATATAACTTACAAATAAACGACGAATTCACAGAAGAAGACAACAAACCTCATCACAGAGAGGTTTTAGGTCTAAACTCTTCACCGTAACTTTTTCTTCAACCTTGGCAATTGGATCTGCAGATACCAATTAACCGAGTCAATCGCACCACAAAGAAAGAAGAAAACAAAAAAAACCCCGGCAAATACGCAAAACATGAAAACAAATTCTTTAATTAGGAGGAGGCAACGGCAATAAAGTAGTTGAAGCTCTCTGATAACGAAAGCGTACCTGGTAAACTCATAGTTTTAGAATCTGAATTTGAGATTTTTAGGTGTTCTGAATAGTTTTAGATCTTCTTCAATTTGGTGATGGGAGATGCAGAGAATTTCAGTATCTCTGTTAAGGGTTGCATTGGGAAACTATATTTATATGACAATAATTCCTATTTCCTTGTTCTTTGTGTCCTCATCAAATTGTTAATTATTAATTAAGGAGATCTAGAGAGTTTTATGGAATTAAGGAAATTTTAGATGTTTGTGAGATTTAAGTGAGTTTCTTTTTTAATAATTTGGTGGAATTGTAGATTTTTTGTTTTAAGAAGAATGAAAAGTTAGTTTGTGATTAATTTAGTGAGATTAAAGGAAAATTTCAGGGTGATTTGGGAGATTTGTAAAACAGTTTTAAAAATAATAATAATAATAATAATAATAATAATAATAATAATAATAATAATAATAATAATAATAATAATAATAATTTGGGTTTATTCATAAGGGAAGGGAAGCTTAAATGTTTGCTTGGCCCAATCATGTTTACCCACATTGTCTAGTATCCATAAAAATCAAAACTGTGGAAATCAGCAAAAAGGTGTCTTGCAATAAAAGCTAAACTTCCCTTTGTATTCTATCCATATTGATTCACCGTCCCAACACACAACATCCACAGGCGCTTTGATAAAACTAATCCTCTCATGTCTTAACGTCAAAACACACAATCACAAGATTCTTATCTCCATGAAGTTTCTCCTCCTCAAGTGTTATAACCTCGTGCACTAGAAAATCAGGTTGCTCTGTCTAATGCTTTGAACTGATCACCAACAGGAACGTATCCCAAAGGATGTGCCATGTGCGTAGCCCTGGTAAGTAGGTGAATTTCCCCGTGATAGGGTTACATACAATACAATGAACGGATTACCCGCAGCAATCCCAATGAACGCCATGAAGTTCTTCTTGGAGTTTCTGTTCCTGGAAGTTTTGGTGATTGGGAAGTGATTGAGAAGCCTTGTGTTTTTGCTCGGCTTAATTCTTATCTTCCTTGAGTTATTGTTCCTGCAGCAAAGCAAACGTACGTGTGAAAGACAAAAAATCCCTTTACACGGATGCAAATTGCTGTCATTGAGTTTGCACAATCAGTTCTCTGCTTACATGATGCAAACAACACAAAAGTCAAACCCAAAACCAAACATCCAATTTATCATACTCATCCCCGAGGTTCTTAGATTCTCCTTCTCTTTACTTGAAATGTAGCTTTGTTGTTGTCTTCAGGATTCCTTCTGCTTAGAACTCAATTTATATTTCTGCTTGTTATGCATATGGGCCACATCAACAAGAACCTACCCTGTTCAATGTCAAAGACAGCAAATCCGCAAAACTGCAGACCCTGTAACGCGTTCAGGGGTGGAATCCATAGGCATGATTTTGTTCATCATAGTTTTGTATAGATTACATTTATTTTCTCTCCATCATTAGAGGTACTAAGACTATCCCAAGGTACAACAATTTCCACTTATTCACATACTCCCTCCGTTTCACAAAGAGTGTCATTCTGACATACTTCACACAAATTAAGAAAAGTTTGAATTATACATATTTGCCCCTATTTAATAAGTGATTAATGATCTAAATTCAATGAAAATAGCTTTGGGATTAGGGGTAAAAAAGAAAATTTAGCATTAAAACACTCATTGGAAATGTAAAATGACATTCTTTGTGAAACAAAAAAATTTCTCCAGAATGACACTTTTTGTGAAACAGAGGGAGTATCAAACTGTTTTCTAGGGATCTAACTTATGGATGCCTCGATGGACAGTTAAGACTTATCTTTAGGTGCAGACGTGCAGTGACTGTTTCAATGTTTATGGTTTAGGAATGGGATTAAACAAAGGAAGAACTCACAGCAAGATGGTGTGTTGGGAACAAACTGTCCGATCCCATACCCAAACTCCAACTTCTCTTACAAATTCCAAACCAAAAATCCAATTCAGTTCTGGTTCAGACTTCACCCTCGATGAGTTTGAGAAATATCCTCTGCATTTTTCAGAGACTCATAGACAAACTCTATTGGAGACAATAAATGGACACCATCAGTGCAAGATATAGAGTGTGATTTAAATTAATTAGCTTTGGTGGTTTTCCTACACAAACTTTATGTAGACAAACAAAAGTCCAAATTTTTATTTTAGTTAAGTTCGATTTTTAGAAAAAAATGAAAATCTGAAATAAAAATAAATCTTTAAAACAAAAAAAATATAATGTATAAAAATATTCATACAAAATATTATGTTCAAAAATATTATTTATAAAAAAAATAATGTATAAAAATATGATTTAAAATATATGATGTTTAAAAATATGATCTTTTAAAATATATTTTATAAAGTAAAATGTATAAAAATATTATTTTTAAAAAATTTAATGTGTGAAATATGATCATAAATATGATGTAGAAAAATATTATTTTTAAAAAATACATCTATGTTTTTTTTGTTAAAAGGCTTTCAATTATAAACATATAATGCCCAGTGGGCTATTTCCGGAGTAGGCCCATACATAAATCCCAGAGGGTCCAACTCATTTACATCAAACCGGACTAAACTGTTAGAAAAACAAAACCGGCCGAGTTACAGTTACCGGATTAAACCGGCTACACACGAAACCCTAATCTACAAAACAAAGAAATTGTTTTGTAGCCGCCGTCCATAATTGCGGATGCTCGACCGGAACAGGACCTCCGGCGAGCATGGACGACGGTAACCGAACGAAGATGGTGATCCAAGATCTGTTTGCCATCTCGCCACCGTAGAACCGTTTTGAGAAGGAGGAAGAGATCCGATCTGACATTCGTCGTGGAGGATTCCATGCTCAGTCGTGAGAGAGAGAGAGGCAGCAGGGAGTAGATAAGAGGACCATCGACGGTGGCTTAGCTTCACCAGATCGGAGATTACCTCCCCTATCATAACCGATCCGGCGAAACCTCCAAGATCTCCGATCTCCAGATCTATCTACCCTCTTCTCTCGTTCTTCGCCGTGGATCTCCCTCTTCCGCTCCGCGTAGCAACACTTCCGGCAGAGCTCTTTACCGTCGGCGTCTCGCAGATGCTTCTCCTCTCCACCGCTCCCTTGATTTCGTCCAACAGCTTCGCCGGGATGATGTAACAAGTCGCGAATGAAGAACCATGGACCGAAGGGTCCTCACCGCCACCGGAATTGACGGAGGACCCGACGTCGGCGCACGAGATTGTGGTCAGAAGAAGTAGGTTTTTTGAGAGAGAAAAATCGCCGCGCGTGTAGTGCACTCGCCCGATTTTTCTCTCTAGTGCAAGATTATATATATAAAATACATCTATGTTGATGTATAAAAATATGATTTTGTTCAATTTCAAGAAAAAGCGCAGTTTTGTTACGTAATACCAGTGATGTCTAGGTGGAAACTATTGTTCAACGTGATGGCGTATAATCTGCAAACAGATCGAACCAGATAACCAAGTTGCATACAAAGTGCTGCTGATTTAAAAATCTTCAACCACCTCTATGTCTGTGGGTGCAAACTTGACACTTAGGAGGAACCGGTCTATCCATACCTTCAAATCTGAGCTTTTAAATATTTTTGTCAGCAGAGCAGATTGAAACAAACACAAACAAATCTTATTTTCACAAGAATTACTTGCCTAATCACACAATCTCCTAAATATATAAACCAAACACAGTAAGCTAGTTGTTCAATTTTGAATCTGGAATTGTCAAAGTGATTCATTTAGAGTTTGCAAAGCTCTTACATATTGATCCTTCAAAGAATCAATTTTTCTTTGTTGGTGGTTGGTTGACATGGTTGTAATCAGATTATTATAACTAATTACAAGCTAATCAACATGCCAAACAAAAATTTGTCACATTGGTTTTGCTTTTACCTAAAACTATAATTTTATTTAATTATTGGTATTCACTATTTACTATGATATGCTTATCCCTTCTTTTGTTTCCGAAGTCGTAAATTATGATCATTGGTTATAATTCTTTGAATTAACATTTTGTGAGTGAAATAATTCAGTCGTAGTTATTTGCAGACCATCGTTTGATTCATACCTCTTTTCAGTAATCTAAATAACAATTTTTAAAGTAATTATTTAACATATTTTATTATATTATAAAGTAGAATGTAATTTGCAACAGATATTTGTTTGTTTGTGTTTTTTTGATAGAATAGTTGTGATGTAGAAAAACTGGGCAAAATAACACATTGGAAAGTATAATTTCTAAAATTTATAAATTATTATATATTTTAATTTCAAATTATTTTTTGTTCAGTTTATAAAATAATTATTATAGTTCCGTTGTTATTAATTTATAAAATAATAAGATATTAATATTTACCTAAACAAAAGTATAATGAATAATCAATAAGACATAATGAAAAAAGATAATGCATAAAAAATCAAGAAAGTAAAATTGGAACCAAACTTGATTTTTTTTTTTAGCCTATTTTAAAAGACTAAAAGAAATTTATCAAATTTGAAAACTAACATTGTTGTAGTCTCATAGTTTGAAATTTATCAACACAAATAACTAAATACATTTTCATTGAAAAATGGTCTAATATATCATTATTTGTAATCTTGTAATAAAATTAAAAATCAAATATCTTTTATAATGAAGTAACAGATGACAAGAAAAATGTTATAATTCAAATTTAGTGAAGAAGAAAACAAATTCAAGAAAAGTTCATAGAAAGTGTAATAAATAGTAAAATACTAGAGAGGAAATATATCGTGAGCACAAAACCAATTTTTTGAAAACTATAAGTACTTAAAGTTACAATACATTTAAAAGATTAATTAATATTAGTCATGCCAGAAAATATAAAGATTTCAGAAACCTTTTATTATTTTCAAAAAATTGTACTTTTTTATAAATAAGAAACTATTATCCCAAAAGTAAATAATAATAGATAGTTGGTAATAAAATGTAAAGACTATTCTTTTCCCCCTTTGGTCAAATCAAAACAATTTATTTAGGAAACAAAGAGTTGTGATGAAGTTTTCTTCTATCAATCAGACTAGATGGACGATTTGACTTGACCTAGAGTCACTATTTCCATTATATTCTCAAAATCCCACATCAAATATTGATAGTACTCATTACGTTTTTTTTCTTCTTTATTCTGTTATTTTTATGTATTAATCTCCAAAATATTGCTTAGATATAATTATTGGCTGACAAAAAATAATACTTTGGTGGCCACAACTTAGTACATTGACTTATGCTAGTATAATGCTATTAATGCACTCTATCTATCCTTAATTCAAATTAGTTTTGGAAATGACAATTCGACAACTAATTGCTACAGTACTATACCAATTTTTCTTCTTTCTTTTTTTTTACGAAGTTAGAACGTAAAGTCACTAAAATCCCTATATTACTCTTGTAAATATCTGTAAATACAAAATTTGCTATATGGATTTCAATTTTAGAAAATTGGTACGAGAAAAAAGACAAAGATGGAATTAAAGTTGACATACACACATCAGTTAGATCGATCGCGTAAATAACGCGGGACAACATATCGATCGCGTAAACATATTGGTATCCAAAAAGAGGGTGGTAATGGCAAGTACCTAGGACTACCAGAGACCTTTGGAAGAAGAAAAAGAGATGTTTTTGAATCTATTGTAGACAAAATAAGACAGAGATCCCACAGTTGGTCTTCACGGACCCTATCGGGAGCGGGTAAACAAGTCTTACTGAAATCTGTTCTTTCTTCAATGCCATCATATGCAATGACTTGCTTCAAGTTACCAGGTTCTCTTTGTAAGAGAATCCAATCTGTGCTAACAAGATTTTGGTGGGATGATAAACCTGACAAGAGAAAAATGAGTTGGGTAGCATGGACAAAGCTTACAAGACCAAAAAATGCAGGTGGGCTCGGGTTTAGAGACATTGAACGTTTCAATGACGCCTTACTAGCCAAAATAGCCTGGAGACTACTCAAGGAACCTAATACAATGCTGGCTCGTGTCCTCTTAGGCAAATATTGCCACTCTTACTCTTTTATGGAGTGTTCTATACCGTCAAATCCCTCTCATGGCTGGAGAAGTATTATGGTTGGGTTAAATGTGATAAAACAAGGTGCAGGATGGCTAATAGGTAATGGAGAAAGCGTTAAGATCTGGCGAGACCCGTGGCTCTCTACTTCCACTCCTCTCCGCCCCTATGGCCCCATAGGAGAGCACCAAGCGGAAGAAACGGTTTCCAGCTTTCTCGACCCATCTACCAATCAGTGGAATTGGAGTAAGATCAGAGAAGAACTACCACAGTATGTGGATTGCATCAAACAAATCCCCCTGGCTCCGTCAAGGAGAGAGGACCAACTAGTTTGGCTACCTGTCAAATCTGGGCAGTATACCACAAGATCTGGTTATGGTATAACTTCCACGTTTAATATACCAGATGTTGCTTTAAACTTCAACTGGCAATCTCATCTATGGAAGCTTCACACCTCTCCAAAAGTTAAAAACTTTTTGTGGAAAGCTATGTCTGATGCGTTACCGGTGGGAGAACAACTAGCTCGACGAGGACTAAATGCAGAGGTCACATGTCGCAGTTGTGGAGAAACAGAATCAGTCTCTCACCTTCTTCTACACTGCAGGCGCGCTAAAGAGGTGTGGCTTAAGGCTCCCATTCTCCATCTGGATATAAGCTCCACAACAACTATAGAAGACTTTCTCTCCTCAGCAAAACACAAGCGCAATCTACCTCCGTCGGGGGTATCAACAGGGGAATTGTATCCATGGATTTGTTGGCAGCTATGGCTTGCCCGCAACAGCATAGTTTTTGAGGACAAAGAGATCCCGGTTTCAGACATTCTTATAAGAGCGATAAAGTCTGCAAGAGAATGGCAAGAAGCCCAAAATATGGTGACGACCCCTAGGCAAATCACGGATCAACCGGAACAACCAGTACAAACGCCCCGTTGCAAAGTGTTTGTGGATGCTGCATGGAACCCCACGACCTGTAACGGAGGTTTTGGATGGTCTATAGTAAGCGCAGAGTCCGCATATGAAGAACGCTTCTCCGACCACAAAGAAAGTATAGGCTCAGCCTTAATTGCGGAAGCGTGGGCGGTTTTTTTGGCTTTGAAACATTCTCTGCTTTTGAATAAAACAGAGCTGCAACTCTTCTCGGACTGTCAAAGCCTTATCAATCTGATAAATGAAGATGGCTTCCACATCGAGCTGTTTGGACTCTTACAAGATATCCGAGAACTTCGGAGTAGTTTCGATGCTTTATCACTCAATTTTATTCCTCGTCTTGCCAATCATGTGGCAGATTCGTTAGCAAAAGAGGCTTTAGCCTCCTGTGACTTGTTGAGTTTAAACACTATTACTATTTAATGAAAGCTATTTGGTGACCAAAAAAAAAAAGGCTGCTCTGAGTCTCTGACACTCTCATGGATCATTTCATATAATTCAGTTATAAATAAATAGTATATATATGTGTATATTAACTTTTGATAAAAGGATATTTTCTCATTAATCTCAAAATGTATCTTACATCAGGTATTTATACTCTATACAAGTGTATAAAGATAGTAAGAGCTAAAGGAGACTCTACTATATCAATACACCATATAAATCACTATACAGTATAAGTCAATATGCCCCCCTCAAGCTGAAGATTCCTGAATGGAATAGAGGCTTGAAACTGATAGTCGTTGGAGGAGGTGATAGAAAGGACCAGGGTGTAGAGGTTTCGTTAGAATATCAGCCAATTGATTCTCGGATGACAAGTGAAAGAGACGAAGGAAACCACTTTTGACCTGATCGCGTGTAGTATGGCAATCAATCTCCACATGTTTTGTTCGCTCATGGAAGACATCGTTGCTGGCAATATAAATTGCAGACTTGTTGTCACAGAATAGTTTCGTCTGAGCAACTGGTGTGATGCGTAAGTCTCGCAGTATTTGTCGAAACCAGAGAAGCTCCTTTGTTGTTTGAGCCAAACTCCGGTACTCTCTGTGCTACTTGAACTGACAATATCTTGTTTCTTAGATTTCCAAGATATTAGTGAAGTTCCAAGAAAGATGCACATACCAGTAACGGATCGTCTCGAGTCTTTGCAAGTGCCCCAATCTGCAAGAAATCCGTTTAAGCAAATTTCGAGGATGCAGAGTAAAAAGTCCTTGACCTGGATTGTTCTTCAAATACTTGAGGACATTGCGAGCAGCGTGGAAATGAACATCCGTAGGACATGAGAGAAATTGGCTCAACTTGTGTACTGCGAATGTGATATCCGGTCTCGTGATGCAGAGATACAACAGTCGACCAATCAACTCTCGTAAGGTTTGTCATTAGGCAGTAAAACCCCGTTTCCTTGGTAAGCTTAATCTTAGGATCCATAGGTACAGAGTTCGGTTTGCAACCTAATAGACCAGCATCAGCTAATAGATCTAAGCAATATTTCCGTTGACAAACAGAGATCCCATCAGCATTCCCGGCAATCTCTAAGCCTAAGAAGAATTTAGCTGGCCCTAAATCTTTGGTCTTAAATTGCTTCGCTAAACAAGCTTTGACTGAAACTACAGCTTCCTCACTATTGCTCGCTATCAGAATATCATCAACATAGACAATAAGAGCTGTATAAGAGGTACCTTCTTGTTTCACAAACAAGGTATTATCTGCATATGACTGTGCAAAACCATCATCCAGTAAAGCCTTGGAGAAGCAGCGATACCATTGTCTCGAGGCCTGCTTTAACCCGTATATGGACTTGTTAAGTTTGCAGACTGCATTAGGCGGTAAAACACCAGAAGAGGGTGTGTATCCCCGAGGAAGGCTCATGTAAATCTCCTCATCAAGCTCACCGTGGAGGAAAGCGCTTGTAACATCCATCTGAGTAAGGCTCCAGCCCTTCTTAGCCGCTAAGTCCAAGAGTAATTTCACACTAGCAAGACGAGCCACAGGTGAAAAAGTATCAAAATAATCAACACCCTCTTGTTGTGTGAAACCTTGGCGACCAAACGGGCCTTATAACGTTCAACAGAACCATCTGCATAAAATTTGATTGTGAAAACCCATTTACACCCCACCACATTCTTACCTGGTGGTAGTGAGACAACATCGAATGTGTTGGTACGCTCCATGTTGCCCAATTCCACATTCATAGCCTCTGTCCATTTCAGAGATGCTATAGCTTCTTGGAAGTTTTTAGGTTCAGTCTCAAGAGTAACAGATAGAATGTAAGATTTATATGAAGGTTTCAAATTAGAATAGGTAAGAACGGATGATAAAGGGTAAGGAGTGGTGAGTGTTTTAGAAGAAAGTGGAGCTAAAAAAGATGAAGGTGAGGAAATTTGTGCGAGAGAACAGTGATAGTCAGAGAGATAACCTGGTGCTCTAGATGATCGCCGTGGCCTGCCATTTAGTGGTGAAACAGAGGTCGTCGCAGGAGTGAAACGACCAACCTTCTTTTTTTTTTTTTTAATAAATAAATAATAAATATAATATATTAAAAACAACTACAGCTAGTGGTCCCATACCCACTAGCCACCCTACCACAACACATTCAACAGCGGAAAATATAATCAATAATCAATAATAAACCAATATTATACCAATGCAATATTTCAATATCAAACAACAAGAAACATGAAACCAGCAACCTAGCAATGTTTCTAATGACTCAACTCTAGCACCCTAGCAAATGCCAGACAACATCCAATCGAGTCCCTAGAACATCCTCCTCTTCATTGCCTCTGATTCCACGATCACACTTTGCCTTTACCTGCACCACAAACACAAATTGAGATGCATGAGTATTTGATAAACACTCAGTGAGGCAATCCTCCCATCTACTGGGCTATACACACAAGCAATAAGATCTCTACAAGCCACAAACAACAATCAATAAAACAAACCAGGCAATATACCACGCATGCAACATCCATCGCAACTGAACAGGGGTGTCGACCGACACCAGATGGTGTCGATCGTCACGACTATCTGGTGTCGACCGACGCCAAACTGGTGTCGACCGACACCCTGCCCGACACTCCCGAAAACCCTAGTTTGTGTCGACCGACGCTCCACATGGCATCGAACGACACTCGCCAAAGTCCCGAGCCGTCCTCGCGTTGGTGTCGACCGACACCCCAACTGGTGTCGACCGACACCGATATCGAGCAGCGATTTCCCTCGATCAGAACTCCGAATCTCGCCTCCAATCTTCCCCAAACCGCTCCTTGCACTCCCGAAGCCAAACCCAGCCCAGATAGCAACGAAATAACATAGGGAACTCAAAGAAACAACCACATAAGCACCAAATCACATAGAAACTAGAAATCTTAGCTTAGATAAGCCATGGTCATGCACTCACCTCTTTGCAGGAAGATTCGACCAAAACAACGAATCCAACCTTCCTAGAAAGCTTCTAGATCCTTCCTAGCTTCCAAAACTCTCAAGAACAGCCAGGAATCTCACCAATCTCTTTCAAAAATCTCAGAACAAAGCTTTTTCTCCTTTCTCTCAAAAACAACAAAGCGGCGACAAAATAAACTTCCCAAAACCCTTCTGGTCGACAAAACACTTAAATAACCCGGTTCAATGGTTTCCTAAAACCAAACCGAACCAAAACGATAATTAAAATTGAACCGGTCGAACCAGAAACAATTAGTGTCGATCGACACCTCCCGTGGTGTCGATCGACACCCTCACCAAAATACCAAAAAATGGTTCGCGGGTGTTACAATTCTCCCCACCAATCTAGATTCGTCCTCGAATCTCGAACAACCATCAGTCAAGGACTCCCGTGCAACCGTCTCCACGGCCCGCACTCCTCCGACCGATCTACAAGGTCTCCTCTAGCGATAGACTCACGCTCCAGGCGTCATTTGCTCTTGACTTTTGGACTTTCCTTTACTCATAGGCCTAAACCTTGAGTTTTTATTGGCTCCTCATCAGACCTATGTCTGCATGCCAAATGTTGGCTCCTCATCAGGCCGAAGCCCGCATGCCATAATATATAAGGAAAAGTCCAAACTCGTCTCTCGGGTTGCCACCCTACAGCGCGCCCGGATCGTCATCCGAAGTCGATATACCAACCATTCTCCCGAGTCACAAAGTCTCTGAAAATGGCAGTACTAGGAGAACCTAAGTCCCCAAGAGTCGCGAGCAAACGATTCGAACACGTCCGAGTCCTATCCCTATCCAGGTTTCCTTCCCGTGGCTCGCGTAAAACATCTCAATGTCCTACCAACCACATATTCCCTCACTGGAATACCTCATGACCACACAAGGATCATATACGCCACAAGGGCCGCCACAAAGGCCAAACAAAATGTCCTAAAGAGGACCGCCACCAAGGCCAAACAAAATGTCCTAAAGAGGACCGCCACCAAGGCCAAACAAATGTCCTAAAGAGGACCGCCACCAAGGCCAAACAAATGTCCTAAAAAGGACCGCCACCAAGGCACTCTGGCTAAACAGCACGCCACAAAGGCCATCTGTCCCGAAGGACCGTCACGAAGACCATCTGTCCCGAAGGACCGTCACAAAGACACTCGGCTAAACAGGACCGCCACAAAGGCCAAACAAAATGTCCTAAAGAGGACCGCCACCAAGGCCAAACAAATGTCCTAAAGAGGACCGCCACCAAGGCCAAACAAATGTCCTAAAAAGGACCGCCACCAAGGCACTCTGGCTAAACAGCCCGCCACAAAGGCCAAACAAACGTCCTTAAAAGGACCGCCACCAAGGCCACACAAATGTCCTAAAGAGGACCGTCACAAAGACACTTGGCTAAAAGCCCGTCACGAAGACCCCACAATGTCTAAAAAGACCGCCACACACGGGCACACTGACTCAAAAGTCCGCCACTAAGGCCACACTCAAGCCCCCTTTAAGGCTCTCCACCGCTAAAATGGACAAATTCTAACTCCCATAAAAATTTTCCATATTTAGCACCTTCCATTTTTGGAAACTTTCCACTTTTGGAAACTACTCTTCACAACCCCGCCTCACGGAAACTTTGTACCCCAAACACCACCTCATCTTGTTACTGAGTCGCACAACCAACCACCCCAAGCGACCGAGTAACAAGAGAGATGGGCTGGAATACTCCATTCCCGCTCCAGCCACGGGACAGATGGGACCCGGCTAAACAAGCTCAAGTCGTGGCTTGCTTCTCATACCACTTGAACCTTGCCTTCATCTTTGCCTCAGGCTCCCAAGTCCTCCTCAACACCATCACAGTCCCAAAGGACTCTCATCAAAGGAATCTTCTTCTTCCGAAGTTCCTTGATCCTCCTCTCGAGAACCCTCACTGGTCTCGCCTCCAAAGTCATGTTAGGCTGAAGATCCTCAGGAATCTTAGCCAACACCTCCTCTCCCTCACGGAGACACTTCCGCAACATAGATACATGGAAAACCTTATGGAATGCACGCATCACCTCAGGTAACTCCAATCTATATGCCACCGGTCCAATCCGCTCAATCACTCTGAATGGACCCATATACCTCGGACTCAACTTAGTCTCGACAATGACCTGTTCGGACCCCGCAACATGGCCATCTTGAGGTACACTCTGTCTCCTACCCGAAACTCAAGATCTCTCCTCCTCCTATCTGCATAACTCCTCTCGCCTATCCCGAGCCTCCTTCATGTTCAGCTTGAGAACCCGAATCTTCTCTCGAGGTCTCCTGAACAAAACTAGCACCAAACATGCTCCTCTCCCCACCCGAGTCCAGCATAATGGTGTACGACATGGCCTCCCATACGAGCCTCATAAGGAGCCATCTTAATACTTGCCTGATAGCTGTTGTTGTAAGCAAACTCTACAGGTTCGATGATCTGCCCAATGGCCACCCCAATCCAGCACACACATCCTCAGCAAATCCTCCAGCCCTGGATCGTCCTCTCTGACCGTCCATCAGTCTGGGATGATAAGCTGTACTCATATGCACCTTAGTGCCCATCTCTCGCCCGAAATGCCTTCCGAACACCGAAGTGAACTTAGAATCCCTATCGACACAATGCTCGCTGGCACCCCATGCAACCTGACTATCTCCCTCACATACTTCTTAGCCAAGACCGCTGCTCCGTCAGTCTTCTTAATGGCCAGAAAATGTGCTGACTTAGTCAACCGGTCCACAATGACCCAAATAGCATCAAAGGTCCGTGACACTGGCAATCCTACCACGAAATCCATAGTGATCATATCCCACTTCCACTCAGGAATGGGTAAACTCTTCAGTAACCCGCCAGGAACCTGATGCTCAGCCTTCACTAGCTGACATACATCGCACCTCGAAACCCAACTAGCCACATCCTTCTTCATCCCGACCCAATGATAGTACCTCTTGAGGTCACGGTACATCTTGGTCGCTCCTGGATGAATGGATAACTTGCTCGCATGAGCCTCTCTCAGAATCTCCTGTCTCAACTCCTCATCCTTGGGCACACACACCCGACCGTGCACCAAGATAGTACCATTATCTGAGACCTGATACTCTGAACCCACATCCTTAGAGGCATTCACTAGCCCCAAATCCTTCTCCTCAGAAGATCTGCTCTATCTACTGCTTCCAAACCCAATGGTTCCTGTGAAACAGCACATAAGCTCAAAGTACTGATCTCCCCTACCAGAGACTCCATCTCCTGCTCCTGAGCCGAAGCTACCCTCTTCCGACTCAGAGCATCTGCAACCGTGTTAGCCTTACCAGGATGATAGGCTATCTCCAAATCATAATCTGCCACAAGCTCCATCCACCGCCTCTGTCTCAAATTCAACTCAGGCTGAGTGAATATATACTTCAGGCTCTTATGATCTGTGAACACCTGTACCTTTGCACCATAAAGATAAGATCTCCAAATCTTCAGGGCAAAAACTACAGCACCCATCTCCAAATCATGAGTAGGATAGTTGCCTTCATGCACCCGCAACTGCCGCGAAGCATAAGCAATCACCTTCCCATGCTGCATCAGAACACAACCCAACCCAACTCTAGATGCATCTGTATAAACCACATAGGGTTCTCCTGCTCAGCAAAGCCAACACGGCGCAGTAGTCAACAACTCCTTCAGGCTTGCAAAGCCTTCCTCACACTCTTCTGACCAGACAAAAGGAACATCCTTCCCTGTCAACTTAGTCATAGGACGTGCTCTGCTTGCAAACCCTTGCACAAACCTCCTGTAGTAACCTGCCAAACCAAGGAAACTCCTGATCTCTGTGGCATTCTGCGGTCTAGGCCAATCTCTGATAGCCTGAATCTTCTCTGGATCCACCGAAACCCCTCAACAAACAATGTGACCGAAAGCCCATCTCACGCTGCCGAAACTACACTTGCTCAACTTGGCAAACAGCTTCGCTCCCGCAGCTCCATAATCGCCTCAAATGCACCGCATGCTCCTCAGACTCTTAGAGTAAACCAGGATATCGTCGATGAAAATGATGACAGATACATCCAGAAACTCCTGAAATACACTGTTCATCAATCTCATAAACGCTGCTGGTGCGTTAGTCAACCCGAAAGGCATCACCACAAACTCATAATGCCCATACCTCGTCCTGAAAGCAGTCTTCCTCACATCTGCCTCATCTATCGGTATCTGATGATAACCCGATGCCGATCCACCTTGGAGAACCAAGTAGCACCCCTCAACTGATCCAACAACTCGTCAATCCTCGGGAGAGGGTACTTGTTCTTCACAGTGACCCGGTTCAAACCCCCGTAATCAATACACAACCGGAAACTCCCATCCTTTTTCGACAAACAACACCGGCGCTCCCCACGGTGACACACTAGGACGGATGAATCCCTTACTCAATAAATCCTCTAGCTGCTTCTTCAGCTCGCCATCTCTCGCTGGAGCCATCCTGTAAGGAGCCTTGGATAACGGTGTCGTCCCCGGTTCCAGTTCAATGGTAAAAGGATCCGACCGAGATGGTGGTAATCCTTGCAGACCGAAACACATCCTCAAACTCCTCCACTACCGGAATACCGCTAACCGTAGACTTCCCCACGACTCGGCATAGATATAGTGACCAAATAAGCCTCACGGCCCTTCTCGATCATCTTCCCAGCCTGAATGGCCGAGATCACGAGACTCCCGAAGTCGGTCTAATACCCCGAAAACCAACTTCCCTCCTGGTCGCTCAAACTCCACTCTACCCCGATAGCAATCTAAATGCACCCTATGCCGATGCATCCAATCCATCCCGAGAATAACATCATACAACTCCACGGACTGATAAGCAAATCCGCTGGCCATGACTCTCCTGCGATCTGAATATCAATTCCTCTAGCTCGTCCAATAACTCTCGGAACTTGCCTCCCGCAACTCTAACAACTCCTGTGCGCTCTCCAGATCCCCGCTGATCCCCGCACACTCGCACACTGGAGTGATGAAGCTATGCGAAGCTCCAGAATCAAACATAACGTGGGACTTAAACCCGCCCACCAACAAGGTCCCTACACAAACCTCATGTGTTGAGAACCTAACACTATATCACAGAACATAAAATCTGACCCTACTAAAATTCACAAAGATTAGGTACCAAATTATACCGTGATCGCCCGGCACTGGTTCCACCAGCCTCCACCGTGTAAACCCGAGGCCCTCGCTCAATCCGTGCCACCTGCTGACCCCAGGCTGCACCTGCTGCAACGCTGCCACTGCTGCCGGCTGCAGCTTGGGACAAAAAGGCTTGATGTGCCCCGTCTCCCTACAATGATAACACACCCGAGGTCCCGCCATCTAACACTCCTCTTGGGACAACTAGCAACCATGTGATCCCTGCTCCCACAACCGAAGCAACCTCGCACCACTCGGCTTCTGCGTAGCCTCCCACTTCCTCTTGGTTCCCCGAGCATGCCTACCGCCCCTACTAGAACCACCGTGCTGCTGAGCCTTACTAGGCTGAACTGCTGGAGCTACCACCACCGACGCGCCCGGATATCCTCCTCAATCTCTGCTGCAGTCTCAACCAGCTCTGCACGCGTAGCATAACTCCTCCCTCTACAGTGAACTCTCAAGTCATCACGTAGAGCCCTTAAGAATCTCCTGATCTGAGCCTCCTCAGGCTCCATAGCCCGACCTCCATAACAAAGAAGTCGACTGAACTCCAAGTCCAACTCCCGCACTGACCGTGTCCCCGAGACAACCGAAGGAACTGCACCTCCAAACGATCTAATGCCTCTCTAGGAAAATACTTGCGGTTGAACTCCAAAACGAAGTCAGCCCAAGTCATCTCCTGCACCCTCCTAGCAGCCACAGATCTCCACCACAACTCAGCATCACCACTCAAAAGTAGACCCCTATGTCCACCCAAAACTCCTCAGACATCTCGAGTGTGGAAGTTACGTTCCACTCTCGTCCTCCACGCATCCGCAGCAGTAGGATCTACACCTCCTGAAAACTGCTCAGTGCGCAACCGACCCATCTCTGTCAACATGCTGAGATAACGAGCATGGACCCCCGCATCCGCAGCCACTGGCTGCCGCTCCTCCGCCACCACTGGTGGCGCTACCTGAGCCGAGCCGGTACCACCGGTGGTAACCGCTCTAACACCTGTGCTAGCAAAGCCGCAAGGTCAACACCAGGGACTCCACCCACTGGGACCCCCACACCGGGACCCTAGCATCACCGGCCACTGGAGCATCAACACCGCCCTCCCGCCACACTCACGAATCCCGGAACACCCCGACTCGCCAACACCCTCAGCTGTCACACTCGGTCCTCGGTCTCACTAACCACCGGGACTCTGCCCCTACCCCGACCACGTCCGCGTCCACGACCACGTCCGCGTCCACGACCTCGACCAGCCACAGCACCCCTCTAACCATCTGCACTACCATGAACAGAAGGCTAAGCAAACAATTTCTATTATTACACAGAAACATAAACTCACCGTGGAATCACACACTCGGCTCGAAGAGGATGTTCTAAGACTCCATGCCACACACAATTGACTAACTCACATAATCAACCAAGACATGCAATCCAAAACATCTACAGCACAAAGCCTAGTGAACCCAAACCTAGAACCGTAAGGGCTCTGATACCAAAATGAAACGACCAACCTTCTTTTTTTTTTTTTAATAAATAAATAATAAATATAATATATTAAAAACAACTACAGCTAGTGGTCCCATACCCACTAGCCACCCTACCACAACACATTCAACAGCGGAAAATATAATCAATAATCAATAATAAACCAATATTATACCAATGCAATATTTCAATATCAAACAACAAGAAACATGAAACCAGCAACCTAGCAATGTTTCTAATGACTCAACTCTAGCACCCTAGCAAATGCCAGACAACATCCAATCGAGTCCCTAGAACATCCTCCTCTTCATTGCCTCTGATTCCACGATCACACTTTGCCTTTACCTGCACCACAAACACAAATTGAGATGCATGAGTATTTGATAAACACTCAGTGAGGCAATCCTCCCATCTACTGGGCTATACACACAAGCAATAAGATCTCTACAAGCCACAAACAACAATCAATAAAACAAACCAGGCAATATACCACGCATGCAACATCCATCGCAACTGAACAAGGGGTGTCGACCGACACCAGATGGTGTCGATCGTCACTGACTATCTGGTGTCGACCGACGCCAAACTGGTGTCGACCGACACCCTGCCCGACACTCCCGAAAACCCTAGTTTGTGTCGACCGACGCCTCCACATGGCATCGAACGACACTCGCCAAAGTCCCGAGCCGTCCTCGCGTTGGTGTCGACCGACACCCCAACTGGTGTCGACCGACACCGATATCGAGCAGCGATTTCCCTCGATCAGGAACTCCGAATCTCGCCTCCAATCTTCCCCAAACCGCTCCTTGCACTCCCAGAAGCCAAACCCAGCCCAGATAGCAACGAAATAACATAGGGAACTCAAAGAAACAACCACATAAGCACCAAATCACATAGAAACTAGAAATCTTAGCTTAGATAAGCCATGGTCATGCACTCACCTCTTTGCAGGAAGTTTCTGACCAAAAACAACGAATCCAACCTTCCTAGAAAGCTTCTAGATCCTTCCTAGCTTCCAAAACTCTCAAGAACAGCCAGGAATCTCACCAATCTCTTTCAAAAATCTCAGGAACAAAGCTTTTCTCTCCTTTCTCTCAAAAACAACAAAGCGGCGACAAAATAAACTTCCCAAAACCCTTCTGGTCGACAAAACACTTAAATAACCCGGTTCAATGGTTTCCTAAAACCAAACCGAACCAAAACGATAATTAAAAAATTGAACCGGTCGAACCAGAAACAATTAGTGTCGATCGACACCTCCTGTGGTGTCGATCGACACCCTCACCAAAATACCAAAAAAAATGGTTCGCGGGTGTTACAAGGAGTCACAGTCGTATCACTAGAAGAGGCACCAGTAGGATTTTGACTTGTGGATGTTCTTGATGATGATGCATGTGTCGAACCAAAATTATGAGATGTTGGAGTATGAAAGTAATCTATGTTATGAGGAATGTTTAATGGTAAGATAGAATCATGAAACAATTCAGAAGAACAAGAACCATGCGACTTATCAAAGAATGGAAAAACATGCTCATGAAAAACAACATTGCGTGAAATGGAGACTCGATTAGTTTCTAAATGAAGAACCTTGTAACCTTTATAACCAAAAGAGTAGCCTAAGAAAACACATTTATCAGCCCTAGCACTAAATTTGTGACGATCCTTAGGTAAGGTAGAAACAAAACATAGACAACCAAAAGAACGTAAGAAGCTATAATCCGGTTTTTTCTTATTAAGTAATTCATAAGGAGTACAATTTTTCAACAATGGAGAAGGAGTTCTATTAATAAGAAAAACTGCAGTAAGAAGACAATCAGTCCAGTATCCCAGAGGAACATTTGATTGAAAGAATAAGGCTCTAGCAACATTAAGGAGATGTTGGTGTTTCCTCTCTACAACAGAGTTTTGTTGCGGTGTATAAGCACAAGAGAATTGATGAACTATTCCATGTTTTCTAACAAGATCAGTAAAAGCAAGTTCTGGAGCATTATCTGTTCTTATCTTCTTAATTTTTGTATTAAACTGAGTTAAAACATAGGATAGAAAAGCTGGAAAAACATGAAGGACATCATTTTTATTTCTTAGCAGATAAACCCAAGTGGCTCTAGTACAATCATCTACAATTGTAAGAAAGTATCTATATCCTTCTATAGATTCAACAGAAAAGGGACCCCAGATATCTAAATGAACTAGATCGAAGGGTGAAGAAGCTAACAGATTATTGGAGATAAAGGGTAACCGTTTCTGCTTAGCTAGAGGACAAACAGAACAAGTAGTATCATGCTTGGAAGTAGAAACATGTAAAATACCAGAAAGAAGCTTTAACTTGTCAGGGGATGGATGTCCAAGGCGTTGGTGCCAAAGATCTCCATCAACTTCCAAGGATCCAGTGAAATGAGTAGAAAAAGCAGATGATGAAGACTCAGAGATGCTTGCAGAGGACATATCAAGATGCAGAACGTAAAGATTATGAAGCATGTAGCCTTTACCAATCATCAAGCCCTGAATAGACTCCTGAAGATAACAAGAATCAGGAAAGAAATGAGCAGAACCTTGATTATGTTGTAAAAGACTACTAACAGAAATGAGATTAAATTTAAAAGATGGGACATGCAGGACATTATGCAAAATGAGGTTTTCTGTCAATTGAACAGAGCCACAATGTGTTATATCCACCTTAGCCTCATTCGGTAACGAGACTGTGACACCTGCCACAGTAACTGGTTCACTAAAAAATGTCAAGTCAGAGCAAACATGACTAGTTGCTCCGGTATCAATGATCCAACTACCATGAGGAATGTGTTTAGAGAGAGATGATAAACATTGATGCTGGAAAGTAAGGTGGTTGTTCTCAAAACGTAAAGAAGAAGAAGGAAAACGAGATGAGAATAGGAAAGGTATACCGGAAGAAGACTGAACAGCCATAGCACCATGATCTGTAACGGATGAGACTTGAGAAGATGAAACCGGACCATCCGGAGGTTTAACCTGAACACTCAACTGTTGAATAAGGGTTTGTATTTGATCACCAGTCAGTGTACTCACATCAATATTGGTGGCAGCAGCAGGAGCAGGTTGCGGTTGAGAAGAAGATCCCGTAACAATATTAGCAACCGTGTGTACTGGAGGGCGAGGGTTAGGTGAATGACCTCGAAACTGTGTCCCCGGTACAGAGGCTCGTTGCTGATTCGCTGCTTGATTGTTACCAAAAGTGCTCTTGAAGCCAGGTATGTAACCCGGAGGATAACCATGGAGTTTGAAGCACTTCTGCACAACATGTCCAGTTTGACCGCAATGGGTACATATGGGTCGAGAACCTCGTGGACGATAGTTATTCTGGATAGCAGCATAGGCAACATTATCAAAAGGAGCTGGATACGAAGCATTGTCTGGAGTAAGAGCAGTTGTTTGAAAGATCATGCTATCTGGCTTTGGCTTAATTGAGCTCTGTCGCTCATCAGAGGTTACCATGTTAAAAGCTTCTTCGATACTTGGAATAGGCTTCATCATTAGTATCTGCCTTCGTGTGGAAGCATAAGACTCATTGAGACCCATCAAGAACTTCGTCACACGACTTCGCTCCTGTAACTTTTCCCATAAAGCAGCTGCATTACATTCGCACTTACCACAAGTGCAAACAGGAAGCTCGACATAATTCTTGTATTCTTCCCATAATGTGACCAACAGAGTGTAATACGACGTTACATCTAAGGAACCTTGCTGAATAGAATTGAGCTTTTGTTCAATCTCAAAAACACGCGGTGCATCATCTTGTTTGAAACGAGACATGAGATTGTTCCAAATTCCTTCAGCAGTAGGGATGAACAACAAACTGGCACCAATTTTTTTATCAACCGAATTGATAATCCATGTGGATACAATGTCGTTACAACGTGACCAAGTACCAAAGTCACGGTGATCATCAGGAGGTTTCTTAAGGGTTCCATCAATAAATCCTAGCTTGTTCCTAACATTGAGAGCTACGCGAACTGACCTGCGCCAAGAATAGAAGTCTGCACCAGACGAAAGACGATCGGAGACTATACTCATCCCCGCGTGATCGGAATTGTGTAGAAAGAATGGATTCTCATACTGATCCGCCGGCAAAGAAGTCGAAGACGGCGCCATGACTCAGATCGGAGGAATTAGACTGTGCGATGATAAGAAGCAACAATCCAAGCTCAATCAATCAAAAGAAAGGCAAATACACCCAATACGATGCGAACTACAATCGAAGAACATCGAAACAAGACAATCGCAACAAGATTCGCAACAAAGGACGCGAGGATCTGGAGATTTGAAGCACTCATCGATGGAAAACAGAATCCAGAAACAAAGAAGAAGAACGAATCGAGCTTAAACAAAGAGAGAACTCAAATCGAAGATGGAGAAGCTCAAGATCGCCATTAATGGTGTTTGAAAAAGTTTGTTACGCGGAAGAGAGAATGAGAAAAAAAAAATATTTTGCTCTGATACCATATTAACTTTTGATAAAAGGATATTTTCTCATTAATCTCAAAATGTATCTTACATCAGGTATTTATACTCTATACAAGTGTATAAAGATAGTAAGAGCTAAAGGAGACTCTACTATATCAATACACCATATAAATCACTATACAGTATAAGTCAATAGTGTATGATTTAAAATATAAAAAAAATAATACGTGTATGTGAAACGTGCTGCTGTGATTGCTTCTTCTTGTTTTTTGTTTTTCCCCACTTTATTTAACCAAACAACATAAGAGAAGAGAAGAACATTTGAATCCAAATGATACGGGAGAAATAACAGATCCATGACATTTCTCATATCAAACCTATCGAATAACGTAACTCACATGAATTTCGAAACAAAAATCGAGGGATAATGAATCTGATCATGTAGCTTGCATACATGAAATATACTACGATATACGAAATAGTTTAACAATGAAAAGATCTGTCAGTTACATATTATTCATTCAAAAAATAATTCTCAATCTAGTAGTTACATCCTACTATATTAATTGAGAAGTACAAATATGAAACTAATTTTAAATATGTAAAAAATTACATTCAATTGTCATTAGAAAAATTTAATTAAGATTAATTAATAATTAAATATATATATAATTAATTAAAAAACGAAAATTGGGGACACATTAAATAAAATATATTGTAGAAAAATAAAAAAATCTATTAGAATCAAAACTAATCCGCATTAAAAAAACTAAGATTTTAAAAATCTAATCGAAGAAAATCTACAACTTCAAATTTTATCCTACTATATTAATTGGGAAGTACAAATATGAAACTAACATTAAAATGTGTAAAATTATATTCCATTACCATTAAAAAAAATAAGATTAATTAATTAATTAAATAAATATAATAAATTAAAAAATGAAAATCGAGGACACATCAAATAAAATAAATTGTAGTAAAGTAAAATAAAAAAATCTATTAGAATCAAAATTAATTCATACTTAAAAAAAAATAAAAGTTAAAAACCAAATCGAATAAATATACAGCTACAAATTTTATCAAAAAACTTTTCACCACATGTTGAAATTATTATAGACAAGAAAATGAAGCCACATAAAAAAAACAATGAATGTTGTTTTCAAAAAGATTTTTCAAAACTTTTACTAGCTATATTTAGTTGTTCTTTTTTACATGTTAGTAAAGATTGTGTTTAATTGACAAAAGTTTAAACAATTTTATTCATTACATGCAAATGTTTTATTGACAGGTTTTCATTAAATATTTTTAAAATACAAAAATTATAATATAAGCAAACCAAAATTTTCAACAAGCTATTATAAATAGCATAATAATAAAATAAGTTATTACAAAATTTTATTGAAAAAACGTTCCGTCCGCGGTTTTCCGCGGGTTAGTACCTAGTACTAATGGTAAAAGAGGCATTATGTCCTTTCTATATTCATGTAAGAAAATAATTGGTGATTATAATTTAATGGATTTACAAAAACACTGTAATGATAACATGTTGCAAAATTTTACATCGTTTTTGTATAACCATCATAAAACAGATTTTTATACTTGTATTTTAAAATATTATATATTTTCTTCTATAAAACAAGTTTTGCTGCAAGAAATCATAAAAACAAAAAAAAAATACATCAATGAAGAATGATGTATAATTAAAAAAAAAAAAAAACATAAAACAAACAAAATTCTGCGATATCTTAAAAATAAACAGTGTGCATACAGAGAGGTCTGACAGTTTCAACAAAGTATATATAAGAATAATATCATAAAACGACGAATTAAAAACAACATTTGTATGTATATTAATTAAGCTCTTGGCCTTTTCGGAATATAATATAGTTAGAATGGGATTCTAAATTAAATTCCCCATTAAGAAAGCCGTGAAACTAGGGCTTTTCTCCCTGCCTTTCAAGATCGCCCACATGCATTGTCTGATTGAGAAATTATTCTTACATATTTTTACACATATATATAGCAACATCCTAAAACTAAAATAAACACATCCTATACAAGATACTGTATATAATGTGGGATCTTATTATGAACAACAAAAAATTTCAAAACATTATAAAATGAATTTAGTAGAAGATTCGTAACGCAATGAATCATAAAAACTGACCATTTTAAAATATTTTTATATAAACTTATAGAATATAAAGTGACTAAAATTGGTTGTTGAAATAAGTAATCCCTCTAGTCCACCTGGAATCATATTACATGGTCTAGGCTTTGCCATAGGATGTTTGGACCTACAGTCTTGAACCTCTTAACCATTAAAAAAAACAGAAAATAATAAATAAATTTATAGCAGATGATTTAAAATCCTTGGTAAATCTCATTCGTTTGTGCTTTAGAAGAAAATGTTCTTTGCTCTCTTGGTTCTATTGTTTCTCTTAAGGTTTTTTAGCCGGTTGTTTCTGATCTTAGATTAAGATTGTTGTCCTCTTTCGATTTTGTTATCAAATGCTGTTTTTATGTATGGTTCTATATAGTTTTTGAAAAAATTTTGTTTTCCTCCAGCTTTTGTCTCTCGGGACATTCTTGTAGTCCACCGGCTTAAGCCTCCCCTCTTTTAGGCGTAGTATTTTATCTTGTAACCTACCTTGTTTGAAACTAAGTTTATCAATAACAAAAAAAAAAAACAGATGATTTAAATTGATAAACAAAAAAAAAACAGATGATTTAAAATTTTAAATTTATTTAAAGTTGATCTTATAATCAAGATAACTATATATATATATATATATATATATATATATATGCCTAGCTTGGTAGCTTTGGTATGGGTTATTGGATGCGTTTGGTGATTGAACTGTAGATGAACGAACTTATTCACTTTGTGTCCCATCCACCATATATTCCTTAGCCCCACTTCTCCTGCTCCCATCCCAGCAGCAAAACTTACATAACATGTTAACTGTAACAATTAATCCATTAATTGCATTATGCTCAAACGATTAGTTAAAGAAATGTTGGTCAAATTTTCTTCTCTAATATTGTTGGGAAATTAAATAAAGCATGTCTTTTCACATAAAAAATGAAGAAAAGTACTGCCCTTTGTTTTTCAATTCTTTTTTTTTTTAACTATACAAGAGGGATCCGGCGTCCGAAACAAGAAAAAAAACAAATACATGTAGAACAAATGACGATAAATACTGGTCTGTCAAGTAACCAGCTCATTAGCCCAGACCTGAGCAGACACTACGATCGTCATTTTCACAAGCTCAACTTAATAATAATTTGTTTATCTGTAATCAACACTATCTATAACGACCTTGACTCTTGGTCGTCGTTATTATTATTATTATTACTGTTATCCCCCGACCAGCCGAAGAAATCGCTGATCCCATCAGACGCCATCTTTTTATCTTGCCCATCGCCGGCACAGCCTTGAGAAAGCAACATGCTTAGAGAATCTCCTTCTAGCTCTTCAAGATCTGCGAAGAAATCATCTGGCTGGTTCTGATGATCATGAAGCTCCGGTCTATATGGAGCAATATCGTCATCGTCTTCTACATTTTCCAACTCCATATCATCTCCTCGTTCATCTTTTACTGAGGAGACTGAGACAGGAGGAGGAGGAGGAGGAGTGGCGGAGGAAGGCAAGTAGGTGGTACTTTGGGAGCCAATGGATGAGGCGGCTGCGTTTGCGTTTGCCGTTGGGGATTTGGAGGAATTAGGGTTAGTGGAGGAAGAGGAGGAACGTGTGGAGCCAGCGAGAGCGTTGCGTTGGATGGGCCAAGGATGGTTATGTTCCGAGGTATATGTAATCACCAACATGTTTGGATCGGTTCGGCTCCTTTCGACTTGCTTTCTTGCTGAACAACCTTTTGAGCTGCTGCATCTATAGTAACCCCTGAAAGCAACAATCATATATAATTAAGAAACCATAGAGATTAGCCAAATCTAATATATATACAAAATATAATTGTGTTATGATATATATATATATATATATATATCCACTATGATGATATATATCATTCTATTGGCTACAAAATGAAATCAAATAAAAACGATATCATTGCAAATTTCTTTTGCTTTTGTAGTTAAGTTTTTTAACATAATGCCTGGACCGTAACCGTAACTTAACATAGTTCGTACGTATAAGTAAACAAATGTTATTTTCATGGGTGAGTAATATACATAGGGACCAAATGTCACAATTATCAAGAGGCGAGTTGTTGCAACATACGAGTATTCGTAACAACTTGAGCCAAGAAAAATGTGGTGGTGAATGAAAGTTTAGTTTAGTCTTTGATATATAAATATATATTATCATATATGAATATTTTGGTATGATGAGATAGTACGTAGTACCTTGGAAAAGGAGAGCCTTTGATGGGTTTTTGACCGTACTTACGCCAAGCCCATAGATCAGACGGAACCACTTCCCCACTTGATCGGCTGTTCATCGCAGCCGGCGCTGGTATGCACACCACCTTCTTTGCTTGACTCTTCCTGCAACCAAAGTATATACAACATACTTACACACGTGTGGTTTTTGGATCTATATACAGTGCACGTACGTGTGTATATATGTAAATTGTGAAAGCTAAGTTTGGTAGTGGGACATTATTATCAGTTGGGTTTGAGACATGATGCAACGCAGTTATATGTTCTTTTAATTGTGACAGTTCATAGATTCTCTTGCATGTGTCTTCAACCTCAACCCTCCTTCCTCTTATGAATCTAAACAATTAAATATATAGTGTCTATATATACAGAAAAATTCATGATTATGATATTGATCATGATAAAGACAAAAAAAAAACCCTAATTAAAACACTCAATAATGGGAATTATGATATACATACACAATGAAAACCATAATTATTCATTCTATTATTAGCATATGCAGTTATGCATGCATCCGACCTTTCTCTAATGTTAATAGCGATGGATAGTTTCCTATAAACCTAGCTACGTACCAAGTGGCCTACAACCCTAATTTACTTTACTCTTTATGGTATCATAGAAATAATGCAAATTGAATCCCAATTATTTTATACATATAATACCTTTAAAAACAAGGATTGAATCAATATATCGTATAGAAAGCTAACATTAAATGAATCATTTGATCCAAGATCAAGAATAATTAATAAACTAAAATTTGTACCTTCTTTTAAGGCCTAGATTCCGAGGGGAAGATATCTGAATCTGCGAGGAGAACGTGTTGCCATCGACCAATAGACAGTTTCTAGGACTGTTTGTGTCTACGTTGATGATCCCTCTCGGTGAGGCGGCTGCTGCGGCTGCGACAGCGTGAGCCGACATGGCCGGAGAATTACACGGAGAGGAATCGTGGATGATGTTCCTATGCGAGATCCGAATTCTTGGGAAGATACTGCATTGACTCTTTATATGATCTTCCTCGAATACCTTAGGAACCAAGAAACCGTTATTATTGGTGTTGTTGATATCTCCTACGGTGGAGAAATAGCTGGAGTTTGTGACGGCGTTGAGTTCTTGAAGGAGTGGATCGTTCATGCTCACAAATGGATCTCCAAAGGGATTTATATGAAGATCTGATGACGGAGATGGTGGTGGATGCGTGAGAGGAAGAGGCCAGATGTTCTGAGGAGGAGTTTCCGGCGACAACACATGGCCTCCGATTCCTCGTACGACGTCGGTTAAGTCTCCTTGGAAGCTATCCATGTCAAGAAGCTCAGAGACGCTGCACATAATCTATATATGACGATGATGAGTGTATCTTGGTGTATAGAATATATACAACTATACGAAGGAATCTGATCGAGAATCAAGATAATATGATCATAACAAATCCGAGGGAGATATAGAGAAAGAAGAGATTATGTTTCTAGTATCGTAGTTGTGAGTGTTCTCTTGGGAAAATTGGTGATTTTCTTGAGAAAAGATTGAGAAGAAGAAGGAAGGTAGATGATGAAGAGAGAGAGAGACGCTGACTTTTCGTGATGAGATGAAGAACATCTTCTTCTCCTTCTACATGTTGGTGAGAGAGAGGAGACAGATTTCATAGTAAATATAATATTATAACGAGATACATTAATTTATAAAGTATGGACGGAAATATAAGTTAAAGTAAGTGAGATACTCTATTTATTTAATCATATATAGATAATCGGATCAATGGCCAAGTCTTGTTGTACTTTTTAGTTTAGATTATCTTTTTTGAGTTTACTTGAGTTTGTGAAGTTCTAATATAATAATATTAGTTCTTGATTACTCGCCGCAAATGATTCGTTAGAATAGAAGTAATTTTTATATATTTGATATAAATTTATACTTTTTTTTGTTCCCTGTGCCCGCAAGAAGAATAAAAGAGACTCATATTATTGTGAGAGAATAATAGCACATTGTTTTTTAAATACCATTTCAAGTTTTACTAATCTTTAATTTAATTAGTAACGGGATTCAAACAAAAAGACCTCTCATTATCTATCATTTTAGATTATGATTTCTTGTCTTGACATAGTTCCATGACAAGATCACTCCAAAACGAACTTGATTATGAAATTGATAAGACGAGATATCATATAACATCATACGAGTAGACATATATATAAATTAATTACGTATTATGTACGGGTACACTTGCGATGGTAAAGAGAAGTGAGTGATGAGTGATCAACGGCGAAGCAAAGAGATACAACCGCATTTCTCGGAATACGTTTCTTTGTTAACCAATAAGAAGCGGCCACGGGAACATTATATGGCTTTCATTTCTTTCTGTTGAATAGTTAAATATGTTTGAAACAGATACTAAAATGCTATGCAAAATATCAGTACCCATATGATGCCATTTTTAAACCGTTTGTATATGTGTGTGTGACATTTATAATTATTTTCTAATAATATTACGTACAAAATTGTGTTGAATTATTGAAAAATAATTTGCGATTCATTCAATATTCAAATATTGATTACATAGAAAAATTGTTATTATACGGTGTGAGGAATGCTTTTCTTTTTCATTGGATATATATATATATATATATTTTTTTTTTGTGTGGGTATAAGTTTAAACAGCTTAGATGATAATATATACGGCAACCCAAAATATTCACAAAAACATGTGGGATAATATTTTTAAAGAGGTATATGTAACAACTTCGCACAAGGACACGTAAATGGCTGGGAAGTATATTAACCGGAGACTAATATACAAATATATAAGTGGGATAATATAAGAAAGGATCGTTATAAGGATGTGATATATTTGTCGACTTCATCATGATGAACACAAACCCACGTTCGTGCATAACAACACCATCAATAGTTTTAAAATACACCGATCCTAGTTAGAAATGGCGCACATTACACTCCCGATCTCTCTCATGTCATTTTGACACTTTTTAACAAACTTATAGAACATAAAATAATTTTTCCTACACCCTTTAAATTTAAATTAGTTTTTGATATTTTTCTATGTACTTAAAATTAAATTAGAAATTTTTTATACCAAATTTTATGTTGAAAATCTAAGACGACACTTATATTAGAACATACAAAGTAATGCTTAAATGACAATTTTTGTGAAATAAAAGGAATGTATAACTTACTTCTAAAATATATACAAATAGAAATTAAATATATTAAAAATTGAGTCAGAAAAGTTGTCTCCAGGTGGATTAAACTTATACCTTTCATGCACTTTGTAAAAGGGACAAAAGTAGTGTTAATAAAGGTTATATCATATATGCATAAGTTTAAACTTTAAGGGAGCTTTGCCTCTTTAAGAGTAGCCTTGAACCCTTAAGATAACAGTGAGTTACCTGGTTTGAATTCTGACTAGAGAGCAATCGGTTGAGATGAGCCTAGATCTATAGGCTTCTTATATAGTTGTTCATCGGCTAGTGATTAACCGAGTTGCATAGCTATGAACAACTAAGAAGCCTACAGAGTATGGAAACTTGGCTAGTATTGCTACACTACCTAACGTTCACTGTACATTTAAGTACAAGGGTGAATTTTCGAGAGTTGAATCCAAATACCTCCGATCGATAAACATGGATTTGACATTAAACGATTAGTCAATTTACATATGATCTTATACAATTCGTATAAACTAAATTAGATTTGACATAAAGTGATTAGTCAGACCTAGTAATAGTTTTACACCAATCAAAAGTAATATCATGCAAAATCATCATAAATAACACATTAAAGAAATAATTAACTGCAAATTTAACATTATACTGTATAATCAAATGATTATGCATGAAGTAAAAACCAGTGGAACTCGTTCCCTTGCAATTGTCGATTTGCGAGAGACTTGCGATGGATTCTTCCATCGCAAAACGATTATTTTCTTGTAGTGAGAGATACATTCGAAATGGGGTACACAAGATGTGATGTCTATACACAAACTTTCTATTATTATTAGTTTTGGTTATAATTACTTAACTTGAGAATATCGTACAGTCATTATCTTTGTAAACTGATTGAGATTAGGCTTTAAGTAAAGCTTTTTTATACACGTGTGCATAAATATCGACTTTACGTGCGATCTGTCCATGCCCTTTAAGTACTCCCCAAGTTCATTACTAAAAAAACCCTAGTCACACTCTTACTAAATGAATATTATTTCAGTTCTGTCGGTTTACCATAAACCTATAAATCATCTAGAGAAAAATGATTTCTTAGATACGTTATTATTAAAAAAACGTCACTTCACGAGGCCTTAAAACATAGTAGAGATATTTAACCATATATAAGTATACAACAAAGTTAATATAGCATAGTAGAGATCAATTCTTAATTTAGCAACTGTATGTATCTAAAAAACATAACCGGCCCCTTCAGGTACATCGGACACAAAAAAGGCACATAAAAATCGATTTCTAATGTGCAATAAACACTAATCTATACATCACATGGTTGAAAAAAACAAAATTGCATCCAATGTAAAAGCCATATATGACTTTGCAGCTGAAGTAATATAAAATTTAATTAGCTTAGATGTCGTAGTTTTGTGTCTCCCTCGTCTAGTAGAAAATGCAAAAATCGAGGAAAGAAAAAATCTATATATAATAGCAAACCCACTTTTTCGTGTCATCTTTAATCCAACGGCTGAGATTGATTCTATTATTTCATCTAACGGTTGAAACTTATTAATGATTCCAACAGTTGCAAGCTTTTTTTCTCAAAACGTTTCTTTTCGTCGCACCCCCATCTTTCAAAAATTGCACCTTTTGATTTTTGCATCTCTTCGTCGTACCTCCATCTTTTATCGCACCTTTTCACTTTTGCATCTTTTCGTCGCACCCCCATCTTTCAAAAATTGCACCTTTTAATTTTTGTATCTCTTCGTCGTACCTCCATCTTTTCTCGCACTTTTTCACTTTTGTACCTCTTCGTCGTATCCCCATCTTTTTATATATAATAGCAAACCCACTTTTTTGTGTCATCTTTAATCCAATGGCTGAGATTGATTCTATTATTTCATCTAACGGTTGAAACTTATTAATGATTCCAACAGTTGCAAGTTTTTTTCTCAAAACGTTTCTTTTCGTCGCACCCCCATCTTTCAAAAATTGCACCTTTTGATTTTTGCATCTCTTCGTCGTACCTCCATCTTTTATCGCACCTTTTCATTTTTGCATCTTTTCGTCGCACCCCCATCTTTCAAAAATTGCACCTTTTAATTTTTGCATCTCTTCGTCGTACCTCCATCTTTTCTCGCACTTTTTCACTTTTGTACCTCTTCGTCGTATCCCCATCTTTTTAGAATTGTATATTTTTATTGTTGCACTTTTTTGTTTCACACTTCAATATTTTATACCTCTATATTTTACACATTTATATTTTACACCTCTTTGTTTGTTATATATAAACTTTTATAGACTACATAAACAAGTTTCAAATTTATTGTTTTTAGAGTATTTTAAAAGTATATATATAATAACAAACCCACTTTTTTGTGTCATCTTTAATCCAACGGCTGAGATTTGTTTTATTATTTCATCTAACGGTTGAAATTTATTAATGATCCCAACAGTTGCAAGCTTTTTCTCTCAAATCGTTTCTTTTCGTCGCACCCCCGTCTTTCAAAAATTGCTCCTTTATATTTTTGCATCTCTTCGTCGTACCTCCACCTTTTATCGTACCTTTTCACTTTTACATCTCTTCGTCGTACCCTCATCTTTTTAGAATTGCACATTTGTATTGTTGCACATTTTTGTTTCACACCTCAATGTTTTACACCTATATGTTTTACACATTTATATTTTACACCTCTTTGTTTATTATATATAAACTTTTATGGACTACAAAAACAAGTTTCAAATTTATTGTTTTTAGAGTATTTTTAAAAGTAAAAAATAAAACAAATAATTTTTTTATTGGAGTGTTTTTAAATTAACCTGCATCAATATCTATATCAAGGTATTTTTATGAACTAACAAGTTAGTGTCCATTCCAAAAAATTGGTTTTGTTCCCTCCTCCGTTTGTTCTCATATATTAGATTACAGATTAACGAAAAGTTTGGTTCTTCTTAAGTACTTTGTTTGTCTTTATGTTGTCGGTTAGATAATTCACTCAAGATAACAATTACATTTAATTGTTTACTCAAGATAGCACTTACATTTAATTTCTTCAAGTTAAATAGACTAACAAAAGGACATGTATCTATAGCACAGAGGGGCGTAACAAAGGGGCGTAATTTTTTTAATATTGGGCCTGTTCGTTTTAATTTTTGATGAGAAGTTTTTTACAATACAATTACAGGAAGTTCTGTCTCAAATGATTTTTTTCTTTATCATTTAAAACGTAGCATGAGTAAAATAATGCTATGCATTGTAATTAGTATGACGATGTAGCAAGAGTAAAATAGTGTGTCAATGAATAGTTTCTTCTAAGATTTCTTTCGTTAAAAAAATGCAAATATCTAAATTTTCAAAGTTTCAATTTTGAAGTAGAATTTTATGAAATTTGGGGGTCATCTTTAATCTAATGGATGAGATTGTTTCTATTATCTCATCTGACGATTTAGAATTATTAATTATCCCAACAGTTGCAAGTTTTTTTTTCTAATAATCGTGTTTCTTCGTCGTACCCCTATCTTTTAAAACTCGCACCTATTAATTTTTACATCTTTTTGTTTCACACCTCTATATTTTCACACCTCTTTGTTTACATATATATATATATATATATACATATTTTTATTGAAAAGAGTTTTTGTTCTTTGAGTATTATTAATGATCTCACCCTTTGTTAGTGATCTTAAAAGTTGCAAAGTTGCGGTCCAACAATTTTGTTTCTTCGTTGCACCCCCAACTTTCCATGTTGGCACCCGTTAGTTTCACACCATTTTGTTTTACACATCTTTGTTTATATAATTTGTTTTACACATCTTTGTTTATATAAAGTTGCAATGTTTTGATCCAACAATTGTGTTTCTTCGTCGTACCCATAGCTTTCAATGGTTGCACTTGTTAGTTTTTGCACATTTTTGTTTCACAATCTTTGTTTTTATATGTATACAGATTTTTATGGACTTTGAAAATAGTGTTTGTTATTTGAGTATTATTAATAATCTCACCCTTTGTTAATGATCTCAAAAGTTGCAAAGTTTCGGTCCAACAATTGTGTTTCTTCGTTGCACCCCCATCTTTCCATGTTGGAACCCGTTAGTTTTCACACCCTTTTTTTTTACACCTCTTTGTTTATATAAAATTGCAATGTTTTGATCCAACAATTGTGTTTCTTCGTCGTAGCCCTAGCTTTCAATGGTTGCACTTGTTAGTTTTCGCACTTTTTTGTTTCATACCTCTTTGTTTTCACACTCTTTAATTTTATATAGATACAGATTTTTATGGATTTTGAAAAGAGTTTTTGTTATTTGAGTATTATTAATGATCTCACCCTTTGTTAATGATATCAAAAGTTGCAAAGTTTATGTCCAACAATTGTGTTTCTTCGTTGCACTCCCAACTTTCTATGTTGGCACCCGTTAGTTTTCACACCCTTTTGTTTTACACCTCTTTGTTTATATAAAGTTGCAATGTCTTGATCCAACAATTGTGTTTTTTCGTCGTACCCCTAGCTTTCAATGGTTGCACTTGTTAGTTTTCGCACTTTTTTGTTTCACACCTCTTTGTTTTTATATATATACAGATTTTTATGGATTTTGAAAAGAGTTTTTGTTATTTAAGTATTATTAATGATCTCACCCTTTGTTAATGATCTCAAAAGTTGCAAATACTCGATTCAACAATTATGTTTCTTCATCCCACCCCCAACTTTCCATGTAGGCACCTGTTAGTTTTCACACCTTTTTGTTTATATAAAGTTGCAGTGTTTTGATCCAACAATTGTGTTTCTTCGTCGTACCCCTTGATTTTAATGTTTTCATTTGTTAGTTTTCGCACTCTTTTGTGTCACACCTTTTTGTTTCACACGTCTTTATTTTCATATTTTTGCATCTCTTTGTCGTACCCCCATCTTACAAAAATCGCACATATTAACTTTTTGCACATTTTTTCACATCTCTATGTTTTACACCTTTATATTTTACACTTTTTTGTTTATTATTATATATAAACTTTTATGGAATTCTGAATATTTTTTAAACTTACAAGTTAATAGATAAAATCATAGATTTATATGTTTATATATTATAGAAACTCACTTTTAAGGGTCAATTTAAATATAACGGATGAGATTGTTTTTATTTAGCTCATCTAACTGTTTAGATTTGTTAATAATCTTAAAAGTTGCAATATTTTGATCCAACAATTGTATGTCTTCGTCGTATTCACAGCTTTCAATGTTCACATTTGTTAGTTTTCACATATTTTTGTTTCACACCTCTTTGTTTATATATATATATATATATATATATATATATATATATATATTTATGGACCTTGAAAAGAGTTTTTGTTATTTGAGTATTGTTTAACACCTCCAAATTTAAAAATTCTGAGTATTATTTTCTTATAATTTATTAATTAACATTGATTCACTCATCTTTGTTTTAAAAATTGGATTGTTTTATTTATTGACTCATTCATCTAACTTTTGTTTGGTGTCGTTTTCCATTTGACCGTATTGATCATCTCTTTCAAGTATTAATTTAGGTAATTAATTGTGATTTCTAATTTTTCATAGATTCATCTTTTTAGTCAATTTGGTTGGTTGCAGTTGCAGCTATGAGTTATTTCTCCTTGATTCTCTTATTACATTTTTATAAACTTTGATAGAACAATGAGTTAAATTTTTATTTTATGTAAATATTTTTCAAAATTGATTATCTGAATATAATTCAGTAAACCTAGATTTTTATATCTTTAACATTATTCTCTTATTGCCACTGAATCGATTTTTTATTTTTATATATACAACAAATATTTTATTTAACTAATTTGGTTAATTCATCTTAATTAGTCATTATTTATGACTTTAATATTATATAGTTTAAAAATTATCACAAAATTTTTACTCAAAATATGAAATTAACAATGTTAACCATTTCAAGTTTTCACTTTCCCGTGCGGCAACGCACGGGCCGACATCTTAGTAGATATAAAAACAAAACAAAAAGACAAAGAGTAGTATTCCGGATCCATAATTATTGGTAAAAAATAAAAAGAAAAAAACAGGTATCTGGATTGTCAAAAAAAAAAAAAACCTAAACGGTGAAGTGGGAAAAACAAAGTCATTACAGTGTGGAAATTTAAGAACATTAGTTCATCTTGATAAGCCTTTTTGGTTTTGTCAGTTAGCTTGAGTTCTTCCTTCATTGTCTCAGTACGTTCCATTACATAATAACTATTACTTTCACTCTCTTTTTTTTTTTAATTTTTCTTTTCTTTGTTTATTAAAATCATGAATAAAGTGTTTTATTCAGATTGACAATTCGAGAAAAGGTGAGGCAACAGTTCAATGGAAAAGAAACGATTTGACTAGTTTTGGATGTTTTCTAAAAAATTCGAGAAAAAAGTGTTCATACAATCACCAACACAGTTCGAATCTCAGCAGAAATATTAGAAAACAACTCAACATGTTGTTGCCAATCAAGGTAAGTCCAAAAGCCACTCTTATGTACAACATGTTTTTTTCTTCTCTCTCTTTATGTTATGTAGAATATTTATAAAGAAACAAAGAAAAAGAGCTTACAAGGTTAGATATAATTGGAGATCACAAAACACTGTAATATATGTTTGTATACCTATAAAGTTTCCTATATGCATTTTAGTTTTAATTCTCTTTTGGGTGTTCATTGTTGTTACATTACAAGATGAAATGTTTGAACATGAAGGAAAATGACTACCTTCTTTTACTTTTTGCTTGGTTTGTTCTTTAATCATTTTAGATCCTCCCTTTTGATCATCTCCGGGGACTATTGTGGGATTGACTCGGATGTGAAAATGGTGATCCGGAAGAGCCTCTAGATCCTTCAGAGGATATAGGTGAATCAAGCAAGTCCTGTAAGGCTTGATTCTCAGAAGGAGGATACGGTGTTTCTGTGAGAAAGAAAGAAAAAAGAATTGAATCTTTCATAAAAAAACTAAACCCAAATTTTGAGACCAACTTCTATAGTTTAGCAAACGTCACAGTATTAGTTTACCGAACAGTGTCTTGAGAGATGGTTTCTTTGGTGTCTTACTCTTGCGCTTCAATTCCGCTGCGTAGATAGAGTTCAATAATGAACCATTGTTATAAACGCAAATAACTAACTCCCTCGAAATTTTGTTCATATGAGACAAGAGTTACTAACCCATGCCAGGGATATGGTGTTCATCAACAATCTCAAGATTCTTGAATGTATAACCAAGGAAATTTACATCTTTGGATGAGATCATCTGTGAATAAGTTTGTAAATAACTAGTTAGAATGGTAGAACTCGATTGCATATGTACATGCAAAAAAACAAAAGGAAAATTCTATACCTTTCTCCAAGGGCCAGACTTAGAAGAAGTTTGACAAGTAGACGGCACCTGCAAATTAAAATATTAATCGATATTTAGCAAAGACAGGAAAGCAAAAGAAAAGGTTGAGAATTATTAGAAGAAAGACGTAGATGGTAATGAACAAACCTCGTCAAACTTTTCAAAGTTTTGGGTATCAAGTTCATGCTTCACTTGTGGTATATATGGAGCATTTGACTCATATAGTCGTTCCCATTCAATTCCTCTAAACCAAGGGTGTCCCTGTAATGGGAAAGCAGATCAGACATCTAACACACATTTCATTCTAGAATTCAGCTTTTGTCTTGAAACAAAGAGAATGATGTTTAAGTACTTTAATTTCATCAACTCCTTTGGTTCCAAGCCTCTGTTCGACATTGCAGAGCAGTCTTCGGATGAGATCTTTTACCTCGATTGAGAGCTTAGCTTCATCAGGAAATTTTAAGCAGGTTTTCCAGTTTACAATCTGCAGAGATTAACTGAGCAATTGTTTGATATACTAGTCAAGCGTAGTAGGGATAGGTCTGCCATACCCATACAACAGGTTACCAAAAGATGGTTCAAAACATATACACTAACTAGTCCAATTAATCGATAGGCTAATTTTGAGGTTAATCAAAAATTCTTATATTAAACTGGGAAATAATGTACTAGAAGGATATTAAAGCCAATATATGCATACCTTTCTACATGTTGCCAAAGGCTCTTCAGAGTAGAATGGCGGAAACCCCACGAGCATCTCGAACATGATTGCTCCAAGGGACCACCTATTTCAAAACAGTTTTTACAATGTTAGCTGAATAAATTATAATGTACAATGTAAAACACACAACACAAGGGTTAAGATCACTAACCAGTCACACTCCATTCCATACCCTTTCTTCAGAAGCACCTCAGGGGCAATGTAATCGGGAGTTCCTACTGTTGAAAAAGCCTGAACGGTACACGAAAGAGCCATCTTATTATGTTAGGACTATATGGAAAGGTCATATATATAACTAAAATAGAACACTACCAAAGAGATTTAAGGCACATTAGACATTTTCCATAGACAAATAAAAGGTTTATATAACTTCCTTTTCTAACAGAAAAGTATGCCCTTTCACTTCATTCTCAGTTAGAAAAGAATCGTTCTTTACGGAATATTTCAGAAGAAATTCAGGTGTAACAGAACAGCAACCACGGAAAGATAGAGATAAGTGAATCTAGTCCATCCATACCAGGGTCCTTCTGTTTTGTTGCCAATGTAAGACCTGTTCCTGCTGAGTTCGCCTAGGTGCAGAAGGAGGCTTGGAGTGTCTGTCATGTTCTGCTGCAGGCTTTGTATTCCTGTCAACAAGCTCCGCCTTGAAATCTGGAAAATTTTTGCTTTCCAGAGACTTGCTCAATCCAAAATCCGAAAGCTTGATATGGCCGTTACGAGTAATCAATAAGTTATCAGGCTTTATATCTCTGAAAAATCAAAGGAACACCATATATCAACTGAAAGCTAATTGACAAGCACTTTAGAAAATGAAATATGAAAGAAGCAAAAATAGAAGTTTATCTACAAAGATGTAACATTGTTAAGGAGTTCAAATCTAGTGAATGTCAATATAAGATGCAAAAATGGACAACAGAACAATGTAAAAAGATTCAAGTGGTTAGAACCTGTGGACGTAATTATGCTTATGGATAGACTCAATAGCCAGGATTGTCTGTGCAACATAAAACCGAGTCTCATCTTCCCGTAAAGTATCTTTTCGCATCAGCAGTGTCATCATGTCACCTCCAGGGAGGTATTCCATAATTAGATACAAATGCTCATCATCTTGGAAGGAATAGCAAAGCTTGACGATGAAAGGACTATCGACTTCTGCAAGCACATTTCTTTCAGCTTTAACATGTTCCACCTGATATTTACCGCATAAAGGGATAAGTGCCTTTTCACAGATGTTAATGAATGACTAATTTGATCACAATGCAGTACCTGCCCTCTCCGAAGCATCTCGGATTTCTTTAGCTTTTTCATTGCATACACGCTGCCAGTAGTTTTTTCCTTACAAATTCTCACCTGAACAGAACCAAAATATATCAAATCAATACACCACTACGATCACTAACGGAAGCTTTGGTTTATATAGACAGAAAATAATAGGCAGTAAGAGAGACCAAAAAATGAAACAGCAACAAAACTCGAAATTCAAAATGCATATGACTATATTGAAAGATCAATGTAAAGATGAGACAAGATATTAGCTAAGCTTAGAAAAAGGAAGTGAAAAATAAGAGAGGCAATCACAAAAGCGCGTGAAGAGAGATACCTCCCCGAAAGCACCGCGGCCAATGATGCTCAGAAGTTCAAAGTCATCAACCCCCATCTTCTGTCTTTGTAGACGCATATACTCCATTTCTTTTTTCTCAAAATTCTTTAGTATATTCATTTTGTCTTCAACAGGAACATCAGCATCAGCTAAGTTTTGTTCCAAGATGCTCCGTCTGTATTCAAGAGCGAGCTGATATCAGAAATTTCAATCTAAACCACTAACCAATGCCTCGTCTAGAAAACAAAGTCAGAACTCACAGCAAAAAACTAATCTCAAGACTCAGTACTAGAAAAAAGTAAACAAAACTTTAAATGACATAACTACTAGGCTCTCTCAAAAATTCCATATTGTAACAACCAAAGCACAAGAATTAAACCATTGGCGTCACAGGTCACAAATAAGAATCCAGAGAACGTACCGCTCTTTTCTTTCCTGAAGACTCTTCTTCTGAGTTTTGTAATGATTCTCGATATACTGTTTTGCTGCAGCAACTCTCTGTTTAGTAGCATTGGATGGTGCATCATTCATAGGTGGTCTGCCAAGATTCCTCACATTATTACCCTCTTGTCCTTTTTTAGTAGGACTGGATTTATCAGGTTTCTGCTGCCGTATCTGGAACCAACTCCTTGTTGACTCCATTGCCATTTCGAAAGCCAATATATAAAACTCAGATGTAGATCACAACAGTATACACTTCATAAAACCTGCAGAAAAATCAAAAAGCCCGAAATGCTTCAAAACTAAAATCAAATTTGAGATACACAAATAGATTGCATCCGATAGAATGATATGCAGTTAAGTTGACACATAGCAAAAGTTCAGTTTTTTTTTATCTTACAACGCAGGTCAACACCGAAAAGATTATAACTTTTCACTTCAACATCACATAAATCGAGTCTAATCTACATAGATACACATACATCTAGACCTGGATTGTAGATTAGTATATACACGCAAGCATTAGAATCAAAACATGCTTATAATAAAAAATGAAAAACATCAGAAATCAAAACTAAGATAAAAGGATAGTTACAAACTCAAATCCGAAACAGGTTACGACTTACGAACGAACCAGGCGGGATTGACCAAGAAGAACACGAAAAGTCAAACTATTCACAAAGAAAATATATTTGCTATAAAAAAAAACTCGATCGGAGAAGATCACAAATTTTTCGAGAAGGATCAAAGAAACTTACATTTACAAAACAACAAATCAGAGTTTTTTTTTTTTTTGATTTTTTAGCTCTTTGGCTCTAATTCGAACAATCGAACTCTCTTGCTTACACGCATTCACTTCGAAACGGAAATAAAATTTAATTATAAAAAGATCTCTCACAACAATAAAAAAAAAAAGGAGAGCAAAAACGGATTACAAACTAATAACGTTTTTGGGTAAAGGGTATTTTGGTCAATAGCTATTTAAATCTGGAAGCAGTAATCGCCGTTAAATTACAGTCACGATGACTGTATTAGCTGATAAATTGTAAAAACCGACACCGGTAAACTGGTTTTTAACTATTCCCGGGGTAGTAACCGGCTCATTTCAATGGGGAAATGAATGACACGTGTCTATAATCTGTTGGATTCGTTTGTCGACAGGAAACGTGACAGCACGATGGTACGGAGTGGCTTTCAACGGGGTTGCTGACGTCATCCCGCGCAGATTGGATGAATTAATAAATAACGCGTTTTATTGGTTAAGACAAGATCGTCATCGTTCGTTTTTTTTTTTTTTTGACGTTCGATCGTCATCGTTCGTATGTAAGACACGTGTGAAGGCAAGCACAGTTCAGAACTATTGGGTAACTTAAAAGCCCATTTATTAATAGAACGGAGTCCACTGGGCCGGAAATAAATCACAATTGGTGTTAATTGAACAAATCGAAATGTATGGGGTCTTTTTATGCATAAGCTTGTTTAATTTTTGGTTTTGATTATTTCACACACTTCAGTTTTCTCTATTTTGCGGATCTGTGAGATCTAGAGGAAGAAGAAACAAGAAGGAAGCAAGACGATGGCATCCATGGTAGGACCAGATCATCTCTTCAATCTGAGAAACCATTTTTACTTGGGTGCTTATCAAGCTGCGATCAACAACAGCGAGATCCCTAATCTCTCCCAGGAAGATATCGTCGAGCGAGACTGTCTCGTTCATCGCGCTTACATTGCTCTCGGTAGCTATCAGGTTTTGGCCCCTCTGCTCTCGAACTTTTCGATTTGGATTTCAATTTCTTTTGATCATTTAGTGATTTACGTTTTTTTTTTCTTTCAAATTTCGTCTTCGTAGCTTGTCATCAGTGAGATCGACGAAGCGGCTGCTACTCCTCTGCAGGCAGTGAAGCTCCTTGCTATGTATCTATCGAGTCCTGAAAATAAGGTAATTCTGGAGTTTTTGAGATGTTTCGATTCATGTTCTTCTGTAACGTTTGTTTAGCGGAATTTAAGATTACTCTAGGAATGTTTTGCTTATAGTTAGTGATATGCATTGTTTGAATCTGTGATCTTGGTTTAGGAATCAACCATTTCAAGCTTGAGGGAATGGTTGGCTGATCCAACTGTAGGAAACAATGCTACTATTAGGTTGGTTGCTGGTACTATATTCATGCATGAGGAAGACTATAACGAGGCTCTCAAGCATACTCATTCTGGAGGAACCATGGATCTGTAAGCTTTTTGATTTTTTTGGTTGGATCTTGTCTTAGTGATTGTTAAGGTCTTACCATTACTCGGTAGCTGATTGTTTGTCTCTGCATATTGTAGGCATGCTTTGAATGTTCAGATTTTCATTAAGATGCATAGGTCAGATTATGCTGAGAAACAGCTGAGAGTGATGCAACAGATTGATGAAGACCACACACTCACTCAACTCGCAAGTGCATGGTTGAACCTGGCAGTAGTATGATATGAATATCTACTTCCTTTTTTTTCCATATACTGTAGAGAAGATTGTTAATGTGTTTCCTAATATCAAAAACTTTTGTATGATCTTAGGGGGGTTCCAAGATACAGGAAGCGTATCTAATCTTCCAGGATTTCTCTGAGAAGTACCCAATGACGAGCTTGATCTTGAACGGCAAAGCAGTTTGCTGCATGCATATGGGTAATTTTGAAGAGGCTGAGACTCTACTACTTGAAGCACTCAACAAGGTGAGTGATGAACCTACTTTCTCTTACCTTATACATGTATCGACGCAATCTATTTCTCAATGTCATGTCACTCCATATGCTGCACTTGCTTTATCAACTATGTGTATACTATAAAACTCCTTACAAGAAATCTTAACAAAGATGTTTATTCTCATTGCAGGATGCTAAAGACCCAGAAACTCTTGCAAACCTAGTTGTATGCAGTCTTCATGTCGGGAAATCGTCTTCACGCTACCTAAAGTAAAAATATTCAGGACCTTTTATGCAATATTTTAACTATGAAACACATCAGTAAGCTGACTTATTCCTTCAATTCCAATCTCTTTTGCAGCCAGCTGAAACTTTCACATCCTGAACATGTCCTTGTGAAGCGAACAGCATCAGCTGAAGATAACTTCGAGAGAGCACTTCAATCTTTCGCCTGAAGTACCTCAAACCCCATGGAGTCGATAAGCTTTATATTCTACCAGACGAACATCATTATCTTACCAACTTTGTCTTGAAATTATCATATATGAACAGTTTTCCGGATGTGTTGCATTTAACTTTGATTTCTCATTGAAGCTTTTGTTCTCATTGAGTTTTAAATCCAACAAGAGTAGAGATCTTTTTCTTCCAGGACCTCCATAACTTGTGAGAACAAAATTACACAAACACGGAGCTAGATCCAATTTTTGAGAACAAATAAAAGAGCCAGGGAAGCTTATATTATTAAGACTAATAAATAAATATTGAGAGAGAGGTACATGTAATAATGAACGGCTGCTTCCTAAAAGAACCTAAAGCCATTACAAAATGAATTATCAATCAAAAATCTCATCATGTGATCTCATTTTTTAATAGTATGGATAATATAAACTTATGTTATATTTATATATGAAACATCATCTCCTACGCTTCTGCTTAGATACCCATCTGGAATCAAAATCTCCATCCATCAACTATAGGAATGAACAAAGTCAGTAAGACGAGACCGATGAGGTTAAACCGTAGCCATTACGGTGCAGCTTCTGCCATCTCCACGCAGTCTCAAGACTCTGTTTGAGATTAGTGTGCTTAGCTGTCCAATTGAGTTCCTTCTTGATCTTGCTTGGGTCACTGTACACCTCAGCGTAATCACCTGCACGTCTAGGCAAGTACTCGATCTTGATCTCAACACCAGTTGCTTTCTTGCACGCTTCAACAAACTCTTTCACCGAGCTACCTACTCAACACACAAAGCAAAAAAGAAACAGTCTTTAAATCCATTTGCTAAACAGTAGGAGTTTTCCTTCAGTACAGTACTGATGTACGCCAAAAGTCAATATTAATACCTTTCCCGGTACCAACATTGTAGATTCCGACTTTGCGGGGTTTTGCCTTTTGAAGAGCTTTAACATGAGCATCAACCAAGTCAGTGACATCAATGTAATCACGTACGCAAGTTCCATCACCTGTTTTGTAGTCTGTTCCTTTGATCTGGGGACAAAAAAGAAAAGTTCAATGAAGGTCAATGATTAGAGAAGACTGAAAGCTTTTATACCCACGTGAATGTAACAAGTAGACTAATTTAAATCTTTGCTTTAATAAAGGAAACTCAAGAATAAGTTGTCTCAATTATGTATTTTGCTCAGCTGGTAAACTACTTATCAGCTTTTTTGGCAAACATTTTTTAACATGTTCTACAGCATGTGCCATCCCCTAAATATACCAAAAAGAAAAGACAGAACTTTTCGGACAAAGAATCTAATAGTGCCAATCTGTGATGACTGTCCAAAGAATAAAAGAGTCAATACCCTGTCCAAAACTGAGAGCGAAGCTCTGAGAAAACCTGATTAACTTCAGAAAAAGTTCCTGAAATGAAAAAAGAGATTACCTGTAGGCCAGGCATGATACCACGTGCTGCATCAAAGCAAGCACCGGAGATGCGTCCATGCTCTCGCAGCTCAGGCCTTGGGGCTTCACCCAATCTGCCCTCTGGATCGGATCCAATCACATTGAAATACCTGGATATTAGTAGAAAAAAGAACCTTGTCAATTTCAGGGTAAGTTAACAAAATGCAAACAACCAATAGACAAACTTAGAAGAGTATTAACAAAACCAACCTTAAGATCATAACTGCCATATCTGAGTTCTTCGAGAAATCCAAAATGATATCTTCTGCCATCTTTTTAGCCTTACCATATGGATTGATTGGCACCTGAATTGACAGTGTTTTGGTGGTTAGTGTGCTTAGAAGAAGAACCGTGGCTATAAACAGTAGACAAACAAAATTTCACCTGTGGAGTTTCCTCTGTAATTGGCATAACATCAGGTTCCCCATACGTTGCACAAGTGCTTGAATATATCAAAGTCTTTACTCCATGAGCGGCCATTGTCTCTAATACAACCAAAGTGTTTGATGTAATATTGTGATAATACCTGTAATTTGCAGAACACAAAGTTACTTGTTTCAGATTCAATCATATATTTCCACAGGGAAAAGTTGCTCAATGTACTCACTTAAGAGGGAACTGTGTGCTTTCCCCAACATATGCAACAGCAGCAAAATGCATCACAGCGTCAAAGGCGTTTTCTGTGAATATCTTATTGACAGCCTTTGCATCTCCAAGATCAGCATAAATAAATTGAAGCCTTCCAGGTTCAGGAAAGAGTTCTTGCAAAATCTTGACTGCGCCAAGATTCCCACGTGATAGATTGTCCTGTTAAACAGAGAGAGAGATTTACTTAATTGTGATATCGACATTTACAATAAAGCTGAACAAAGTAACCTGAATCCATGTAAGCCAAAGAAAGATACCACAATGGTCACTCGGTATGATTCCTTAAGAAGCCTTAGAGCTGCATGTGAACCGATATACCCAGCACCACCAGTGACTAAAACATGTGTAACCCCTGGCTCATGTAGAGAAAACTGCAAACACAGAACAACAAAAATGAAAGAAACTTGAGCAATGTTTCACCAGTAACATCCTTCTTTCTCTAAAAACTCGAGCAAAGGACAGTAAGAAGTTATACCACGCTCGGAGTATTGAATGTAGGAGATTGCTTGAGCATGAAAATGCACAAGGCTGTAAGAGAAGCTGTCAAAAGAATCTTTCCCAAGTAATGGTTTTTCTTCTTGGGGTCTGCATAATCCAGCCCTGCATTCCCAAAATCACCAAGATCTGTCTGTTAATATATGCATCCAAATTATTTTAAAAAAACCGCAAAAGAGTCACACTTTGAAGCTCCAAACCCCACAAAAAACACTTCAATTATATCATCCACCAACCAACCTAAAGTTTCAAACTAAATTCTCAAAAATTTCAAAGCTAACTGAAAATGACAACACATTGATCCTTCCCCAAGTGAAATCAATAATAGCAAGGAATCAAGAATAAAATCTCACCTCCAAGAGACATAGATCTGTTTTGCCTCCCTTGGCTTCTTGCTCGACCAAAATTAAACATTTTGATTCACTTAAAGCTCGCCGGAAACAAACACTAGATGTAAAGTTGATTCAGCAACGCCCTAAATCACCTGCAAAAGACCAAACTTTTCTTAACATTCCACCAAAAAAAAACCCCAAAAAAAAAAAAAAAAACTGACAACTTAATTCCCCCAAGATTACAAAGTTATCTGTTAAAAAACACAACCTTAGCCACAGAAACTCAAACATAAAATGCAAAGTAGGAAATGAATAGTTCAGATAACATAGATGAGAGAATGATTCACCCTGGGGAAAACAAGAACCTGATGATGAGCTACAACGCAATTTTGCCGGAAACCTTATTTGAATTAAAACACTTGGGAATTATATTTGTTTAAAAAAATAAAAACCCCTAGATTGGGAAACTCTTGTCGGAGCAATGTCGGTCCCATGACAAATGACAAATGCAGCTGTAAAAAAGTCATGAAAAAAACATAATTCTTATATAATAAATACTAACCCAAAGTGAAAATTCAGCAAGAAAAGATCCTGATTTCATCAAAACTCAAAGAGAGTAAAATAGCTCTTAAGAAGAAGCAGAAACGGAAGAAGTAGGGAAGAAAACGTAAAATTATGCATAAATCAACAACTTTTATGAATAAAAAAAACGAATAAGGAGGGACCTATAAAGAAACGGACATGGAAGAAGAAAACAAAAGAGGGAGGGGGGCATTAATGGCGGCTCACGTGTATCAACAGCAGCAGGGCTTTGTGTGTGCAGAGAGCAGAGACGAACCAACCACAATTCGAGGAAGATGATAAGCAAAAGCGTGAGTAAGAAAGAGAGAGAGAGAGAGAGAAAGGATTCGAATTTTCTTTGTGGGTTCTGTAGGAAAGATTCAATTTTTATGAGAGAGAGAGAGAGAGAGGAAACGTACGATGAAGAAAGAGAGAGTAGTAGTGGTGCGTGCGACCTCGATCGAAGGCGCGTTCCGGTGAGGGGCGATGAAGAGAGAGAGAGAGAGAGAGAGATGGCGGAAATTTCTCGGTTAATAAGAAAAATAAAATAATGAGAGGAAATTAGGAAGATATATAAAAAAAAATGTATATATTTGACTTTTTTGTCAGCTTTTTATTTTTCTTTCTCTTTAGATTCTTTTGATATCAACATGACATGTAGCAAGAATGATGGCGCAGACCAGTTATTACTTTTTTTTTTTTAATTAAAACTTTTAATTCCACCGGTTTAATTTTATACTCCTATCGCATATTTTAGACAAATAAATAATGTGCATAGTGGTTAGTTCTATCGCATTTTTTCTATCACTTGGTATTAGTTTTTTTGGACCAAATTCAAGTGGTCATATATACTTACGATGTTACGATATACTTCTCTTTTGATCTTGATTGTGACGTCAGATGTGTGTTTATGGTGGAATGTTCTTAAGAGTTATATATGTTGACGGTTCCTCGTATTCTTTTGGTTTTGAATTTTCTTTTTTTTTTTTTTTTTGGCAACTGGTTTTGAATTTTCATTACACATTTTTAATAGTATAAATGATTTATATATGTTGCATGATTGAGATGTACCAACTTAACTTACCTATACGGGGTCGATTGTAAGTTCTGATGAAAACCCAACTTTGTCAAATCATACGTTCAAATTTTTTTGGTTATCGATCGAAATGTACCAAAAAAGTTGAAGAAAACTGTGACCAGAGAGAAATCACGAGACTTCTTGCTCCCCATTCATTTATATTTGTACATTTTCTACCTTAACTTACTTTTCATAAGTTTTTAAAATATTGTAATTTTAGTACTATTAGACAAAAAAAGATAACAAGTAAAAACATCTAATAAAATATTTATGTACTACAACAGAATGTGATCAAAATTTTGTAGTTGTAACAAAACGTGTGTTAACATATGAAACGAAGTAACAAAAAAAAAGATCTTTTTTTTTTTTTCTTAAACATCTAAATATCATGAGATAAGGTTTTACAATAATATTAAAAACTTATTCCAAGAGCAACCTTGGCAAAAAAAAAAAAAAAACAAGGTTACAATAGAGTTAGGGGAAATTTGGGATGCGAATTAGCGGATCTAAAATGGCAGTAGGACCTGCCAGCGCTTCTTGTGACTTCCCGATGTGATGATGTCTTTCATTTCACAGTTCACGATCTTAAAGATGATGGATGGAGCAAGCCTGGAGGAGTTGTGCAAGATGTTATTTCGCTGTCTCCATAAATTGTACACCACGACCTGAGCAGATAACTTCGTGATGAGCGAAGGGGCGGTTGGGGAGGAATGTCTGGTCTAGGAGAGGAGTTTTGACGATGAATTGAACAGCCTTTGGCGGGGACAAAGCCTCGTGAAAGTTAACTTCCAGAGCTGAGCAGCGAACTTGCAGACCAGGAAGATATGGTCACGAGTCTCAGCAATGATAGAACAGAGACAACAAGCATCAGACTGAATTATCCCCCAAGAGGACAGCCTTTGGCGAGTGGGGAGCCTATTCAGGTGACTTACCCACATATGGAAAGCAAATTTAGGGACCGCACCTCTGAACCATATGGAATTTGTCCAACTTTGCTTAGGCTTCCCAGGTCACCGCAGTAGAGAAGCTGTGATACGATTTGTTTTCCACACACCAAATATAAACATCTTTGCCTTGTTCAGGCAATGGAGGTTACAGAGTGAGGAGGTGATCATGTATTTCCCGCGCCGCAGGAGATCTAGAGAGAGGTAACCTCCAACCGGAACCATCAATAGCCTCCACCACCTTTGCAGAAATGGGAATGCGAAGGCGTCGGGCTCCATAGTCACCAAGACGCTTTATAAGCGGACCAAGCGATGTCCAACTGTCAAACCAAAAGGAAGCAGTCAAACCATTACCCACTCTACATTTTATGAATTTTTCCGCTAGGGGTCTGAGGTTCAACGCAATTTCCAAGCTCAAGAACCGCCAGTTGGATAGTTAGCAGCCCAGAGAGAGACATTCCCGAGGTGGTGTAGATGATGCCAAGACTCCCACAGAGAGTGTGATGGATCGAATAACCTCCACACTAGTTTCAAGAGCAAGGTTTTGTTCCATTCTGAAAGCCTTCTGAGGCCGAGACCCCCTTCTGATTCTGGTAGACAAACCACTTCCCAAGCAACCTTAGCTCCTTTTCCTTCGTCAATGTTACCCGACCAAAGGAATCTGGCACAAAGACTTTCAATCCTTTTGATACAGCCCTTTGGGAGGATGAACGAAGACATCCAGAAGTTTAGAGAACCAAAGATGACTGAAGATATTAGTTGCAGCCGCCCTGCAAAGGACAGGGACTTTGTCACCCATGATCTGAACTTTGAGGAGATTTTTTCTAGGAGAGGTTCATATTCCGCTATACGCAACCGTCTGTGCATAAGGGGAAGGCCCAAGTATCTAATTGGGAGCGCGCCTAGAGGGAAACCATACGTTTCCAACACCGAGCTTTCATTGCTATCTAGGCCTCCATGGAACAACTGACTCTTATCTTTGTTTACCTTGAGGCCAGACCAAGACGCGAAGTCATCAAGCATTTCGCAAATACCATGAAGTGATGAATGCCCCCCATCAATGAAAATCATTACATCATCGGCAAACATTAGGTGGGAGATGGAGAGGTCTGAAGCCTTTGGATGGTAATGTATGTACCCGGCGTCGAACCGAGTCTGTAACAGCTTTGAAAAAACTTTCATGGCTAGAACGAAGAGATAGGGGGATAGAGGGTCCCCCTGTCTCAAGCCCTTGGAGCTTTTGAAGAAACCGCCATGACACCCATTAATGCAGACTGTGAAAGATGGCGTGGAGATGCATTGGTAGACCCAGTTTATAAATCTCTCAGGGACTTGAATGGCTCTTAACGTAGATATAACAAAATCCCACATGACCGAGTCAAAAGCTTTGCGTAGATCCACCTTCAACATGCCTCTAGGTGAGATATTTCGCCAGTTGTAACCATGCACCATTTCAGTCGCCAACAGAACATTTTCAGCTAGAGAACGACCCGGGAGGAAAGCTGACTGAGAAGGGGAGATGACCGTTGATAGAAGAATCTGGAGCCTGTTTGTTAAAAGCTTGGCAATGACTTTATAAAGTGTGTTTAAACAAGATATAGGTCTAAAGTCTGTCGTTGTAGTCGCATTCATTGACTTGGGGATAAGAGTTAGAGTGGTAGCATTCCATTGCTTTAACAGGGAGCCAGAGGTGAAGAATTCTCTGATGGCAGCAGTGACTTCTGGACCCACGATGGACCAAGAGTTCTTGAAGAACTCCACCAGGTAGCCGTCTGGCCCCCATGCTTTATTTCGAGGGAGGGACAAAAATGCTTCTTTGATGTCCAAGTCCGAGAAGTCCTTCCCAAGTTCATCAATCTGCTGCTGAGTACATCTGTAGGATAGAAGCAGATTCATATCACTTTGCTCCATTGAGGTCGCTGCATCCTGATCATTGAACAGATTTTCGAAGTAGTTTGCACAGTGGGCACTAATCTCCTCCTGAGATTCATAACTGTTTCCGTTCTCGTCAGTCAAGCTATGTATGGTGTTGATTGCTTTTCTAGAATCTTCCATTCTGTGAAAGTACTTTGTGTTACCATCTCCATCTGCAAACCAGGTGACTCTAGACTTTTGGAGAAAGAAACTCTCCTCTGCTTCCGATAATGATGACCACACCTGGTGAGCTTCCAGTTCAAGTGTGGCATGGGCTACTGATGGATTTGAAAGCATGCGATGCTGACATCTGATAAGTTCTTCGTGGGCCTCTTGTGTACGCTTCTCCAGGTCCGAATAGTTTTGTTTACTGAATTCCTTGATTGGCTTCTTTAAAGCTTTCAGCTTCTTTGAGACCCAGAACATGGCCGAGCCTACTATGTTTGTAGAGTACCAATGCTCACTGACCAGATTCAAGAATTCGTCATTCTGAAAAAGGTAATTGAAGAACTTGAAAGGGCGCTTCGCAATGATTTTTCCCCTATCAAGAACTACCCCACACGAGGCATGATCGGAGAAAACCGGGTCTCCAAAGATGCCAAGAGAGGAAGGAAAGCGATCACTCCATCTCTCATTTACCAGAATGCGGTCAAGCTTATTAGCAACAGGTCTGTCCTTTGATTTGTTCCACCAGGTAAAGGTATTGCCTCTTTAATCCAGATCAGACAATTCGGCGTCCAGAAGATAGCTTTGAAACTCCCTAATCTTCCTGTCCACATTCACACTTACCGACATAGAGTGCTCATGAGGATGGAGGATTTGATTGAAATCTCCCAGCATTAACCAAGGCCGATCAGCTACCACCTGAGAATCGCCCATGTCTACAATCTCCCTCCACAACTATTTTCTCTTGTCCTCCTCATTTGCTGCATACACCACTGAAATAACTATCCAATCGTGCTCTCCAGGCAACAGAACCTCACAAGTGATCATTTGGAGCGACTTGGCGACAAGGACCACTTGAACACTAGGATCCCACATCACCCAAATTTTCCCTAACTCTGAGAAGTTGTAATTCTCCACAAAAGACCAACCTTGTAGTAGGTTGTTAATGAATTTCAGCTCCTTAGGCTGCTGTACATGCATCTCTATGACGCCAACAAAAAGAGGCTTATTTGCCTTGAACCACTTCTTAAATCCGCATCTATGACTTGCTATATTAAAGCCCCTGACGTTCCAACAAAAAATGTTTGTATACATAATTAATGAGATAGTTTGAGGCCCCTGCCTCTCTGGATCTTCTGATGTCTTTTGGACAGCACTTTAATAAACCTCTCTTCATCAGAATCCGTCGACGGTATATCGGATGAATCTTCAGCGACATCGGATTCAGGAGGGCTTTGTATAGTAGAGTCTGAACGGCCTGAGGTCAAAGGAGCAACAGAGGTCGAAGGGAGGGAGTTAGTGTGCTCTGGATGAAGCCTCAAACTCTCAGCAGCTGGGGAGACTGGAGGGGGTACAGGGTCAATCCTACTTCTCCCCTCAGATACAGCTTGTTCTACAGGTTCTTTTGTGCTCTTTACTTGCCATTCCTGGGATGAGAGTCGCTTACAATTGCCTACTTTACTTGCCATTCCTGGGGTACGGGATCTTCGCCTGCGAGAAGATCTACGCTTCCTGGGATCTTTTGTATATGTCTTGGGACAAGCTTCTGGTAGTTGGGTCGAGGAGGAGCAAAGAGAGCAAGTTACCGGGGCACTCCTACAGTGCCGCAGGCTATGACCTATCTCACGGAAATGGGAACAGACTGGAGGCATCCAAGGACTTGATACTAGGATCTTGGCTATTTGACCTGACTCAAACTGCGCATTTACAGCCTCTGGTAGCGGTTTCCTAGGATCAATGATTGTGAGGACTTTTGCAACCTCCAAGTTTGTTTTGTTTGCTGTAGAGGGGTGAAGGCACTTTGGGACACCGACCAAACTGGCGATGTTTTGTAACCCTTCCTCATGAAAGAATTGAAACGGGACATTCCTCAGTTCAAGCCAGATTGGTGCAGAGGATAGTTCGGGTTTAACGGGGATTACACCGGGTTCCCATTTTGCTACAAACATTGATTGTCCCTCAATTTGCCACAGGCGTTGGTTCAGGACTCTGTGTCGTGTGGCTGAGTTTGGAATGCGAAATAAGAACGCGTTTCCTTCCATTTTGGAGACCGAGATGTCTCGGTATTGCCTGCTCCATATGCCATTTACGATGTTGTGTATCGTACCCTGAGACGGGGGATCTGAGTAGAACTGCCCGATGATGAAGAAGTCCCAACTCTTCTTGTTACGCTCAATGACTTCATTCGGTATTTTGACACACAACTCACCTGAAGGGAGTGTATAGGCTACACATTCCTTCTTTAGTTCTCTGGGTGATCCCTTGACAGAGTCAGCCCAATTATCATAACCTCGGGTCGAAAGCTTTGGTTCGGGTTCGGGACGAGGGATACTAGCCGCTGGCGTAGAGCCCGCTGGAGTGGTAGAGGTGGAGGCGATGGGGTTCAACTTTGCATAACCGGACTTCCCCCCTGGGGGGACAGGAAGATCCGACTTCGCCGTTGTGACGGTGGAATCTTCATACGAAGACGAGGAGCAGAGACGGTGTGAGCTCGTCAATGCCGGAGTTTCAACCCCGGAGGCGGAGCCTGCAACAGTGGAGACTAGAGAACACGGTTTTTCTAACAGATCTGAGGAGGGAACAGAAACCGAGGGAGAACTCGACTCCAGATCTGGGGCTTTTGGGGGAGCCATTGCGGAGGATGGCGGGTTGGAGATCCCGGATGAAGAGGGTGAAGCGATAGATCCGTTTACAACCCTAGGTCGAGATATGGCAGAGGTTGGGCCGGCTGCTCTGGCTTGGACCAGTGCGAATTTAGAGGTGCCTGGGACGACCTTACGAAGGGACTTTTTCTTCTTCTTCGGCATGAGAACAGAAATTTCCGACCACCGGCGTGAGGCCGGCGTCGGGGATAGGGGAGGAGGTTTGAGATAAACGCTTTACTGTTGATGTCGTCTTCAAAATGTGGTGTGATATTTAAATTAATGGAGTAAAAAGGTATGAAAGGGTTTTGATTTTTATATAAAAAAAAAAAAATAAAAAAATAAAAAATAAAAAAATCTTTGTGAACAAATACTATTTTGTATTATATGTGAAATAATATTTTGGTTGCAAGATTTGGTACTATTGAAAATAACAAAATACATTAGTAAGATAGAAATAATTGAAAGGGGTTATTGTCTGGGGAAGAGCTAGCTAGCTGCTAGCTTTTTAGGGGAGAGGGGAAAAGCACGATCAGCCAATAGGATGGTCGCACTTGTTGCGGCTACGATAACTCTGCGTGGAGACCAACTCCTTCGTGCTGACATGTCGGCCAGATTTTTTGTTTTGAAGTAGCTTTTGTGACTTTACAAATTAATATGGAATGGAAAACATATTACTATTGTTATTTCTTAATTCTGATATATTTTATCTTCTTCTGTTTTTTTGGACAAAAATTCTGATACATATTGTTCTTTCTGAAACTAGTTTGGAATGGTTTTGTGATCAAACTTTACAAATTACCAAATTAAAATGGAACGCTGTGTTGTTTCTCTATGTATCACAATTTTTACCATTTAAGTGTTAATTTTCTAATTTTTCTTTTAAATTTTGTTTTTAATCAATCACAAACTAGGTAAATTTCAAACATTTTGTGATTGTATTTCGTTGATAATTAATATTAAATATAATATAATATTAAATTTAAAGAACACTTCTATATAATTCAATAATTTATGCCAACTTAAAAATAGAGAAAGCTACTTCCTCTGTATCAGAATACTTGATGTTCTAAGATTTTTTCTTGTATCAGAATACTTGATTTTTTAAAGTATTTAATACATTCTTATTTTCAAAATCAATTAATGATTTTGCTTTTACTATAAATAAACTATTAAATCAATCCATTTGTTCTAAGCATAAAAAAAAGCACACAGTTATATACATCATTTATTGTTTTGGGTTAATTATTTGTAATGTTTAAATGACATTAATTATTTTCTTAATTCTAGTGAAAATCTTAAAACATCAAGTATTGTGATACTGAGGGAATAGTATATTTTAAGATTCGTCTTATTAAAAAAAAGAAATTTGGGAATGAGACGAAGAAAGCTTTTGTCAATAATAGCCAAACAAAGCATGTGTTTTACTTTTAGTTTAGTGATAGTTAGAGGTTAGATCACTCCTCTAAGAATTTATGTCACATTTACGGTCAGCATGAGGGAAAAAAAAATAACGCTATAAACAGAATCATTTACCATCTGATCTCTTTATTGCAATCCTAAAGAGATATTTAATTATTAAATATTTTTGAGTTTCGTTAGTTGGGCAATTGGTCAATATATAGTTAAAATTATACTAGGTTTTATTGGACGATAGACGTGTCAGGTGAAAAACGAAGAACTAACAATTAGACTGTTACTAGTACTACAACGAAACTAGGTTTTTCTTTCTTCATGAAGTCGATGTGTAATCAAATTCAAACGATTGAAACATATTTAATATTTGTTTTGATAACCTGAATCCTCAAACAAATTTAGCATATATCGCTAGCTACAAAATAATAGCTCAAAAAATTTGAGTCTCTATATCGTTACAACTTTTGAACTCAAAAAAAAAAATATCTCACGATTTTTATTTGTGAAACCGTATTGGTGTAGTATTTCACATTTTGGTGATCTTTTGTTTCTTTTATATGTTCAGTTTAGTTACCATATTAAAATTTCGAACCAAACCATGGAAAAAAGAAATTAACATTATGTGATAGATTCTTCTTTTGCAAACCCACTTTAAACGAGAAAAAAAAAAACTGAAAATTCCTGCGATCACTTTGTGGATATATAGAAAGATAATCAATAATTATCGTATATTCCTATGTCCACTAATTACAATATATAGAAGGATGATCAAATTAAAGCTCTTTTACAATATCTATTTTTGTTGCTTAGTGGTGATGATTGATGTGTTTACCCACCTGTTCTAACATGCTCAACTCTCTCACATTCAACTTGTTTGGCATCGCTTTATTTTTATCCAATAAGTCCGAATAAATCAAATCATCATCACACATGCATTGTTGTTGATAGCTGCATGTAAATTCAAAAGAAATATAGCTTAGAACTGGATCGAATAAACTAATCTTCTGATTATTATATATTGAAATAAGAAAGTAATAGGTTTATTATGTGTGTTTGACTTCATTACATTAGACAAGTTTGTTATTGCATTTTTGTGAAGCAAAGTGACCATGCACGTTGACTCTCTTATAATAGTATCGTTCTTCTTATAAAAATGATACATTCCCCTTCTATTTCTTCACGCCTCCTTGACTAAATTAGTACTTTTAGGTAGCTTGAGATACGACGCACTTTATCCCCTTCACGTTCCAAAATTATACAATTACTTTTTGAGTTTTATAAATTTGTTTTGTTGGCTAAAGCTACTTGAATCCGTTCGGTTATTATAGTACTCTTCTCCCTAACCATGTTCTAACTTTTAACAATTCAGAACATCAGAGCCTTGGTTTTTGTTTTGTTGATTGAAGCTACTTGTATCCGTTCAGTTACAAACAACTTGGGAGGGATGGTGAGGCAGAGATATTTGATTTTTTTTTTTTTTCGTTTTGGTGTTTGAATCATGTTTGAAAATCGTGCATGTGAACGAGTTGTTTTGGTCTCTCAACTGCGATTAAGAGAAGAAGAAACAGCAACATGTTCCAAAGTCCAAACTAACTGTTGCCAACATGGACATGCTCATACACTGATGTTATTATGCTTATGGATTTAGGTATTGATTAATTAGGACATATCTTATTTTGTTTTTATCAAGAGAATTTATTTATTATTTAGTAACGAATCAACAACATATCTAAATTTGGTTTACGAGATTTTTAATAAGAAAATTAATTTGATTTTTGTAATCCTTTAAAGCATTGATTTCCTTGGAAAACAATATAACAAAGAATTATGTCGCAATTGCGTCACAAAATAAGTTGGAAATTAAGGATGATAGCATGATGTCGTACGTTAAAACCATATTTTGTGAAACCGATTCAAGCATAATAGGATTTGAGCTATATTTCATCTTCATGATCAACGTTTGGGAATGGCTGGAGCCTGGAGGGGCCGTTGTACTGAATGCCTCGTGGTGGTTATATAGATGGAGCTCAAACAGTTTATATCTGTGGAGGTTCTTGTGGCGAAGCTTGGTCAGGGCTCTCATGGAAGGCTTTCAAGTATCTTAGAGGCTTTGCAAGATTGTCTCTTGCTTCTGCAATCATGCTTTGGTGAGATAAAAACTTTTTGGATCGTAACTTGGTTAAGAACGGAATTAACTGTTTGCAAGTTATAGCATGAACATATTGGGATGGCCGATCATGGTGGCCACTATATCTGTGGAGGTTCTTGTGGCGAAGCCGATCATTGTTCTCTAATGATGAAGATGTGAGATGACTCGTAAAACAGCTGACTCCATTGCTGACTCTCACAATCGTCGTCAACACCGTTCAGCCTTTCTTTCTGGTAGTTTTTTTGCAACCTTATATAGAAGCCAAAAATTTGAAAACTGTGACATCGCTATTGTATGGTGCGAAAAGGTGTAGCTGCTGGAGCTGGATGGCAACTGGCAAGGATTAGCTGTATATGTGAACATTGGGTGTTACTATTTATGTGGTATACGGTACCAATTGGTCTTGTGCTCGGTTACAAGATGGAATTTGGTGTAAAGGTAGATTGTTTTTAATCCTAACAAAAACTCGCAAACACGATAAGCTTTGAAGCTGAGGTTGATGAACACGATTACAGGGGATATGGACAGGAATGCTAACGGGGACAGTTGTTCAGACGTGTGTTCTGATTTTAATGATCTATAAAACCAACTGGAACAGAGAGGTAAAGAAAAATGATCTATCCATTTCAGGCTTCAGTAGCAGATGCTAGAATAAGTTAATGTGGAGGGGGGGGGGGAACAGGTCAAGGTGAAGAAACTGACGAGATAAAATGTGATTTAATTCAGATGGTGAAAAAACAATCAAAGGAAATGGTCACTGAACAAGTCATAAGTAGTTAACACTAGGTAACAGCCAAAATGAACTATCATCAAAACAATCCTGGTTGATTCCCATATTTTCAAACTAAACTTTATGACATTTCATATGACCAGTTCGCCCGTGAAAGGTATATACATATGATCATAATCCTCGGATTGAATCATAAACTCCTCTTCTGCTTTATTCTCTAGCAAGGGGATACTTGAATCATTGAGAAGAAGAGCAAAGATCATGACTGATGGATTCAACAGCTGCAAAAACGTTGTCTGCAATTTAACAGAGGGTAGTCAAAGAAATAAAAACCGTTCAGTTTAGAGATTTTGATATGGTTCTTGATGATTCTTGTGTAAAACGCTAGGTGCAATGTATTCGTTTCCTCAAATACGGTTACCAGCAGGAGCTCTCCAAGCCGCAAAACAAGCCGGAAGACGTTTTCTACTGTCTCAAGCTTCTAAAAGCCACAGGAATCTCCACAGTCCCTGGCTCTGGATTTGGACAGAAAGAAGGGTTAAGAATCTCCCAAACACGATTTTGTTTCTTGCTCTTTTGATCTCTTCTTATATAAACTCATTCCCCTTGTGGATTTTGAAAGTGTGGTCCATCTGAGGACAACGATCCTACCAGCAGAAGAAGAGATGCTAGAGATCATGGATAGTTTCAAGAAGTTCAGTGACGAGTTCATGACTCAGTACGATAATAACGTTGGTTATTCCAGAATGTGATTACTTCTTCTTCTTCTGAACATCTATTTGTGTGTTCTGCTATACTTCTTAAAAGCTAAAATCTCTCTAGTACTACTCTTTCTACTTGTCATATTCTCTAAACTCCTGTCTCTATCTGTCTCTCTATTTCTATTTTAAGTTGGAATCTATTTAAGATTTTATCTCACCCGAATGAAAAGTTTAGGCAAATATATATATACTAGGTAACAACCCGCACTATATGTGGGATAAATCAATTCAAATAAAATTATTATAAGTAAAATTAAATTCCAAATAATAATTTTACACATGATTTTTTTTATTTTTTACAATTTACATTTAATTATTTTGTGTAAAAATGTATTTCACCCATGAAATGTGGAAAATAATGTTAATTATTTTGATAATTGTGTTAATGTTATTTATTTTAAGATTATTGTAATAATTAATTTTTAATATATACTCCCTTTGCTTCATAAAGAGTGTTATTTTAGAATTTTATTTTTGTTTCACAAAGAGTGTTATTTTACATCTCCAATGCACTATTTTATATTTTCAATGCATTTTTTCATTAGATTTTCTAGTTTTACCTTTAATCTATGACTAAATTAACCCATTAAACATTTATTAAATAAGGGCATATATGTATATTTTAATATTTTCTTAATTTATGTGAAATATGTGAAAATGACACTTATTGTTAAACAGATGGAGTACTTGAATAGTCATCAAATTTTTTAAAATCAGAGAATAAGTTTTGTATTTCAAAAAGTTATATAGATGAATAAGTTTTTTGATAGATTATAAAATGTAATTTACATTAAATAACTAAATATGTTATGAAAATGATAATCAAATTATTAACTATATTTTCTTTTTTAGAAGTTGATGAAGTCTTTCATTTTAAAAAAACTAATAGAAATAAACATTACTTTATATATTCTAAAGACACATTTATGTAAATAATAATGAAATAAAGATTTCCTTATATATTTTAATGGTAGATTTAATAAATCAAAAGACTTATTTTTGTAAATAAGTTTATCTTGATATGCTTAATTGCAATTAAATCTCCAAATTGCTCTGGCGACGACACAGCAGCATTTTCAACAAAATGCTTCTCTTTTAATATATATGGGATATATATTTGTGTGTGTGGTAATGTGAAATTTGTAAATTATGCAATTTAACTATAAGAAAATGGAAACCTAGTCAAAGTTTTGTTTTTCTATAATCTTTTATATATAACATGAGAAAGTTTTTTTTTTAACTTCTACTTACATAGCCACATTTGGCATTTTCTCTTGGTGACATATGTCCTCATTTATCTTCATTTGTTTTTTTTTTTAATTTAATACATAAGTTTTACAAAATTATGTTAATATTAATTCCAAAAACACAAAGACAATTGACATGCATTTTTAGATCTAATTTTCTATGTGAGTTCTTTTACCGAAAACATTAGCTATTTAGTATCGCATAATTGATATAAAAAATTCTGCACAATTTTTCTACATTGTATTTGATTTATTTTTCATTATATAAAGTTACAAAATTATCTGACTATTCTATAATAAAATATATTATCACATGATTTATACATCTAATTAACATTTAAAAACATCAAAATTTTTTTTGTAATTTTTATAAACATTAATTTTAACACATTTAAAAATCATAGAACCTTCCCTTTCATTAATTGAGTAGACAATTCAATTAGTCAGCTCCATTAAAATCTTTTTAATTTAAGAAATTAATAACATATTAATTATGAAATAATATCATGCACTAAACTCTTAGTAACTTAACTCATTTGTTATAAATAGTAATTTTTTTTATTTAATCCATAAATTTTACAAATTTATGTTAATATTCATTCCAAAAACACCAATTTTGGTACATCTGACATGTATTAAATATAAATTTCTATGAAATTCTTTTATCGAAAACATTATCCATTACCTATCGCATAATTGATATAAAAAAAATTCCACACACCTTTTCTACATTGTAATTGATTTGTTTTTCATTATATAAAGTTACAAAATTATCTGCCTATTTTATTTTTATTTTCTAATAAAATTTACTATCTCATAATTGATACATCTACTAACATTTAAAAACATCAAAAAAGTTCAGTAATTTTTATAAACATTAATTTTAACACATTTAAAAATTATAGAACCTTTCCTTTCATTAATTGAGCAGTTCAATTAGTCAGCTCTATTAAAATCTTTTTAATTTAAGAAAATAATAACATATTAATTATGACATAATATCATGCATTTAACTCTTAGTAACTTAACTCATTTCTTTTAAATAGTATTTTTTAATTTAATCCTTAAGTTTTACAAAATAATGCTAATATTCATTCCAAAAACACTAATTTTGGTACATTTGACATGTATTTTTAAATCTAATTTTCTATGTAAGTTCTTTTACCGAAAATATCATCTATTTTTAAAAATCAAAACCACTGAAATTGAAGAAAAAAAACTTAAAAAATCCATTGATGTGAATTGACTCACTTTGAAAATGACAACTTCTAAAAAAAACTAAACAAAATTATGTTAGATGAGAGAGATTGGTGAGAATGAAAATTTATAATTTGGTACAAGTTGATATTTTTTTTTATTGAATTTAATCGTGACCACTAATTATTTATATTCTGTTACATTTTCAACATTATATACACATTAAAACTGGCTTATCAATTAAATATGATGATGTTTAATAAGAATGTGCAAACAATTAAAGATGATGATGTTTAACAAAATTGAGCAAACAATTAAATATGATGAATCCTAATTTTATTATTATTTATATATGAAAATAAATTGTTCTTAGTACTTGGAAATAATTTTTACTGGATTATTTTCTTATTAAAATAATTTCAGAAATTTTATATATAAACTTATCCTCGATACTCATATAAAAAAAAATTGAAATGCCGAGGCTATTTTTATCAGTGAAGTATAGATGTTCATAAATTATTTCAAGAAAACAGTATTAGATATATATTTAGACAAAAAACAAGGTTTGTACAAATTTAAGAGAAAGTAGATACATATATATATCTAAAATATATTATAAATTATAAAGTGCATTGAGAACTTTTAATTTTCAAGAGTATTTCTCACATTTCATAATTTATAATCATGCAAACGAATAACTTCAATTGTTTTTAAGAAATATATTAACAATTGTATGTATATTTCATATATAATTATATATTCTAAATTAAGAAAAGAAGATCAAAGTCCAAAGCCTATATATATTGTATTTGTCCTCTGTCTTAAATCTTTGCTATATATCTCCAATGAAGCACCAAAGTTAAATTACAAACTAAAGAAGCAAAACAAGAATTAAAAAACTTTTGTTACTTCTCTCAGTTTTAGGTTTTCTATCGTTCGGTAAACTATGGGTATTGCGGGTTATAAGAAGAAGGGTGAAGAAGAGCATAAGGAGCAGATCTGGAGAAGAAGACAATAACACTTGGTAATGAAGAAAAAGTGATCAAAACTCTGAGGAAAGCGAAGCGGAGAAGCAGCAGAGGAAGAAGAAGAAGAAAAAGAGTGCACCGCCTAAAGCAAATAAGTTTAGGATTCCCGGTTGCTAGAATGTCCGTCGGTTCCAAAACATAAACGCCGGAGAAGCGGAGATCATTCTTATTCTCTGCCGGCGTCAACAATTACTTTTCAAACTTGTATGCGTTCTGTTATAATACTCTTCTCCCTAACCATTTCTAACTTTTAACAATTCAGAACATCACAGTTTGTTTTTAACTTCATATTCACAAATAATTTAACTTACAACAAAACTTGTGTTCTGTTTCTTCAGAAACTCTTTACAAGAAGTCAATAGATTCCCCAAAATAGAATCCGAAGACTCACTTCTCGAACCCACGCGTCTGTTCACATCGTCCATTAACCTCAAAACTGAATCTTGCTCAAACCGGGACAAGACCCTGGACCATGCTGAAGTTGAAAATGCACGTAACTCTGTCTCCTCAATTTTGCCACTAAGATCAGCAAGAGATGATATAGCCGACATATGATCGCCTTTCTCGAGTTTCCTAAGGAATCTTTCTTTAATTAGAGGTGATGGCGGGATTCTTTTACTTCGTCTCATGTGTTCCCATGTTGCTTCCATCACTTCCTCCTGATCACAAACAGACACACAGGTGAGAGGTTGATCAGACAAGATGATAACATTAGTCAAAATGTTTCAACTTGTCTCATAAAGGTTTGTTTTTTTTACCTTTCCTGCTCTGCTCGCTTCAAGTACAATTCTGAGATGGCGTTTCGCATTGAAATGGTATCCGTGACGCAACATCTCCCTATAGGCATAACCGAAATCATCCCACTTCTCTTGTTCAGCACAAGCGTCTAGCATCGTGTTGAACGTGTACGTGTCTGGCAATACTCTTGATTCGAAATCAGAGCTGCTTTCTATTTGATTACCGTCTTCTGACATCTTCTGGAAAAGTTCCCTCGCTTCTTCAAATAACCCGCCTTGTAGATAACCTTTTAGCATTATGTTGCAAGTGACCAGGTTCGGGCTGCAGACCTTCTTCATGTGATCGTAGATGTAAGCTGCATTCTTGGTGTTTCCCGAGTCGATGCATGCTTGGATCAGGCCAGTGTAAGTCACCACGAGAGGTTTATTTGCAACTCTACATATCTTATTAAGCTGACATTGGATTGTATGATCAAGATCAGCCTTTTAAAATCAATTCTCAATAAGCTTAATTAAGGACTACTGGATTTACAAAAAATTACCATATTGAGCCCTTCACTACACCTTCCTGCGCTACAAAGACATCGAGCAAGGTCGTAGTAAAGAGCAGCTGATCCAACAATACCACGGCTTTCCATATCCTCAACCGTATGTATGGCCTCATCCGTTTTACCTTCTTTCCATAGAGTATTGACAAGAACTGATCACAGGTACAATTGGTCAGTCTTCAGTGGCGAATTCAAATACTAATTATCTAAAGGAAAAGAACAGCAAAGAGTTCACAAAAATACCTCTATATGCTAGAGCATTAGGGATAGAAGATTTCTGCATCTTCCTGAAGAATTCATGAACTAAATTGTACTTCTCACATGCTAACATCACCTGCTTAAACAAAATTACAAATCCACTTCTCAATAGCGTTTGATGTGCAATATTAATTGTTATGAGAAGAAGAAATATTTTCACCTCCATGACGAGGCCATAGGTTACAGGAGAAGGTTTTTGCCCTCGTTCCTTCAACTGTTGCAATACCCAGAATGCTCCTTCCCATTGCTTTCGTTGAACACATGCATTGAGCACCTGTGGTAAGATGTCAAGCATTCACATCAGTCGAGTGACTTTATGTTTCCGAGAATGAAGTGTAGGCTATATATATTATAAATTACTGACCGCATTATAAACAACAACGTCTGGTTCAAGCCGAGGATCCCATTTTTCAAGTGTCGTTGGCTTGAACTTCTTTTTAGGTGGAGATCGCATCACGTCAATAACATGGAAGAGTTCCTTGATATGCCCAGCTTGTCCAAGTGTGACTGCAATTGAACGGTATGCTACCATATCCGGATATGATGAAATTTGTAACTGGCAAAGAAAGCAAAAAGAATAACTCAGACTAAATCAAAAGCAACAAAAACACATACAAGCATGGCACAAGGGTTATTATACCAGCATAGCGTGGAATACATTGAGAGCTTCCACAGGCCTTCTTGATTTACCAAGAACGTTTAGTGCAGTTGTATAGACGATTCTGAATCAGAAATGGTAATATTTTCTGGTCAGTTTTACGTCTTTGAAAAGAGATTCTGGACTTCTACATGTGAAATCAAATGGGCTACCAATGCAATATATCCACAGCTCACATTTAGAATAGCCAGTAAAATATTTACCTTAGCTTGTTCGATTTGTAACGGTCTTGCCTTTGAATCCACTCGATGACTTGAAGAACTCGTCTCCAGTTTCCTAGTTTCCCTAGAAAGTGGATCAGTCTCATTACAGTGAAATCCGTATATCTGATTTTTGCACTCCGGATCGCCTTGGAAAACAGCCACTCAGGCATATTGATGTCTGCACCATTCAACCTAGCGAAATAAACTTCCTTAACATAAAGTTCAGCTGAATGTGATAATTGCATGAGAAATGTACTAATCTCACTCCCTAATGTCATGTACAGTAGCACATAACCAGCTGAAAATTCATTATGTACCTCCTACATTTTATCCATTATGTACTCTAAGAACATGAACTAAATCTAGATAATAGCATAAACACATACACTTTTGCTAACTTCTCGATTCTGTCTTCCATTTCGACTCGTGAAGTAGCTGGCTTGTCCACTATGTCACTGGACTCATCGGAAAACTTAAAGGCAGGAGTTTCATTGGCAAACAAGCTATCATCATCATTATCTCTTTTAGCACCAATGCTCCTGGTTCTACTCAAGTTGCTGCTTCTCAATTCATGCCTCTCGTTGGCTAATCTCTCAATTCGCCTTTCTTCAGCAAAGAGATCCAGTCCATCTCCTTTAGAACTTCTCTCGATCCCTCTCGATGTATCATGAAAACGCTGATACCTCACCATCTCCTGCTTTGGATTCTGTCTCCTGAAACTCTCACCTTCTGACACAGTCACTAAAGATTCACCACTCCTAGTCCATGTTGCATCTTTGGCTATTCTCTGAACTCTCCTTTCTTCAACAACAAGATCCAATTCGCCAACTTTGGAACCTCTCTCAATCTCTCTCGATGTACCAGAGGAACGGGGATACTCCTGCTTAGAGTACCTTCTCCTAAAGCTCTCATCTTGTGGCACAGTTGCTGAAGATTCACCACTCTTAGTCCATCTTGCATCTTTGTCTATTCTCTGAACTCTCCTTTCTTCAACAACAAGATCCAATTCACCAACTTTAGAACCTCTCTCAATCCCTCTAGATGTATCAGAGGAACGGTGATACTCCTGCTTTGAGTACCTACTCCTAAAGCCATCATCTTCTGTCACAGTTACTGAAGATTTACAACTCTTACTCCATTTCACATCTTTAATTACTCTATGAATTCCACTTTCTTCATTCCTATTAAAACCTCTCTCATTACGTTTATCACTTACCATCTCCTGCCTCGAGTATCTCCTCCTGGAACTCTCATCCTTCAGCTCCCCACTCTTACTCCTCACACCTTTCACATCCGAATCAACACTTCCACCTCCACCATCGTCATCCTCAACTTTTAATCTGTCCAATTTCTTCCTCTTCCTCGCTGTTTTAACCGATTCCATTACTTGCAGGTACTGATCAAAACTGGGTTTGAATTCAAAACCTCCATCACCTGATTTTTGCAAACCTACCTCCTTCGTGTTCAAGTTCAAGCAGAACACAACCTTTGTCTTCGATTTCAGACGAACGACTCGTCGGCAATTATAGTAGGACGGCTGAGGAACCATCGGTTTCAAGAAAAAATTCCGACTTTCATCTAAAACCGAAGCCTTTACCAAGGCATTCGTCGAAATCATCACCGCCATTTTTGTAACCTCCACTTAAGCTCTACTGATTTTTTTAATCATCAGAGGCAATCGTGTCGTTGAACCCTTATCGGCTACCGTCAACGTCCGACGTGGATGGACAAATAAATACTACGTGACGTTTTTATATACTCAAAACTAACGCCGCGTAGTTTTATTTTTAAGGAAACGGGGTGATGTCTAATAGACATTGTCTATTATTAATGGGCTTAATCATTTTGTATACCCATATACAACTATAGTTTTGTATCATGGCATGGTAAAAACTAAAATGTTATGTTCTTAATGTACCTTTTAAAAGTTTCATACTTTATTTATATGTTCATTGCTTAATTCAACTGTTCTTGTCTTTCAACCATCTTTGTGTTTTCCATCACAAGGGTAAAGAATCCAATGCTAGTGAACGAAAGCAAATTATATACCATAAAAGAAGTGACTTTTTAAGGTGTTTTATATGAGTTGAAACCAAAGCAGAAGATGATGGTGAATTAGTGACTATAGAATCCATTATGTTCTTGCTATAAAAAATGGTTTTTAACTGTTAAAACATGATGTAAAGGGAGTTTAACGAGTCATGACTCGTGTTAATTAAAAGGTTAAAAGTATAAGTTGGACCTACTTCTTTTGATGTGGTGAAAATCATTGCTTTATAGCTTTTTTTCCTCATCTCATGTGTGTGTTTCTAGAATAAAGCTCACACAGTCACACAGCTTATTCTCGATCGTTGTCGCAGATCACTAAGACAAAAGTCACAAAACTTAAATCTTTGTTTTTATCTGTTCATATGCTGCCGACTGCCGAGGGATGAATATTTTGGTCTTAATCGTTATAGATAAATCCGTTACGGTGCCATTGGCTTTGGTGTAGTGGCCGAAAATGGTCAAACAAGGGTCACGGATGCTTTGTTAAGGAGAGAACAAAAGCGACTTCTCATAGAATATCTTACCGTTGGAAAATACAACAAAACGTCACCTAAAAGATAAAAGACAAACCAAAGAATTTTAAGTACCAAAAGACTCGAATTTTTTCAGATATGAACACTCACACTTTTTAGATATGAACACTTTCACTTGTTTTATAACCATTAAGCAGGACATCAAAACGCAACCTTTTGATTAATGGTAGTACAATTGTGCAAATCAACAAGAAGTGGGGTTTTGCAATATTGTTTTTTTTTCTCCTACTTATGTGTATGTGTGCCAAATAAATGTATATATCTATAATTGTTTCATATAAAAACACTTGAGAATGATGAATATTGAATGGGCCAAAAATGAAATAAAAGACAACAAAGATGATCATTATATAATACTAGTATAATAAGGGTGCTATGCTACACAGATGCATTATAAAGCATAAACACACTTGGAAACAATAGAAAACTACAAGTGAGAAGAAGTTAAAAGTCTTCCACCGATCTTTGCAGTTTGCATTAATAATAAAAACATTCAGAAACCGAGAACCGCTTTTTTCTTCTTTCTTCCAGCCTAAAGTACTCTGAGACCATTGTACTCTAAAACCCTCTTCTTAACTCTCTCTCCTTTTCTCTCTCCTTTTCTTCCTTCTCTGCTTCTTCTTAGATACGCTTCTCTACTGAGTCTACTCCCATGGAGCTCTAATGGGTCTCTGCAATTTCCACTCTTTTCCTCTTTTCTTCTGAGAATTTCAGCTCAAGAGTCATGGATGAGTCTTCTCTAGTGCGTTTTGTGTTTCTGCTCTGTTTGGTTTCGTCCTCTGTGTTCTGTTTGGATGAACCTGACCAAAACGCAACCGCTTCTTCTGCTATTTACATTGTCACTCTCAAGGACCGTCCATCTGTTCATTTCTCCAGCAGAGAAACAAGTAGCTCCAAACACAGCCTTACCGCTTCTTCTTCTTCATCCCAAATTTACAGAACGTAAAAAAAAGTTACCTTTCTCATTTTTTTTCTCTTCAAAGTTTCAATCTTTATCAAAATTTCGTGGAATCGCTGTTGATTTTTTTGCGGGACGGGTTTGGTCATTTTTTTTCCTAATCTTCATAGGCCGACATATGTTGAAAATTCGTCAATTTTGGGTCCCAGATTACTTGTCTCTTTATGTCTTTGGTCTTTTCCTGAGAGTCTCAAACGGATATGTTGAATTTGTGCTCCAAGCTGGAACCTTTATGCTCTAATTGATGATACTAATCTCTCTGTTTATACATATAGGAACCGAAGCGCTTCCATTATTAGAGTTCATGATTCGTTGTTGAGAAAAGTTTTGAGAAAGGAGAATTATCTTAAGCTGTACAGTTACCACTATCTCATTAATGGGTTTTCAGCTGTTCTTACCCCAAAACAGGTACTCACATTGTCTTAGAAACAGTATATGAATATCTAAAGTTAGTGCTTGTTCATTGTTTTGAGCTAATGAGTTTGAAACCCGGGTTTTTTCTTCTTCTTTAGGCTGATAGACTTGCGGCTAGGGAAGAAGTGGACAATGTGGTTCTAGATTTTTCGGTTGAGAAAGCAACTACTCATACACCACAGTTCTTAGGTTTGCCTCGTGGAGCTTGGCTTCGTGATGGAGGCTATGAGTATGCAGGGGAAGGAGTAGTTATAGGGTTTATTGATACTGGAATTGATCCCACTCATCCTAGTTTCAGTGACAAAATCCCAGGGCATACATATTCGATCCCTCCTCGGTTTACTGGCGTCTGCGAAATTACCATTGGTTTCCCACCCGGTTCTTGCAATAGGAAACTCATTGGAGCACGCCATTTCGCTGAGTCTGCTCTCAGTAGAGGAGTCTTGAATTCAACTCAGGGTGATGCTTCGCCGTTTGATGGTGAAGGGCATGGCACGTAAGTGTATACAACCCACTCAAATGCTAGTTAACTACCAAATGGTTAAGTCTGATATTGGTTGATTTGTTCAGGCACACAGCTTCTGTTGCAGCTGGGAATCACGGGATCCCGGTGGTAGTTGCCGGTCATCGCGTTGGAAATGCCAGTGGGATGGCTCCTCGTGCTCAGTAAGTCAATACCACAAAATGATATTCACTTTGGAGACAACTCGTTGAAAATTTAAAGTCTTGTCTTTTCTTGTTAGTATTGCTGTTTACAAGGCATTGTATAAGAGGTTTGGAGGATTTGCTGCAGATATCATTGCAGCCATAGATCAGGTAACTCAAAATATTACCTTTGCAAGAAAAGCTTTCATGTTTTCTTTAATATAATTGACATGGTTATGGATGTTTTCTTTTTCAGGCGGCTCAAGATGGAGTTGACATAATAAACCTATCAATCACACCAAATAGGCGCCCTCCTGGTCTTGCTACATTCTTTAACCCGATCGATATGGCATTGTTTTCAGCTGTGAAAGCGGGGATCTTTGTGGTGCAAGCAGCTGGAAACACAGGACCAGCTCCTAAAAGCATGTCTTCCTTCAGTCCATGGATCTTTACAGTAGGAGCTACATCTCATGATAGAATATATACTAACTCGATAATCCTGGGAAACAATGTCACTGTTCCTGGAGTTGGACTTGCATGTAAGTCTATCTTTGTTTACAGCTTTGCTTCTTTTTTCTTGATATCCTCCTCGACCTGACCTTACCGTTTCTCATTTTTTTAGCTGGTACAAGAACAATGCACAAGCTTATTTTAGCTACACATGCACTTCGCAGTGGTACGACTGTTATGGATGCTATATATGTTGGTGAATGCCAAGATTCAAGTAGCTTCGATCAGAAGCTGGTGCAGGGAAAGATCCTTGTCTGCAGTTATACTGTCCGATTCATTTTAGGTGTCTCAACCATCAAACAAGCCTTAATAACAGCTAAGAACTTAACAGCAGCAGGCCTTGTCTTCTGTATAGATCCTTCCGCCACTGGTTTTCAGATGACTTCAACTCCAATGGACATCCCGGGAATTTTAATCTCTTCTCCACAAGATTCTCAGGTAAATTCAAAATCTTCAACTGCGAAGTAGTCTATTACACTCTGAACAGGAATGTAACTTAGCTCTTCCTATGGTTTACATGCAGGCTTTACTCAGGTACTACAATTCTTCTCTGTTGAGGGAAAATGGTTCAGGCAAAATTGTTGGATCTGCGTCGGCTGCCAGAATTGTTGGTGGCATGAAACCTACCTATGGCATTGCAGCTCCTAAGGTCATGTACTTCTCTGCTAGGGGACCTGACCCAGAAGATGATTCTTTCGTTGACGCTGATATAATGAAACCCAACTTAGTAGCTCCCGGGAACGCTATATGGGGAGCTTGGAGTCCTCTTGGCATTGGTACAACCGATTTCCAAGGTACTTATATCCTCATTTCTCCTTATAAGATTGTCCCATTCTGTTTTTCTTGTAGTCTTTTTGAGCACTTATATTGGCAACATCTAGGAGAGCGTTTCGCTATGGAATCGGGGACAAGCATGTCTGCTCCACATGTAACGGGTATTGCGGCGCTCATCAAGCAGAAGTTCCCACATTTCACTCCTGCAGCCATTGCATCCGCACTTTCAACAACAGCTTCTCTATCAGACAGAAAGGGTCAGCATATAATGGCACAACGCACTGTCCTAAACCCTGACATTAGTCAGTCCCCTGCAACACCTTTTGATATGGGTAGTGGATTTGTCAATGCAACTGCAGCTCTTGACCCTGGTTTGATTTTTGACATAGGTAAATGCTTTCTTGAACCTCCAACTCAGTTTTTTTCTTTACCTTGAGAGCATATAATAAGAGATCAACAACTGATATGAAATGTTGCTGCAAATGTAGGTTACAATGAGTACATGAAGTTTCTCTGTGGCATCAACGGATCATTTCCGGTTGTTCTCAATTACACCGGTGAAAGCTGTTCGGCGTACAACTCCTCCCTTGCAGCCTCTGACTTGAACCTACCCTCAGTCACAATAGCTAAGCTCGTTGGTACTCGAACAGTTCTAAGATGGGTAACTAATATTGCAACCACGGCTACAAACGAAACATATACAGTTGGTTGGAAGGCACCGGACTCAGTCTCCGTTAAGGTCTCACCTGCCAAGTTTACAATCGGAAACGGGCAGACACGGGTCTTGAGTATTGTCCTTGGAGCAATGAAGAATGTTTCGATGGCGAGTTTTGGGAGAATTGGGCTGTTTGGAGATAGAGGTCACGTTGTTAACATTCCGGTGGCAGTCATCTACAAGATTGCTGTCTGAAAGAATAGGTTGTTATATGCAGAGTTTTTTTTAGTGTGATGGTGAAACAAACTTGAAAGAGGTTGATATTGTTTTGGAGATTAGTTAATTTATGTATGTTTTTGTGCATTGCTTAAAAAGCGTTAGAGAGATTTGGTAGTTTGTAAATGTGTTTGGAATGATGAAGTTGGTTGAATTAAATCTAATCCACTCTTTTGATTCTTGTTTCTGAAGAGGTCTTCTTGTTGAATCTTGAGCTTTGTTTCGTGGAGTAACAAACAATGGTTAAAGTACCCAAACACAACGAAAACAAAAAAGAAGCTATAAGGTCCAATACAAATACACGGGGTATTTTGGTAACTAGGATTTGGTTTTTCCTATTTTGTTTGGGACTTGGAAGAAAGACATGTTTTCCAATTGTGAAAAGGAAAACACAATTTAACCGACTCTTAAACTTTATAAATAGACCTTCTTCGACTCCTCTTTATTCCATTCATCATTCAACAATCTCTCTCAATCCAATAGCTTTTGCATAAACCGATTCTTTTCATCAACCAAAAAGATCGAAACAATATGTCTTCGAAGACGGTTGAGTTGGTGAGCTCTGATGGCGAGTGTTTCGTAATTGAGGAAGCGGTGGCGAGAAAACTGCAGGTCGTAGGGCACATGATCGAAGACGAGTGTGCAGACAAAGCAATCCCGCTTTCAAACGTCACCGGAAAGATCCTCTCCATGGTGATCGAGTATTGCAAAACACACGTCAATGTTGTAGATGATGAAGAAGAGATGAGCAAGGAAGCCAAGGAGAAGAAGGAAGCTGATTCAATGTCTGAAGAAGAAGCCGCGAAGCTCAAGGAATGGGAAAAAGAGTTTCTCAAGGATAAAGATCTGGCGACAGTCTTCCAACTCATTCTCGCTGCTAACTATCTCAACGTCAAAGGCCTTCTTGATCTCACTTGCCAGAACGTTGCAGATCACATCAAAGACAAGACGCCAGCGGAGGTTCGTGAGATCTTTAATATCAAGAATGATTTCACACCCGAAGAAGAAGAAGAAGTTCGCAGGGAGAACTCTTGGGCTTTTGAGAATTAAGGAACCAGCTGCTATGCTCCAAAACCCTAACTTTTTTTTTTTTTTTTTTTTCCGTTTCTCTAATTGTTGGTTTTTAGGGTTGTGACTTTATTACTCTCTTTCCCATATTTGTTTCTGAGAAAAAGGAAACACGATAACCCCACTTCTCCAATTGTGAAAAGGAGAAAACACAACACAGTTGACCGACAATTAGGGGGTGTTATTGGAGAGGTGAATTCTAAATACATATGGAATTGTAAATTCTAAAATTCAAAATATATGGATTTTGTGAAAAATAAAAGCTGTGTCGTTTTGTTTAAGGCTAATGTATTTTGATTTGAATAAGTCCTCCTGATCTGTAGGAGTTGAGAGTTTGTTTCGATGATTAGGTCCGTTAGAATCGGTCACTTAGTTAAGCTTGTAAGGGTCTATTTAAGTACCTCTGTTATCTGATCAATAAAACAGAGCATTATTCAGCAAATCTTTTTTTCTTGTTTTGATCGGATTTGTCATTCATAAATTACAAGTGGTATCAGAGCTGTTCCGATCTGGTGAGGAGAAATGAGTGAAAGAGAGACGACGTTGAGCATCCCCAAGTATGATGGAGACTATGAACACTGGGCAATGCTCATGGAGAATCTGCTACGGTCAAAGGAGTGGTGGGATTTGATCGAAACTGGAATTCCACAACCTGAGAGAAACGTGATCCTGACGGGAGCGCAGAGAACCGAGATGGCAGAACAAAAGTTTAAAGTTTTGAAGGTGAAAAACTATCTTTTTGCTTCTATCGACAAGGTCATTCTCAAAACCATTGCAAAAAAAGACACGGCAAAGGATATTTGGGAGTCAATGAAGGCAAAGTTTCAAGGTAACAAGAGGGTGCAGAGTGCACAACTTCAAAGGCAGCGAAGGAACTTTGAAGTGTTGGAAATGAGAGAAGGAGAGACGATCACAGACTACTTCTCCAAGGTGATGATGGTGGCAAATGACATGAGAAATCTGGAAGAAACATGCCGGATGCCAAGGTGGTGGAGAAGATTTTGAGAACTTTGGTTGAAAAGTTCACATATGTGGTTTGTGCGATTGAAGAGTCAAATGACATAAAGGAGCTCTCGGTGGATGAGCTGCAAAGCAAGTTGTTGGTTCATGAACAAAACTTGAACAAGAAAACGGGAGAAGAACATGTGCTCAAGATGGAGAGCTACAGGCTAGAAAGTGGTAGAGGAAGAGGAAGCTACTACGGAAGAGGCCGTGAGGGAAGAGGAAGAGGTCGAGGAAGCAATAGCTTCAACAAGGACACTGTGGAATGCTTCAAGTGTCATAAGATGGGGCATTTCAAGTCTGAATGTCCAAGCTGGGGGAAGGCAGTAAACTTTGCTGTAGAAGAAGGAGATGAAGACATAGTGCTAATGGCACACGTCGACATGAAAGGTGCTGAAGATGAACATGTATGGTATTTGGATTCTGGATGCAGTAACCATATGTGTGGAGTTAAGGAGTGGTTCTTAGAATTTGATAGACTGGTGGTGGAAGGGAAAAGAAATCTCCGACTTCAAATCAACGGTTTGATGCAGACAATCACCTCTGTTTACTTTGTCCCAGGGTTAAAAAATAATTTGTTGAGTGTGGGACAACTCCAACAGAAGGGGCTCAGAATCATCATTGAAGAAGACACCTGTGAAGTGTGGCACAAGCAACAGAGAAGGTTGATCATGCACTCAAGTATGTCAAAGAACAGAATGTTTATGATACTTGCTATGGCAAGAGGTTCAAATGAGACAATGGAGTCAAGTTGTCTGCAGGTGTCTAGTGAAGGTACAAGTGACCTGTGGCACAGAAGATTCGGTCATTTGAGCAACAATGGAATATAGACCCTTGTCGAGAAGGATATGGTTAATGGGTTGAGCTCAGTTGTGGTCAACGATGAGATATGTGAAGTATGCATGAAGGGGAAGCAGAATCGTGAAACTATTCCCAAGAAAAGTCTATGGAGAGCAAGCAGAGGACTTGAGCTAGTGCACACTGACATATGTGGACCAATCTCACCAGCTTCAGAAAGTGGAAAAAGGTATATGATCAATTTCATAGATGATTTTACTCGAAAGTGTTGGAGTTATTTCCTAGCTGCGAAATCAGAAGCCTTTCAAGTTTTTAAGGAATTTAGAGCTGCAGTAGAGAGAGAGATTGGAGAATCTCTAGTATGCTTGAGGTCAGATAGAGGAGGGGAGTATAACTCCAAAATCTTTCAGGATTATTGTAAGGAGAATGGTATAAGAAGACTGCTCACTGCAGCATACACCCCACAACAAAACGGAGTCGCCGAGAGGAAAAACCGAACCGTAATGAACATGACGAGGTGTATGTTGATGGGGATGAAGGTACCAAGGAGATTTTGGGCAGAGGCAGCTCAATATGCAGTCCATATTCTGAACAGAAGTCCTGCAACTGCATTGAGTGATGTCACACCAGGGGAAAGATGGAGCAAACGAAAACCAACAGTTGAGCATCTTAGAGTTTTTGGGTGTGTAGCATACGCTATGGTACCATATGAAAAAAGAGTGAAGCTAGATGAGAAGAGTACAACGTGTGTAATGTTTGGAGTCAGCAAAGAATCAAAAGCTTACCGCCTATATGATCCGGAGACAAAGAAAATTATTATCAGTAGAGACGTCAAATTTGATGAAGCTAGAGCGTGGGATTAGGAAGAAAAAGAGGATAACAAAATTACTTTGGAAGAAATTCAGGATGAGCCTACAAATGGAGGAGAACCATTGACAGAGGAAGAGAATGCAGAGGCTGAGACAGAAAATGCAGAGGCTGAGACAGAAAATGTAGAGGCTGAGACAGTAGGAGAATCTAGTGGAGTGGTGCTTATGGAGAAACGACAAAAACAAGCTCCAGTTTGGATGAAGGATTATGTCTGTGATGGTTTAAAACTGGTAATAGAGGAAGAAGAAGAGATTATTGCCTTGTTCATTGCAGCTGAAGATCCCCAGAGATATGAAGATGCAGCTCAATATGAAATCTGGAGAAAGGCAATGGAAGCAGAGATTAAGTCTATTGAGGAAAACAACACTTGGGAGCTAGTGGAGGTGCCTGAAGAAGCAAAGGTCATAGGTGTAAAATGGGTTTTCAAGTCAAAACTCAATGAGAAAGGAGAAGTTGACAAATTCAAGGCAAGGCAAGTAGCTAAGGGTTACCATCAAACACAAGGTATTGATTTTCATGAAGTTTTTGCACCAGTTGCTAGGTGGGATACAATAAGGACAATACTTGCGGTAGCAGCTCAAAGGAGGTGGGAGGTTTTCCAACTAGATGTAAAAAGTGCATTCCTGCATGGTGAGTTGAATGAATAAGTATTTGTTGAGCAGCCACAAGGATTTCAGATTAGAGAAGCAGCAGACAAGGTATACAAGTTGAAGAAAGCCTTATATGGCTTGAAGCAAGCACCACGTGCCTGGTACAACAAAATAGAGAGTTACTTCATGAAGAATGGATTCAAAAAATGCTATTGTGAGCACACATTGTTTGTCAAGGTTAAAGGAGAAGATGTCTTGGTAGTGAGCGTTTATGTAGATGATCTAATCTACACAGGAAACTCGAATCTGATGTTTAAAGAGTTCAAGGAGTCTATGATGAAGGAGTTTGCGATGACTGATCTTGGCAAAATGAAATACTTTCTGGGCGTAGAAGTCACTCAAGATGAACAAGGAATATTCATCAATCAAAGGAAATATGCAGAGGAGGTGCTGGTAAGGTTTGGAATGGAGAACTGCAATTCGGTGAGGAATCCAATCGTTCCAGGTCAAAAATTGTCAAAACAGGGAGAAGGTGCTGAAGTGGATCCGACGAGGTTCAAACAACTTGTAGGAAGTTTGCGGTATCTCACTGTTTCAAGACCATACTTGATGTTCTCAGTGAACTTGGTGAGTCGTTATATGGAGAAACCTACTGAGCAACACATGGGGGCAGCAAAGAGGATACTAAGGTATGTAAAAGGAACATTGTCTCTGGGAATAAGATACAAGAGAGGTGATGAATCAAGTTTGCTTGGGTTCGTAGACAGTGATTATGCAGGAGATGATGATGACAGTAAAAGCACATCAGGTTATGTGTATATGATGGGAGGAGGAGCTGTCTCTTGGGCATCAAAGAAGCAACCCATAGTGACATTGTCCACCACAGAAGCTGAGTTTGTGTCTGCAGCTTATGGTGCGTGTCAGGGAGTTTGGTTAAGAAATGTTCTGGAGGAGATTGGGTTGTGTCAAGAGGAAGAAGGTTTGCTTGTGTTCTGTGACAACAGCTCCGCTATTAAGTTGGCAAAGAACCCAGTGCTACATGGAAGAAGCAAACACATACGTGTGAGATTTCACTTTTTGCGAGAATTGGTAAGAGATGGGGTGATACAGCTTGGGTTTTGTTCTACAAAAGATCAGTTGGCTGATGTCATGACTAAGGCTGTAACGTTGGAAGTGTTCGAGAAACTCAGGAGGAGAATGGGTGTGTGTTACAAAGATGAGTAAACTGAAAGGAGAAGGTTTCAGTTTAAGGGAGGGATTGAAAAATAAAAGCTGTGTCGTTTTGTTTAAGGCTAATGTATTTTGATTTGAATAAGTCCTCCTGATCTGTAGGAGTTGAGAGTTTGTTTCGATGATTAGGTCCGTTAGAATCGGTCACTTAGTTAAGCTTGTAAGGGTCTATTTAAGTACCTCTGTTATCTGATCAATAAAACAGAGCATTATTCAGCAAATCTTTTTTTCTTGTTTTGATCGGATTTGTCATTCATAAATTACATTTTGAAATAACATGTTTTATCCTTGGATTTGAATCATTATACTTTGCACTTTCAAATCCATTCAAATCCATTTAAAACATAATGTGGATTTTGAAATCTAAAAACAAATCATTAAATGAATAACATGGTATTTTAACAAGTATTAAACACATAATTTTGATAAATATTTTAAAATCATTGATTGAATAACATCATTTTTGTTTGGATTTCCAAATCCATTAAAATCATAGAACCAATAACCCCTGTTAGATTTCATTCCACTGTCTCATTCAATATCTCTGCAAAAAAAAACATCTCTCATTCAGAATAAACAATGTCTACCAGAAAAATTGTGTTGACAAGCTCTGATGGCGAGTCTTTTGAGGAGATTTTTAAATTTCGTTGTCTGTTCTTTACCTAGATAAATTGACTAATGACTAGCTAGGCCAAAGTTAAACATAAACATAAAACCATATGGCTTGTAACACAAGTTATTCTTCTTTTCCTAGGTCGAAACTCTTTAAAAAAAAAAACATTAAATAGGAAGACGAAGGGCGTTGTGGTCTGGAGAAATTGTGTTTAAGGGACGAAGGGTTGTCTTGGCCGTATAAACTCAAATAGATGCCAAAAAAACACAAAACAAAAGCATGCGAGGAAGATCGTTTCTCAAGTATGTGATCAACTCTTGGTCTCTACTCTCTATACCTAGTTTTGTTGTCAAAGCATAAGCCTGTTTCATCTCCATTCTAACCTTACCCGCTAGCTAGATAAGAAACCATATCCCTCAGGTGAACAACGTGATACGCGGACAATCCAAACTCTTTTTTCAACACTTAATAGAATAACGACAATGTGATATATGTCTGCACATAATAAAAAATGCGAGAACGTACGTAGCCTAAGGAATCCTCTCTATATATACGTGTGGTAAGCTTCTTGCAGCAAGTGGACGGAGGATCGCCAAAGAATATATATTTTAACTAGAATCCGTCTGCGCGTGTCCGTGAGGAACCAAGACGATGAGTCTTCCAATTATGTTTTTGGCTTTCCTTGAAAATACTGAACCATAAAAAAATTCTTGTATTTTTCAATTAAATAGCAAACCATTTTCAAATATTTTTGGCTAAAAACTCATCCAATAACCTCTTATATTCCAAGAGGCCCCAAATCAACACTGAAAAACATTAACCGCCAAGCGGACAGAATGGATTTTTATAACTTCCCAACAACACCGTATTATTTCAAGTTAATGATATTTCCATTCATTAGGTTGTTACGGGACCAGCAATGATCAAGCCATAACGATTGCTCAATAGCCAGACCTTAACCAGCCATATCATGCATGTTTTCTAACTCAACTAATTAACCCCAATAGTAGCCACACAAATGTAAAACCTCAGAAGTTATAAGCGACAACTGTAATAGGAAAATAAATTATAACCGACTGATTTGATATGTTGTTAAATACTGTTCTCGAAGTGATGAAAAGTTAAAGAACGACGTAACTGTTATAAATGCATAATTTTTTTTTTTTTTTTTTTATTTTATTTTTTTTAGTTTTATAAATGCATAATTTGGTTAAAGAACGACGTGACGAGGGAATTGTACTCCACTAGCATTCTCTAACATAATCGAATGAACTATATTCGAAAAAGAAAACAATAAGTAAATTAAATGTGAAATATTAATCACTTAAAAACTCATAAAAATCTCACCTGGTTAAGAATTTTTTTAAATAAATTTATGTTTTTTTAATATAATCATGTGGTGTACCACCGATAATCTAATTTAAAAGAAAGAATAACTCAAGAAATAAGTAAAATATATGATCATATAAAAGTTAGAGATAAATTAAGAATGTTTAGACAAGATATATTTCCATTTTATCCTAAATTGGTTAAAACCAACAAAACATTGCTTAAAAAGCAGTAAACAGCTTTATTAGTATTACTAGGGTCAAAACCTGCCACAATCCAATGATATTAACTAATTATAAAAATTAGAGATGGATTATGAGTATTTAGACAAGACTCATTCTCATTTTGTCCCAAACAATAGTATCATTCATTGTTTAGATAAAAAAAACTTCGAATGGACAGCTCTCAATGCATGCATTGACGCTACCATATAATGAGATTTTTATGATAGCGTCATTAGCAATGGGAATCATAGGACGGAGCTTGATAGGTGCTACATTACTTGACCAGCTGAGGGACCAGGTGACTTCACAATGTTGTTCAGTATTTTCAAAATCCTTTAAGAAGCTGATTAAGCATTAAATTATGTTTTCGAGGCTGCTGTTCTCAAACAAGAATTCAATATTGATCTGCGTGTTCTGGGAATCACTGGTTCAAAGACTATGCTATATTAAGTGACATGTAAGAATGACTTATTCTGTACAGTTCTTTGATTCTGTCACCTTGAAGGATTTTAACTGAAGGACATACGGATCCATTCTTGATGGCATGACAATATATTTTAAGTTGCATTTTAGTTTATAATTCTATATTTAATATAACAAGAGGTTTCTTTATATATATATATATATTCTAATATAATAAGTAATAACAATAATGTTTTTAATAAACACTAGGACTCACACCTTCATGATGTCGCGGGAAAAATATTTCAAAACAAGTTAAATTAAGTTTCAAATTTAAAATTATATATTATAAATTCATTTGAAAATATATGCTAAATAATAATATTAAAAATTATCTCAAAAGAAGAAAATAATAAGTAGGTCTAAAAATTCATAAATGTTAAATATATATAACTGTAAGTTTAAAAAACAAAATCATCAAAATAAAAACTTATAATAAAAAATAATATCATAAAAAGATTCAACTCTAGTTAAAAAATATTAAATGAAAATTCATAATGAATCGATGCAACTCTACTTATAATTTGTATGTATCATAAGTATAAGATATTGTATGAAAAATTATTGTAAAAAGTAACAAGCATCATAACAGTTATTAATATTTATATTACCCATAAACAAATATTATGATGAAATGATCCTAAGTGAGAATATCAAATGAACGATTATAATAAAGAGATGCAATTTCTGATAAAATAATTTTAAAAATAAAATAAAATTCATTTTAAGTGAAAATTTATCAACCAATAATTATAATAAAAATACACTAAAAATACAAGATGAAATAGTTAAATCTTAAAAAAACACATATTTTACCAAAAGTTATGATAACTAAACGCAACTGTACGTTAAATAACTAAAATCTTTAGTTAGATTATAGAATAATGTTGGATATTGAATATTAGATTCAGCATGAAACGAAAAATCTATGTCATCAAACAATAATTCATTGATTTGTTAGTTATCTAAGAGGAGACAAATATATATATATATATATATATATATATATAGTTCAAAACACATAAACATTTAGATAAACATAACTATTGGAACGAAACGCTGTAAATAAGGTATGATGAAAAAACATAACTCTACAATGAACAAAAGCAACCATATGATTTTCTTTTACGCAACTCTACAATGAACAGACGCAACCGTTTAATTTTTTTCAAAAAAACTATTTAACAAAAATGTACGATGAAAAATTGCAACTGTTACTGGCATTTATTCAGATTATTATTCTTATATAGACTTCTATTGTAAAAGACACAACTTTAAAATAAACAGACACAACCATATGATTTTTTTTTTCAAAATAAATATATTTTATAGATTTTGTATGGTAAAAGACACATTTATACAATGAACAGACGTAAATGTATGATTTTCAAAAAATAAATAGAAAAAAATATTTAACAAAAAGGTCCTCCTTTTATATTGAAGTGACGAATCAGAATCATTGTTTTTCTTCTAACAGTTGAAATTTTATCAGTAAATGAATACCATTTAAAATGTATCATATCACATTTACTACAATTAAAACGTCTAACACAAATGAAAAATATACAAGATAGTCATATAGCTTGAGGATATCTTTTCAGATCTAGACTTTGTAGTAATGTTAATGCAACATCCAAATTTCGATTTATGCAACCCATATAAACTGCTTTTAAATAGAAAACATCTTTATTACCATATTCAAAAGTCAAATCCAAAATTTCACTATATAACCCATCTTACGATCTTAAAAAAAAAACTCTAGGTATTTTCACTAAATTTTTATATTTAAAATTAACTAAAAGTTGTAAATTAGATTTATCATTCTAAAAATCTTTTGTTAAATCAAGAATTGGAGAAATTTTTTTACTGTAAAAAAATGAATGCTAGAAAATAATTTAAAAAGCTGTAGAAACTGTTGAGATTGAAATTTTATATTATTTTGTATCAACACAAATAATTGAAAATTGTTCAAACAGACAAATATATAAATTTTCAAAAGATACAAATATTCAAATAAACACAACTCTACAATAAACAGTTGCAATTTTACTATCGCAACTTTTCATAAAACATGCAATTAATTTTTTTTACAGATTTAATAAAAAAAATATTTAAGAGGTAAGATTATATATAGATTAACATTTATTGAGATTGCTATTATATATAAATTAGCTTTAAACATAAGTTAAAAAGTTATTTCGAGGGTTTTGCGGATCCATCGAACTTTCTCTGTTGTTATTACTTATTATATTAGAATATATATATAAAAAGAAGACGTTGGAGAATCTGGCTTAGCCCTCTAGCGTTTTCCCTCTCCTCTCTCCCGGTTTCGAATAATTTTTTGAAATTTTGGCGAAATTTGCTATCTTCTGGTACCTGAGGCTGCGTAGCTAAAGTGAAGCAGAGCGAATACAATTGATCATCGTTGTGAGTTGTCTAAATTTTTTTTCATGGTGGAATTTGGTTTTCGATTTCAACACCAGGCGTTCGTTTCTTGGCTTAGAAGCAAATTGTTAGGATTCGTTATTACCCATTTAAAAAATCTGTTTACTTTTCTACTCTGCGCATTGTGATGGATTGTTATGTTCATCATTAGTAGGTGAAATTTAAGGACATTTTTTTTCTTTTCGTTCGTAGAGAATGGGAGCACAAGAAGTTCTGAGTGTTCCTTTCTGCCCAAATCCTGTGGACAACACTGAATATAGTGACACTCAGTTGGTGCATGCCATTAGAAAAGCGCTTGCATCTGTCCAAAATGTGAGTATTGCAGAGATGTTGCTTCTTCCAAGCATACAAAAGTATATATATATATATGTGTGGTATATATATGTGTGTGTGTTTGTGCTATTTTTTGTAATGGTCTTATTCTTTAACAGTGTTTTCTTTTCTCAAATCCAAGGAGATACTGACCATTATACTCAGCTTATTGGAATGATGTACCCTATATACTCTGATTTTGATGCAGTGGTGCAGCTTGAGTTGTGTTCTTTTCCTTCCTTATATGACAATCAATTCTTGTTTTGAGTTTGTCGTTGCTAAAAAATATCTTCGTTTTGCAGACACTCTTGAAAGCTCTATCAGGGTCTGTTGCTTGCATAGATGTAGTTCACCATAGAGATCTTCTTTCTACTGTAAAGTTGTTTATTTTTTTTTGCATGAGATTATAGTTGAATCCATATAATTTTAATAGTTGTTTGAGACAAGGGCCTTCTACTCATCCTCTGAATTTAATCCCATTTATTGTGATTAGATTTTTACAATGAGCTTGTGGAATCACAGACCTAACGTTATGGATGCATTGGTGGACTTAATCATATCACTGCTCAGAAGCTAGCCCTCATTTCAATGAATATATAATCTAGTTGAAGAGATTAACGTTTTGTGCTTTTGTTGTTTCCCATCATTAGGCTTTAGATTAAAATATCTGGACCCTTGTTTGAATATGCTCGTAAGTAATTTCATTCCACCTCCTTCTGTGACGGATGAAAAGAAGCAGGAAGTTCTTTTGCGGGTGCATGCAGCGCTTCACAAGATTTCTTATCTATTTCCTCTTGCTCCCTCGAGATTAGCGCCTATACTTGCGCAGCGAATGCCTAAAATTCACATTAAGGACCAGGACTCTGTAAGTTCTTTTGTTTTGGTGTTAAAATATAGACAATGTAACAGTGAGTTTATATCGGCGGTAATAAAATTGAGAACTATCTTATTTTCTTGTAGTTGATAGTGACATTGACATATGTGGATAACCTGTTGGAGTTGGAGAATAGCCCAATCAGAAAAGTTGTTGGCAGCATGATTTTTATGGTGGTGATGGAGAGGTTGCGAGATTTGGATGTAAGTAGATGTAAATTGTTTATACAAATGTTGCCAGTAAGTTAAGTGAGTGAATGATATGCTAAAGCATCTTTATAGTTGGAAATTGGATCGGATGATATTCTCCAAGATGACTCTAATAGAGGCATGTTTGATATGGAACTTGAATATGCAGTTGAAAGCACTATGAATGAAGGAAACGAGGTAATTTTTGCTATCTATGTAGAATTCCCAAACATGACTCTATTTAGTAATGATCGAGAGTTGCTAGATTACAAGATGCCATTTTTTAACTGTGAAATGTTGGACATGACCTCTGCTTTCCTGGTGAAGCCATCATTTATAAATTTGATACCTTTTTACAGTTTCCACTGGGGGCTCTATATCAAAATGCTTCACATGGAAATGTAGTCTCTGATCTGTTGGACCAATTAATGGGCCGATCTTTTGAACATCTCAAATTCTGTCAAAACTCTGGTCGTTTGGATGAGGTATGGCACCAAATGGTACTTCATCAACATATTTTTCTTTCCTTTGTGGTAGATAAAATTAATCTTTTGGTGGTTCTGTATTTCATTTTGACGTAGGTTTTTGAAATCCTCTTTGAGTCATTTGAGAACTATATTCTGAACACGTGCAAAACAAAATTTTCACAGGTAGGTATCAAAGCTATCACCTTACATGCTATAAAATTCGTCATTGTAGGCTTTGTAGCACTCTAGTTGATTCTGGGCATTAGACTCAGTGACTCACTTTACTTACATCTGCAGTTTCTGATGTTCTATGCGTGCGCGCTAGATCCTGAAAATTGTGGTGTAAAATTTGCCAGTAAGCTGTTGGAGATATATCTATCCAGCAACAAAACTCGACTTAATAGGCGAGTTCATCTTATTCTTTGTGGTAAATGTAACTCTGCATGATAATACTCTTTCTAATCAACACTTGTATATGCTTTTGTTTTCTCCCTGTACTTTTTAACAGGATGAGTGCAGTGTCTTATCTAGCTAGCTACTTGTCTCGTGGAGAGTTTTTGCCTCTTTCTTTTGTTGCTAGCATGTTGAAAAGGTACAAAAGAGACTGTTAAAACCGGAAAAATGTTAATTGTCTGATCTGATTCAAGTTTCACTTTGTTGTAACATAAATCCTAGATTGGTGGACGAGTGTGCGGAATATTGCAGAACATGCAACGATGGTATGAAGCCAAAAGCACACCAAGTGTTCTATTCTGGATGTCAGGTATAATTCAAGTTTAAGACCATCTTATGACTTTTATTCCATAAGAAATCTTCTGTTTTATTATTGACGTCTCTAGTTACTAATCCTTTTCAATATTCTTACCCTTACCAGAAGCTTATCGGCGTTTGGAATCATGTATAACTTAAAGTTGTTACTTTTCTGTGATTGTAGGCAATCTTGTATGTCCTATGTTTCCGTATGAGATCCATCCTGGTCATTCCTTGCTTTCAGTCGCTGCTTACACCATTGGAGTCAATTTTATGTCACAAACTAAACCCATTGATGGTGACTAATACTTAATGATTTCTCATAGCTCAACTGTTATTTTCGTGGTCTTTAACTCCCAAGAATCAAATGCATTAAGCTTGAACCTTTCGTTTTGTATGTAACAGGTGTGCCTTCCGTCTGTAGTTTCCGAGTTCCTTAAACAATCGAAAGCTGGTGGTCTGTTTGTTGTCTCAGAAGCCTTCAATTTCGATGACCTACAGGAGTTTGAGCTCTCTCGTGCTTTTGGTGGCTTTGAAAGGCTTGACACATTCTTCCCAATTGACCCGTGCTTGTTGAAAATGTCAAGCAGGTTTACTAGTCTCTTTATTCTTGATATATTTTTCTCTTCCGAAGTAAATACAAATCAATATGAGAATCTTTTACAAGTTTCTTAGACTCACTGGATGAATTTGATGCAAATTCTACTGCATATATCTTAATTGCAGTCTTTAAATGACATTAAAGTCATGAAAATTATGTTTATGATAAAATGTCTATTGAATCAAAGTAGTTGCATTACATGCATATATAGGTTTTACTCTCTTTCTCACACGTTTTTTCTTGTCAATTCGTGAAGATCTATCTCCCCGCACTTCAACTTGTGGTCAAAGGTGAAAACGATTTATTACGACGATGATGAGGTCATAGTGAATGAAGATGCAGAGACTGAGGAGGATTGTGACGATGACGTTGAACCTGATAGCGAGATGGATATAACTCCTAAACACTCTTTCATGCGAGAAACAGAGTCTCTTGAAGATGCCTTCAAGAATCAGGCCATCCACTAGTCCTCCTGAATCCTTCTTAATCTAGTGGAGAGAAGAGGGAATGCAATTTTGCAAATTAGGTTTCTTATTACAATTTCTTAGTTAATGTGATGTGCTTTTGTAGGAAAATTTTGAATGACATCTATGAAGTAAAATTGACTCAAACTATAATTAAATCTTTTGATACGGTTACCTAACATAATTCGGTTTAATTATAAGCTGAAATGGCCATTGATTACTCGGGTTTGGGTTCAATCTGGTTTACTTTTGATACGGTTACTTTTGTAAATGACACGCAATGGTTCGAGGTTAACCGGGAAATGTCACGCAGTGGTTTGAGATAAACCGGGAAATGTCCCTCTGATTTAGACCGGTCAGTGAACCAGGTGACCCAATCTCTCCTCTTTAACCTCACTACTACCCTCCTCTCAGTATCGGCGTCTCTTGTAGCTTTCTTCGACTTTGTTTAATTCAGCAAAAACCCTAAGAGAATCTATCTCTCAGCTTCGCTTCACTTTCAAGCTCGACACTTTTTGAGAAAAGATGCCTCCGAAAGCCAAAGCTAAAGACGCAGGTCCCGTAGAGAGGCCTATTCTTGGCCGTTTCTCTTCTCACCTCAAGATCGGAATTGTAATTCTTCATCTCTCTTCATCTTTGCTTCTTTTAGAATCCAAGTTGATTCATTTCGAGTGGTGAATACAAGATTTGCTTTTTTATATTTCTTCTGAGTTTTGCTTGGTGGAGATCTATTAACTCATACAGAGAAGTATTGCTTGTTTCGTTGTTTCTGTAACTGTGCTCTTGTAGATGTTTAATCCAATTATTTTAGAAGCTGCTTCTTTAATATAGGGATTAAGGTTGATTGTTGGAATTCATGGTTGATACGATGATGATGATGATGTTGATTATCATAGCTTGTAACTCACCATGGGTTTTTTCTTTTGTGTGTTTGTGGCATCTCCCAGGTTGGATTGCCAAATGTTGGGAAATCTACTCTTTTCAACACTCTTACAAAGCTTTCAATTCCAGCTGAGAATTTCCCCTTTTGTACCATTGAGCCTAATGAGGCACGTGTGAATATCCCTGATGAGAGGTTCGATTGGCTTTGCCAAACGTTAAAGCCAAAGAGTGAGGTAAGTTTTGTAGTTTTAATTCATGACTTGCTGTTACACAAGAGATTTTACTACCTGAATTTACTCCCATGGATGGGGCATGTTGTTCAAGCTGACTTCTGTCGATTGTGAATACCTCCAGGTTCCAGCTTTCTTGGAAATTCATGACATTGCTGGGCTTGTTAGAGGAGCTCATGAAGGACAGGGACTTGGAAACAACTTCTTGTCCCATATTCGTGCAGTTGATGGAATCTTCCACGTTTTACGTATGATTTTTCCCTCTCTTTTTTTCTTACTCCTAGTGTCAGCTTAGTTTTTTCTATGATGCATGGTTGAAATTAGACTGCACATACTGCTTCTGCTGTATTGAGTTCCTAACTGAGAGTCTGGTTAGATATTTTTGTATTTTTCTTCTTCTCATTTGCTACCTTAGGGCCATTGCAATAGTTAGTTTATGTTTTCCTCTCGAATGCATCTTCTGTGTATCTGTTCCTGAACTATAGAGATATATTTTTTTTTGATGGTTCTTGATAGTAATGTCTTGGCAATTCTATTGTGGTTAGTCACTTTTCGATTGAACATATGCAGGTGCTTTTGAAGATGCCGATATTATCCATGTCGATGATATCGTTGATCCTGTTAGAGATTTGGAGACCATTACTGAGGAGTTGCGGCTAAAGGTAAACTAGATCTCTAACAGATATCGACTGGGATATCTTTGAACTCGGGAAATCCATCTTGTTATTCATTTCATCCATTGTTGTTTTGGTTTCATACTGAATTCTTTGGTGGAACTTTAGGATATTGAATTCGTTGGAAAGAAGATTGATGATGTCGAGAAGAGCATGAAGAGGAGCAATGACAAGCAACTAAAAATAGAACTTGAGCTCTTGCAAAAGGTATGCGTATGACTTGACAACCATGCAGTCTTGTTCTGTGAATGTTATTGGTCAGTAATTATTTATTTCCGAAATATGACTGTTCCTCTCTGGTATAGGTTAAAGCTTGGCTGGAAGATGGAAAGGATGTCCGTTTTGGGGACTGGAAAGCAGCTGATATTGAGATTTTAAACACTTTCCAATTGCTTTCTGCAAAGCCCGTTGTTTACTTGGTGAGTAGTCTTGAATATCTCTTTTTGTAACTGTCGTTTCCAGTTTTTTGCTTCCTTTTGTACTGTTTTCTGATCCCTATGTTTTCATGTTTGTTTCAACTAAATGTCTCATCTCAGCGTAAGAATTATAAAGGCAAGTTGTTTGTTGTGATAACTGATTGCTCCTCAAATTTAATTACAGATTAATATGAATGAGAGAGACTACCAGAGGAAGAAAAACAAGTTCTTGCCAAAGATTCATGCCTGGTACTTATATATATCCCTTCACAAACTTTGTTAAATAATAAGTAAAACAATTCTTCCCCGCTGTTGCTGCAAAAGTTTCTTTATGGCTGTGTGCTCACACATTTACTTACCTTATTATACTTCTCGTTACTAAATGTTTCATCGTTATGTAGGGTTCAAGAACACGGTGGTGATACTATGATTCCTTTCAGTGGCGTTTTTGAAAGGACTCTTGCTGATATGCCCCCAGATGAAGCAGCAAAGTATTGTGAGGAGAACAAACTGCAAAGGTTAGTAATAAAAGAATGTCACAGCCTTCCTGCAAAGGAACAGTTGCTCCTGAAGATGATTTTCTTCATGAACCTGTTAATTTGAATCTAATGGTCATTACTGCTGTTACAGTGCTCTTCCGAGGATCATCAAAACTGGATTTTCAGCCATTAACCTCATATATTTCTTTACAGCAGGGCCTGATGAGGTATTAACAATTCCACTTTACTAGTAATGTCTTGGCTTCACCCCATACTTTAATTTCTATTTCTCTGTAATGTTCTTCGAAGCATTATTTTCTGTTATGAGCTATCTAATAGTGTATGGTCAGTGTAAAGTGTCAAGTAAGATATATTTTTATTGTTTATAAATACATCTATCAATGATATTTTGATTGTCAGGTAAAGTGCTGGCAAATCCGACGGCAGTCAAAGGCTCCACAAGCTGCAGGGGCCATTCATACTGATTTTGAGAGAGGATTTATTTGTGCTGAGGTTGCCTTCTCGTTTCTCTTGAATCTTGGTCAATTCACTATTTTATATCCCTTTCCCTCGGGGTTTTGATGATTTGTTCTGTTAGATAGTTTATATATTCTTTATTTTGTTTTGGCCTGAATAAACAAGACTTGCATATTGTCATATTCGTCTTTGTATTGATTTACTAGTAATGGTTTGGATCTATGCAGGCCTGTAGATATCAAAGCAGAATCCTAATACAAACCATATATAGATTCATCAATATTAGAAAGAAATCAATTGTTTACCTGATTTGCCTAGTTTGAAATTCGATGTGATTTATTCCATTGTTGTTGATTTCACAGGTCATGAAATTCGAGGATCTCAAGGAACTCGGCAATGAACCTGCAGTCAAGGTACTTGTCTATAACTCCTTTTCCTCTTAAAACAGACATGAAAGTGTTAAGGAAATTCTCCATCATGTGATATAATCCTCGTTGAGGATGGCATGTTATCTATAATCCTCGTTGAAGATGGCATGGTTAAATTAATCGCGTGCTGACGAAAATTCACTATGGTTCACTGCGTTAACACTTAAGTCTGATATCCAATCCTTTTAACTAATGCAGGCTGCAGGAAAGTACAGACAGGAGGGGAAGACATATGTTGTTCAGGACGGGGATATCATTTTCTTCAAGTTCAATGTTTCTGGTGGTGGGAAGAAATGAGACCATCTGTCTACCTATTCGCGGTATTCTCTCTGGATCGGAATGCTTTGTCCAGTTCCGAGAGAGAGGAACCGAACTGTATTTTCTGTTCTGAAAGTTACAGTTTTTGAGTGGCTTTACCAAACAAAAAAAAGTATCTTGTAACTCTTGTTCGGTTGTTCCTTTTACTTTTCAGCTTAGCTAAGACATGTCTTTTACCTTGAGACAGAGCATTAAGCCTACTATATCGTTTACAACTCTTTCAATAAGTTTTTCTCCACTTTTTCAATACTGTGTGATATAGGGAACATGTATCTTCTGTTGACGAAACCCTGATCAATTAATCATACAAACCAGTCTATCATCGCTCTCGTTCAGAGACTAAAAGAAAACAAATGGTGAAAATGAAAAACAAAATCAATACCTTAAAAGAATAATTATATATGCAAATGTCACGATATTACAAGCTCCATTACTAAGAGCTCATGAATAGAAAGATCATATAATAAATTAAAACAAAAGAACAAAAGAATTATTTTGGCGTTCGTCAAACCAACTGCTTCCTCTACGCTAAGTTGTGAAGAGCTGATCCTGTTAGGCTCTTTTCAGTTTCTGAGGAATCTTGATTGGAACAAGCTTGAAGAGTAAAGCCCTCTGGCGTTTCTTCTAAAGCTTGGCTGCTTGAAAACGAGTTTTCTCCATTCTGTTTGCGTAGCCAAGCTTCATGAAGCTGCAAAACATACTCCAAGCTCCACAAAACTTCTCCCATCATTGGCCTGTTCTTCCCTTCATCTGCTAAGCACTTCTCTGCTATCTCCCCATACTTCTCCAACGATTCAGGACTGTAGATTCCCCTCAGATTTGGGTCGATGATGGACTCGAGAGATCTCTGTTTTTGCCAGCTTAAAGCCCATTCGGCAAGGTTGATCTGGTCTTTAGGCAAAGTCGGGTTTATAACAGCTCGAGCACAAACAGCTTCGAACAAAACAACACCAAAAGAGTAAACATCTGACTTCTCTGTTAACTGTTGCCTTCTAAAGTATTCAGGATCAAGATACCCGAAACTCCCTTTCACAGCTGTACTAACATGAGTATGGTCCATAGACGGTCCAGCTTTTGACAGCCCAAAATCAGACATCTTCGCCACAAAGTTTTCATCTAGTAATATGTTTGTTGTCTTGACATCTCTGTGAATGATTCCTCTCTCAGAGCCTGTGTGAAGGTAATGCAATCCTCGCGCAGAGCCTATACAAGCTTCAAGACGTTGTTTCCATGATAACGGAGGAAGGTTGCTTCCAAAGAGATGACTCCTCAGAGTTCCATTTGCCATGTATTCATAAACCAAGATCATCTCATTGTGTTCATCACAGAACCCGATCAAAGACACAAGATGCCTATGCCTAAGTCTTGAAAGCATCACGATCTCAGTTTCAAATTCAGCAAGTCCTTGCTGAGAATGTGGAGTGGCTCGTTTTATAGCTATGAGAGTTCCATCTTCAAGCTCTCCTCTGTACACCTTACCAAACCCTCCAACTCCAATAGCTAAACCATCATCAAAGTTCTTGGTAGCTGCACGAATCTCGACTAGTGTAAACTTCCTACCCATTGTAGATGCCGCAAGAGTGTTCAGTCTCAGCGAGCCTCCCGTTGCTTTGGCGTTTGCGGTACTGTTATTGACATGCAAGAACAATGGACGCCACCCGGGAGGATTGTTTTTGGACTCATTTGCTTTGTTTCGCCTTTTTTTGCAGAAACATACCACCAAGATTCCCAAGAACATAACAAAGATGATCGTTGCTACACCAGCACCAACACTGATCCAAATAATCCTCATCTTTGAGTCATCTACCGAGTGACCAGTCGAATCAAACCTAATGAGATGAGCAAGATTCCCATTTTTGCTGAGCTTGAAAATCTCAAGACCACTCAAAAGAGCATCAGTTCCAGAAGCACCAACAGATGTGTCAGGTCCGAGTTGAATCCAGAGAATGTCGTTCTTAGAGGAGACCGGATCAAAGTAATCTTGATATATACCTTTGTTCTTCCCGCCCGCATGAGCAAATATATCAAAATTACCAGCAGCCGTCTGGTTGTTTATGTATATCCTGAATATCCTCTGGTTTTGCTTATCAACAACAAGCTCGCAGAAATGAAGCCTGACCAAGTAGTCAAAATTAGGATCCACTTCAAATTTCCAAGATATGTTGAACCGTTTCTCCAAGACTTCAGTGTTCGTCATCGTCCTAGCAGTTTCATAAACAAGAAGAGGAGCCACAGGCGATTCATTAGGAAAAGCATATGTGATATTTGAGCTGTTCTTGACATCTACACCAGCGTTCTCAATCACCATGTAGCTTGAATCTGTTTCCCATGTTCTATATAGCTTAAGATCTTGGCTTGGACCTAGCTTAGGACCACCAACGTTTAGCCTATACATAGTTTCTATCCCTCGTCCGCCCAAACCAAGCTCCACTTCGCTTCCACCCACTTTAGTAACTGATTCCTTGAAAAGCTTATCATCAACAGGAACTATCTCAATAGCATTGACAAACCCGAAAGACCCTTTCTGCGGCAAGAAACTTAAAACCAGTTTCCCCTGTCCAATAGGTAACAGAAACTCTTTAACCAAGGAAGAGGCAGTAGCATTGTGACTAGAGCTTTGCAAGACGAGGTTTTTATGCGCGATCTCTCCAGGGATGTTGATGTCACGCATCAGTCTCAGACCATCTGCATAGACGCTGAAAGAAGACTCATTCACGTTGTGGTTCTCAATGGCGAAAGGGCTGAAATGGAGCCTGACAAAGTAATTCCCATGAGTTATACCTTCAAATGTGTAGTTTAACACAGACTCGAAAACAAGAGCAGTCTTATATAACTCAGAACTTGGTTTCGATGTGGATGCAGCAGTAGTAGTAGTAGTAGTAGTAGCATCAAATCCTTGCAAGGTCAAACTCTTGTTGGGAGACAAATCACCAACCCATGTTCTTCCATCTACTTCCGTTGTAGTATTTGAACCACAATCTACAAGGAAGCTCTTGGACTGAGCTTCTCCATAGCCAACAACACAAGTGAAGACTATCAACACACATATAACAAGTTCCAGAATTTTGTTTCTCAGCTTCGACATAGTCACCACTCAAAGAACCCTAAAATCACCCTTTAAATCGATCACAGCTACTGAATCTTACACCAAGAGACAATGATGTTCAGCTCTAGCTATGCAAAACCGTTATCTAGCTCCTCCAGGAAACAGGGATTCCCCAAATGATGCTCTAGCTCCTCCAGGAAACAGGGATTTCCCAAAGGATGCTCTGTCTCAAGAGGACCAAAACGAGTCTCTCAAAAGCAGAAACTTGCAGCTTTTTTGGCAAATCAATTAAAAAAATGCTGAAAATTTCTTGACAAGAAGGCAATGCAAAAGGTAAACAAAACAAACCAAAGATTTCAACTTTTGTTGTGCCCCTTTTGCAGTAAGCAATCAAATAAGCTACTAGATCTGAAACACAGCCTACCCAGAAGAGAGAGTCCACAATAAGAAGTTAAAAGAAGAACAGAACAAAGTAAGAATCTTTAAGTGGGAAAGAAAAAAACAAAATGGAGATGGAATTAAACGCAGGAAATGAGAAAAACCAAGAAGAACACAAAGATGCTGGTCAGAAGAAAAGAGGCAAATTCTTTTTGAGGGAGAAAGAAAGATGGAAAGCTGATATAGCGTTTGTTATCTGGACAAAGAAGAAATGATGAACATGGGTTGTTTTGTTGGAACAGATTGGAAAAGAGAGAAAGAAAGAATAAACCTTTCTTTGAATATTTGTTTTTTTTTTCTTTTTCTAATATATTTTTATAAGGGCAAGTGATTCTCTTCTTTTTATTATATATCCTATGATGATCATAATTAATTTAAAGTGATCTGTGTGTTGCTTCTTGTTTGTTTGTTCCATTTACCAAAGAGGTTAAGTACGAAGAACCGCATCACCAACACCATTTCTTCATGTGCCAAACATTAAAAAAGAAAAACACTCATAGTAATAGTTCAGTAGCTATTACAAACTACCAGTCTATTTGCCTACCAAAAACTACCATTCTATTTGACTCGAAATTTTTAAAATTTTAACATACATTGTTCTACGTTTGAAATTTTTTTTTTTTTTTCTGGAAAAAGATATATAGTATAAATAGAGGACATGAAATAATTATCAAGTTGGCAAAAGATAAAATTTTATAAATAAAATAATAAGACTTATAAAATAATTTTAAGACAATTTTTGTTATTTATTTAACTATTTTAGTTTTTTTTTCTCTCATAATTACTTATGAAGATAACTTATTGATTAGGAATTTAATTTTAGTTATGTTGGAACAACATGTGACAAAACTAGAAGTTCACCAAAAAAAAAAGTGTTACAATTGAAAAACTATTACCAAAAAACAAAATTATTCTTCTTCTCACAATATGCCAAATATACAACACTTGAGTTTTATTTTTTTCAAAAATAATACAAAAGTTTTATTTTCCAAAAATATCATAAACACAAACAATTTTGGTGAGAAATTTTTTCATTAGATATATATTTTTTTAGGCTTTGCTTAACAAATTTAAATTTAGGGTACAGTTTAAACTTTAAACACAAAAAAATTATTAGTATCATTCAGCAAAATTACTTCAAAAAAAAAAAAAAAAGTCTTTAGAAAACTTTTCTTAAAAAAATAGAAAAGAAAAAGAAAGAGACAAAAGATAAGAGCGGTGGGCTAAAATAATAGGTGGGGGGGGGGGGGAGGGGAAGTGGGTCACATGCACCTGTCCGGTTGATCATCAGCACTCATTAATAAGGTCTTAACTTCATATTACATTTTTACCCTTTGTTAAACTTTCGCTTGCGTTTAGACACAGTAAGGTCCTTTTTGTCTTTTTCGATATAGTTTGGTCTCCGTACCGTCCCTAGAAGTACACTAAAACATTTGTTCACATATCATATTCATACGAATCACAAATCTCTCTGTACATTTTTTTATTTTTATTTTTCATTACAACATTATCTTCTTGTTTGTTTGTTTGTCCCACTATTTATTTTCTTTTTACGGCTCATCCATCATATGATATTAGTAGTATTGTCACAAAGTTTTAAATTTTATATACTTTGTAAGGGTTTGTTGCAAGTTTGTGTATAGCCTTGAGAAAGGATTGAATTTTTTTCTTATCTTATCTTCTTGGTTATAACTGAACACAATCCAGAATGAGCTTGGAACAAAGCCCATTTAAGATTGTACTCCCACTTTGATATAAAAAGATTCTAGTTGTCCCAACTCCAAGTTTGTTACAAGATAGATATAGTGTTAAAATGAGCTAATTCTACAAGACTATAAATAGTAGTATATGATAAATATAGGAAGAAGCTGAGATATTCTTCGAAACCATACTAGACAGAAGACTCGAGATTACTCTCTCTACAATACTCTCTTAACCTCATACGTGAGATATACGGAATATCTGGATAAATCCCCAAGGCTACATTTGAAAAAATGAGACAGCTAGTTTCTTGTCGAAACCTGACCTGTTCAACTCCATGTTAACTTCATAGTCTCTATATATATATACTACCAGGCATCAGCTCGATCGGAATTCAAAATATGGTCGGAGAGATTCTGCGTGAGGTGGAGGAGAAGAAAGTAGATCCGGTGCCCCGGTGATCTCATAGCAAACAACGTTTTGAGAGTACATGCTGATGTATCGTATCGAACATAGAGGCGATGGAGAAGTATATGAAAGAGTGTGATAGAATCAAACTAAAAGCAGAATGCATGCATGTCAGTATGTATTGCAATGGGCTTTTATGCATGTTTGGGTTCCAAGATCTTTATTGTTTTCACAAATATTGTTCCATACAATAGATAACTTCTACAAAACGTTATCTTATTTGTGTTTACATGACACAGACAAACCAAGAGGCTAGATTGTTTTCATTCAAACCTTAAAATGAGAATACAATTATGACAAAAGAACGAAGTCATGTAAGGGTACAAGTCAGATTTAAAAAAAAAAGAAAAAAAAAAAAAAGAGAATACAAATTGAAATCATATGAGGACATCAATGGGAGGTCTTGACGCAGAAGCAGCATCAACTTCATCTTCCTCAGATGATCCATACAACAAAGTTTTCACTTCTCCTATAATAAGGGTAGTAAGCAACAACCCAGAGATCAAAGCTGCAGTCATCAACATGTAAAACACAGCATCCCAGCTAACCGCAGCGATGTAACCTGTAAGAACTGGTCCAATTGCTGCACCAACTGACCCTGTTCCATCTATAATAGCAGTGACTGTAGCCAATGCCCTTGAATTGCCTTTAAGCGATTTGTGAGTACCGAGATCAGCTGCAACAGCGGTTGTGATGAGAGCGTAAGGTCCATTAACAAATAATCCAGCTACGAACATGAGGATGATATTGACTGTCATTGAGACATGACCATACATTCTATAGAGGAACAGAGCTGGGATAGTTAAGTAGATGAACCCTCCGGCTGTAATTGCTCTGCCGTCGAGCTGATCAGAGAAATATCCAGCTAAGATTCCTCCAACAACGCCTCCAACATCGAAGAGTGTCGATAAGTTGCCTGATGTCTCTTGTGACAAATGTTCTCCTCCTATCTCAGTCTGGCTTACGTAGAAAGGAAGCCAATAGAGGAAAGTGTAAGAGACCAATTTGGTGAAGAAGAGACAGAAGGCGAAAGGAGCAACACCGGGGATTTTCCAAGCGTCTAAGAATCCAACGGCTCTTCTATCGAATCCAGTACTAATCATCCTAGAGCTTAAGAAACTCTCAGTGATGGTGTCACCGAGTCTCATTGTGGAATCAACTTCAGTACCATCTCTCTCAGCTTCAACAGCAGGAGGGTTCACAGGCAAGAACAGGTAAACCACAATGCCAAGAAACGTAATGAGCAAAGCCGGACCAACAAAAGACCATCCCCAACCAAATTTCAAAAGCCCTGTCGCAATTAAAGACCCTATGATGTTACCAATTGATGTATGAGCACTCCATATACCCATGATAACACCTCTCCTCTTCTTATCAAACCAGTTCCCCAAAACCGCCACCACGCAAGGCCATCCAATAGACTGAAACCACCCTGCTAATGTCTGAATCGCAAGGAAGTAGTAGAAGCTATGGATGTTTGCCCAAAAAGCGAATCCAAACATAGCGGTACACACTCCTGTCCCGACCATACCTATTGTTAGAAACGTCCTGAGGTCCAAACGATCACCCAAATGACCAGCCACAAACATTCCAACGGCATAAACAGAGAGGAAAGCCAAATCGATTTGTCCAAGCAACGCTGTTCCATCTGGACCATCGAAAGGAGCCCATCCACCATTCTTTGCCCCCTTGAAATGTCCGGTTGGTTGTTCGGAGAGTGTTCCTTTGACGATGCTGTTTGGCTTTCGGGTTGCGTGGAAGGCAATATAGGCGATGAAGGTCAGGACAAAGACCATCCCTTGGTATTGCTTGAAAGAGAGTTTGCCTGAACGCTTGAAACGTTCTAGGAAATGAATACCCGGTGGTTTTACTTCTTCATAGAGGAACTCAGATGAAGTCCACGACGCCATGTTTTTAGCTTTCTTCTCACGTGACCCAACAAAACCTGAACAGAGATCAAGACAACAAAAGTCAAAAAGACAAAAACATACGAAAATCACTTACAAATATATATATATAGATTCAACACACAAATTCGAATGACCTTTGAAATATGAAGAGAAGAGAAAAGATCTCTCTACTTCTCTCCCCCTTCTCTCTGTTTTCTTCTGCAACTTAATGCTTGGAAAACTTTGGAAGGAGAAGTGCAATACTTAATAGTTAAAGAACGTGAGAATAACTAACTTAAATCTCTTGCTCCTTTGCTGTATTTATTTATTTGTTTGGGTTTGACTTTTGGCTCATATGCTTTCAGTTTACTATCGTCCCACTTTTTCTAGTTCAAACTTCACAACATGTACGCACATACGGTGAAACCATAACTAACCATGGCAGAACAATTCAAATCAAGAATTCAGATTTTATCTGAGGAAAACAAAACCTATACGTTAGTACAAGGGAATATACCCCCTAAAATTTATATAATTACTCAAGAAAAGGAAGCAGAGGAACCATATATAGGTTGAAGAGATGTTCTTAATTATTATAATCGTTGAATCAATCCTACAACTATTTCATCTTATAATATTACCAACTCAGCCATTATAATGATTCAAACATGGGAATATTAATGTATTTGACTTTTGTGATTCGCAGATATATATATCTCATGCTGTGTATCTATCACGTCACGTGAGCTGCCTCTCGCTGTTACGGGATTGCTATGTTGACAATACCAAAGATTATGCAAGCAACTGTATATATCATTAGACTAAATACTTCACAATAAAAATATTGCGATATTAAGCCCACTGGACTTCACGGGATCAACAAGACCCGATATGGTTCAGGATCCGAGAGCAAAGAGGACTTGGAGATAGACAAGTTGGTGTTTTGCTCTAACGGAAATGTGGCAGGTTTACAGCCCAACAAACCTGCTTCTTTGACAAGCTCCAAAGCATATTTCCTCTGACTTAAATAAAATCCCTTGGAACTTCTAGCGACCTCAATTCCCAAAAAATATTTTAGAGAACCAAGGTCCTTCATCTTGAAACAAGAAGCCAAATATTCTTTGAAGATATGTAGAGCTTTATCTGAGTTGCTAGAAATAATCATATCATCAACATAGATCAAAATATGTATCCGCAAATGAATAGAATCGAGATTTGTCTGTGTTATTCATGAGCTCATGGCCAACAATTATATACAGTCTTCTAGCTTGGAGAATACGTACACAATCAATCAATATTAACTACAAAAGATACGTAATTATATGCAGAGAGATATGCAGAAGCATATAAGGAAGATGGAGATGATTGACGAGAGATTGAAGGAGATTTGATGACAATGAAGCATACAGTGGACTACCGTGAAGTCCAGTGGGATTAATATCGCAATACCCTCCCTCAAACTGGAGCATGGAGATTCAAGATGCCCAGTTTGACACGAAAATCTTCAAATGGTTGTTGACCAAGTGGTTTTGTAAAGATATCGGCTAACTGATCACTACTATCAACATGAACTGGTGCAAGAATACGTTTCTGAATTTTTTCGCGGATAAAGTGGCAATCATTCTCGATGTGCTTCGTACGTTCATGGAAGACCGGGTTTGTGGCGATGTAGATTGCAGACTTGCTATCACAACAAAGACGCATTGGTTGATCATGATTGACGCCGAGATCATGAAGCACACGTTTCAGCCACAAAAGTTCTTTGGTGATGTATGCCATGGCCCGATATTCTGCCTCGGTGGATGACATACTCACTGTGTCCTGCTTTTTGGCTTTCCATGAGATAGGGGAATTGCCAACCTGAACAAAATACCCAGACACTGAACGTCTTGAGTTCCGACAACCTGACCAATCCGAATCACACCAGCCTGTGATCTGGAAATTCTTCTGTGCTCGTAAAAGAATACCTTGGCCAGCAGTCCCTTTCAAGTAGCATACAACCCGTAATGCTGCCTGCCAATGGTCCTCTCTTGGAGTCTTCATAAATTGTGCCAGATGATGTACACAATAAGCCAAATCGGGTCTTGTTGATCCCAAATAAATCAGCTTCCCAATCAGACGTCGATATGGTTCAGGATCCGAGAGCAAAGAGGACTTAGAGATAGACAAGTTGGTGTTTTGCTCTAACGGAAATGTGGCAGGTTTACAGCCCAACAAACCTGCTTCTTTGACAAGCTCCAAAGCATATTTCCTCTGACTTAAATAAAATCCCTTGGAACTTCTAGCGACCTCAATTCCCAAAAAATATTTTAGAGAACCAAGGTCCTTCATCTTGAAACAAGAAGCCAAATATTCTTTGAAGATATGTAGAGCTTTATCTGAGTTGCTAGAAATAATCATATCATCAACATAGATCAAAATATGTATCCGCACCCCACCTTTGTCAAATGTGAACAGTGAATAATCAGAGAGTGATTGCTGAAACCCGTAATCACACAAAGCCGTTGTTAACTTTTCAAACCAACATCGAGGTGCTTGCTTCAGCCCATACAGAGACTTGCGCAATCTACAAACTTTCTTCTCATCACTTGTAAAATAACCAGGTGGTGGTTTCATGTAAACTTCTTCAGTTAGATCCCCATGGAGAAATGCATTATGCACATCCATTTGATGCACAGACCAATTGTTTCCTGCAGCAACTTCTAAGAACATACGCACAGTTTGCATTCTTGCAACGGGAGCAAACGTTTCCTTATAATCTAAACCTTCGATTTGTTTGTTGCCGAGAGCTACAAGACGTGCCTTATAACGTTCAATAGACCCATCAGAATTGTGCTTGATCTTGTAAACCCATTTTGATCCAATGGCTGTTTTTCCTGGTGGCAAATCCTCAATCGTCCATGTGTTGTTATCCTCAAGAGCTTCAATCTCTGATCCCATAGCTGTTTTCCACACTTTAGTTCTAATAGCTTGATTATAACCACGTGGTTCAACAGCCTCTGTTATAGCAACCAAATAAGCGCGATGCGTAGCAGAGAACCGAGTACAACCCACATAGTTCTCAATCGGATACAAAGATTTCTTGTTGCCAATTCCCAATAATTGAGTTTGAGCTGTATTAGAAACATGATAATCTTTGAGAATTACCGGCTGCGTACGTGTTCGTGTTCCTCGTCGAAGCGGAATCACCGGAGCTGGTTCTTCAACCACAACAGCGGGTGTCGGAGATGATTGCGGAGTGACCACCGGAGTTTTATCCCGGCTGGGCGAATTTTGTGGTGTATCAGAAATCGTGGAGGAAGCATCTCTCGGTGAATTGCGAGCTTCAGGTGGTGTAGATGTCGGCGATGGAGTTTCCATCGAAGAAGAAGATATTTCAGCTGGGTCACTAGCCACGTGAGATGTTTCTAATGGGCTTGCAGAATTTATTTGGCCCATTAATGGTGCAACCAAAGTAGGCCTAATTTCTTCATCTAAAAACGGGCTTGTAGAAATTGGAGCCCACAATCCATCTTTGTCTTCCTCGACATCTTTTCCAGAGATGTTTACTTCAGATTTTGCAAACGGAAACTCTTCTTCACAAAAAATCACATCTCTCGACACAAAAAATTCTTCTTTCTCAAGATCATACAATCTCCAGGCCTTCTTCCCATATGGATACCCAACAAATAGACATCTTCGTGCTCTTGAAGCAAATTTATCTCCTTTGTGTCCTTGATTATGAGCATAACAAAGACACCCAAACACCTTTAAATGTTCATAATCAGGAGCTTTGCCGTAGAGATTTTCATACGGTGTCAAACCGTTTAAAACAGAACTTGAAGTTCGATTAATCAAATATCCAGCTGTTAGAATGCATTCTCCCCAAAAATCGATTGGTAAATTCGATTGAAAACGCAACGCTCTAGCAACGTTTAAAATATGTCGATGTTTTCTTTCAACTCGTCCGTTTTGTTGCGGTGTTCCCACACACGATGTTTCATGAACAATTCCATTTGTTCGAAAATAACCACTCATACTCAAGAATTATGTTCCATTGTCGCTCCTAACACGTTTCACTTGCTTTTGAAACTGTCTTTCTACTAGAGAAATCAAATTTTTCAGATTTGTTGCTGTTTCAGTTTTGTCGTTTTGAAGATAAATCCATACGGTTCTTGAAAAATCATCTACAACCGTAAGAAAATATCTAGCACCAGAGGAAGATGGAGTTCTATATGGACCCCAAAGATCGACATGTATTAGCTCAAAAACGGACAAAGTTTTATTATTACTGGTCGGAAAACAAGCTCTTGTTTGTTTAGCGCGGAGACACACATCACACGCCTTATTGGAAATTTCAGAATCAACAGAAACAAAAACATTTAGAAGTGAACCAACTACTCTTGCAGACGGGTGACCCATCCTATTATGCCACAACTCATAGTCTTTTGCATCTCGAGTTGCCACTGATGCTACCAGCTCCATTCTGCAAAAGCGGAAAGTTCCACAATATCTTTTACCCGCACCAGTCATCGTCCTCGAAGCACGGTCCTGGATAACAAGAAATTGATCAGCTAACTGCACTACACACTGATTCTCATCCATTAGCTGACCCACAGATATAAGATCAGATTGTAACTCTTCAACGTAAAACACTGATTTCAAAATCAGATTAGACCCCAACACAACAGAACCTTCTTTAACTGACACTCTTTCTCTACCGTCTGCCAAGATTATCAAAACTGGTTCCATATTTCTCACGTTGGTGAGTAAATCAAATCTCCCTGTGAGATGGTGTGACGCACCTGTATCTAATATCCAGGAAGGAGAAGAAGACTTACTAGAGAGTTTCTCATTGCTGGTGCTTGCTCCTCCGTTTGTATTATTCAAGAGCTTAACAAGGTTACGCCATTGAGTGTCATTCAAACCGCTTACTCCGTCACGATCTTTGTCTGTGAGAACATAGTTAACATGTTCTTGACTTGGAATGTGAGGAACATGAACTGCGTTGGCGTAGCTCATGTTTCTTCCACGTCCACCAGTTGCAGCACTACCACGTCCTCTTCCTTGCATGGCTCTGTTTCTTGGACGCTCACCCCACCATTCTGGATACCCAATTACAGCGAAGCAACCGTCGGGAGAATGACCGCTGCGGTTACAGTGTTTACACACCGGCATCACATCAGTTCGCACAAGTGGATTCACACGACCCCTTTGTTGTACAGAAAATGCGGTGACTTCAGCTACATCTTCACCCTTCTTCACATTAGTCTTTAAATCCTCCTCTTGACGTACAACGTTATACACTTCTTCCATTGGTTGGATTGGTATCCTTGACACCAAACTCGATCGAACAGTTCTGAAAGAATCATCAAGTCCAAACAAGAACTCATGAACTTTGTCTTCTTCACGATCTTGTTCCTGCAGCACCGTCAAATTGCACTCACATTTGCCACATTTGCAGACACGCAACGGCCTATGATTGGCTATGCTATCCCAAATACGGTTCAGCTTTCCATAATAGGCTTCAACAGTAGCCCCTCTTTGCTTGCAGCAAGCTAGTTCAGCCTTGAGCTGTTGAATCCTTGGTCCGTTGGTCACAGAAAAACGCTTTTTCAGATGATCCCACAAATCCTTTGCCACGTCCCGATGAGAAATGTTGGAACGCAACGCTGGATCAATTGTCATTCTGATCCATGAGACCAACAAAGCTTGGATTGTCCACCAATCTTCGAGATCTGCAGATCCTTCCTCTGGTCGCTTGATAGAGCCATCAAGAAAACCAAATTTCTTTCTTGAACAGAGCGCCGTCTTCATACCACAGGCCCATTCTTCGTAGTTCATTCCTTTCAGCAATGGATGTGAAATTACAGCGCCAGGATTATCAGCTGCTGTTAGATCGTACGGAGAGATCGTACGTCTCACCTCCACAGTCGTCGGGTTCGGGTTCGGGGTTTGGTTATTGTTCTCGGTCATGATCGATTAAGAAAATAAAGAGATTTTAGAGTTTTTTTTTTTTTTTTTTTTTTTTAAACAGTCTGCTCTGATACCATGAATAGAATCGAGATTTGTCTGTGTTATTCATGAGCTCATGGCCAACAATTATATACAGTCTTCTAGCTTGGAGAATACGTACACAATCAATCAATATTAACTACAAAAGATACGTAATTATATGCAGAGAGATATGCAGAAGCATATAAGGAAGATGGAGATGATTGACGAGAGATTGAAGGAGATTTGATGACAATGAAGCATACAGTGGACTACCGTGAAGTCCAGTGGGCTTAATATCGCAATAAAAAACAAAATGATTTTGTTGTGGCAAGTGTTTTTTAAGAAGGACCAAACTCATAGATGTTCCAAAGGAGCAGTAAGGATGTATAAGATATGAAAATGCAATGACATGGCCTACGATGCCACAACTATACCAAGCAATGTACCCTGAAAACAACATAATATCTCAGCCAAAGCTATCGCCACGATAAATAATCATGTGGATTACACATCAAACATTAATTATCACATAGAAAAGTGATTAGTTGTGTAACACCCGCAAACCATTTTCTGGGAATTTTGGTGAGGGTGTCGATCGACACCACAGAGGGAGTGTCGATCGACACCACAGAGGGAGTGTCGATCGACACCAGTTGTGGCCGGTTTGGTCGGTTCAATTTTAATTGTCCGGTTTGTGTGGTTGGTTTAGGGAATCCCTAAATCGAGTTTTTAGAGGTAGAAAACGACCTAGGGTCGTGTTATTTTGTGGATTGGCCGTTTTTGAGAGAAAACACAAAGAGAGAGTGTTCTTGAGATTTTGGGAAGAGTTTGAGAGATTCCTTGCTGTTCTTGGGAGATCTAAGGCTGGGAAGGTGCTAGAAGCTTGCTAGGAGTGAGGGATTCGTTCTTATTGGTCAGAAACTTCCTGCAAAGAGGTGAGTGCATGACCATGGCTTATCTAAGCTAAGATTTTCTAGATTCTATGTGATTTGGTGCTTATGTGGTTGTTTCCTTGAGTTCTCTATGTTATTTCGTTGCTATCTGGGCTGGTTTTGGCTTCTGGGAGTGCAAGGAGCGGATTGGAGAAGATTGGAGGCGAGATTCGGAGTTTCTGATCGAGGGAAGTCGCTGCTCGGTATCGGTGTCGGTCGACACCAGTTGGGGTGTCGGTCGACACCAACGCGAGGACGGCTCGGGATTTTGGCGAGTGTTGATCGATGCCATGAGGAGGTGTCGGTCGACACAAACTAGGGTTTTCGCGAGTGCCGGGCAGGGTGTCGGTCGACACCAGTTTGGCGTCGGTCTACACCAGATAGTCAGTGACGATCGACACCATCTGGTGTCGGTCGACACCCTTGTTCAGTTACGATGGATGTTGCATGCTTCGTATATTGCCTGGTTTGTTTTATTGATTGTTGTTTGTGGCATGTAGAGATCTTATTGCTTGTGTGTATAGCCCAGTAGATGGGAGGATTGCCTCACTGAGTGTTTATCAAATACTCATGCATCTCAATTTGTGTTTGTGGTGCAGGTAAAGGCAAAGTGTGATCGTGGAATCAAAGGCAATGAAGAGGAGGATGTTCTAGGGACTCGATTGGATGTTGTCTGGCATTTGCTAGGGTGCTAGAGTTGAGCCATTAGAAACATTGCTAGGTTGCTGGTTTTCATGTTTCTTGTTGTTTGGTATTGAGATATTGCCTTGCTATAATATTGGTTATTATTGGGTTATTATTGGTTATTGATTATGTTTTCCGCTGTTGAATGTGTTGTGGTTAGGTGGCTAGTGGGTATGGGACCACTAGCTGTAGTTGTTTTAATATATTATATTTATTGTTTATTTAAAAAAAAAAAAAGGTTGGTCGTTTCATTTTGGTATCAGAGCCCTTACGGTTCTAGGTTTGGGTTCACTAGGTTTCTGTTGTAGATGTTTGGGATTGCATGTCTTGGTTGATTATGTGAGTTAGTCAATTGTGTGTGGCATGGAGTCTTAGAACATCCTCTTCGAGCCGAGTGTGTGATTCCACGGTGAGTTTATGTTTCTGTGTTATAATAGGAATTGTGTGCTTAGCCTTCTGTTCATGGTAGTGCAGATGGTTAGAGAGAATGCTGTGGCTGGTCGAGGTCGTGGACGCGGACGTGGTCGTGGACGCGGACGTGGTCGTGGTAGGGGCAGAGTCCCAGTGGTTAGTGAGACCGAGGACCAGAGTGTGACAGCTGAGGGTGTTGGCGAGTCGCAGGGTGTTCCGGGGGATTCCGTGAGTGTGCAGGAGGGGGCGGTGTTGATGCTCCAGTGGCCGGTAATGCTAGGGTCCCGGGTGTGGGGGTCCCAGCGGGTGGAGTCCCTGGTGTTGACCTTGCGGCTTTGCTAGCACAGGTGTTAGAGCGGTTACCACCAGTGGTACCGGCTCAGGCTCAGGTAGTGCCACCAGTGGTGGCGGAGGAGCGGCAGCCAGTGGCTGCGGATGCGGGGGTCCATGCTCGTTATCTCAGCATGTTGACAGAGATGGGTCGGTTGCGTACTGAGCAGTTTTCAGGAGGTGTAGATCCTACTGCTGCGGATGCGTGGAGGACGAGAGTGGAACGTAACTTCCACACTCTGAGATGTCCTGAGGAGTTTTGGGTGGACATAGGGGTCTACTTTTTGAGTGGTGATGCTGAGTTGTGGTGGAGATATGTGGCTGCTAGGAGGGTGCAGCGGGAGATGACTTGGGCTGACTTCGTTTTGGAGTTCAACCGCAAGTATTTTCCTAGAGAGGCATTGGATCGTTTGGAGGTGCAGTTCCTTCAGTTGTCTCAGGGGGCACGGTCAGTGCGGGAGTTGGACCTGGAGTTCAGTCGACTTCTTTGTTATGGAGGTCGGGCTATGGAGCCTGAAGAGGCTCAGATCAGGAGGTTCTTGAGGGCTCTACGTGATGACTTGAGAGTTCACTGTAGAGGGAGGAGTTATGCTACGCGTGCAGAGCTGGTTGAGACTGCAGCAGAGATTGAGGAGGATATCCGGGCACAGTCAGTGGCGGTAGCTCCAGCAGTTCAGCCTAGTAAGGCTCAGCAGCAGGGTGGTTCTAGCAGGGGCGGTAGGCATGCCCAGGGAACCAAGAGGAAGTGGGAGGCTACGCAGAAGCCGAGCGGTGCGGGTTGCTTCGGTTGTGGGAGCAGGGATCACAGGGTTGCTAGTTGTCCCAAGAGGAGTGTTCCGACGGCAGGACCTCGGGTGTGTTATCATTGTAGGGAGACAGGGCACATCAAGCCTTTTTGTCCCAAGCTGCAGCCGGCAGCAGTGGCAGCGTTGCAGCAGGTGCAGCCTGGGGGTCAGCAGGTGGCACGGATTGAGCAGGGGCCTCGGGTTTACACGACAGTGGAGACTGGTGGAACCAGTGCCGGGCGATCACAGGTATAATTTCTGGTACTTAATCTTTGTGAATTTTTAGTAGGGTCAGATTTTATGTTCTGTGATAAAGTGTTAGGTTCTCAACACATGAGGTTTGTGTAGGGACCTTGTTGGTGGGCGGGTTTAAGTCCCACGTTATGTTTGATTCTGGAGCTTCGCATAGCTTCATTACTCCAGAGTGTGCAGAGTGTGCGGGGATCAGCGGGGATCTGAGAGCGCACAGGAGTTGTTAGAGTTGCGGGAGGCAAGTTCCTGAGAGTTATTGGACGAGCTAGAGGAATTGATATTCAGATCGCAGGAGAGTCATGGCCAGCGGATTTGCTTATCAGTCCCGTGGAGCTATATGATGTTATTCTCGGGATGGATTGGATGCATCGGCATATGGTGCATTTAGATTGCTATCGGGGTAGAGTGGAGTTTGAGCGTCCGGGAGGGAAGTTGGTTTTCAGGGTATTAGACCGACTTCGGGAGTCTCGTGATCTCAGCCATACAGGCTGGGAAGATGATCGAGAAGGGCCGTGAGGCTTATTTGGTTACTATATCTATGCCAGAGTCAGTGGGGAAGTCTACGGTTAGCGGTATTCCAGTAGTGGAGGAGTTTGAGGATGTGTTTCAGTCTGCAAGGATTACCACCATCTCGGTCGGATCCTTTTACCATTGAACTGGAACCGGGGACGACACCGTTATCCAAGGCTCCTTACAGGATGGCTCCAGCAGAGATGGCAGAGCTGAAGAAGCAGCTAGAGGATTTGCTGAGTAAGGGATTCATCCGTCCAAGTGTGTCACCGTGGGGATCGCCGGTGTTGTTTGTCAAGAAAAAGGATGGGAGTTTCCGGTTGTGTATTGATTACAGGGGTTTGAACCGGGTCACTGTGAAGAACAAGTACCCTCTCCCGAGGATTGACGAGTTGTTGGATCAGTTGAGGGGTGCTACTTGGTTCTCCAAGGTGGATCTGGCATCGGGTTATCATCAGATACCGATAGATGAGGCAGATGTGAGGAAGACTGCTTTCAGGACGAGGTATGGGCATTATGAGTTTGTGGTGATGCCTTTCGGGTTGACTAACGCACCAGCAGCGTTTATGAGATTGATGAACAGTGTGTTTCAAGAGTTTCTGGATGTATCTGTCATCATTTTCATCGACGATATCCTGGTTTATTCTAAGAGTCCTGAGGAGCATGTAGTGCATTTGAGGGCAGTTATGGAGAAGCTGCGGGAGCAGGAGTTGTTTGCCAAGTTGAGCAAGTGTAGTTTCTGGCAGCGTGAGATGGGCTTTCTGGGTCACATTGTTTCTGTTGAGGGGGTTTCAGTAGATCCAGAGAAGATTCAGGCTATCAGAGATTGGCCTAGACCGCAAAATGCCACAAAGATCAGGAGTTTCCTTGGATTGGCAGGTTACTACAGGAGATTTGTGCAGGGGTTTGCAAGCAGAGCACGTCCTATGACTAAGTTGACAGGGAAGGATGTTCCTTTTGTCTGGTCAGAAGAGTGTGAGGAAGGCTTTGCAAGCCTGAAGGAGATGTTGACTACTGCGCCAGTGTTGGCTTTGCCTGAGCAGGGAGAACCCTATGTGGTTTATACAGATGCATCTAGAGTTGGGTTGGGTTGTGTTCTGATGCAGCATGGGAAGGTGATTGCTTATGCTTCGCGGCAGTTGCGGGTGCATGAAGGCAACTATCCTACTCATGATTTGGAGATGGGTGCTGTAGTTTTTGCCCTGAAGATTTGGAGATCTTATCTTTATGGTGCAAAGGTACAGGTGTTCACAGATCATAAGAGCCTGAAGTATATATTCACTCAGCCTGAGCTGAATTTGAGACAGAGGCGGTGGATGGAGCTTGTGGCAGATTATGATTTGGAGATAGCCTATCATCCTGGTAAGGCTAACACGGTTGCAGATGCTCTGAGTCGGAAGAGGGTAGCTTCGGCTCAGGAGCAGGAGATGGAGTCTCTGGTAGGGGAGATCAGTGCTTTGAGCTTATGTGCTGTTTCACAGGAACCGTTGGGTTTGGAAGCAGTAGATAGAGCTGATCTTCTGAGTAGAGTGCGGTTGGCTCAGGAGAAGGATTTGGGGCTAGTGAATGCCTCTAAGAATGTGGATTCAGAGTATCAGGTCTCAGATAATGGTACTATCTTGGTGCACGGTCGTGTGTGTGTGCCCAAGGATGAGGAGTTGAGACAGGAGATTCTGAGAGAGGCTCATGCGAGCAAGTTATCCATTCATCCATGAGCGACCAAGATGTACCGTGACCTCAAGAGGTACTATCATTGGGTCGGGATGAAGAAGGATGTGGCTAGTTGGGTTTCGAGGTGTGATGTATGTCAGCTAGTGAAGGCTGAGCATCAGGTTCCTGGCGGGTTACTGAAGAGTTTACCCATTCCTGAGTGGAAGTGGGATATGATCACTATGGATTTCGTGGTAGGATTGCCAGTGTCACGGACCTTTGATGCTATTTGGGTCGTTGTGGACCGGTTGACTAAGTCAGCACATTTTCTGGCCATTAAGAAGACTGATGGAGCAGCGGTCTTGGCTAAGAAGTATGTGAGGGAGATAGTCAGGTTGCATGGGTGCCAGCGAGCATTGTGTCTGATAGGGATTCTAAGTTCACTTCGGTGTTCTGGAAGGCATTTCAGGCAGAGATGGGCACTAAGGTGCACATGAGTACAGCTTATCATCCCCAGACTGATGGACAGTCAGAGAGGACGATCCAGACGCTGGAGGATTTGCTGAGGATGTGTGTGCTGGATTGGGGTGGCCATTGGGCAGATCATCTGAACCTGGTAGAGTTTGCTTACAACAACAGCTATCAGGCAAGTATTAAGATGGCTCCTTATGAGGCTTTGTATGGGAGACCATGTCGTACACCATTATGCTGGACTCAGGTGGGGGAGAGGAGCATGTTTGGTGCTAGTTTTGTTCAGGAGACCTCAGAGAAGATTCGGGTTCTCAAGCTGAACATGAAGGAGGCTCAGGATAGGCAGAGGAGTTATGCAGATAGGAGGAGGAGAGATCTTGAGTTTCAGGTAGGAGACAGAGTGTACCTCAAGATGGCCATGTTGCGGGGTCCGAACAGGTCATTGTCGAGACTAAGTTGAGTCCGAGGTATATGGGTCCATTCAGAGTGATTGAGCGGGTTGGACCAGTGGCATATAGATTGGAGTTACCTGAGGTGATGCGTGCATTCCATAAGGTTTTCCATGTGTCTATGTTGCGGAAGTGTCTCCGTGAGGGAGAGGAGGTATTGGCTAAGATTCCTGAGGATCTTCAGCCTAACATGACTTTGGAGGCGAGACCAGTGAGGGTTCTCGAGAGGAGGATTAAGGAACTTCGGAAGAAGAAGATTCCTTTGATGAGAGTCCTTTGGGACTGTGATGGTGTTGAGGAGCAGACTTGGGAGCCTGAGGCAAAGATGAAGGCAAGGTTCAAGAAGTGGTATGAGAAGCAAGCCGCGACTTGAGCTTGTTTAGCCGGGTCCCATCTGTAATCCGTGGCTGGAGCGGGAATGGAGTATTCCAGCCCATCTCTCTTGTTACTCGGTCGCTTGGGGTGGTTGGTTGTGCGACTCAGTAACAAGATGAGGTGGTGATTGGGGTACAAAGTTTCCGTGAGGCGGGGTTGTGAAGAGAAGTTTCCAAAAGTGGAAAGTTTCCAAAATGGAAGGTGCTAAATATGGAAAGTTTTATGGGAGTTAGAATTTGTCCATTTTAGCGGTGGAGAGCCTTAAAGGGGGCTTGGGTGTGGCCTTAGTGGCGGACTTTTGAGTCAGTGTGCCCGTGTGTGGCGGTCTTTTTAGACATTGTGGGGTCTTCGTGACGGGCTTTTAGCCAGAGTGTCTTTGTGACGGTCCTCTTTAGGACATTTGTGTGGCCTTGGTGGCGGTCCTTTTTAGGACGTTTGTTTGGCCTTTGTGGCGGGCTGTTTAGCCAGAGTGTCTTTGTGACGGTCCTTCGGGACAGATGGCCTTTGTGGCGGGCTGTTTAGCCAGAGTGTCTTTGTGACGGTCCTTCGGGACAGATGGTCTTTGTGACGGTCCTTCGGGACAGATGGCCTTTGTGGCGGGCTGTTTAGCCAGAGTGCCTTGGTGGCGGTCCTTTTAGGACATTTGTTTGGCCTTGGTGGCGGTCCTCTTTAGGACATTTGTTTGGCCTTGGTGGCGGTCCTCTTTAGGACATTTTGTTTGGCCTTGGTGGCGGTCCTCTTTAGGACATTCTGTTTGGCCTTTGTGGCGGCCCTTGTGGCGTATATGATCCTTGTGTGGTCATGAGGTATTCCAGTGAGGGAATATGTGGTTGGTAGGACATTGAGATGTTTTACGCGAGCCACGGGAAGGAAACCTGGATAGGGATAGGACTCGGACGTGTTCAGAATCGTTTGCTCGCGACTCTTGGGGGACTTAGGTTCTCCTAGTACTGCCATTTTCAGAGACTTTGTGGCTCGGAAGAATGGTTGGTATATCGACTTCGGATGACGATCCGGGCGCGCTGTAGGGTGGCAACCCGAGAGACGAGTTTGGACTTTTCCTTATATATTATGGCATGCGGGCTTCGGCCTGATGAGGAGCCAACATTTGGCATGCAGACTTAGGTCTGATGAGGAGCCAATAAAAACTCAAGGTTTAGGCCTATGAGTAAAGGAAAGTCCAAAAAGTCAAGAGCAAATGACGCCTGGAGCGTGAGTCTATCGCCTAGAGGTGACCTTCTGTAGATCGGTCGGAGGAGTGCGGGCCGTGGAGACGGTTGCACGGGAGTCCTTGACTGATGGTTGTTCGAGATTCGAGGACGAATCTAGTTTGGTGGGGGAGAATTGTAACACCCGCAAACCATTTTTCTGGGAATTTTGGTGAGGGTGTCGATCGACACCACAGAGGGAGTGTCGATCGACACCAGTTGTGGCCGGTTTGGTCGGTTCAATTTTAATTGTCCGGTTTGTGTGGTTGGTTTAGGGAATCCCTAAATCGAGTTTTTAGAGGTAGAAAACGACCTAGGGTCGTGTTATTTTGTGGATTGGCCGTTTTTGAGAGAAAACACAAAGAGAGAGTGTTCTTGAGATTTTGGGAAGAGTTTGAGAGATTCCTTGCTGTTCTTGGGAGATCTAAGGCTGGGAAGGTGCTAGAAGCTTGCTAGGAGTGAGGGATTCGTTCTTATTGGTCAGAAACTTCCTGCAAAGAGGTGAGTGCATGACCATGGCTTATCTAAGCTAAGATTTTCTAGATTCTATGTGATTTGGTGCTTATGTGGTTGTTTCCTTGAGTTCTCTATGTTATTTCGTTGCTATCTGGGCTGGTTTTGGCTTCTGGGAGTGCAAGGAGCGGATTGGAGAAGATTGGAGGCGAGATTCGGAGTTTCTGATCGAGGGAAGTCGCTGCTCGGTATCGGTGTCGGTCGACACCAGTTGGGGTGTCGGTCGACACCAACGCGAGGACGGCTCGGGACTTTGGCGAGTGTTGATCGATGCCATGAGGAGGTGTCGGTCGACACAAACTAGGGTTTTCGGGAGTGTCGGGCAGGGTGTCGGTCGACACCAGTTTGGCGTCGGTCGACACCAGATAGTCAGTGGCGATCGACACCATCTGGTGTCGGTCGACACCCCTTGTTCAGTTACGATGGATGTTGCATGCTTCGTATATTGCCTGGTTTGTTTTATTGATTGTTGTTTGTGGCATGTAGAGATCTTATTGCTTGTGTGTATAGCCCAGTAGATGGGAGGATTGCCTCACTGAGTGTTTATCAAATACTCATGCATCTCAATTTGTGTTTGTGGTGCAGGTAAAGGCAAAGTGTGATCGTGGAATCAAAGGCAATGAAGAGGAGGATGTTCTAGGGACTCGATTGGATGTTGTCTGGCATTTGCTAGGGTGCTAGAGTTGAGCCATTAGAAACATTGCTAGGTTGCTGGTTTTCATGTTTCTTGTTGTTTGGTATTGAGATATTGCCTTGCTATAATATTGGTTATTATTGGGTTATTATTGGTTATTGATTATGTTTTCCGCTGTTGAATGTGTTGTGGTTAGGTGGCTAGTGGGTATGGGACCACTAGCTGTAGTTGTTTTAATATATTATATTTATTGTTTATTTTAAAAAAAAAAAAGGTTGGTCGTTTCAAGTTGTTGCAAGAAAATGACTATTAGGATCAAAACACATACATATACAGACTACAAGAGGAGAAAGACACAAAATAGCTATCAAAATCTACTACTTGGTGAACGAAGCAGGAAAAATAATGTATGGACCAGTGGAAAACCCAAGCTAAGTTACAATGATGAGTAAGCGAAGCAGGGAAAAAAAAATTGAGATACAAGTTGAAGGTAGCTTTAGTAAAAAACATGAGGCTGGTCATAGGAGTCACCTACTCATATCTTCCAATAGTGTTCACCTTCCATACATAAACGTGAAACAGCAGTTGTCAGCAAAACAGAAATTGCAATATCTTATTAGAGTTCATTCTAAAATTTTATTCCAAAACTTGACACCTCTCACCTAAAAAATTATTATCTGTAAAAAAAACCAATTTCAATCAAAATAATATATTATAAGATGTTTAATTTTTCTTCTCCTTTTTAATCATAATTTTCTGTTTTATTTCTTCACCTTAATAAAAATAATTTACATAATATGATTATTAATTTATTTTGTAATTTCATTTAATTATAATAAACTAAAATATATTTTAATATAGAGTTTATTATAAAACTTTCTTCTAGAGCTTGACAACTATCAACTAAAGAGTTAACATCTATAAAAAAAACAACTTGAATCAAAGTAATATATTATAAGATGTTCAATTTTTCTTCTACTTTTTAACCATAATTTCCAATAATATTTTTCTGTTTTATTTCTTCACTTTAATAGACATAATTCATATTATATGATTATTAATTTATTTTGTAATTTCACTCTAACTATAATAAACTAAAATATATTTTAATACATAGAACTTATAAATATTTATAGAGAAATATCTGAATACATATTTCGTTTTAAGAAAGAGCAAAATGTAAATTCAAAATTACAATTTGATTAGCTTGAAGTTTCTGTCATATATTTATATTAATAGTAATTTCAAATATTTATATTAAAAACAAAATCAGTTTTTTATTCACAATAAATATATTTTTATGAATTTTCACATATTCTATTAACTTACAGATTCTATCAAATATTTTGTAACTCTTATATTTATAATCATATCCATATTTTAAGGCACTAAATTTTAATTAATTGCAATTATTTATTTGTGTTTATGTTATTTTTTCCACCTCTATAGTATTTATAGCATTCTAATGAATTCTAATGAATGATTAATGACAATTAAAAAATAGAATAAATAATAAAATATATTAATATTTAATTATTACATTTTTTTAATTCTTATATACTTTATGTAAGAGTTTAACATATGTGTAGCATATGTTATTATGTTTATAAGAAGTTCAACATGTGTGTATGATATATATATATATATATATATATATATATATATGTAAGATATGATATATATATATGTGATATTTTTGTTTTTAAATATGATAATCTATTTAACTTTTCTATCATTTAAATTGTTCTTAATTTAATTTTGGGATATTAGTACTACATATATATTATTCTTATGTTATAAACATCAAGATGTATAGTTTTATTTTCAATTATACTTGTCATCCTTAAGATATGTCGTGTATATTATATTTTGCTTTTATTTTTATTCATTTTAAGATAAATAATTTACATTATGTAACTATTTTTCAATTTATATTCACTTACTAATATTATTCTAAAATATATCATTATTAGTATATAGTTTATTAACAAATATATATATATATATAATATGTTTATATTAATTTATTAAAACCAAATTATTGTGAATTATAAATACATATAAGCTTGGTTTTGGTCTCACTTATACCAATACAGTGGAATCATTTTCCATATGATTTTTATATATAATTTCATCAATCATCTCAGAAAAACGTCTTTAGTATTCGATTAATCAAGGCAAATAATATTTATTTTCATAATGAATCTAAATAATATAATAAATAATAGGTAAGTTTTCTTGCATTTGTTGGACAGAGAAAAAATTGTTGAATGAATTAAGGAAACCATAAAACCATAATTGAGGGAATTTTCTTATAATTTTTGTACAATTTTTGAAAGATACTTATTTAAAAGAATATTTATGTAATATAAGCTATTAAATAATCAATTTATTCAATAAGTTACTAAACTCCTTTAAAAGTATATAATTATATTTTATTATATTAATTTCAAATCAATGTAATATATTACATTATGGGGGGTGTATTCAAACCATGATTTTGGAGAATTTGATGGGATTTAGGAAATTTAGAATTTTGATAGATTTTAGGGAAGTTCATATGATTTTCTGTAAAATTCTTTCAAATCCCACCTAAAACCATGAGATTTGGATTTCTGTATTTTTAACTAAATGAATCCTCCAAAATCCTCCAGAATCCTAAAAGTTATTAAAATCATAATCCACATAACTGTTTTGAATAACAGTGGATTTTAAAGTAAATTTTTAAATCATCAGTTCAATAACAAGGGATTTTTATATATTTTAAAGTAGATTTTTAAATCATCAGTTCAATAACAGTGGATTTCAGAAGACATTTTAAAATACATGATTGAATAACATAGGATTTGTAACTCTTACACAAATCACTTAAAATATCAAGTTGAATACACCCCCTATAAGTTACTAAACTCTTTTGTAATATATTTTATTATATTATAAGTTATTAAATTATTTGAATTATTAATCTAATTCTTCATAAAGATTGCAATGTAATCCTAATTAGAATCAAAAAAAAAAAATCTAGCTACAACTAGGTTTTGCACCCTTCCCAATATTTTCCTATTAGTACAAATTAAGCCTTAGATTTTTTTGTAAATGAAAAACTGCACCTTCTAAGTTTTGATCCAATTTGATCTATATTTGGTTCAGCCGGTCCGGTTTAATACAAACCGGTCGAAAATCAAATGTTAAATTTAAGTAATACAGAAAATGAATATTTTGATTCCCGGGGGAATCTAACCAACACTCTCTTCTCTTTTTTCCGACCAGTTGACTTTTGTTGAGTGAAGAATATCACAACACAAGATCTATCGATGAAGAAAGGTTAAAAAAAAAAATGCTGCTTAATCCCAAACAAAAAGCTATGCGACATTGTTCCACTCCTCTGTGACTTTCTCGCTTATCTCTAGTGTTTTTTTCTTCCCTACAGAAGAACTCTGAAGAAGCAAAATCATTGGTAGAGAAAGAAGATGGTACGAATCCTAAGATCAGTAGGTACTGGATTCAATGTTACGATCTGTTCTCGAGATACGACGAGGGTATCGAATTGGATAAAGAAGGATGGTACTTAAAGAATCGTAAACAATGAAAAGTGATTTTCTGTGTATTATTCAATGACGCTTTACATGGTGTTTATATAACACAATGAGATCTTGTAAAATCTAATTACAATCAATGCACTATACAATCGCAATCGTATCGTATCACAAGAGCAATCATATCAATTAACTGTGATCGGATCTTCATTAACTTGCTACGGAAGTTACGGAGATGATGTCGTAATACCCTCCCTCAAGTTGGAGCGTGCAAATCTTGTATGCCCAACTTGAAACAGAATTGCTTATATTCTTGTGTCCCCAACGGTTTCGTGAAAATATCAGCGAGCTGTATGTGGCTGTCAACATGAGTAAGACAAATGTTCTTGGATAAGACTTCATTGCGAACAAAGTGACAATCTACTTCCACATGCTTCGTGCGTTCATGGAAGACCGGATTCGTGGCAATGTGAATAGCTACTTCACTGTCACAATAAACTTGCATAGACGTATCATGCTTAACTCCAAGTGACAACAAAATACGCTTGAGCCAAATGAGTTCTTGAGTTAAGTGAGCCATTGCACAATATTCAGCCTCGGCGGAGGATCGACTAACCGTTTTCTGTTTCTTAGTCTTCCATGAAATTGGAGATCCTCCCAGTTGAATGAAATATCCCGTAACGGAGCGTCGTGAGAGCGGACAACGAGCGTAATCACTATCGCACCACCCAGTCAGCTGAAACGGACCCTCGGCTCTTAAGAAATACCTTGACCTGGGTTGTTTTTCAGGTAACGAACAACACGTAGAGCTGCTTCCCAATGATCCTCTCGTGGGTTCTGCATAAATTGTGCTAAAAATGAACACAATAGGTCAAATCTGGGCGAGTCACAGCTAAGTAAATCAACCGACCAATAAGACGACGATACTGTTCCGGGTGTTGCAAAAACGGAGATTCCGATAATGCCAATTTATGGGAGGATTCAAGGGGAAACTCTACCGGTTTGGCACCAAATAAACCGATATTGGAGATGATGTCCAAAGCATATTTGCGTTGACTGAGATACATACCAGATGAGCTTCGAGCAACTTCGATGCCGAGGAAGTACTTCAAGGAACCTAGATCTTTCATATGAAAACAAGAAGAGAGATAGGCCTTGAAGTCTTCCATTGCTGTCCCAGTGCTGCCAGTGATGATCAGATCATCAACGTAAATTAGAACATGAATCTGAACACCATCGTTATCCATTGTGAACAGAGAGTAGTCAGACAAACTCTGTTCAAATCCATAGGTCTTCAATGCCGTAGTTAACTTAGGAAACCAACATCTTGGACTTTGCTTTAAACCATAGATAGATTTGTGGAGACGACATACCTTGTTAGGACCCGAAGCTTTAAATCGTGGAGGCAATTTCATATAAATCTCTTCTTCTGAATCACCGTGGAGAAACGCGTGATGCACATCCATCTGATGGATGTCCCATTTTCTTTTAACCGCTGTATCCAAAAACAATCTGACAGTGCCCATTTTTGCAACTGGTGCGAAGGTCTCACCGTAATCAACCCCTTTGATTTGTTTGTTCCCGAGAGCAACTAAACGTGCTTTCTGTCGTTCTAGCGTACCATCGGACCGATATTTGAGTCGATAAACCCATTTGCAACCTATGGCTTTTTTCCTTTTTGGTAAATCTTCAATCGTGAAAGATCTGTTCCGTTCATGACCGTCAATCTCGGTGGACATAGCATTGTTCCATCGTTCATCTTCCATAGCTTCTTTGAATGTCTTAGGCTCCACACCCGAAGTAAGCGCAGCCAAGAATGCTTGATGTTGGGGTGATAACCGTTCGCAGTTGACATAATTCGCCACCGGATATTGAGACGTTGAAGCATCACTCTGCTTTGTCGTTTTCAAACCCGTATTCACGACAAAATTTTTGAGTTTGACCGATTGGGTTTTCTGGCGTTGACCTCGACCAAGCCGTTCTTCTGCTTCTGGTATCGATGCCGCCACTGGTTGCGACGCGACCGTCGGTATCAGTCATGGTTGTGGTGACGAATCTGAATTTTCATCATCGTTGGAGTCTCACGGCGCAGACTGTTGTCGAGTGTCGGGAAGGGGAGGAGATGAATTAGTAGTTGGGCTTGGTGAAAGCCCAATAGGAACTGGCCCTTGAGGATTGTGATCAACAGAATTTGGGCTTGATGAGGGCCCAATAACAATTGATGGATGAACCAACTCTTGTGTGTCTCCTTCTTCGTCGTGAAACAAAGCCGATAGTGGAGCTGCCATGTTTTCGACTTCTTCTTTGTCTGCATCAAATACAGAAGCATATGGAAATTCATGTTCAGAAAAAACAACATCTCTTGAGACGAAAAACTGCTCCTTTTCCAGATCATACAACCGCCAACCCTTTTTGCCGTAAGGATAACCCATGAAAACGCATCGACGACCCCGAGATGCGAATTTATCTTGCTTGTGTGACTGATCGTGAGCATAGCATAGACTACCAAAAACGCGGAGGTGGTCATAAGAAGGCTTGACGTTGTATAGACGTTCGTACGGAGTACCACCGTGAAGAATGGAACTAGGCGTTCTGTTAATGAGATAACCAGATGTTAAGATACAGTCCCCCCAAAATTCAATTGGCAAAGAGGCTTGAAACCGCAAAGCTCTAGCAATATTAAGAATGTGGCGATGTTTCCTCTCAACTCTTCTGTTCTGTTGAGGAGTACCGACACACGACGTCTCGTGCATTATCCCTTGTTGTTTAAAATAATTGCTCAAACACACAAATTCTGAACCGTTATCACTTCGTATGATCTGAACATGAGTGTTAAACTGCCTTGTGACCATTGCTAAGAAATTTTTGAGATGATTTGGAGCTTCGGACTTTTCATTCATCAAGTAAATCCATACACCCCGAGAGTAATCATCAACGATAGTGAGAAAAAAAACGAGCCCCAGAGTATGTAGGTGTCTTGTAAGGACCCCATAAGTTACAATGAACCAATTCAAAAATTCTTGTTGTTTTATTCTCACTGATCGGAAAACTCGATCTTGTTTGCTTAGCGCGCGCGGAGACATGTATCACACGCTTTATTTGAAAATGTAGAAGGAATAACATTGGAAACAACTGGAAGTATACCAACGACTTTAGCAGCTGGATGACCCATACGGTTGGGCCAGAGTTCAAATGATTTTTCGTCTCTAACATCAACAGCTGCGGTATGTTCCATGCTCCTAAACCGGAAAGTCCCTCCCATACGGTTACCAGCTCCCGTCACCGTCCTCGTAGTACGGTCCTGAACAATAAGGAAATGATCAGCCAACTGTAACACGCAATGATTTTCATCCATTAATTGACCAAGTGAGATTAAATCAGACTAAAACCCCTCTACATAATAAACAGACCGCAAAACCAAATTCGGCCCAAGCCTAACTGACCCTTCTTGAACTGAAAACCGTTCTCTTCCATCCGCCAATATTACCCCAACAGGAGAGATATCTTTCACATTCGTTAAGATATCTAGACGTCCTGTTAAATGGTGTGATGCACCCGTATCCATGATCTAAAAAGGTATAGAACACGTACCAGTTAACTTTTCAGGTTCGTTGGTCTTCCCCGCATTGAGAAGACGCTTGATAGCTTGCCACTGCGAGTCGCTCACGTGCACACCATCCCTGTCGATGTCTGTCACCACATAATTTGCACTTGTAGAAGATGATGGAGTTCCGACATGAACAGCATTGGCAAAAGCCACACCGTGACCTCGTCCAGCTACACCGTTGGAACTGCCACGACCACGACCCCGAAGGCCTGAGGTACGAGAACGAGGCCTATCTCCCCACCATTCTGGATAACCGATAACTCCATTGCAGCTATCGGCGGTGTGACCGGTACGGTTGCAGTGTTTGCATACAACACCCTTGTCTCGTTCATCTCTACGAATTTGTGGAGTAGAGTGAACTGCAAATGCACTCACTTCAGCTGGTTCTTCATGATTCTTTGCACCATTCTTGACGAGATCTTCTTTTTGGTGAACAATGTTGTAGACTTCTTCCAAAGACTGAATTGGGATGCGCGAAACAAGGCTCGATCTCACCGTACGATACATCGTGTCATCGAATCCAAACATGAATATATGAACCTTGTCTTCTTCACGATCTTTCTCTTGAAGAGTACCAAGATCGCATACACATTTGCCACATTTGCACAAACGCAAAGGAGATAGCTCAACATGCTATCCCATATTCGAGTCAACTTCCCAAAGTAAGTTTCGATTGTAAGACCCCTTTGTTTGCAACATGCCAGATCCGCCTTAATCTGCTGAATACGAGGTCCGTTGGTGACCGAGAACCTTTTCTTCAAGTGATCCCACAAGTCTTTAGCAACGTCGCGGTGGGAAATGTTGGATCGGAGAGTTGGGTCAATCGTCATCTTGATCCAAGACACTAACAGTGCTTGGATTGTCCACCAATCTTCTAGATCTCCTGAACCTTCGGCAGGTCGCTCAATTGTGCCGTTAAGAAAGCCAAATTTTTTTCGTGAGCAAAGGGCTGTCTTCATGCCGCAAGCCCATTCGTCGTAGTTCGCACCGGTGAGCAACGGATGTGAGATCACCGCACCGGGGTTGTCAGCCGCCGTCAAGTCGTATGGAGATATGGTTCGCCGTACCTCCGTTGTGGTCATTGTCGTCGTGGTCGGGTTCGAGTTCATTGGTGGAATCACACCGTCGGTCGCCATTGTTTGTCGAGGACGTGTTTGGTGTTTTGAAAGAGAAAACAATTAATGTAATTGCTCTGATACCATAAAGAATCGTAAACAATGGAAAGTGATTTTCTGTGTATTATTCAATGACACTTTACATGGTGTTTATATAACACAATGAGATCTTGTAAAATCTAATTACAATCAATGCACTATACAATCGCAATCGTATCGTATCACAAGAGCAATCATATCAATTAACTGTGATCGGATCTTCATTAACTTGCTACGGAAGTTACGGAGATGATATCGTAATAGTACTCTCACTACTCTGTTACTCCGGAAGAAATCGCAATCAAACAAGCTGAAAGATGTCGTGGTAAAGTGGTGATTGATTGCTTCGCAGGCGTTGGTGGTAACACCATTCAATTTGCTCAAGTGTATGCTTTCTCTCCCTCTAGACCAAAAGTAGTATGATTAATGATTTTGACTTTTAGTTTTCTGTTTTTTTTTTTTTTTTTTTTTTAAATCTTTATTTTTTTTTTTTTTGTAGATGTTCTGCTGTTATTGCTATCGATATTGGTCCAATGAAGATTGCATCATATGCAAAGAATAATGCAAAGGTTTATGGAGTTGCTAATCGTGTTGATTTTGTCACTGGTGATTTCATACAATTAGCTCCATCTCTCAAGGTAATCTTCTTCTCAACCAACGATTAACAAAATTCGTTGAATAATTTATGAATATATAAAAATTAGTTCATAAGCGATAGCATTGAAACAATATAGTCACATATATATAGCCACGTAACTTTTATGTTTTTGGACACTGTTTTCTTTGGGACACAGTCTCAATCATTTATGCATGAAAAAAATAGTTTTAAAAGAAATAGCAACGATTGCTAATGTATGCTATATATGTATATACAAGATCCATATATGCATACACTGTCTTTAGGCGGCCATTTTGTTTCCTCCGTATAATCACACTACTGTTACAATGCACTGGATACCTCACCTTATAGCACACCGTCTAGTTACAATGTTACCATATATGTACTGGTTTTATCACCGCACATTAATGTTGTTGTGCTGATATCTACCTACTAGATCGAATCATGTTCTACTTTGGCCGCAGGGAGATGTATTGTTTCTTTCGCCACCATGGGGAGGTCCTTAACGTATAGCAAAGTTGAGAGTTACAAGTTGGATATGCTCTTACCGACAGACGGATAACATATATGAGATAATTCTAACTGATCTTACCAGTAATATACATTAATTGATGTAGATTTGAAGTTAATATACATCAATTAATATACATTAATTGATGTAGATTTGAACTAAGCACTACTTTATCATTCGCATACCAACAAATGATAACGGGCTTCAACACAAATGGCAATAACAAGAGAATGGAACTTGGTTTTCTCCGCATAAGATGCATCTTTCTCTGTAAGTGCTTTGTCAAGGGTCTCCCGGGATGTAACCGTAAGATAATCGAGACCCACTTGAACCTTTCAACGCCACATAGAACAAGTAAATTAAGCTAAAACAAGCCTTAATTCTAAATGTTCAAAACCAAGCTCAAACCAAAGCTCAATCCCCTAACTAACAAAGAGATATAGTCGAGGATGAGAAACTTAGCCCAAAAGAGGGAGACTAACCCAAACAAGGGAGGCTACTAACCTGAGCTCTAATGATACCAGATCTTAAACGATTACAATCTGATCAGAGCAAACAGGGGACACATGAAGGGAGAGAGGAGAGACAAACGAAATACCAAGATAAAGAAGAGTCATAGATCCAATGATGCATAGAATTGTCGATGAAGGAAGGAAGAAGAGCCGTCGCAGGAAGAAACAAGGATCTCCACTGTCGCGTATTCTCATCCAAAGTGAACCAGCGAAAAGATCTGATCCTCCACTCCGTGAATAGTGAACAGCAACGGCGACCCGAGCTCACCAACAACCCACAGATCCGAAGAAACTGGAAACAAGGACAATATCTCACTAGCTCTCGATCTCAAAATCTTCAGATTCAGATTGCCAAAATCTCCATGCTTCCTCAACCGCAAAATACAAAGACAAAGGCTAAAAACTAAGCATGAAATTTAAAGGGGTGACCGACGCCGGTGCTATATGAGCCACCATGCGCCGGTCAAAGGCTTAACGGAGGCTTTGTGTTAAGGAGGCGGCGAGAGAGAGAACTAGTGTTCGAGAGAGAGAGGTCGGAAATGGTATTATTTATTTATGAATTCATTTTGTGTTAATGTTGTATATTCGATTCACTCTTGAGGTACTTACTTAAAGCGCTTTTAGGAAGAAGCTAATTTATTGTAAACTCCTTATCTTTTATTTGTTTTTTTTTTTTTTTTTTTTGATAATTTTGATATGCTATGATTTGATTTCAGATAGAGGAAAGCTGTGTTAGAGGCGAAATAAAGGCCATAAGAGCTTATTTTAGTTCCAATAATGCGGTTTAGTTGAGAAATTGGAACCATTGCATCAAATTAAAGGAGCTATCTTTTTTGCCTTATGGCAACAAAAGGAACTGACTCTTGCCTCTCATCATTTGTTGTTCCTACAACTTGAAATGTTGTTCTCATTATTTGTTGTTCTCATTTGTCATTTGATCCTACAATTTTCTTACTTTGACGAGAATCAAGATATAAATTGGAGAAGATGAATCGTAAACGTTGAAGCACCAGATTACTAATCTTTCATATGATGTGATGGATACTCACCAACGGATCTAGAAAATAATTTTATCCTGGGCAATAATATTAAATTATTTTTATTGTTTTTTAAATAAAGTTATATCAGTTAAAATATTTGATTAGTTTTGTTGATAAATAATAAAATTTTATTTTATTAATAAAATATGGACTTGTTAACAAATATAAAAAAAAATAAATTTTTATATTATATTTATATAATATTTTAATATTATACACAACACAAAACTGTGTATCTAAAAAAATAGGGTAATAGAAACAATAAAAAATATTTTTGCAGAGATATACTTAAAAGCTCATGTAAAATAACATTCGTCTAAAAAAATTTAGCCATTGCAAGTCCCCCGGTTAACCGTAACGTACGTCCGCCCTTCTATTAGATATTTTGGTCCGATTTTCTACAAAACCGGTCGAGAATGGAGTGTAATTAAATAATACCGAAACTCAATGTTTTGATTTCCGGTACCAACAATCGAACAAACACTCTCTGTCTCTCTTGTCGGACCATCGGAGGCGTTGAATTGAACGAACACGCGAGTGGACTCTTTTGACTCACAACACAGAGCTCCATTCCATGAAGGCCAAGAGACGATCGCGCTTGAAGAAAGGTGAATACAGCGCTGCCCTGAATCTGTGCGATCTTTTCTCCCAATTTTGACAATTGAATAAAAATCCCTAATTCTTCTTCTGTAACTTTATTGCTTCCTATTTTTTTTTTTTCTTACAGGGAAAAAACTATCGATAAAGAAACAAAACGGTAAGAGTGCTAAGATCAGTAAGTACTGGTTTCAACGTTACGATCTCTTCTCAAGATATGACCAAGGTATCGAGATGGACGAGGAAGGATGGTACTCTGTTACCCCCGAAGAGATTGCTATCAAACAAGCTGAGAGATGTCGTGGCCAACTCGTCATTGATTGCTTCTCAGGCGTTGGTGGTAACACTATTCAATTTGCCAAACTGTAAGTTTTTTTTTTTTTTTTTTTTTTTCTCAAAATCATGAGATGTATGATTTTAATGGCTGTGAGAGGTTTTCTGAAGCAGTCTTTTATTGTATAGATGTTCTTCTGTTGTTGCTATTGACATTGATCCGGTGAAAGTTGAATTGGCAATGAACAATGCAATGGTTTATGGAGTTGCTAATCGTGTTGATTTTCTCATTGGTGATTTCATCCACTTAGCTCCATCTCTTAAAGTAATCTTCTTCTTCTTCTCTTTATCAGTTTTATCTGCTATCTTTTTGACCCTTTTGTTATTATGCTTAACTACTACATTCAAATCAATTTATTTATTTTTGCTAGGGAGATGTAGTGTTTCTTTCACCACCATGGGGAGGACCAATGTATAAAGAAGTTGAGAGTTACAAGATGGATATGCTCCAACCGAGAGATGGGTACATTACGATAACTATCTCTTTTACTTATTGATGTAGTTTTGTGTTCAATATACTTCTGGAAATGGATATACACCGGTTGGATGGATCTTGTAGTAAAGTTTTGTTTTTTGTGTAGGTACACAATGTTTAAGATTGCCCTGTCCATTGCACCTAACATCATAATGTTTCTACCGAGGAATGTTGATGTAGCCCAAGTGGAAGAACTCGCCTGGCTCTCGTCGCCTCCTCTAACTCTTGAGGTACTTATTTAATGAACACTAGGAGAATCAACTTTATTTCAAACTCTTTTCTTGACAATTTTCATATGCTGTGATTTCAGATAGAAGAAAACTTTATTGGAGGCAGAATGAAAGCTATAACAGCTTATTTTAGTTGCAATGCAGTGTAGTTGAGAAATAGGAACCATTGCTTTAAGTGAACTATCTTTTTGCATTAGGCAATAGAGGATTTGATCATTGACAGTTATCCGTCAATATCTGTTCTTACAAAATTTCTTGAACAGATTTTTTTTCTACTAATATTAATCCTACTTCTAACAAGGACACAAAACTGTCTTTTGAATTTTAAGTTGTCTTTTATCGCCATTTTAGTTTACTTCTGACTTAAAAATAGAATCTTAGAAAAGGATTTACCACACAATGAATGACAAGATGAGGATTCAGATGATCAGTCTTCCGTAGTAGAGGAGGAGCAAAGCGTTTAGGTTCCTTTTGAGATATGTAAGGGTGCATGCAGCCAACACCTCTCTAAACCAAGCATTTTGAGCTCCTAGAGGATGTAATATCCCACTTATGAACTTCCAGCCTCAAGGGTCCTTCCAAAACTGGTTCTGCAGCGCTATCAAAACGCAACACAATGGACAATTAGGGCAAAGGTATGGCATCCATTTCGTTGTAACAATGTCGTTAATCTCTTGCGATTTCCCGATGTTAAAGGTTTGACTTGCTAATTTAGTCATGATGTCTAGTGGTGATCTTGTTAAAGTCACACCTTGTGGAGTTTGAATTTTGCATTTGTTTGAATTGATTGTCCTCAAAACAAAAAGTTGGATAATTTTGCTGCCAGTGTTACTTGTTATATACATTTTGCATATTAGGATTGACAGATATGAGTATATTAGTTGCATTTACACATTGCATGTTCCAGGAGGAGATGATCTAACTCTAGAGAACAATGTTTACATTAGGTGACTCAAATTCTTTAAAAAAAAAAAAGAAAATCTTAGCTAGTGGGAATGCTAACCGGAATGAATGGAAAGATGTATAAGTCACTTGGTGTAAGGACTTGCGACCCCACAGAAATAGGAGATGATATGGTTTCTAAGCGGTTTTAATGATTTGTCATCCATGTCTCAGGGCATTGAACGAGAAAGTTGAGTTGATTTTGATCTGGTGAGGGCATGCAAACATATAATCTGCATAATGGGGTTCTTGAGTGAGATCATCGACAACATTAGTTGTGAAAGCAAGCCCATTTACCGGAGTTTTCCCTTTTGTCAAAACATAAAGCAGAAGATTTGTTTCTCTTCTCAATCTCATGTCCTTCAAACTTGCTTCTTTATAGAGTTGAATTGAACTAAAGAATGATTGTGATACTGTAGTGTATGTATGTATGTATGTATGTATGTATGTAGTTTCATCTGAATACTAATAACAAACACGTAATCCATCTATAGTTTCGTGGATAAGTGTATCTAACAATATACTCGTCTAAAATATTTCACCTAGAAAAAGAAAAAACGTGTAATTATTATAGAGATTTTGGTATAATTGTTGTTTATCCTCTCTGTGTCGTCGTCGTTGATTGATAAACCCCTTTTGAAAAATATATATTTCCTGAAAAAGTCAATTAGGCTGAAAGAGAGATATATCTTTCCACGAAATTGAAAAAAATTTGAGGTATCCCCGATTCCCAAACTTTGATCTCTGATCGGAAAGGGCACTAATTTCTCACTGACTTGTCTCAACTCTCGAAGACCCATTTCTCCATTTTCCCTGATCTCATCTGGGTTGGTGTTATCTGCGAATGAGGAATCCACATAGCAATGGAAACCTTCGGGATGGAGGAGAAGCTACGGACGAGAACGGCTTCGGTGATGGCGTCATTTTAGGCCTTGATGGTGGCGCCACCTCAACTGTTTGCGTTTGCGTCCCGTATTTCACGTTCGGAGATCGTCTCCCGGAGCCTCTTCCGATCCTCGGTCGTGCCGTCGCCGGTTGTACCAATCGCAACAGCGTTGGAGGTTCCCTCTCGTCTTCTCTCATCAATTCTGATTTCAGCTTTTCGTGTTGGAGTCTGTTGAATTGCGATCGTTTTATCTCTGGGCAATAGATATCTTCGGTCGATTGTGAGTTCTTCAGAAATGACTGAATAAATGTTTGGCTTTGGTTACGATGATCATGATTCATGAATGTGTGTGATCTGAATTAACTAAGTTCTCCTGCAATGTGGTATTTGCCGAAGATGACTTTGATTGTTTGATTCTGGGATGGAAAATGGTTTTTGTTCGTAGCTGAATATTAGCATTGTGATGTGTTTTTGCTTCTAGTTGTGTGGAATTAATCTGTTTTGTGTGTGTGCGGTTTTGGTTTTGCTTGCAGCAAATATTTGGATATAGCTGTGGCACCACTACTTGGATATTTCTACCCTATTAAAGTTACCTTTCAATGTGCATCGTGTATGCAGAAACTGCAGCAAGGGATTCACTAGAGCAAGTGATTTCTGAGGCACTTGTACAATCGGGTTCTGATAAATCAGATGTTCGTGGTGTATGCTTAGGTGTTTCAGGTGTTAATCATCCCTCAGACCAGGACAAGATAGAAATTTGGATAAGGTGGTAGTAGTAGTCATGTCAAGTGTTAACGCTATTGAAGTTTCAGATGTAAATCATCTTGATTTACCCCTCTTATCATAATCTTTTGCAGGGACATGTTCCCTAGTCATGTCAAGGTATATGTTCAGAATGATGCTATAGTGGCGTTAGCTAGTGGAACCATGGGAAAGCTCCATGGCTGTGTTTTAATCGCTGGTACAGGATGTATAGCCTATGGCTTCGATGAAGATGGCAAGGAGGCTAGGGCATCTGGTGGTGGACCAATCTTAGGCGATTGGGGAAGGTATTTCTCTTTCTATGTTGTGGTTTAAGCCAATTTCAGTTCTACTACGATTGACGAGACTTTTTCATCACAAGTTTGTCTGGAGATACAATTATAATAAATAGAGAGTATTTACCGATAATTGTGTGAATGATGATGTGCTTATTTACAGTGGCTATGGAATTGCTGCACAGGCCTTAACGGCGGTGATTAGAGCTCATGATGGTCGTGGCCCAGAAACGCTGCTTACAAGTACCATCTTAAAAGCACTTGGACTTACCTCTCCCGACGAACTCATCGGGTATCTTCCTTTTCAGAACTAATGATGAGTCGGTCTCAATAATGTGAACCTTTCTATAATTTCTTGGTACCCATCACTGCATTCAAAGATCTTCAGAAATCAAGAGAGATTACTCCCTTTCTTTTTAGTATCCAGTAAGAAGAAAACCCCAAATCCACATGAAAATGCTAGTGTGATGTTTCTGGATGTAGGTGGACTTACGCTGATCCCTCTTGGGCACGTATCGCTGCTCTTGTTCCTCAAGTAGTATTTTGTGCAGAAGCTGGTGATGAAATTTCAGATAAGATCTTGGTTGATGCAGCTGAGGATTTAGCTCTAAGTGTGAAAGCTGTTGTACGAAGACTTGGTTTATGTGGCGAAGGTGATATTACATATCCAACTGGCGCTGCTTTTTATTTTATTCTTTGCCACTTGGTTCCTTACAGTACCAGATTTGTTGCAGATGGGACAGCTTCTTTCCCGGTTGTAATGGTGGGCGGAGTTCTAAACGCTAAACGGAAATGGGACATTGGAAAAGAAGTCTCAAAGCGCATTAATCGATTCTTTCCCGGGGCTCAAACTATCATACCAAAGGTGCAACTTTCTACCTCTCATTCATTATCTTTGTCTCCCTCTCCCAACAACTGATTGAGTGTATACTGATATGTATCTTCAGGTAGAGCCAGCTGTTGGAGCAGCGTTGTTGGCCATAAACTTCTTAACAAGTTAACAATATTACCAGTCGGTCACGTAAAGCATTATTATTTGCAATCAATGTTTCTTAAATTTTCAGACATGCCATAGTGATATAACTTTTTTCCTTACTGTAGTTATGGTACATATGTACAAGTGCATAAGAATCTTGTTGTCAAATTCTAATTCTTGTTATTGATGATCTGTCTTTAGTTTCTAAACATACCTACTCAACAAAAAAAGAGGATTTGGATATGTACAACAGAAGTATAATGAAACTTGTGTGAAGACGATCTGCAACGTTAAAAGATCTAATTCTTGTTATTGATAATCTGCAACGTATGAAAAGATTGATGAAAGCATACTTTACACTGCAAACTTCGTTTATTAGAATTATGAGAATGGAGGGAGAGAGAGAGAGGGGTTTGCTTACGCCAGGGTAGTGCTTCAGGACTGGAGAATAATGATCAAGAGCTATATAAATTTTCTTAAGAAGGTCCATGTGAGATTCGATTTCATTGCCAAGGAGATCAACCTATGATTCAAGCAGCAGAGGAAAAAGATTATTAAGCTACCAAATGGGCAAATAATGTTAACAACACAAATGCAAAGGACAATACAAAGAAACAAAATCTTGGGTTCACTAGTAAAATCCGATTCAAGAGCTAAATCATACTCGTTGAACACGACTAAGTAATTATGAAATGGGCTAGAGTAAACACATCTGCGAAGTGTGAAGACTAACCTCAGTCTCAGCCTTTTGGAGGTCACAAGTCTTCTTCTCCATTAGTTGCTTGAAAATTGATTCTCTTGTCTTGAGTTCATCAACTTCATCTAAGAGATTACTTAATTGGCTTTGCATCCTTTTTAACCTACAAGTGAAAGGAATTCTCATATGTCTACTGAAACAGATGCTTAGATAACTTATTGTCTATGTCGAACGAAAACATTATAAGCAAGCAGAGATTGAAAGTTAAGTGTACCTAGAACTTGTCTTTATCGTCTTTGCTTCTACCATGCATTTGAGAATGTCAAAATCTTTGCTCCACTTAGAAAGACTCAGGACCGTCGATACAAACTGGTTAATTACTATAGAGTGTTTTTGTACTGAGTATATGAATGACGAATTTTGGCTGTTTACCAGAAATTTTCTTGCGTTATACCTTCTGAGAAATTATTATGAATACATTTACCTGTTAATATTCATGCCCTCAACTCTCTTTTGGTGAATAAACAGATTTCTACCTATTAATAATCTGTTGAAAGGCTATCTCAAGTTTCTCCTCCTTTGTAGCCACATCATTATCATGAATCTGAAGTAAATCATTCTTCTTAATATCCCTTTCCAACAATTGAATCTCCTCTTTTAAGCTTTCATTTTCAAGCACCCTGATCTCAAAGCTTATTCTTTTTCTATACATTTATTTTCAATTCTCTAAGTTTCTTACCAGATTCCTTGAAAGCTTCTTTGTATATTACTGCGCAATACTCATGGACGGAAGCTTCAACATGTGAATCTTCGACATAGCCTTCAAACTGAGAAAGCTGTGATATCTTCTTTGCAGCCTCTAAAAGTGAATCTTTAAGTTGGCAGTTCTCTAGAAGCAAAGAATCCAATTGGTTCGTGATATCAGTATCGTTCTTTCCTGTAAACACAACAGACTTCTCACCTTCCAATAACACCTTATCCAACCTCAAAATGATATCCGGGATCTTCTTTTGCAGTAAATCAAACTCCTTGTCTGTCTTCAAAGATGTAAATGAATCACACTCCTCTAAGTTCAAACACCTTCGTTTAATGCTAAAATATTCTTCAGTCATCTCTTGAATTGTATAGTCATGCTCTCTTTTCAACTGAATCATCACGGTCCTAAAGTGCTTGATCAACTGTTCACACGGTAACTGTCTCAAATATTCCAACTTCTCAGGCGTTAACGTGACAGATCCTACACTGCTTCCAGAGTGTTTGCAACACAACTGACTAGCTCTTTTTTTACCCTCCAAAGCCTCAACGTCCTTATTTGCATGACTTGTAAGCAAACTCTAGTTCCCCGCGCAAACCAGCAATCTCTCTAGTCTTCTGAAGCAACAAACTATTCTTACCACAAGATTCCACACTTTGCTCCCACAACCAATGATGTTCATACTCATCTTTACACGCTGCTTGGTCAAGAACCAAACGAGAATGCAGCAGGGGAAAAGTTTTCTCATGAGTCATGACAATCAAAATTAGGATTCTCATTCTCTTAATGACAGTACTATTAATAAGGATTGATCCATCATTATCACCCATCATAACCTCTTCATTCATGCAGCAAATTCTTTGTTGAACAAATCCTTCTCAAGTAGTATTTCTGTTGGCATTTTGGCCCCTTTAATTTTCAATCGATGGAATCTCTTTGGTTGTTATTATCTCTTCCTAGATATTGCAAATGTTGTGGTAGTATATGTGTGTAGGGTTTTAATATGGGAAATGAAAAGGAAAACCAAATGATCCTCCTAATTAATAAAGCATGCTAATATATAGTTTTAACATAAATACAAAAACCAGCTAAACGCCGCCACCTAGCCTAAGCGAGCTCGCTTTTCACAACTCTGGGTTTCTTCTCTCTTCTGGCGAGCTAGCCAAGGCCTTTTGTGATATTGACCACCATAAAGCTTACCAACGAGCTTCAAGTATCCTGTATGCTCATCCATTACTCTTCTAACTATAGCTTTGCGTTCAAGATCCACACCAACCTCAAAAAGCCGCTGAGGGGCTTGAGGCTCTTCCAAGCCCTTAAACGTTATGTAGACATTTGCACTTTTGGCTTTGAGTCTCTCAATCGGTGGCTCCACATCTCCAGTAGCAGTTTCTATCGCCACTTTCACAATCTCCAACTCGGACATAACTTCCGTCTTCTTACGCATCTACAATATTTTGGAATTCATTAGTATTATTATTACCAACAGTGCCACTCGTGGTGGCATGTCATTAGTTGATATGTTTAAGACTTACATCAGTGATGGACCTATCATTAGCACAAACTGCAAGTTCCAAGTACATAAGAATCCAATCAGTGGCTCGCCACTCTGATTCCTTCACCTGGCAAAGGCAACAATAATAACATATCACTGCTGCTGGCTTTAACTGATCATGAGGAGCACAACAAAACTTCATTAATGTTGTGTTGTCTTAATAGATATATAGGATCTTACCACGTAAAATCGGGTTTCGTCTTTTAAATCACCATCAGAGGGCCAATCAGGCAATTCACCTTTGAAGATATCATCATCAGCGAATGCGCCACCATAAGAGTGAGGTATGAAGGGCTTCTCGCTGGTCACTGTGTGCAACAGTATTAAATAATCAGCAAGCTAAGTGAGATTTTATTATTATACTCAGGCTAGACTTTTATTGTAAAAAATAATGCAACATAAGTAAGTCACCTTCGCCTTTAGGTCTAGCAATGGAGACCGCCATATCTAAAGTGCCATATTTTTTTTCATTAACTCGAACCTGAAAGGTTTTCTCCAACGAGAAATCAGCTGGATCATGTGCAAGCAGGGTCATGTAGAAAGAGGACACACAGTTCTGTAACATGTTGAATTTTATTAGGGAAGCGAGCTTGAAGTTTGTCCCCTGACAGATGAAGAAACAAAATGAAATCAATGTATATGGTGTATATATAACAGAACATATGTTTATAAACGTACCAACTAGGGGAGATAAAAGAGTTCAAAAAAATTTACCTGCAACATATTGTAACGATGAAGTCCCGCCTTAGCATAAAGATTGACCAAGACAGGATAAGGATAAAGCTGACCTACGCAGTCGTAGGGAATCAGTCCAGTGATCCTTCCAGTCATAGATGACGGTACTGAGACACTCTCTAAATCGAAACCCTATAAGAAGCAAAAGAAGTAAGAGAAGTTATCTTTATCAGTCATTATAACCACAATCCCTAGAAACGAACTAGGAGATAAAATTCTCAATTCTCTAAACAAATCCCAATTTATTATATAGTAGATAGAATTCTCTAAACAAATCAAAGAATTACATCGTTTTCGGCTACTTGATCCCAATAATCTCTCTGCAAACTGAAAAACTCCTCCACCGTCGCCATCTTTCTTCTCGTCCTCGGGATGATGGTGATTTTTTCTAGGCCTTGTATATTTATATTACAGTATTATCCCTCATTCCAAATATTCATCAATGGGCTTCAGTTGGGCCTTCACAAACACAAATCTTAAGGGCGGTTATTTGTTCGTGAGTTTAATTGAGTTTTAATAACTTTGCATACTTTTTAACCTACAAGTGAAAGAAATTCGCATATATGTCTATTGAATCCGATGCTTTTAGATAACTTATTGTCTATGTCTAACGAAAACATTATAAGCAAGCAGAGACTGAAAGTTGAGTATATCTAGAACTTGTCTTTATCGTCTTTGCTTCCACATGCATTCAAGAATGTCAAAATCTTTGCTCCACTTAGAAAGACTCAGAACCGTAGATACAAACTAACTAGGGAGGTACCCGCGCTTTAAGCGCGGTAACAAAATTTTAATAACAACAGTTTTGTTATTTCATGATATGTTACTTTTCTGATTTAATATGTAATAATTAACATATTTAAACATATTATTTATCTTTTGAAAAAGTTTAAAATGTTTTATTGAATTGTTAAGTACTTTTTGTATTTGCATATATACAGAAAGGTTTATCTTACTAAAGATAAATAATACTCTCAATGTGAAATATTAATTGAGTTTTTTAAATAAAAAAACTAAAATGTAATAAACAGATATTGAAATTCAATAAGTAAATTCAAAATTTTTAAAAGCGTAAGCAATTTCCAATAGTTCAATATTGTAATGTATTATCTCAATTACAAAATAAAGATGAGAGTAATGCAAAGTTGGATTTCAAGTAGCGGTTAATACAAACATACTAAATTTTATAGACATTCAAAATGAGAAAAAATAAACGGCCAACACCCCATTCTTTACATTTGAGTGTCTGAGCTTTCACCTTGTTGCTTTAACATATGGTTTATGTAATAATGTCCAGCAAATTCAGACCTGTAAATATATAAAGTGTTTTAAGAAATTTTACTTTAACATCATACAAAACTTGTTTTAATATACATAATTATATCGTACATAGCCTGGTGATGTTCCAGTCCTTCAAACTCTGGTTTTATGAAGATCTTCGAAGAGACCAAGGTGTTTTCAAGACACGGTGCACCTACAGACATTTATAATTTTAAGTGAATATATTGGTTACCTTATGATGATTATATCAGAACTAATTTATGTTACATACCTTCAAATTCTCCCACCCTCATAAACCGCATTACATAGAACACAGGTTCGGATTTGTATATGAGATGGCACCCGCTTGATTGCCATATGGTCATGAATTGAGAAGCGTAGTTTTCTTTGAGATGACACTTCACAGTCTCCCACCTACATGTTCATCAAATAAATAAAAATCTTAACAAAGACAACTCTAAAACGTAACTGTCTTAAAGGTAGAGTAAATATCTTTCTACGTGCCATTCAACAACATGAGAACAACTTTATTAATATCAGTGACACTCGCAGGCTTTCTTTTATCTTCCACATCTATTATACACGCACAAACATCTAATTTGGGAAAAGATAGAATTTAGGTTTCCAAAATGTTGCTAATCTATTTTTGGTAAAGTTTAAGTCGTACTTTTCTATAAGAACGACCAATACACAAAGTTTCATAAATCCTAAAAAGAATCTAGTTTTTCGAATACAAAGATATCAATTAACTATATTGACGGATTGTACCAAAATAATATAAAATCAATTAAAGAAATACTACCGAAAGAGATGGGATGATCTATTCTTCCACGATATATGTCATCCAAATCCTCGAACTGAAAGTAATTCTTAGGACTCAATGATTCAAGCAACGTCATATTGGTATCATCCATAAATTTAATCTGATAAAGATGATGAGTGTAACAACCCATCCTGTGGACCCCACTAGCCTCACTGCTAGCCCACTGGTGTGACATCCTTTGTGTGACAATCCAATATAATGAGCTTTGCTTCTATCCAACGTTTCAAAATAAAATATATTCATCATTGGAGACTCATCCCATATAATGAGCTTTGCTTCTCTAATCAACTCGGCAAGATGTGATTGACCATCTATCGAACACGTTGTATATTCGTCCACATTGATGGATATACCAAATCTTGAATGAGCTGTCCTACCACCTTTCATAAGTAAAGCAACTATACCGCTTGATGCAACATTAGTTATAATGTCACTCCTAGATCGTATATCAGCGCCAAGAATACTCCACAAGAATGTTTTTCCAGTACCACCAAATCCATGAACAAAAAACTTCGAAAGCAATAGTATGACAAACAACTTCCTTAGAAATGGCCCAAAACACCATGTACTTGCCTCCTTTGTATCTAAAATATATTCTTTGTCGTCATCCAATAATCCCACTGCAAAGCAGACATCTTTAAATTCCTTGTACAAATCTTTAGCAACTGACGAATATGATCAGTTTGTGATCTAAGCTCATACTTATTGCCGTTATTCGAAACCATGGAGTCTTTTATATGATCCCAAGTATTGAATTACCCAACATTGGTTACTTTTCCAATGACATCTTAAAATTTAAGACGTAAAATCATGTTAAAATAGTGCATAGTACATTAGAAGTTAATTACGGGAGATTTTAAATTATGGAGCAAAGGTAACTTACGGACCAAGTAATCATCACAATAAGATTTTTCCATTCGTATTTTGAAGGATTCAAACGTGAAACACGAACAGTCAGAGAATACATGGCCATAATATAACCTGCACTAAACAAAACCAGTAATTATAATCAAATTTAGATTTTCAAACGCATTGAATAAAGAAAATTTATTTAAGAACCTTGGAAAATATTCGAGATTTGATATCAATCATAAGCTCTGACCGACGTCTATATATATAACCTAAGAGATTGCTATATATTCTTAAATATATAAAATTATTTAATAATATAAAATTTGTGTATTTATAATAACAGATATGTGTAAATATATAACATATATATCTCTTCTATATGTTAATTTACTGATTTAAACAATACTTACTTACATCCTAATCTATCGATTATATAAAATCTAAATAAAAGACTAACCAAAATATATTTATTTCCATCTTTATCACTTTAAGTTTATAATAAATATACTCATACAAATAATCATCCATTTAAGTAATTATATATAACATATTTGTATATATTTTTTCTGAGATATGTTAATTTTCTTTTTCAACAATAGTTATTTCCATCTTTATCATTTCAAATTTGTAAATTTTATATGAATCGTAAATTTTATCCTTTGACAGTATGATTTTTACAAATAAAGGTATATAAAATTTATTTGAGTTGTCTTATATGTATATTTTCTATTAAATAAACTGACCAAACTATATTTATTATGATCTTTAAATTTAATTGGACATCTGGTGCTTGTTGAAAGCCCCGGGTCATAATTCTTTGTAACCCACAGATGGAAGGGGAAAGTCCGGCAGGTGAAGCTCCAAATTCGAATTGGTTCCTGGTCCTGATCAGAGACCACTGTGTTCGCGCCGGCGTACTTTGAGCTTGGAACGCGCATGAAGAAATTCACGATACTTCTTTATCTTTTGTGTTGTTTTGATGAGGAGAGGGATTTATTACTCGACTAAAAGGAGAGGGTAGCAGAATACCATTAAGAAAAATATCCCTCGGCTAATAATATGCATACTAAATTTTTTTTCGAAATAAAAAACGAAGAGGAAGTTTTCCTATTACAAAAATTTCTTACATATTTATCGTCTTAAATTTACTAACTTTCAAAAACTTGAAGATATACATGATTATTTTGTCATTCATTTATGTATAACTTTTTTAATATATCATAGAATAAATTAGAACTTATCAAAAACCTTTATAAATAAATATTTTCATAAATCCAAGCTTTATTAAAAATTTAAGATTCATTTATACAAAAGTCATAAAATAAATTATTCTATCGTTAATAAATTAAATAAGCTTTAATGTTACAATTAAAAAAATTAGATTAAATTAAAGAAACAAATATTATAGGAATATTGTAGAGTGAAAAAATTGTCTTCTCTTTGATCTTGGCTCCCACAACGTCTCTATGATACCAAACAGATGGGTTTGAAATTTCAGCATAAGCGATTTCTTTGGCTTGAAGAGCTTGTGTATTGAATATAATTCAATCTGAGAATTTAGTTGTTGTAGTCGTTGAAGGAATCATAACATCATCCTCAGGACTATCATCATTGTAGTATTCTTTAGGTTTAACTTGTTCAATATTTTTATATAAAGAAAAGTAATAATTAAAACATGGAATTATTATCAATTCTCATATAACATGATTATTTAAATAATCTACATGAAATTTAAGCTAAAGATAAAAATTAAACAATTTCGTTTATATATTCCCAAAAATATACATGGTTATTAACGATCATAGTTTTCCTGCAAATATGGCAATCCAAGTGTAATCAACTTATGAAAAAGAAATTATATATATTAGAAATAATTTAACACGTTAATCATTCCAATTATATAAAATAATACCTGATATTAATTAGAAAAAAAATTATTGATCGATTCATCTGGTCCTTGATACCTATGTAAAATAGTTATTATCTATTACATTAACAGGAAAATAAAAGAATAATAAGATCCATATGCAATATATTTCTTTAAAAAGATGGAAGATAAATATAAGAATATTTTTTATATTATTACATTTTTTGTAAGGTGAACCAACAATAACCATAACTTTATGATTTATGGATCTTGCTTTCCAAGAAACCACTATATGAACAGGAAAATAAAAAGAATCAGTCTTGAAAGGACCGACCTTTTTTTTTAATAATAAATATATAAATATAATATAATAAATAAACTACAACTAGTGGTCCCATACCCACTAGCCACCTAACCACAATCACAACCAACAACGGAATAACAATACCAACAAATATCTAATAATAACTAATAAATATAAAATACCAATATTCATGACATCAACAATATCCAATAACCAAATACCAGAAATCATAGAACCATCAACCTAGCAATGTTCCCAACTCTAGCAACCTAGCAATGCCAGACAACATAAAACCGAGTCCCTAGAACATCCTCCTCTTCATAGCCTTGATTCCACGATCACACTTTGCCTTTACCTGCACCACAAACACATATTGCAATGCATGAGTATTTTATAAACACCCAGTAAGGCAATCCTCCCATCTACTGGGCTATACACACAAGCAATAGAGTCATCTCTAACCATCAACAACAATCAACAAACAACAATAAACAAACCAGGACTCTGCATCGACCGACACCAACATGCATCGACCGACACCAACATGTATCGACCGACACCAAATGGAGGTTACGTCGACCGATGCAAGGTTAACTTGCATCGACCGATGCTCCCAATGCATCGACCGACGCATGCTCGACATAACACGAAAAACCTAGAGTTTACGCGCCGTCCTCGCATATGCATCGACCGATGCACCAAGTGCATCGACTGATGCAATGCCGAGCATCGTTTTCCTCCGAAGCTTCTCACCGGATCTTCGTTCCTACAACCACAAAACTCAATCCCAAGCGACAAGAAAGCTTCCTAACGTCCAGAACAATGATCTAACAAGTCTAACAACACACAACAAGCAAATTAGAGAGTTCTCTAGCTTAGATAAGCCATGGTCCTGCACTTACCTTTGCCACAAAAGAATCTGAACCTCTAAGAAACAAGAACAAGCTCCTAGAAAGCTCCTACAACGATCCCAGCTACAGATCTCACCAAGAAATGCCACAAAACTCCAGAAATCACCAAAAACGCCAAGAACACTTCTCTTTCTCTTTCGTTTCTCTCAAAAGCGGCTAAACACGCCTAATGAGACAAAACAGACCCAAAACGCAGCGTTTGACTTAAGTCAAAACGCACGAACTCGACCTTGCATCGACCGATGCAACTCCCAAATCAGGATTTCGGTTCACGGATGTTACAATTCTCCCCCACCAAACTAGATTCGTCCTCGAATCTCGAACAACCATCAGCTAAGGACTCCCGTGCAACCGTCTCCACGGCCTACACTCCTCCGACTGATCTACAGAAGGTCACCTCTAGGCGATAGACTCACGCTCCAGGCGTCATTTGCTCTCGACTTTTTGGACTTCCCTTTACTCATAGGCCTAAACCTTGAGTTTTCATTGGCTCCTCATCAGACCTAAGTCTGCATGCCAATGTTGGCTCCTCATCGGGCCTAAACCCGCATGCCATAATATATATAAGGGAAAATACAAAACTCGTCTCTCGGGTTGCCACCCTACAACGTGCCCCCGGATCGTCATCCGAAGTCGATATACCAACCATATTCCCAAGCCACAAAGTCTCTGAATATGGCAGTACTAGGAGAACCTAAGTCCTCCAAGAGTCGCGAGCAAACAATTCTGAACACGTCTGAGTCCTATCCCTATCCAGGTTTCCTTCCCATGGCTCGTGTAAAACATCTCAGTGTCCTACCAACCACATATCCCCTCACTGGAATACCACATGACCACACAAGGATCATATACACGCCACAAGGGCCGCCACAAAGGCCAAACAAAATGTCCTAAAGAGGACCGCCACCAAGGCCAAACAAATGTCCTAATAGGACCGCCACCAAGGCCACTCGTCCCGAAGGACCGTCACAAAGACCATCTGTCCCGAAGGACCGTCACAAAGACCATCTGTCCCGAAGGACCGTCACAAAGACACTGTGGCGAAACAGCCCGCGACAAAGGCCACACAATTGGCTAAACAGCCCGCCACAAAGACCACAAAATGGCTAAACAGCCCACCACAAAGGCCACACACGGCTAAACAGCCCGCCACAAAGGCCACACATGGCTAAACAGCCCGCCACAAAGGCCACACAATGTCTAAAAGACCGCCACACACGGGCACAATGACTCGAAAGTCCGCCACTAAGGCCACACAAGCCCTCCAAGGCTCTCCACCGCTAAAATGGAAAAAATTCTAACTCCCATAAAACTTTCCATATTTAGCACTTTCCATTGTTGTTGTTTAAGCCAATTTCAGTTCTACTGATTGACGAGACTTTTTCATCACAAGTTTGTCTGGAGATACAATTATAATAAATAGAGAGTGTTTACCGATAATTGTGTGAATGATGATGTGCTTATTTACAGTGGCTATGGAATTGCTGCACAGGCCTTAACGGCGGTGATTAGAGCTCATGATGGTCGTGGCCCAGAAACGCTGCTTACAAGTACCATCTTAAAAGCACTTGGACTTACCTCTCCCGACGAACTCATCGGGTATCTTCCTTTTCAGAACTAATGATGAGTCGGTCTCAATAATGTGAACCTTTCTATAATTTCTTGGTACCCATCACTGCATTCAAAGATCTTCAGAAATCAAGAGAGATTACTCCCTTTCTTTTTAGTATCCAGTAAGAAGAAAACCCCAAATCCACATGAAAATGCTAGTGTGATGTTTCTGGATGTAGGTGGACTTACGCTGATCCCTCTTGGGCACGTATCGCTGCTCTTGTTCCTCAAGTAGTATTTTGTGCAGAAGCTGGTGATGAAATTTCAGATAAGATCTTGGTTGATGCAGCTGAGGATTTAGCTCTAAGTGTGAAAGCTGTTGTACGAAGACTTGGTTTATGTGGCGAAGGTGATATTACATATCCAACTGGCGCTGCTTTTTATTTTATTCTTTGCCACTTGGTTCCTTACAGTACCAGATTTGTTGCAGATGGGACAGCTTCTTTCCCGGTTGTAATGGTGGGCGGAGTTCTAAACGCTAAACGGAAATGGGACATTGGAAAAGAAGTCTCAAAGCGCATTAATCGATTCTTTCCCGGGGCTCAAACTATCATACCAAAGGTGCAACTTTCTACCTCTCATTCATTATCTTTGTCTCCCTCTCCCAACAACTGATTGAGTGTATACTGATATGTATCTTCAGGTAGAGCCAGCTGTTGGAGCAGCGTTGTTGGCCATAAACTTCTTAACAAGTTAACAATATTACCAGTCGGTCACGTAAAGCATTATTATTTGCAATCAATGTTTCTTAAATTTTCAGACATGCCATAGTGATATAACTTTTTTCCTTACTGTAGTTATGGTACATATGTACAAGTGCATAAGAATCTTGTTGTCAAATTCTAATTCTTGTTATTGATGATCTGTCTTTAGTTTCTAAACATACCTACTCAACAAAAAAAGAGGATTTGGATATGTACAACAGAAGTATAATGAAACTTGTGTGAAGACGATCTGCAACGTTAAAAGATCTAATTCTTGTTATTGATAATCTGCAACGTATGAAAAGATTGATGAAAGCATACTTTACACTGCAAACTTCGTTTATTAGAATTATGAGAATGGAGGGAGAGAGAGAGAGAGAGGGGTTTGCTTACGCCAGGGTAGTGCTTCAGGACTGGAGAATAATGATCAAGAGCTATATAAATTTTCTTAAGAAGGTCCATGTGAGATTCGATTTCATTGCCAAGGAGATCAACCTATGATTCAAGCAGCAGAGGAAAAAGATTATCAAGCTACCAAATGGGCAAATAATGTTAACAACACAAATGCAAAGGACAATACAAAGAAACAAAATCTTGGGTTCACTAGTAAAATCCGATTCAAGAGCTAAATCATACTCGTTGAACACGACTAAGTAATTATGAAATGGGCTAGAGTAAACACATCTGCGAAGTGTGAAGACTAACCTCAGTCTCAGCCTTTTGGAGGTCACAAGTCTTCTTCTCCATTAGTTGCTTGAAAATTGATTCTCTTGTCTTGAGTTCATCAACTTCATCTAAGAGATTACTTAATTGGCTTTGCATCCTTTTTAACCTACAAGTGAAAGGAATTCTCATATGTCTACTGAAACAGATGCTTAGATAACTTATTGTCTATGTCGAACGAAAACATTATAAGCAAGCAGAGATTGAAAGTTAAGTGTACCTAGAACTTGTCTTTATCGTCTTTGCTTCTACCATGCATTTGAGAATGTCAAAATCTTTGCTCCACTTAGAAAGACTCAGGACCGTCGATACAAACTGGTTAATTACTATAGAGTGTTTTTGTACTGAGTATATGAATGACGAATTTTGGCTGTTTACCAGAAATTTTCTTGCGTTATACCTTCTGAGAAATTATTATGAATACATTTACCTGTTAATATTCATGCCCTCAACTCTCTTTTGGTGAATAAACAGATTTCAATGGCTGGAGAATTGAAGATATAATAGTGAAGCAGAAAGGGAGCTTCACCTTGAAATGCTGCAGACAGCTATTGAGTGTACCTAGAACTTAGAAAGACTCAGAACCGTCGATACAAACTGATTCTTAAGCCTCTTTTGCTCTGCCTCTGTTGATGATAATTTTAGCTCGGACTTCACTTTCTCATGTTCGGTTATCTTCATATTGTTTCTAGCTAACTCAAGCTTCTGTTCTAACTCAGATATCTCCATCTCATAACCTTCTGTTTTCTCCAGAGCTCGAGCTGAAACAGCTTTTACTTCTTTCTCCTTATCTTCAATCACTATAGCTTGCTGCTCAATCTGATATTGCATATTGTTTATCTGTTGAAAGGCTATCTCAAGTTTCTCCTCCTCTTGTAATATTTCCTTCTCAAGCACCTCTGATCTCAAAGCTTGTTCCTTTTCTGCTACAATCATTTTCAATTCTCCAAGTTTCTTATCAGCTTCCTTAAAAGCTTCTTTGTATATTACTGCGCAATACTCATGGACAGAACCTACAACATGTGAATCTTCCACATATCCTTCAACAGTTCAACCTGAGAAAGCTTTGATATCTTCTTGCCAGCCTCTAAAAGTGAATCTTTAAGTTGGCAGTTCTCTAGAAGCAGAGAATCCAATTGGTTCTTGATATCGTCATCGTTCTTTCCTTTAAACACAGACTTCTCACCTTCCAACAACACCTTATGCAACCTCATAATGATATCCTGGAGCGTCTTTCGCAGCACATCAAACTTCTTGTCTGTCTTCGAAGAAGAAAATGAACCACACTCCTCTAAGTTCGAACACCTTCGTTTAATGCTAAAGTATTCCTCAGTCATCTCTTGAATTGTATAGTCATGCTATCTTTTCAACTGAACCATCTCAGTAAGTGCGTGATCAACTGTTCACGCGATAACTGCCTCAAATCCTCCAACTTCTCAGGCGTCAACGTGACAGATTGAATCATTTATTCTTTGATGATTAGTATAACTCAGAAGAATAATACACTATTAACTAAAGATAAACGTGTGACATTGCAACAAATAGAATTATCAACCAATACTAGAGGGTTTATTAATCATATGGAGCATAATAACAACTTATGGGTCCATCCCATTTCTTGAATACACTAAAAAAAGGTTTAAACCCGCAACAAAGAGATTAAACATTCGCAACAAAGAGATTAAACATTCGACTTGATCTTCTGTTCTCTGAAAGTTTTGAACTAATTAAACCGGCACACCACCATAAAGCTTACCAACAAGAGTCAAGTATCCTGTATCATCCATGACTCTTCTGACTATAGCTTGGCGTATACGATTCTCACCCTTCCGAAAAACCTGCCGAGGGGCATGAAGCTTTGACAAGCCTTTAAACGATATGTAGACATTTGCACTTTTGGCCTTGAGCCTCTCATACGGCAGCAGCAAATCCTCAGGATTAGTTTCTATCACCACTTGCACAATACTCAACCTGGACAGATGGGTATACTGCAACACGAACAACAATTTTGGTGTTAATTACCAAACAGAGCCCAATCATGGTGTGTCATTAATTGATATGCAAAACTTACGTGATAGATAGACCTATCAGCTGCACAAATCACAAGTTGCAAATACATAAAAATCCACTGATTTTCTCGAACCTCATAGTCCTTCACCTGCAAAGGCAACATAATAACATATCACTGCTGATGGCTTAACTGATCATGAGGAGCACAACAAAACTTCATTAATGTTGTGTTGTCTTAATATATATAGGATCTTACCACGTAAAATCGATTTCGGTCTTCTAAATCACCATCTGAGGGCCAACCAGGCAATTCACCTTTGAAGATACCATCAGCGGATGCGCCACCATGAAAGTGAGGTATGAATGGCTTCTTGGGGGTCACTGAGCAACATTATTAAATAATCAGCAAGCTAAGTGAGATTTTATTATTATACTCAAGCTAGACTTTTATTAAAATAAATGAACAACACAAGTCACCTTGGCCTTTAGGTCTAGCAATGGAGACTGTCAAATCCAAACTGCCATAGCTTTGTTCATCAATTCGAACCTGAAATTCCACACGCGATGGGCAAGCAACTGTATCGTATGCTGGGTAAGCAACTGTATCGTCAGCAACAATAGTCATGTAGTAAGAGGACACAGTGTTCTGTAACATGTTGAACTTCTTTAGGGTATTGAGCTCGAAGTTAGTTCCCTGACAGATGAAGACAGGAAAAAAAAAATGAGAATGAGTGGTGTAACAGTCAGAGCATCATGATGTTGTAACAAAGTACCAACCAGAGCCAGAGGAGAGACTAAGATTTCGTTACCTCCAACATATTGTAAGGATGAAGCCCACACTAGCATAATTCTTGAACAATACACGATAAGGATGTGATAGGGAATCAGTCCAGTTATCCTCCCAATCATACATGGCGGTACTATGACAGTCTCCAGATCGAAGCCCTATAAGATGCAAAGTAAGAGAAGTAAACTACAATCCCTAGAAACGAACTAGGAGGATGAAAGTAGATAAAATTCTCTAAACAGATGAATGAATTACATCGGATTCCGCCACTTGACGCCAATAATCACTCTGGGAACTGATAAACTCCTCCGCCGTCGCCATTTTCTTCTCGTCGGGATGCTGGCGATATCCTTAAGAAAAGAGGTACTAAAATCGATTATGGGTCAGGTCAAAATAAAAAAAAATGAAAAAAACCCGATATTAAACATTCGGATACTTGGAACTCGGATCATTTATTGGGTATGGATATAATAAACCTAAAATTCGAAAACAATAATTGATTTAAAAAACGAATTAATTTTTAGAAAATAATAATTAACTAATTTTTATAGAAATTGTTTAAAATTGTTATCATAAAAATCGAGCTATTAAATTTGAAATTGTATATACAATATAAACATATTTAATTTAGTTATATAATTTGATATATTTATGAAAACGATAATCAAAATTTATATTACCAAATCATCATTTATTTCAGAGTTTTATAATTTTTCTAAACAAAACTATGCTTATAAATTAGAATGACTACATATGGAAAAACATTTCATTTAAACAATTATTACAGAATATTACACATATATTCTAATTTAATCTGTTTCTTAATTATAGCAAATGATTATAAATATGGCTTGCTCACAAAGATATTTTTGATTCGAAATCAAAATTAACCTAAATTGTGTATGACCTCTATATATATCATCTTATTAGCAAACTAAATATCACATATCATTGTTTCTTCTGATAACTTTTGTATAAAACAGCTCATTATCAAACCAAACAAAACCGTTTTTGTTTATTTTTTGTTATAAGAACATTCATATTTTATGTCGTTTGTTTGTTAGTATACTAATGACTAGGATCGGACCCGCACTACAGCGCAGGAGAATATTTATTAACACGTAATTTGACTTGTAGTAGAAATTAGAATACGTAAAATATTGTAGAAAAATTTATTTGTAAAAACACACACTCATAACATATGTTTTGACGGACCAACCCGTAAAATAGTTTTTCATATAAAAATACATATTTATAATAATACGCATTTACAATGTATATTTGACGAATCAATCCGTAAAAGACTGCATTTGTAAAAAATACACAATCACATTGTATATTTTTACGGAACAACCCGTAAAACATTGCATTCCTAAATATATGTACTTATAAAATTAAACACTCATAGTATATGTTTTGATGGACCAATCAGTAAAAATATTGCATTCGTAAAAATATATATTTGTAAGAAAATACACACTCATTGTGTATATTTTAACGGAACAACCCACTAAAATATTCTATTCATAAGAATATGAATTTGCAGAAAATACACAATCACAATATATTTTGACAGACGAACTCGTAAAGGATCGCATTCATAAAAATATCAATCCTAACCATCCAACCTTATGATTGTGAGTTTTGCAAACCAACCTGTACACTTTTTTAGAAATCCTATATGTATATATTAGATTTGCTAGATTTGATTAATTTTTGAAAAATATGTTGTTGAGAAGTAAATTTTTAGGATATTATAGATACTGTAAATCCTTATAACATAGGATTATAATACAGCAGAAATTTAAATCCAAAAAATATATGAACTTATATTTTTGGATCATTTTTTAATAATGTAGTGGTATTACATATATTTGGTCATTGTTTGTTCTCAAAATAATATTACAAAGCCTATATAGATTATGTAATCCAAATGAGGTAATTTTATTTTACTTTAAATGATTCCATAAAGAGTATAGTTTTCAAAGTGACTATACAGTATGAATAATATAAAATATTATGATTATAAGTGACTGCCACTGGAATATTGTTTTTTTTTTTTTTATGGGCAAAACGTGTAGAAGATAGATAATGTGTCATGCTTGGCAAGCGTTTTGATACATATTCTGTTTTTACGTATTGACTTCATTTGTTTTGTTGAGTCAAACAAATCCATTTCAGCTGGAATTCATGCTTGCCAATTTGTTGTTGCAACTTGCAAGGACACATAGAGCTTTGATCTGCCAGAAAATCAACGTAATTTTTTTTTTTCAACCAAACATTAATAAATTAAAATAGAACTCTAATATTGGTTGCCCAAACAGGAAGATAAGAATTTACAAAAAACGATTCAGAAAGTAAGGATCTTGAAGACCGAGCAAGGCAATCTGCTATTGCATTGATGTCACGGGGAAGCTTGACTAGGGAGAAGGATGGGTAAAAAGTTCGGAGCTGCAAGAAATCCTCCAATAAATTTGAAAAAGCGGGCCAATCGTCTGGCGACTGCACCATCGCAACGAGCTCTGCACAATCCGTCTCGAAGGCCTGACAAACAACTCCAGCCGCTAGTAAGGACTCCATTGCCCAGATCAGTGCTTGTAATTCTGTGTGGAGAGGAGTACGGTCTCGTGTGAGACTCCTAGCTCCCAAAAGAAGCGTGTAATCTTCACCATTGCAGCACCACCAACCCAGACCCTGAAAAGGATCCGTACCTTTCCATGAACCATCAACCTGACAACAGATAGAAGAATCCCTCACCTCCACTAAGGGTGGAGGAGGCAGATTGCTCACTGAAAAAGATTTGGCTTCCTCCCACAATAATTTATCAGTTGCCGCTTGATCTAAAATCTTAATTGGCTCTAGCTCAATACCCTGGAAAACTTTTTTATTCCTATCTTTCCAAAGTGACCATAAAATCCGTAAATTTTCTTTTTATTCATATATATATATGATTTAGATAAGTAATGAAATGGTGGGCACAAAGTTAAAATGCAAAACAAAGAACTATTTTTATCCATCTCTAAGAACATATTATCATGATCATGAATCTCATGCATCTTATCAAGAGAAATTATATACATTGATAAGAAGACAAAAAAAGTCATCTTAAATATTTGTTATCATATTAAACTTAAAAATTTAATAAAAAAAAAAGAACAAAAAAAATAATCAGGCAAAAAAAATTAAAGCATAATTTCTTGAGCATGTCAATCATAATTGATATGTTTGCGTTGTTTAAGATTAGCTGCACAACAGATTACATGATTAGTATCTAGGTTGCATGGAAACGGAAACGGATACGCGGAAACGAAACGTTTCGGAAACGAGAAACAATTTTTTTCTAAAACTAAGAATTGGAAACGTATGTATATATATATATATATATATATATATATCTTGATATATATGTATATACATAATAAAACACCAGATATTAAAACTTATATCAAAAGAAATATTTGAAGCAACAAAAATTCAAAACATAAATATTAAATAGTTGAATTAAAACATTAATAATATTATATATTTATATGTATTATGAATATATATTTTTAAATTATTTTATTTATTAAGTTTCTAAGCTAAAAAGAAGTTTTCGTCGTGTTTTCAAAACGGAAACGGAGTTTCCATCGTGTTTCCAAACAGAGATTTTTAGGAATCGTGTTTTGTTGACTTATTTCCGTATTTCCGCGAGTTTCTGTTTCCGAAACGTTTCGGAAACGGGAAACGCACCTTAAAAAGAGTTTCCATGCAACACAGATTAGTATACTCACAAGGAAATGACATAAAATATGTATGTTTTTATAACAAAAAAAAATAAACAAAACGCTTTTGTTTTGCTTGATAATGAGATGTTTTATACAAAAGCTTTCATAAGAAACAATGTGATATTTGGTTTGCTAATAAGATGATATATATATATAAAGGTCATACACATTTAACTTAGTTTTGATTTCGAATCAAAAATATATTTGTAAGCAAGCCATATTTATTATATTTATTATCATTGGATATAATTAAGAAACAAATTAAATTAGAATATATGTGTAATATTCTTTATTAAATTGTTCAAATTAAGTGGTTCTTCCATATGTAGTAATTGGAATTTATAAGCATAGTTTTGTTTAGAAAATTCCTAAAATTTGAAATAAATGATGATTTGGTAATATAAAATTTGATTATTGTTTCCATAAATATCTCAAATTGTATAACTAAAATAAATATGTTTTTATAAATATATACAACTTCGAATTTAATAGCTTGATCTTTATGGTAACAACTTAAAACAGTTTCCATAAATGTTGGTTAATTATTGTTTTCTAAAAATTAATTCGTTTTATAACAATTAATTATTGCTTTTTGATTTTCGTGTTTATATCCATACCCAACAAATGATCCAATTTCCAAGTATCCAAATGTTTAATTTCAGGTTTGTTTTAATTTTGACCCGACCCAAATTCAATTTTGTATTTCTCTTTTACTAATATAGAGATGTAATTTATTGTGCAGCTTATTTTAAACAACCCAAACATATCAATAATGATTGCCATGTTCAAGAATTTATGGTTAGTAGTATTGTCATACTTTTTCTAACTATATCTATACTAGTAGTTTTGCAGCAGTTTTTGCTCAAAAATATGTTTTGGAAAGTTTTTACATTAAATGCTATTTAATGCTTACATACATATCCAAACAAGTATAGTTAACTTTCTCTACTATCCTTATAACCAAACACAATTAAAATATTTTAAATATCCATCATTTATATATAATGTTCCATAATTAATATAGATATTTAGAAGATTTATTTCAGATTAAAGAAATTATTCTCCTATCATCTCTTTTTGATTTTAAAATTTAAATGTAGTTTAAATGTAGTGAATCATCATATAATACATAAAGTTAATAAAAAAATGTTTATTTTTCCTGCATATATTGTGATTTGAATTTTTTTTAAACAAACATATATTACTCAATTAATATAAAAAGTATGTTTTCAACACAAATATATAGTAAATTATAAAGTTTTAAGAAGTTTATAGTTTATAACTGATATATCTAACTTAATAAAAAGTTTAAAATTATAAATATTTAAATATATTAAATTTTCAAAATTACACAAACGAGTTATATTACATGATGGGTTATATGAGATTACATGATTGAATTGATAATACTAAAAAATAAACTATCAATAATATGATATTTCAATATGGACTAAATCCTCACTTTAATTTAACAACACCAATATAAAATATGTCGAATCAAACTGTTTTAATTAATACTGTAGTAAACAAAAATTATTATAAGGTATACCACGGTTTATATATTATATTTTAATAAAAGTGTATATTAGCAAAATTAGTATTAAAATAATACATTAGAAAGAAAAAAAGTTAAAAAAAACTTACCATGCGGTGTACCGCGGGTCATAATCTATAATCTAGTTAAATTTAATATGATAACAAATATTTAATATGAATCTTTTTGTCTTCTTATCAATGTATATATTTTTCTTTTGGCAAGATGCATCATCATGTTTATATGTTCTTAGAAATGGATAAAATATTAAGGGGGTGGTATTGGTTTATGAAGATTTTTGAAGAGTTCAACAAAATCATTAAAAATGAATAAGTGAAAGATTGTTAAAGATTGCTAGAAAATTTTGTTGATTAGTTTTCTAAAATCTTGTAAAGTCCTCTAAACAATTTCTGTATTTTTATGATACTTTTCATGACTTTATTTTATAAATAAAGTGTCTAAAATCATGAACCAATAACATAATATTTGAACTCATTAACAATCCTAAATTCTTTTGTTTTAATTGAATAACACAAAACTTTTAATGACTTTATAAAAATCTGAATCCAATAACCCAGATTTGTTAAGATTTTAAATGACTTTTTACAAATCAGAAACTAATAACACTAAATTTTAACAGAGTTTAACAAAATCTTGACCTAATAACAACAGATTCTACATAACAATTAAAATTTTCAAAACTCTATTCAAATTTTAAACCAATAACCCCCACTAAATATTTATTTCTTTCCCATTTTATAACTTTGTGCCCACCAGTTTATTACTTATCTAAATCTAATAATTGGATAAAAATAAATTTACGTAGATCTTTTTGGCAAGCATGAACATCATATACAAGACACAGGACCAAGACAAGATAACCAGTACGTTAAAATGGAACATGTATCAATACGTTTGGCAAGCATGAATTCCAACTGATATTATACTTTTCTATAATATATGTAAATATATGTAATAACACTACATTATTAAAAAAATAATCTGAAAGTATAAGTTGATATAATTTTTTTGGGTTTAATCCTATATTATAAGGATTGACAATATCTATAATATCCTAAAAATTTACTTCTGAACAACATTTTTTTTTATTTGAATCAAATCTAATATATACATTTAGAATATAGGATTTTTATAAAAATGCAATGTTGGTTTCTAAAACTCACAATTATATGGTAGAGCGGGTTAGGAAGGATATTTTTATAAATGCAATCCTTCAACATTGTGAGTGTATATTTCTTACAAATATATATTTTTACAAACATAATATTTTACGGGTTGCAAGTATATTGTGATTGTGTATATTTGTTACAAATACACTTTTACAAGTTGGTTCATTAAATATATACACTGTAAATGTGTATTACTATAATTGTAAATTTTATACAAATACAATCTTTTACGGGTTAATCCATCAAAACTTACCTTATGAGTATGTATTTTTACAAATGCAATTAATCTTTGATAATATTTTATATATATTCCAATTTTTACTACAAATTATATTTATGTAGATGAATATTTCTCCGCAGTGTAGTGCGGATCCAGTTTGTATTTTATATTACAGTATTATCCCATTCGACATATTCATCAATGGGCTTCAATTGGGTCTTCACAAACACAAATCTTAAGGGCTTTCGTGATTTAAATTGAGTTTTAATAACTTTAAGTATCTAATATCATTAGCTTTAGAAACTTTGAGTTTTATTAAATTAACTAGGAAACAAACTGTAATGTTTGGTAATAAAGTGAAACGAATGCTCTATCTTCATAAGATAATTGATTTTAATTTTGATGAATGATTAGTTTGGAGTAATATGTAATAGTATCTGTAAATAACGAATTGATTGAAATAATTTCTTTATCAACTATGTTTATTTTGAAACTTAAGATTACATATATTGATTATTTTTGTGGTTTTAATTGATTAAATAATTGGACGTAAGTCATTAATTTTATGTTGTACTTTTGTTTCCAAGCGACGCAAATGACTTGACGTAGGCAATCACCTCCAAATATGCTTAGTTATGTTTTTTTAATAAAAAAAAAAAATAGAAATATGCTTTGTTGATTTTATCAAAATATCACTGCTCTGTTGATTAAAGTGGTGACTCGCGCTCCCTCGCCAATCTCCGTCTGTCCCTTACCATCGACCATCATTGTCTTGTAAATTCTTCCATCGTATATTCTATGAAACCCATGCTTTTATAGACATTTTTTTTTGTATTGTGTGTTGCCTATATTGATTAAAATAATTATGCAATTTATGACGTTGATGATTACTCACTTTCCAACCTTTTATTTGTTATTTATTTATGTTTTAGACCGATTTCTCTAGAAAATATATTATTTGAAGGTTTAAACTTCTGGATTAAACAACAAATTAAACCCAATCAACCGATGTAAAATACATGAGATACAAAGGTTTACCTTTAAATTCTGAATACAAATTGCAATGATTTTTTATTTGTACCCTTTGTTTCAAAGAAATTTGGGTATCTATATATATGTAATGTTTCTTCATCTGATTTGACGATATGATGTAATAATACCATTTTTCTTTTCATAGTTTATCTCTATTTTTTTATTATAATAGTTCTATGTGTATGATTTTTAATTAGAAATTGAAAGAGCCGAATAAACACACATACGACATAGCACATATGACATGACATAAAATGGAAAGCACACATAGGATGCCTAACTCAGTTGTTATAGGCATCGATCGAGGCAAACTAATAAGAATATATATGAGGAAGAATTGAACAAACCTTTTTTAAAAAATAACCCTTCTTATTTCACATGCACGTAAAGCTGAATTTGTCTTACACGTAACATCTAAATTCAAAAATGACACATATTACATATATTCAAAGTTGTGAGTGTTTCTGACTTTGTTCACAATCACATTGTGGCTGGCAAATTTTTTTATCACAAGCACATTCCGAAATAAGGTCACACGACATGACATCTAGCTTTATAAGAAGACAAGAATAACGATAGAATACATATTGCTCTAAGTTTGTGATATACACATTTTAGAATAGATTCAAGAATGAGAGAGATGGTGCTGGCTTTACAAAATATCAAACAAAGTCCACTTAAGTTGCTATTGACACAATAACGAAGAAGAAGATGACACTATAGGCGATTATACTATGAAGGAAGTGTATGAGAGATGCTATGTGAGAACAATAAATGCAATCTAACCCATCCATATGAAGCCTACATAGAATTCCTTAATGGAGCATTTTTTTTTTTTTTTGAACACAACAACTTCCATTACACTTAAAACTTCAAAGGAGGAATCTATATTATTATTTTCACAGCAGCTTTACCAAAGAAGACTTGAAGTTGAGAATTATTTACATCTCATGCCATTGTAATTTAATGTTTATTTTAATAAAATTATAAAACAAAAAATCATTTCAACTCTTTTCCATTAATAAAATCAAAAATTTCCTAATTTGTCTCCCTATTAAATCTGAAATAAAATTTCCAAATTTCATTCTCCTAAAATCTCTCTACAAATTCTTTACAATAATTAATTTTAAAATATAAATTTATGAGGAGCCTATAAATCAGCTACATTTGATTTTCTATCTTCCTAATTAACCACCACATTCAATTCTAAAATACAATAATTTTGTCCCGAATTTCTATATATAAAATCGTATAAAAAAATTAATGACTTGAAATCAATCAAAATTAATCTAATAATATAAACTTGGCATATTCCCATATATATATTATGCGATTTTATAGTTATTAATTTGTTTTAATTAATTTGTTTTTTATACGATTTTTATATATAGAAATTTGGAAAAAAATTATAGTATTTTAGAATTGAATGTGGTGATTAATGAGATTAAGTTGAATATGTCCACCTATAAGTTGAATACATCCACCTATAAATAATGTTGACCCCTATTCTCAAGTTAGCATCACCAGCAACTTAAAAAGATGCACCTATTTGCTATGCTCATTTGGCAGCTGCACATATACAACTGTGATGAAATATGTCGAGATGTCATGGAGGGATCACCAAATCTGGAGCAGTCCCTATGCTTCCCATCATCCCCTGCCACAGCTGAATGATAAGGTTGTGACCTCTATGTTCTTTTGTTGATGGAAAACAGTATAAAGTAGCTGATTTTTAAAAGTTTTTATGCTTTATAAATGTATCTTCCCCTCTTTTTGTTTACTCTTCTCTAGGTACAATACCTCTTATTTTATTTTTGGTCTATCCTTCAAATTCACGGGGTTATATAGCTTCACGGGTTTGGATTAGTATTAATGTAAATTTGAAATATCATTATTTTGGTACTACAAAATTATTCATTAAAGTATTTATCAATATTAAAATATTAGACATATTTAATTAACTTGATTAAATTATGATTATGTAAAAATAAATTATTTTTCTGTATACTATGGGTTAAATCCTAATATTAACTATCTAAATACACTTATACAATTCTAAACACTAAATAAAACAAAAAAATTAACAAACAAATGCAGCTTATAATTTTTATATTTTTGTTTAAATATATTTTCCCGCGGTGTACCGCGGGTTAAAATCTAGTATTCTTACAATTTAGAAACAAAAGATTACAAGAAAGGCAAAGATAAAGACTACAAGAGTCTTCCAAAGAGATGCTCAACCTTGAGGAGTTTGCAAAGGGTGGAAGATCTTTTGGTGTCTTGTAGGATTCAAGTTTGAAGGCAAGCTTCAGGAAATCCCTGACCAACATGTGGTCATACTTCGCTCTTACGGTAGACGCATTGGAGCTTTTAAAAGTGTGCTCCATGGAGGAGACTAAGGGGTGATATGGTTGGCGAGTGGTCATGGCGATTGAAGAAGATGAAAACGGGGCTCTCATTGGAAGGGTAACAGACCGTAACAACAAAGGTGGGTCATCCCTCTCATGGCAATGGAGGTAAATGAATTCCACACAAAGCGTGTAAACAGTTTGTTCCTGGCCTAGATCAACATGCCCTAGATTCCTATCTAATGGCGGTAGAAAGAACAGGGGTTCAGAGGATTCAAGGATATTGCTCAGGCAGGCTGTCGGATTAGGTTCAAAAATATGTCTATATAAAGCAAACATCCGGTCAGGGTTAGGAGACTGACCTCGTCAAAATAATCTAATAAGAAACTGTGAAGGCACCGATGCTCTGCTACCGAGAAGAACTCGTCTTGACCAAGCAGAAATAAACGGTACTTCCATAGAGATTCAAAATAGTTCATGAATGGGTTCAGGAGTCGGCTGAGGTGGATAGAGGATTATGGTGAAGGCAAGGTAACCCCAACATTGTAACGGTGGGATCATAATGCCAAGCTTCACCAAGCAGTCTTCCTCAAGAAGAGCATCCCAGGGATATCCAACAAAAGCGGTTTTCAAATAACTCTCATACCATTCTAGCAATGATGATGACTTTAGGATCAAAAGTAAACGAACTAGTGATACCATTGAGCTAACCAAGCATTGATTAGGGAGGGAGAGAGTGGAGTTTTGACCAAACCTGGATTCACACTGAACTCGACGCAAAGGGTTTTCAAGCAAATTATAAGAAGCCAATGTTCTGCTATCGAGGGGGCCTCGTCTTGACCAAGCAGATAACACCGGTACTAACCAATTTGGACTTGATATAAAGCAAGTATAGGCGGATCGAGGGAGACTCCAGTGCAGGGATGCATCATAGCCTAAGAATAGTAGACTATCTACCAAGGTTCCAAAGTAAGATTGGGGAGCAAACCTGGGCCAAAGAGATAACGAGGTTGGGACAGAAACGGCCGGAGTTATGGTGATCTTCGTCAAGGTCTTTAAAGGCACCGGCGTCAACACAGAGCTCCCATCCAGCTGCAGCAAAGTAAACCACTTGGAGAAAGGATATAAATTCAAGGATCGGTGAGATGTTATGGTTGACTGTGGAGGCCAGATCGAGAGCTTATCACCAAGGAAAACAGGCCAATCGGGGGGTTGAGGGATGAGTTCAGGCAGTAGGGTACTCAGTCGAGTAGCTACGCAAAGAGAGGAGAGCGGAAGTAGCAGATCGAGGGACGGTGAATGAAGCGGATGCAAAGGCGGAGCTGAGATCCGGATTCTCAAGGGGTCTCCGGTGAAAAAAGTCAAAAGCACAAACGAGATTTGCAGACAGAAAGAGAGAAGGATCGGAGATACTGAGAGATCCTGACGCCGGCGAGCCGGAGCTCTATCGGCGTCGGAAGAAGGTGAAATACGCGGCGCCTCGATTATTGTGTCAGAGAGAATTAGGGTAAACTTTTTTTTTGTCACTTTGTTAGTGTTTCTTTAACGGAGCATAAGCCTACGGAAAATAACACTTAATTCTGCGTCATTAAGTTTCCAAATTCGATAGAGTTTGTTCATCTCCATCTATATTTTGCATAACCCAAATCCAAAACATTGGGTTTGATTGGTAACCAAAACAAAGCTTTACAAGTGGTACCGCTTTTAATTTTTATCAATCACAAAAATTTTACAAAAAAACTTTATTAAAAACTTTACTCTCAACTTTTTTGTACAGTTTTTATATACAGCTATTTCTTACAGCTTTACACTATTTCGTAACAGCTTACAGTTTTTTTACACAACTTTGGCTACGTTACCAATCAGACCCATTATTAACTCTTAAGTGAATTGCAATTATATCAATATGATAAGAAAACAAAGTGTTAGAACTAAGAAATCAATGAGATCGATTGGTAGGTAGGGAATATATAAAAATTGGCTCAATGGATGACAAATCGACTGCCCTGGTAAACAAAGGGTTAGAAAAAGGGAGACAAACCATATTTATATTTTTTTTCAATGCAGTGCTATTTCAATAAATCAACAAACCATATTTCTATTTTTTTCTTTAAAACAGAACTAAGCATATTTGGAGGTGATTGACTGATTTCCTACGTCAAGTCATCTACCTCGCTTGGAAACAAAAGGACCTTCATGTTCATCAAAACGATCAGTAGCTTCTATCATCCCGTCAGTCCCAGCCCAACTAAATCTCGATTTATTTATTTTTAAAGTCTATTATAATTAAAAATGTGTTTTTTCGTTTAAATTAAAAAGAAAAATTGTGAGTTTTCTATTGTAAATATATATATATATATATATATATATATATATATATTATTTTCCAAGATTAGTTTTTATATTGTAAACTTGATATGGTAAATGGTCGCATTTGACGACCATACAAAAACCAAAAATATATATAGTCAAAACCTTTGACAAAAAAAAAAATATAGTCAAAACCCATATACACGTGGTGCAGCAAACTTTTACATGAGAAAATTAAACTCTACGTACGTCCTTTCTTATGAGGATATGCTCATATACATGTCTTTATAGACTCAACATTTTACACTCCTCGCCTTTGACAACGTACCATCTCTTCACCAACAGCCACATTACTGGCGGTACGTGTACACTCTATATATAGTTAACTAACCCAACGTATTACAGTAATGGAACAAATCTTAAAACTATATAGCCACTAATGTCAAATAGATGTTTTGGGAATGGGGAGAAAAGTTTCAGATATTCCCAAGCGTGTAACAAATTTATGTTTGCTTGCCCATACAACCTTATACCTCTAGAAGGGTAACAAGTGGTCGCCTGTGTTATTAAACAATATCCATCAAAATGCATGTCCTAATTAAAAGCAATAAGGAAATTAACAGATTTTATTTGAAAAACAAATGGAATAGAAATTAAGAGAAGAATCAAGTGGTGATCACAAGAGTGCAGAGGCTACCCTAAAGCGGTGGTGACAAAGTTGAATATAGAGGCGGTGGCTCCACACGTCAATGGGAGTTTCAATAAATATAAACGAGGAATCACATAAAGGAACAATCACAAACATTGAAGATGAAGACGCCCTTGGTAAGAAAGCGTCCACACCTTCCTCCACTAACCACCCGGACCGGAGTGCACCAAAACTACTACAGTTTAAGAAGCGCCAAACGTTATGAAACATTTTACCTCTGTTTCCTAAATCCTATCCATTGCCTGATAAGAACAACATGCTGCTGAAAAAAAATGTGTCTTAACTCATAAAAGGTACAAAAAAGGAAAGGAAAAAAAAAAACAATTACACGTATACACGAAGAAGAGTATCAAACACATAAAAGAGGAGATAGAAGGTGTTAGGGGTGGATCTCTCCCACAAGAGGCCCGGCCCAAAGACAGGCCCAAATGGATTTTTATCTTTAAAGGGTATAATAGTCTTTTAAAAAAACGAACCGACACAGTAACCTATAAATAGTGGGTTACTGTGTACGGCGAAAGGGGGACTTTTTGGAGAGAAAGGACAAGAAAAACTGTTTATAGAGAACCATATCTACGAGCTCGCAGCTCGTCTTTTTCGCTTTATATCGCCTTTTAGCTCGTCGATACGGATTGTAGCTCGACCTTTCAGTTTAATAAAGAGAATTTCGACCCCCCATTTAATACCGAACTAAATATCTCAATTGTACCGATCTGAACATCAACAGAAGGAAGCTTGATTCGGGAACGAACGTAATCTCAAATTTTCAACTGTTAAATTTTGCTTTTAAACGTAACTATTCAGAAAACAATCTCAACCGTCAGTTTACTTCCCTTTTAGCTCTCAACCGTTAGATTATTAAAATGACATCGGCAGTTCCCAAAAGATGGATTTGCTATATTATATATAGACTAGATTTATAACCCGCACGTTGCGCGGGACTATAATTTTTTTATATTAATACAAATTATTGAATATAATTATAATTATTTAATATAAAAATATAAATCAATATATATGTTAAATTTATTTTATTAAGTGATATATAACTTATCTATTTCTTTAAATATTTTTCACAATTAATTATTTTTTTATTTTCCGATATACATTCGTCATCTCTTGCATTTACTCTCTTTTCGCATTCTATTATCTCACTTATAATATATTGATTATGAAGACATATCATAACTATTTTTCATCTTCCAATATTTTATTTTTACCAGTTGACTGATCATTACTTACTTACGTAAAATATTTTAGATAATATACCCACTATTTCATGATAATAAAACTCGTAATTGGACTCGTTTTTATCCATGAACATCATATTATAACATCAAATATTACATTTTATATATCTTACTTGTTTGGAAAAAAGAAAAATTATGTTCACATATATAATTTTTTTACTTCAAAATATGTATAGTCTACTATGGTCTATATAGTGTTCTTTTATTTTGATTCTCTTAAATCTACAAACTCATAAGATTATTCTAACTTTTAAATATGTGTATTTATCCAAAAATAGAATTTTTTTTAAAGTTTTAATTAAAATTCTACAACCTACCACCACTATTGTAATTTTTTTTTATTACAAATGGCTTTTTCAAATTATTTCTTAGTATTTTTTTCACTTTTTTTTTTTTGGTGTGTGTGATGTTCAGAATAAGTTTTCTTTAATATATTTTATTTCAAGTAACCTTTTACATTTCTCTTAAATATATACATTATTTTAATTTGGTAAGCACTTGATTAATATTTTCTCTCTTTTTTTAATATAATTTTTTTATGTAATCTCTATTCATATTTTACTTTGATATTTTTTGTATTTTTTTTAGTTTGTATTTTAGTTAATTATTTAAAATGATATTTTAATAATAATAAAAATATTACACAAATAATTGAATTAATTGATGCATTAAATTTAGATTTTAAATTCTTTAATGATGTGAATTAATTTAATAAAATTGAAAATAAGAATTGATGAGGTGGAAGAAGGAGAAGAGGGAAAAACCAACTTTATATATATAGATATTCCTAATTGATTTGGAATATAGTAAATTTCATTTTCAATTGGGCCTGGACAGTATAGTAAACCGAAAACGCAAACGGTTATTCACGGAGTCGTAGAGATAACATAAAAGATAAGGAGAGGTCGTCAATGCGATGACATGTACTGCCACGTCATCAACGAAATAATAACACAAAAAAAAACGAATCCCTCTCTTGTCTCTTCTTCTTCCAGTAAAACTTCGACTTGGATGACATTCAAAAGACTGTGAGTTTCATATTTTGTCATTTTAACCTCCGAAATGGCATTTTCCAATAATCTGGATCAAAGTGTTTGGATACTACTGGTGATTTCTTTCAGGATTGGTCCTTCTATGTCACGACCTCCCGGCTCCCACCTATCCTACACCATTCGATCAAGGTGGTCACTGCGAAGCTACGGCCTCACATCTGTCAGTGTTTGACTCTGCTAGCTTCCGTCAAAGGGAACGCAGTCGTCACAGTCAATGGGACCGGAACGCACCGGCAGGGAGTTCGTCGACGGCGTACTGAGCCTCGCCGCCGGACTGATTCGTTTCGGCATTGGCAACGGAGATGTCGTCTCTATTTCTGCTCTTAACAGGTCCAACGCGTAAATTATCTACGAAAGTTCTAAATTTTCAAATTTGAACAGGTACCTGTTCGAAAAACCGGTTTAAGACACCGAAGAGGTTTGTCCGATGTGAGAAGTAGTTTCCGTTGACAACAACTGGGAAAGTGAGAAGAGATGAAGTTCGAAGAGAAGTTTTGTCTCATTTCCAAATCTTGACTAGCTAGCTCTCTTTGATCATTAAGTTCTAAAACCATAACAGTCTCCATTAGAGAGAGTCAAAGAAATCAAGATGCTTGTTTGGGAAACTTGTGGAAACAGCTGGAGTTGTGTTATGGGGAAAAAGAAAGATTCAGGACCTATTAGAGAGAGTCATATCGATGATTGAAGCTATAAGGAAAAGTGCGTAAAAAAAAAGATCAGTACCACGGCATTTTCGATAATAAATTTTGTGATTTGTGACTAAAAATTCTTATACTAGTAGTTTATTTGTTTATTATATAGAGAGAACAACAACTCATATGTTCCTAGAATATAGGACAAGTGACTGACTTGCTCTCCAGTGGTATATACTCCCATGAAATGTGTTATGTGTGCTTCCAAGTTTGTAGGAACCGGTAAAACACCAAGAAACATTTTAAAAGTAGAGTTGGCATATTAAAATTTCAAGAAGGGAAAAAACTACAAACACTTATTTGTATTGCGTAAGTGTTTAGACCTTGTTTATCGGCAGTCTCTTAAACCGGTTGATATTGTTTTGGAGGAAAAAAATAATTTAAAACAAAAGAAAAATGCTAAGGGAGGTTGTTATATAGTATACTCATCTTTGCTCTAAGAGACGCTACGTGTCGTTTTTGTGTTGGCCAGAAAACAAGAAATTTTTTTTTTTGGAAGCTCGATTTTTATTAATTTTCGTCTCTCTCTCTCTCTTTCTCTGGCGATCACAATCCCGAAACGAGAAAAGATGAAATTTGAATGTGTTTGGAATCGAAGGAGAAGGTTCACTTCCTCTGTTTCGAAATTGTAAGGGTTACTTCGATTTACACTCTTCTTCTTCGTCTCCGTCTCCAGGTATGAAAAAATTGGGTTCCGATGTATTTTAATTCGATCTTTACTTTGGGATTTGAATTGGTTTTGTGCTTCCTTTCCTCTTTAGATTTCTTCAATAGGTTTCTTCGGCGTAATCTGATTAGGGATTTACATTATTTCCTCTCAAATTTTTCTTCTTGTATCGCTTCTGAATATGTTAATCTTTCGAGATTCATTGTTTTTATGATTTGTGTTCATATGTATATGCGTCTGATATAATTATGGTGGAAAATTTTGCAGCTTGACAATGCCTCGCTATGATGACCGCTATGGAAACACTCGTCTCTATGTTGCCCGTTTATCATCTAGGACTCGTACCAGGGATCTTGAACGTCTTTTTAGCAGATACGGAAGGTAAATTTCTCGATATCCTCCAGGATTTGCACGGTTTTAACTTTAGTTTGGTTATGATCATGAGTTTTAAAAAGATTGTGTGTTGTGTTGTGTATAGGTGTTGTGTTGTGTTGATGTGAACTTTGTGTTGTACCAGTTTGAGCTTTATGAGTATTCTGCAGAATATGAAGGGAAGCATGAACCGAAGAAACTAGAGGAGCTAGGGAATGTATTCTTGCTCATCAATCTCTTGGCTCATGCAATTGCATGATCTATGTGTGGAATTGAAATGATAGGTCAGTGTTGTTTCACTTATTGTTCTGCAGCTTTGCTAGATGTTAGATAAGGAGAAGGTTTGGGTCTTTCGCGACAACGAAGGTATGGATTGCACAATGCCTTGATGAATTAGCTACGCTCTGTCATCTAGATAAGGAGAAGGTTCGGTCTTCCGCGATCACCTAGGTACGCTGATTCTCACTGGTGCCTTGATGAATTAGCTACGCTCTGTCATCTTAGAGCTTCTCTGAAACGTCCGATGATTCCAATTTTTTACGAGGTCGATCCTTCTCATGTCCGCAAACAGAGCGATCGTTTCGTTAAGGATTTTGTTAAACACTCGAATAGATTTGGTGAGGAGAAGATTGAGAGATGGAGAGGTGCTATGAAATTAGTTGGGAATCTCTCTGGTTTTGTTTGGAGGTAGGATACATGATCTCATCTGCATTTATAATCATGTTAGACATACTCATAGATGATGAATTGAAAGGAAACTTAATGAATTGATTGTTCTTGTTTGTTTTTGGATTAATAATGCAGCTCGGCTACTAACAGGTTGATCACATCAAAGGATCATGCATTGGTCATCTCGATGCTGATGGGGTGTACACTGGTCATACTTGAGACTTGTCTTACTTTAATCTAGTATAGCAATGGAATTGGTTCTGGATCATTGTGTTAACTAGAATCTAGATGTGAACCTTTGTCTTCATCACAATCTTCATCACAATCTATTTATCTTCATCAAAATCTTCTCTTTTCACCTATGTAACATAACCATCAAAAGTTAAATCATGATTCATGATGACTCTTATTTAGTATTCTCTACTACTATATCAAGTTTGAGTTTCATATTTACTATCTTTGATTTAACAAGTTTGAGTTTCATATTTACTATCAAATCTCAAAAAACAATTTTTTATAAATTGCATTTCTGTTGTAATATATATTAATGTTTTTATTATGTTTTGTATATTTGAAAATTAATAAAAATGGAATATTTTGTAATTTTAAAAAATCTTAAATGCTTACACATTTATACCACTTATATTCTATTTAAAATTTTTAAATTTTAAAAACAATATTTTCAAAAATAAGAGACCCAAAATAAGAACCTACCAATAAATGAAAAAATTTTATTTACGAGATCATGAGTTCTTATATTACAAACAGTATACAATTAATTCATAAAAAATTTAAGAACTCCCTTACTTCAACCGACCAATAAACATGCTCTTATAGTGGTGGTATCCACACCAAAACTTTAATTAATAATGAATGGTTTGGTGCAGTTTTTGATTTCGTTTTACAGTGGAATTGTGTAACTTTAGGATATATATAATAATAATGATAAAAAATCTATATAATACCACATTAAAAATATGTTTAATATCTTGATCAAATTATACTTGTTCGATTCAGATCGGATTTGGTTCATCCGGATCAAACCAACAAGAACGCTACACGGCGTCATTAATATATGGTTTAGACGATAGATAAGCATGCTTCAAAAGGAAAAAAAAAAAAAAGAAATTAAAAAAAAAAAAAAACTGCAATTTAATTTGGAAACGGCTCAAACTCGGCCCAGTGTATGTTTTTACTTTTTAGTATTATTATTACTGACTAAAAAAACGATACCGTTTCCGGTAAAATGGAAGCATTTTTAGCAACGCATTAAATTTAGCAAAATATGGCTTACGAAGACTGAGTAAACAAAATAAAAATAAAAATTAAGCATCGTCGATCCAAAGGAATCCTCAGTATTACATATCTCTTCGTATTGATCAGCTACTCCGAACTCCGGTAACGGATTTTGACAATTCCGGCGGCGTAATTCTCCTGCCCGGCTAAGTTTTGATTTCCTTCAGATTCCTCGTAAAGTTTCCGGTGGACCCAAGGTTTCAACTCTTGAACATCCCAAATCATGAATCCCTTTTCTTCTGGTACTCGTCTTAGGTAATATTGGATTCTCTTCTTCTCCTTTCCTCGTTTCTTTTTAAGGTTTCTAAGTGTTTGATCACCTCACAGATGAAATTTGATATAACATATATATGAGTGAAAGAAGGATCGAGCTTTCGTTCTCATTTGAGGATTGAATTCGGATTTAAGTATATATATATTTTTTTTGATTGGCTTGTCTCGAAGATGATGATTATGGTGTAGTTGTTTCTCACTCCCTTAGAATTTTGATTCTACACACTTTGGGCAGATGGAGAGTGCTTGAAACTAACTGCATCTCCTGGGTTTCCAGAGAAGAGGATTGGATATCTTGGGCTAATGTTGCTTCTTGATGAGAGAGAACAAGTGTGTTGATGCTTGTCACAAATCCATTAAAACAGTATCCTTACTAACTCTTAGTATTGATGTGATTCATGTCAACCTCAATTTCCTCTATTAAGTATCAATGTTAATACCTGGTCCTTTGCATGCATGCATTATTTTTCAATGCCAGCGGAAAATTATAGAACCAAATGGTTTTAGGTTGCATTTTCTGTATACGAAAAATATTCTAATAGATTTGTTCCAGTTTCACGTGCAGATATCTTAACCACTCTAAACCAGTACGTTGTAGTTGTAGGACTTGCTCTCTGTGCTTTTGGGAACTTTTGTTCAGCAGAAATGGCTCGTGATCTTGCACCTGAAGTAGAAAGATTAATCCAGTTTCGTGACCCTAATATCCGTGAGAAGGTGAAGTGTTTTCTATTTCATCTACAGGGTCTGCCGGAGTTTAGTCGCTGTTGTTTTTGTTCCTTTAACTTCTTTTACCATTTATGTTGTGTTATATGCAGGCGCGCTTTGCTCTATTGAATAGTAAGGAAACTTGCAGATCTGGCAGAAATATTTGTACACACTGCTGCTTCCTTGCTTAAAGAAAAGCACCATGGGGTTCTTATAACAGGAGTTCAACTTTGTTATGAATTATGCTTGATTAATGATGAAGCCTTAAGAGTACTTCAGAAAGGTTGGTCAATAATATTATACAGACCACACTACTTATGCCTACAGGAGCATCGTCGTTATGTAACTGAATATGCTTCACTGAACATGCGTACATGAGCCTGCTCTAGTACCTGTATGATGCTTTTGTCTACTATATTCTCCTGCAGTAATTTTCGATATCTGTGGTTTTCATTCACTTATAAATAGATCACTATGCTAAAATGAGGCTGACCGTCAGGTTCGTTTTTTTTTGTTTCGTTTTTCCAGACAGTCAGTTTTGACAAACCCTTTTCTTTGTTTTGTCTCTGCAGAAATGCACGGACGCGGAGGGAGTGATAATAACTTTGAGGGATATTACTAATAGCGCATATCAGCATGTGTATGATGTTGCAGGGATCGCAGACCCTTTTCTTCACATACAGCCACTCAGACTCCTGCGTGCTTTAGGCCAGGGCGAAGCTGATGCTAGTGATTTGATGACTGATACTTGCCCAGGTTAGTCATACTTTAAGCAAGTGATTCTGATTATGGTTGACCATCTTCACATTTGCGATGTAATTCCTTTCTTAAACATCAAAGTTTTTATTTTTTTGTTTTCGGTTTCCTTCCATATTCTTTTTCAAAAATATTGTATACTATACTCATGTCATGTGCTGTGATTCTGTTAAATTATAGCACAAGGGAGAATTTGTTTATGTTTAGTTGATATGGATGATGGGCTATATCATTCCCTTTGGTAGAGATACAAGACTTATTGGGTACTGAGTTAATCCGTCAAATGCGCTAGACACACTTTCTTAACCAGGTCCACCGGTATTAGATGGTCTTTCTCTAATCCCATCCAAGGAAGGAAGGTAAGAAGAGTCATGACCCTAAAAAAATCAATATAATCACTGAAACACTTTTACAAAGATCAATAACAAGCTTTCCTCATTATTGGCAGCAAGCAGTGTGATGCGCATGGGAATTGGGTTGCAAACTGAACGGAAAAGATGTATTAGAGGAAGGACAAGTCAGCAACTTGGGCTGTGAACTAATCCATCAGCCATTGTAGTTATACAGCATAAGGACTTGAGTATTTATCTTCATCAGCCCGACTAAAAAGAGAGAGACAAGACTTGATCAAGCCGTTGATGCAGCAAAACATTTCATTTTTTTTTTTTTTTTTTCATCCGTTTCCTAAAACAAGTACTTTTTGGCCTTTGTTTTTAGGATTTGAGGTTCTTATGAGTGTTTTTGAGGCGTTGTGCAAAAGTTTATTCTACTTTTCAAAATTTCGTTCTAAGAATAATAATTGTCCCAAAATTCTAAGGATAATATTTGTCCAAAATAAAAAAATAGAGATAAATGTGAAAATAATATATGTATTCCAATTTGTTCAATAACAAATTTCGGGACAAATTTGAAAGCATTTGTTTTTTTTTGTGTGTGTGTGTGTTTTATTAGCCCCAATGTGAAAGCACCGTTTCAGCCTAAAACGGCACCGTCTAAGGATAAAACGACACCGTTGAAGCGTTTAAGGGAAGGATAACAAAATCTCAGCATGTCTCCTACAAAAGCAACATTTTTAGGGAGAGTGAGACAATAGTGACCTAGGCTGCTCTCTCTCTCTCTCAGGGTCAGGGAACACTGTCAAAACCGACCTTCTCTAGCAAAGGCTTCTCTGTTGTGATTGTTTCCTTTTTTCCTCGATTTGAGCTTACTCTTCACGTTTCCGTCATGTCAGAACCAAATCCCCACCAAGTAGAAAAACTTCTCGTCGAGCTCAAGCTCGAAAAGCTCTTGAACGAGTCTGAGGACCATTCTCAGGTTCGCCTGGGTTTCATGTTAGATGGGGGCTTTTTGTTTTCTTTCATTTTCTCTGTGTGATAATCGTAATAGTTTGTTTCCATGTGACCCAAGAGTTTGAGACAAGTCGTAATTTTTCTTGTTAGGAGATGATTAATAAAAAAAAAAAAATGAAAGACTTTGTTCTGCACAATTTGTAGTTTCTGGTTGTGATATTTTTCTTTCCTAAAATAAATGGGTTTATCATTTACTTCTTGTTTGTTAGGTACGAGTCAAATCCATCCATGACCTTGAGCTTTTATGCGGAAAGAAACCAGAGTTCATATATAAGATCATTGAAGCTCTTTTCAGCTATCTATATACTGGTAATTTGAGTTTTTGGTTATTTATCCTTAAATCTACCTATTATAATATGTTTAATTTCACCATCTTACTCGGGAGTAATATGATCCAAATAGAGAAACCGGTGGACTGCGATGCTGTGCAAGAGGTTTTTATGGCAATGTTTCATCTGGATAAAAAGGGTAATTTGGTTAAGATTACGATTCATATGTCTTACAATATTAGTAAAATTGTTCTTTCAGTCCTTTTAGTAGATATTTTGCAATCTCTAATTAATGTTGCTTAATTAGTCCATTCTAGAATGCAGAAAATAAGTGTCTGTATGAATTAAGAATTGTGGGTTGTTGCTGTGTGCTTCAAAACGTAAGATGTATAGTATGTATGGTACTGTTTTTAGTACCATATATAGCAGCTACTTTTGTTTGAACTTTTACCTTCTCGGTGCAGCATCTTTAAATGCAGTGTTGAAGGAGCACTCTGCTCGTTTATACCCTGAAAAGGTCAGAGTCTTTTCTTTCTTATTTTTTTTCTTAGGCTCTCCTATATCGTAACTTAATGAGGTTCACAACTCTCTTGTTATATTAGCCATCAAGTTAGAGACCTGTTTTGATGTTAATGAAGTGGGCTTGTATTATTACGTACGTCTTTTGGTGCTATTGCTAATTAAGAGACCAGGTACAATATATCATGCCAAATCAACTTGAATTGTTACTGTGGCTAGCGCATATATAGCAAGACGTAAAGTGAAAGTTCTTATATGGGATTGGAAGTTTTTAATTTTTTGAGTGTTTGTTAGTCATCGACAACTATTTCTCATATATAGAGCAAGATGTAAAGTGAAAGTTTTCTGATGATGCAAGCTAACGAGAACCCAACGGGAAGGTTTCGGATATCTTATCGTGATGTTAATAATGTAGGTGCCCCCTCCTAAAGAGCGAACGTTTATAATACCTACACCACAAATGGAATTATATAAAACCAATTTACTGAAAAGAAGTATCGCCGATTTAAGAAAAAAGGTTAGACCATACTTTGGACCTCATAAAGTTCTTCTTTGTTTCTTTTCGAATGGGTTTCTTTCCCTGGCCCTTTTCTGACTTCTTCCATGTTTCCAGAGCCTCAAAAATAAAAGTAAAGAAGAGTTGCAACAACTTGCAGAATTTGTTGAAAACAGGCTGGTTTGGATGCAGATCACTACAAGATTGAGGTGAGTATTTCATGTCAAATAAATCAGTTTTCTGTTCAATTTAAGTGAACCAGCAATTGAACTAAAAGACCAGAATGAAGATTTAATGGACCAATTTTGACCCATTGTATCCTTCATTTTCCGGAACTAACACCAAATACTAGTAATAACTCAAAACTCATGACCATCCCAAACTATATGGTGTGATAAACCCATTTTAGATAGTAATAATAACTCATAGTTTCTGAAGCTTTTTATTTAGATAGTTTCATCGTTGTGCCCCCGAAATACTTATGATGTCCAAATATTATCTTCCCTGCAGGTTTCAGATATAGATAGTGTTGACAAGTTTCTATCATGCCTGCAAATGGCTGTTCCATTATTTGCGGTATGGACTCTGAGTTGTTGTTACGTAGCACTCTCGGATGTCAAATAGTTAAACAAATGCTTTGAACCATAAACCTTATGATCTCCGTCTTCTTCTGAACAGAGAGGTGCTCCAAGTATCAAGTTACTTAATCACGTGAACAACCTGATTAGCTTGCCTGATTATGACGAGGTACAGTGTAAATCTATTTCTGTACATGATCTCTTAGTATCCTCTGGGGCATCGTAAGAACAGACTAGTTAATGGCGTTGAGGATTATTCTTGATTACTCTAAACTTGAATGTAACTCTTTTTGTTCTTACATAATACTGTCGATCGCTTGTCTATCTTCATTCTTCTAATTTTAGTAAAATCAATATTATTCCTCCAGACGTGAGCTCATTTAGTTAGTATAATCATAATCTATATCGAATCCTTTTTTTACTAGCTGTCAGAGCAGAGGAAGCTTGATATATTCAGAGCTCTTGCCGAGATTTCGTCGCACACAACAGCTCAGGTAGCCAGCCAGATGCTTCCCTCAATAGTTGAGCTCGCAGAGGTAACACTTATTACATGTCTTAACATCTTTTACATATAATTTATGGACTTATAAATTCTAGAATTTATAGATTACCAATTATTGACCGTTATCATTTTCTCTCAGAAATGCATACCCCAGCCAGAGATTAAGGAAATCAAGAGTTTCACTTATGTTGAGTGCCTATTATATGTGCTCCATCACTTAGCCCTTAAGGTTGTGTAACTTTAATCTTTTAGTTGTTTTCTAACTATATTTAGTTGCTTGGCCAAGTCTTTTTTGTCTTCCTTGTAACTTAGGTTTTTCTATTTAATGTATAGGCTCCAGATGTAGCAACAAAAGTTTGCAAGGAAGAACTCATGTCGAGGTATTGTGAATAATAGTACTATATATATATATATATATATATATATATATATATGACATTCTGTTTTCTTATAAGATTTTTTGGTATTTTGCTTCAACACCCTGCTTTAATAAAATGTAAATGTTATTGCAGATTTAAGAATGTGAGGTCTATAACTCGGGCAAGAATGAAGATACTAGCCAAAACCTTGCCTAAGGAAGATGAAGAGGTTTTGCAAGCTGAGAAAGTCTCAGACGGTGATGAATTCCACAAGCAACGTAAGTTCAAGGTGGAAACAAAGAGGCAAAGTACAAAAACTGAGATTCGGAGCTGCAGTAACATACTGGCCATTACAAAGGTTTGCAAGCATAGCCATATTTTTTCTTACCTTTTAATCTAGGTAACCTATAAGTCTGATTATTGATTAAGCTAGTTATACAAATCTAACAGTCTATGCATGTTACAGTTATTGAAGAGAAAGGAGTCTTGTTTTGTTAAACTTTCTTGGAAAGAAGCTAGGGAGGCATTATTACCCTCAAAACTTTATAGGTATAATCCAAATTTATTGTCAACTTGGTGAGTTCTCTTTGTCTTCTCAGAAAATCACCTACTTCTTTTATTTTTGTCTTCTCAGGGGCTACACATACTCCAGAGCCCCTCCCAGGTCTGCTGTGCTTGAATCTATTGCAAAGGTTCATAAAGGAGAGCTATATGATACAGGAATATGCACGCCAAACGACGACCAAGTTCAAAGTCTTAACGTTTTATCAAAGTTTCAACAAGTTTCTAGAAATCGACAAGATACATGGGTCTTAAGTGACAGTGCCGGCATCGCTATGCTCTTTTGGAAGAAGATGAAAGAATCGGTAAACATTTTTATTTTCCAAAGATCTAATCATTTTATACAATATATATTCCTATATGGACACTTAACTTTCTCCATTTTACCTAAATCTTTTATTTCTTTTTATATAATATATACAGGGCTTAAGTTTCTTGAGGCATGCGGGGAAACAGGGTAGATCGGGTGAAGTTAGAGACCAGTTGTATCATCTTCTCTGCTGGAGCTATGCAGCATCTGACATAGTCAGTTACGAGCGGTGTCTACTAAAGTGGGAAAGCCCAGAAAATGTACTACCTCTCTGTCCATGGTATCTCTGTGCCTTTTGCGATCCTTCCAAACTTGGAAAGGATAAAAGAGCTCAGAAACCTCAAGATGATGATGATCGTATCCATCACTGCTACGGGGCTGATATTGAGCTAGCATTACTCCACATACAGGAAAACGGAGTTCCAAGAGAGAGTGTGAGCAATTTCATCTGCACTGATTATCAACCACCCAGTGCAGATGAACCTGGGATGGAAAGAAGAAAAATTCAAAGGGTTGGCAGGGTCAATACATTGGAAAAGGTTTTGGAAGCGCTTGAGAATGATCATGTAGTAGGGGCTGATCTGTTAAATTACAATGGATTGATGAGACGTCAGTATGTTTACGAAGCTGGTATGTCACCCACTTCTCTTTTCGAAGGATATATCATGCAGTGGTGATAGAGGAGATTAAGGAAATGAATAACGATTGGGTGGCTGTATGCAAACTTAGTAACGGAAATCTCGTGGCTGATTGTGGATACTGTTATGTCTCTCTCACAACACAATATATTCCTGTTGGGGTATCTGATGAGAAAATTAATACGGTTCGAGGGTCTACCGAGCCGATGCATCTTCTCACAAACTTTATCATCATTGAGTTGATAGATGCAAATGAGAATGAAGAAGAGAATTGGGAAAGTAATGATGAAGAGAATTGGGAAAGTGATGATGAAGAAGAAGATGCAAAAGATGATGACAAATCGTCAGAAAAGAAATCAAAAGGAAAACGAAAAGAACCTGAAGAGAAAAAGTATATTCCTAAATCAAAACAATCTCGTTCTTCTGCCTCTGCTCATACTCGGAATACTCTAAGTGTAACGGTGAGCATCAGAGTTGCAATCTTAATTCATTGTTTGAATTATGATTAACATCTAATGACTAATTGACTGATAAGTAGGTAACGGAATCTGATGCAGTAGACGATATCGAGGATGCCATTACTCGCCATAAATCGATTTCGACTACAAAAGTGATGGCTTCGGTTGCTCTGCAGAAACTGTCATCCCGCTCTCCTTCTAATTCAGAGTATGTTCAACCTCGTTGTGCTATCTGTTTCTATCTCAAACTCGTTTATCTGGTATAACTGCACATGTCCCGTTTTCAACTTTAGACATGCATATGCGCACTAAGTAATTATAACTAATGAATTCTGGCTGTCTAGCTGAAACTCTGTAACGTGTTACCTTGTGAAAAAAGGATCATAAATTTACTCATATATACATGTACATCCTGTCCTCAACTCTCTTTTTGGTGACTAACAAGTTCTCTAAAATTCAATGGCAGGAGGATTAAAGACATAATTGTGAAGCAGAAAGGAAGCCTTCACCTTGGAAAACAGCAGCAGGGAGCTCTTGAGTACAGTTCTATAGTTAACATGCATAAAAATATCAGGTGGTTAATGAAATCCATTGTTCCTCTCTTCCGCGTCTATTTTCTCATGTTCACTCAGCCTCAAGGCTCATGACTGAGGTATGTGTGCATATAATGTAGGTCTTCTCTGGTTGAGAGAATCCCGGTACTGGATGAGGCTACTCTTAATGTGAGGAGGGCCGGCTCTTTTCCTGCATCGGCTTCAACAGTGGTCAAGCCTTCAGTCAGTCTTCCAAAACCTGCTATTGCTCCTCTTGCACACTTGCTTCTCTGTGTTGAGTTAGGATCACCATCATCACAATGTGGTTAGTTCTTTGGCATTCCTACTGCTGTTGTTGGAAGACGATGACTCATGTTTAGTATTCCCTTTTTTTTTTTAATGCAATGTTTCAGGTGCAACCCAGGCTCCAAAAACTGGCACAGTACTGTTATTGGATATTCTATCAATTGGGACACCTCTGGCACAAAACGCACAAAACTGCACACCATCTATTGATTTACTATCTACACACTCTGAACAGGTAACTCTTGCTTTTCTTATGTTGAATTGGATTTCAAACCTTAGAATCCTTCGTAATATTGGTTTCTTTGGGGTTTCCACCAGGACACCCTTGTGCCAGTGGTGATATGGTGCATTGGGGAATATGGTGATCTGTTGGTTAACAGTGGTATCTCTTTAACATTGGGGAATATGGTGAGAATTATGCTCCATATGCAGATGCTCTTGTTTCTTTTGAGATTTCACTTTTGACTTTAAAAATAAATAAAGCGAGCAATAACTAGTTAACTGCCTTGCGCAGGTAACGGAATGTGATGTAGAGGACGTTATCGAGGATGCTATTACTCGCCATAACTCAGATATGAGTACAAAAGTGGTGGCATTGGTTACTCCACTGAAGCTGTCACATCGCGTTCCTTCTATCTCAGAGTATGTTCAAGCCATTCGGTCTCATTGTGCTATCTGTTTTTTTCTTTCTTTCTGAAATTCGTTTATCTAGTATCTGTACTTATTCAACTTCAAGTCTACTCAAGATGTGTTTTTGTACTGAGTATATGAATGACGAATTTTGGCTGTTTACCAGAAATTTTCTTGCGTTATACCTTCTGAGAAATTATTATGAATACATTTACCTGTTAATATTCATGCCCTCAACTCTCTTTTGGTGAATAAACAGATTTCTACCTATTAATAATCTGTTGAAAGGCTATCTCAAGTTTCTCCTCCTTTGTAGCCACATCATTATCATGAATCTGAAGTAAATCATTCTTCTTAATATCCCTTTCCAACAATTGAATCTCCTCTTTTAAGCTTTCATTTTCAAGCACCCTGATCTCAAAGCTTATTCTTTTTCTATACATTTATTTTCAATTCTCTAAGTTTCTTACCAGATTCCTTAAAAGCTTCTTTGTATATTACTGCGCAATACTCATGGACGGAAGCTTCAACATGTGAATCTTCGACATAGCCTTCAAACTGAGAAAGCTGTGATATCTTCTTTGCAGCCTCTAAAAGTGAATCTTTAAGTTGGCAGTTCTCTAGAAGCAAAGAATCCAATTGGTTCTTGATATCAGTATCGTTCTTTCCTGTAAACACAACAGACTTCTCACCTTCCAATAACACCTTATCCAACCTCAAAATGATATCCGGGATCTTCTTTTGCAGTAAATCAAACTCCTTGTCTGTCTTCAAAGATGTAAATGAATCACACTCCTCTAAGTTCAAACACCTTCGTTTAATGCTAAAATATTCTTCAGTCATCTCTTGAATTGTATAGCCATGCTCTCTTTTCAACTGAATCATCACGGTCCTAAAGTGCTTGATCAACTGTTCACACGGTAACTGTCTCAAATATTCCAACTTCTCAGGCGTTAACGTGACAGATCCTACACTGCTTCCAGAGTGTTTGCAACACAACTGACTAGCTCTTTTTTTACCCTCCAAAGCCTCAACGTCCTTATTTGCATGACTTGTAAGCAAACTCTAGTTCCCCGCGCAAACCAGCAATCTCTCTAGTCTTCTGAAGCAACAAACTATTCTTACCACAAGATTCCACACTTTGCTCCCACAACCAATGATGTTCATACTCATCTTTACACGCTGCTTGGTCAAGAACCAAACGAGAATGCAGCAGGGGAAAAGTTTTCTCATGAGTCATGACAATCAAAATTAGGATTCTCATTCTCTTAATGACAGTACTATTAATAAGGATTGATCCATCATTATCACCCATCATAACCTCTTCATTCATGCAGCAAATTCTTTGTTGAACAAATCCTTCTCAAGTAGTATTTCTGTTGGCATTTTGGCCCCTTTAATTTTCAATCGATGGAATCTCTTTGGTTGTTATTATCTCTTCCTAGATATTGCAAATGTTGTGGTAGTATATGTGTGTAGGGTTTTAATATGGGAAATGAAAAGGAAAACCAAATGATCCTCCTAATTAATAAAGCATGCTAATATATAGTTTTAACATAAATACAAAAACCAGCTAAACGCCGCCACCTAGCCTAAGCGAGCTCGCTTTTCACAACTCTGGGTTTCTTCTCTCTTCTGGCGAGCTAGCCAAGGCCTTTTGTGATATTGACCACCATAAAGCTTACCAACGAGCTTCAAGTATCCTGTATGCTCATCCATTACTCTTCTAACTATAGCTTTGCGTTCAAGATCCACACCAACCTCAAAAAGCCGCTGAGGGGCTTGAGGCTCTTCCAAGCCCTTAAACGTTATGTAGACATTTGCACTTTTGGCTTTGAGTCTCTCAATCGGTGGCTCCACATCTCCAGTAGCAGTTTCTATCGCCACTTTCACAATCTCCAACTCGGACATAACTTCCGTCTTCTTACGCATCTACAATATTTTGGAATTCATTAGTATTATTATTACCAACAGTGCCACTCGTGGTGGCATGTCATTAGTTGATATGTTTAAGACTTACATCAGTGATGGACCTATCATTAGCACAAACTGCAAGTTCCAAGTACATAAGAATCCAATCAGTGGCTCGCCACTCTGATTCCTTCACCTGGCAAAGGCAACAATAATAACATATCACTGCTGCTGGCTTTAACTGATCATGAGGAGCACAACAAAACTTCATTACTGTTGTGTTGTCTTAATAGATATATAGGATCTTACCACGTAAAATCGGGTTTCGTCTTTTAAATCACCATCAGAGGGCCAATCAGGCAATTCACCTTTGAAGATATCATCATCAGCGAATGCGCCACCATAAGAGTGAGGTATGAAGGGCTTCTCGCTGGTCACTGTGTGCAACAGTATTAAATAATCAGCAAGCTAAGTGAGATTTTATTATTATACTCAGGCTAGACTTTTATTGTAAAAAATAATGCAACATAAGTAAGTCACCTTCGCCTTTAGGTCTAGCAATGGAGACCGCCATATCTAAAGTGCCATATTTTTTTTCATTAACTCGAACCTGAAAGGTTTTCTCCAACGAGAAATCAGCTGGATCATGTGCAAGCAGGGTCATGTAGAAAGAGGACACACAGTTCTGTAACATGTTGAATTTTATTAGGGAAGCGAGCTTGAAGTTTGTCCCCTGACAGATGAAGAAACAAAATGAAATCAATGTATATGGTGTATATATAACAGAACATATGTTTATAAACGTACCAACTAGGGGAGATAAAAGAGTTCAAAAAAATTTACCTGCAACATATTGTAACGATGAAGTCCCGCCTTAGCATAAAGATTGACCAAGACAGGATAAGGATAAAGCTGACCTACGCAGTCGTAGGGAATCAGTCCAGTGATCCTTCCAGTCATAGATGACGGTACTGAGACACTCTCTAAATCGAAACCCTATAAGAAGCAAAAGAAGTAAGAGAAGTTATCTTTATCAGTCATTATAACCACAATCCCTAGAAACGAACTAGGAGATAAAATTCTCAATTCTCTAAACAAATCCCAATTTATTATATAGTAGATAGAATTCTCTAAACAAATCAAAGAATTACATCGTTTTCGGCTACTTGATCCCAATAATCTCTCTGCAAACTGAAAAACTCCTCCACCGTCGCCATCTTTCTTCTCGTCCTCGGGATGATGGTGATTTTTTCTAGGCCTTGTATATTTATATTACAGTATTATCCCTCATTCCAAATATTCATCAATGGGCTTCAGTTGGGCCTTCACAAACACAAATCTTAAGGGCGGTTATTTGTTCGTGAGTTTAATTGAGTTTTAATAACTTTGCATACTTTTTAACCTACAAGTGAAAGAAATTCGCATATATGTCTATTGAATCCGATGCTTTTAGATAACTTATTGTCTATGTCTAACGAAAACATTATAAGCAAGCAGAGACTGAAAGTTGAGTATATCTAGAACTTGTCTTTATCGTCTTTGCTTCCACATGCATTCAAGAATGTCAAAATCTTTGCTCCACTTAGAAAGACTCAGAACCGTAGATACAAACTAACTAGGGAGGTACCCGCGCTTTAAGCGCGGTAACAAAATTTTAATAACAACAGTTTTGTTATTTCATGATATGTTACTTTTCTGATTTAATATGTAATAATTAACATATTTAAACATATTATTTATCTTTTGAAAAAGTTTAAAATGTTTTATTGAATTGTTAAGTACTTTTTGTATTTGCATATATACAGAAAGGTTTATCTTACTAAAGATAAATAATACTCTCAATGTGAAATATTAATTGAGTTTTTTAAATAAAAAACTAAAATGTAATAAACAGATATTGAAATTCAATAAGTAAATTCAAAATTTTTAAAAGCGTAAGCAATTTCCAATAGTTCAATATTGTAATGTATTATCTCAATTACAAAATAAAGATGAGAGTAATGCAAAGTTGGATTTCAAGTAGCGGTTAATACAAACATACTAAATTTTATAGACATTCAAAATGAGAAAAAATAAACGGCCAACACCCCATTCTTTACATTTGAGTGCCTGAGCTTTCACCTTGTTGCTTTAACATATGGTTTATGTAATAATGTCCAGCAAATTCAGACCTGTAAATATATAAAGTGTTTTAAGAAATTTTACTTTAACATCATACAAAACTTGTTTTAATATACATAATTATATCGTACATAGCCTGGTGATGTTCCAGTTCTTCAAACTCTGGTTTTATGAAGATCTTCGAAGAGGCCAAGGTGTTTTCAAGACACGGTGCACCTACAGACATTTATAATTTTAAGTGAATATATTGGTTACCTTATGATGATTATATCAGAACTAATTTATGTTACATACCTTCAAATTCTCCCACCCTCATAAACCGCATTACATAGAACACAGGTTCGGATTTGTATATGAGATGGCACCCGCTTGATTGCCATATGGTCATGAATTGAGAAGCGTAGTTTTCTTTGAGATGACACTTCACAGTCTCCCACCTACATGTTCATCAAATAAATAAAAATCTTAACAAAGACAACTCTAAAACGTAACTGTCTTAAAGGTAGAGTAAATATCTTTCTACGTGCCATTCAACAACATGAGAACAACTTTATTAATATCAGTGACACTCGCAGGCTTTCTTTTATCTTCCACATCTATTATACACGCACAAACATCTAATTTGGGAAAAAGATAGAATTTAGGTTTCCAAAATGTTGCTAATCTATTTTTGGTAAAGTTTAAGTCGTACTTTTCTATAAGAACGACCAATACACAAAGTTTCATAAATCCTAAAAAGAATCTAGTTTTTCGAATACAAAGATATCAATTAACTATATTGACGGATTGTACCAAAATAATATAAAATCAATTAAAGAAATACTACCGAAAGAGATGGGATGATCTATTCTTCCACGATATATGTCATCCAAATCCTCGAACTGAAAGTAATTCTTAGGACTCAATGATTCAAGCAACGTCATATTGGTATCATCCATAAATTTAATCTGATAAAGATGATGAGTGTAACAACCCATCCTGTGGACCCCACTAGCCTCACTGCTAGCCCGCTGGTGTGACATCCTTTGTGTGACAATCCAATATAATGAGCTTTGCTTCTATCCAACGTTTCAAAATAAAATATGTTCATCATTGGAGACTCATCCCATATAATGAGCTTTGCTTCTCTAATCAACTCGGCAAGATGTGATTGACCATCTATCGAACACGTTGTATATTCGTCCACATTGATGGATATACCAAATCTTGAATGAGCTGTCCTACCACCTTTCATAAGTAAAGCAACTATACCGCTTGATGCAACATTAGTTATAATGTCACCCCTAGATCGTATATCAGCGCCAAGAATACTCCACAAGAATGTTTTTCCAGTACCACCAAATCCATGAACAAAAACTTCGAAAGCAATAGTATGACAAACAACTTCCTTAGAAATGGCCCAAAACACCATGTACTTGCCTCCTTTGTATCTAAAATATATTCTTTGTCGTCATCCAATAATCCCACTGCAAAGCAGACATCTTTAAATTCCTTGTACAAATCTTTAGCAACTGACGAATATGATCAGTTTGTGATCTAAGCTCATACTTATTGCCGTTATTCGAAACCATGGAGTCTTTTATATGATCCCAAGTATTGAATTACCCAACATTGGTTACTTTTCCAATGACATCTTAAAATTTAAGACGTAAAATCATGTTAAAATAGTGCATAGTACATTAGAAGTTAATTACGGGAGATTTTAAATTATGGAGCAAAGGTAACTTACGGACCAAGTAATCATCACAATAAGATTTTTCCATTCGTATTTTGAAGGATTCAAACGTGAAACACGAACAGTCAGAGAATACATGGCCATAATATAACCTGCACTAAACAAAACCAGTAATTATAATCAAATTTAGATTTTCAAACGCATTGAATAAAGAAAATTTATTTAAGAACCTTGGAAAATATTCGAGATTTGATATCAATCATAAGCTCTGACCGACGTCTATATATATAACCTAAGAGATTGCTATATATTCTTAAATATATAAAATTATTTAATAATATAAAATTTGTGTATTTATAATAACAGATATGTGTAAATATATAACATATATATATCTTCTATATGTTAATTTACTGATTTAAACAATACTTACTTACATCCTAATCTATCGATTATATAAAATCTAAATAAAAGACTAACCAAAATATATTTATTTCCATCTTTATCACTTTAAGTTTATAATAAATATACTCATACAAATAATCATCCATTTAAGTAATTATATATAACATATTTGTATATATTTTTTCTGAGATATGTTAATTTTCTTTTTCAACAATAGTTATTTCCATCTTTATCATTTCAAATTTGTAAATTTTATATGAATCGTAAATTTTATCCTTTGGCAGTATGATTTTTACAAATAAAGGTATATAAAATTTATTTGAGTTGTCTTATATGTATATTTTCTATTAAATAAACTGACCAAACTATATTTATTATGATCTTTAAATTTAATTGGACATCTGGTGCTTGTTGAAAGCCCCGGGTCATAATTCTTTGTAACCCACAGATTGAAGGGGAAAGTCCGGCAGGTGAAGCTCCAAATTCGAATTGGTTCCTGGTCCTGATCAGAGACCACTGTGTTCGCGCCGGCGTACTTTGAGCTTCGAACGCGCATGAAGAAATTCACGATACTTCTTTATCTTTTGAGTTGTTTTGATGAGGAGAGGGATTTATTACTCGACTAAAAGGAGAGGGTAGCAGAATACCATTAAGAAAAATATCCCTCGGCTAATAATATGCATACTAAATTTTTTTTCGAAATAAAAAACGAAGAGGAAGTTTTCCTATTACAAAAATTTCTTACATATTTATCGTCTTAAATTTACTAACTTTCAAAAACTTGAAGATATACATGATTATTTTGTCATTCATTTATGTATAACTTTTTTAATATATCATAGAATAAATTAGAACTTATCAAAAACCTTTATAAATAAATATTTTCATAAATCCAAGCTTTATTAAAAATTTAAGATTCATTTATACAAAAGTCATAAAATAAATTATTCTATCGTTAATAAATTAAATAAGCTTTAATGTTACAATAAAAAAATTAGATTAAATTAAAGAAACAAATATTATAGGAATATTGTAGAGTGAAAAAATTGTCTTCTCTTTGATCTTGGCTCCCACAACGTCTCTATGATACCAAACAGATGGGTTTGAAATTTCAGCATAAGCGATTTCTTTGGCTTGAAGAGCTTGTGTATTGAATATAATTCAATCTGAGAATTTAGTTGTTGTAGTCGTTGAAGGAATCATAACATCATCCTCAGGACTATCATCATTGTAGTATTCTTTAGGTTTAACTTGTTCAATATTTTTATATAAAGAAAAGTAATAATTAAAACATGGAATTATTATCAATTCTCATATAACATGATTATTTAAATAATCTACATGAAATTTAAGCTAAAGATAAAAATTAAACAATTTCGTTTATATATTCCCAAAAATATACATGGTTATTAACGATCATAGTTTTCCTGCAAATATGGCAATCCAAGTGTAATCAACTTATGAAAAAGAAATTATATATATTAGAAATAATTTAACACGTTAATCATTCCAATTATATAAAATAATACCTGATATTAATTAGAAAAAAATTTATTGATCGATTCATCTGGTCCTTGATACCTATGTAAAATAGTTATTATCTATTACATTAACAGGAAAATAAAAGAATAATAAGATCCATTTCTTTAAAAAGATGGAAGATAAATATAAGAATATTTTTTATATTATTACATTTTTTGTAAGGTGAACCAACAATAACCATAACTTTATGATTTATGGATCTTGCTTTCCAAGAAACCACTATATGAACAGGAAAATAAAAAGAATCAGTCTTGAAAGGACCGACCTTTTTTTTTAATAATAAATATATAAATATAATATAATAAATAAACTACAACTAGTGGTCCCATACCCACTAGCCACCTAACCACAATCACAACCAACAACGGAATAACAATACCAACAAATATCTAATAATAACTAATAAATATAAAATACCAATATTCATGACATCAACAATATCCAATAACCAAATACCAGAAATCATAGAACCATCAACCTAGCAATGTTCCCAACTCTAGCAACCTAGCAATGCCAGACAACATAAAACCGAGTCCCTAGAACATCCTCCTCTTCATAGCCTTGATTCCACGATCACACTTTGCCTTTACCTGCACCACAAACACATATTGCAATGCATGAGTATTTTATAAACACCCAGTAAGGCAATCCTCCCATCTACTGGGCTATACACACAAGCAATAGAGTCATCTCTAACCATCAACAACAATCAACAAACAACAATAAACAAACCAGGACTCTGCATCGACCGACACCAACATGCATCGACCGACACCAACATGTATCGACCGACACCAAATGGAGGTTGCGTCGACCGATGCAAGGTTAACTTGCATCGACCGATGCTCCCAATGCATCGACCGACGCATGCTCGACATAACACGAAAAACCTAGAGTTTACGCGCCGTCCTCGCATATGCATCGACCGATGCACCAAGTGCATCGACTGATGCAATGCCGAGCATCGTTTTCCTCCGAAGCTTCTCACCGGATCTTCGTTCCTACAACCACAAAACTCAATCCCAAGCGACAAGAAAGCTTCCTAACGTCCAGAACAATGATCTAACAAGTCTAACAACACACAACAAGCAAATTAGAGAGTTCTCTAGCTTAGATAAGCCATGGTCCTGCACTTACTTTTGCCACAAAAGAATCTGAACCTCTAAGAAACAAGAACAAGCTCCTAGAAAGCTCCTACAACGATCCCAGCTACAGATCTCACCAAGAAATGCCACAAAACTCCAGAAATCACCAAAAACGCCAAGAACACTTCTCTTTCTCTTTCGTTTCTCTCAAAAGCGGCTAAACACGCCTAATGAGACAAAACAGGCCCAAAACGCAGCGTTTGACTTAAGTCAAAACGCACGAACTCGACCTTGCATCGACCGATGCAACTCCCAAACCAGGATTTCGGTTCACGGATGTTACAATTCTCCCCCACCAAACTAGATTCGTCCTCGAATCTCGAACAACCATCAGCTAAGGACTCCCGTGCAACCGTCTCCACGGCCTACACTCCTCCGACTGATCTACAGAAGGTCACCTCTAGGCGATAGACTCACGCTCCAGGCGTCATTTGCTCTCGACTTTTTGGACTTCCCTTTACTCATAGGCCTAAACCTTGAGTTTTCATTGGCTCCTCATCAGACCTAAGTCTGCATGCCAATGTTGGCTCCTCATCGGGCCTAAACCCGCATGCCATAATATATATAAGGGAAAATACAAAACTCGTCTCTCGGGTTGCCACCCTACAACGTGCCCCGGATCGTCATCCGAAGTCGATATACCAACCATATTCCCAAGCCACAAAGTCTCTGAATATGGCAGTACTAGGAGAACCTAAGTCCTCCAAGAGTCGCGAGCAAACAATTCTGAACACGTCTGAGTCCTATCCCTATCCAGGTTTCCTTCCCATGGCTCGTGTAAAACATCTCAGTGTCCTACCAACCACATATCCCCTCACTGGAATACCACATGACCACACAAGGATCATATACACGCCACAAGGGCCGCCACAAAGGCCAAACAAAATGTCCTAAAGAGGACCGCCACCAAGGCCAAACAAATGTCCTAATAGGACCGCCACCAAGGCCACTCGTCCCGAAGGACCGTCACAAAGACCATCTGTCCCGAAGGACCGTCACAAAGACCATCTGTCCCGAAGGACCGTCACAAAGACCATCTGTCCCGAAGGACCGTCACAAAGACACTGTGGCGAAACAGCCCGCGACAAAGGCCACGCAATTGGCTAAACAGCCCGCCACAAAGGCCACAAAATGGCTAAACAGCCCACCACAAAGGCCACACACGGCTAAACAGCCCGCCACAAAGGCCACACATGGCTAAACAGCCCGCCACAAAGGCCACACAATGTCTAAAAGACCGCCACACACGGGCACAATGACTCGAAAGTCCGCCACTAAGGCCACACAAGCCCTCCAAGGCTCTCCACCGCTAAAATGGAAAAAATTCTAACTCCCGTAAAACTTTCCATATTTAGCACTTTCCATTTTTGAAAACTTTCCACTTTTGGAAACTTCTACTTCAAAAAACTTTCCTCCAAAAACCCCGCCTCACGGAAACTTTGTACCCCGAGCACCACCTCATCTTGTTACTGAGTCGCACAACCAACCACCCCAAGCGTTCGAGTAAACAAGGGAGATGGGCTGGAATGCTCCATTCCCGCTCCAGCCACAGCTTACAGATGGGACCAGGCAAGACAAGTTCAAGTCGCGGCTTGCTTCTCATACCACTTCTTAAACCTTGCCTTCATCCTCGCCTCAGGCTCCCAAGTCTGCTCCTCCACACCATCACAGTCCCAAAGGACTCTCATCAAAGGAACCTTCTTTTTCCGAAGTTCGTTATTCCTCCTCTCGAGAACCCTCACTGGTCTCGCCTCCAAAGTCATGGTAGGCTAAAGTTCTTCAGGAATCTTAGCCAACAACTGATCATCCTTGCGGAGACACCTCCGCAACATAGACACATGGAAAACCTTGTGGAATTCACGCATAACCTCAGGTAACTCCAGTCTATATGCCACTGGTCCAACTCGCTCAATCACTCTGAACGGACCCATATACCTCCACTACAAGAAAAATTGCTAACGGCCACTATAGTATTAGTTGCTAAATAGTCATTAAAATAATTTATACGACTATTTAGCGACTATTTACTGTTGTAGTTAAAATTTTGTCGCTAATTCATATAGTCGTTAAATAGTCGTTATTTAGCGACTATTTACCGAAAATATACTGTTGTCGTTTATTCCTCGTCGTATTGTCGCTATTTCGTCACCGGAATTGGTGACAATTTGCCGACAATTTAACGACTTTGTGGACCTTAGTCGTTGATTAGTTGCTAAATTTAGCGACTAATCTGCGACAAAGTTGCGACTTTTTACTTAAATAAAAAACTTGCAATATTTTAGTCTGAAATTAGTCGTTGTATTTAACGACTATTTAACGACTCTATGGTGTCACAATAACGACTATGTAGCGACTACTTTGATTTACAAAATAATGAAATTAACTGGCTTTTATTGTTTTGTAATCATTTTTATTGTTTTGTAATCCTGTTTTTAATACTGATTTACTAAATGAAAAATCATATGAAAAATCATTATAAACATAACCATAATTCTGAAAGCAGTTCATACACATGTCCAAAATTGAAATCAAACCAAAAGCAATGAAAGAAAAAGTTTATGACACATACAAACTGAGAACTTAGTTCATGAGTTAAGAAACAATAGAGATCATGGAGTTGTTGATGGAAGATTGTCCTCCTCAGCTGTTTGAGAGGCTATAAACTCTAGGTAGGCTGGATTAGTGTGGCGCATAAACTTGGCCATCATCGTCAACTCCTGCTTTTGCTCAGCCACAAGGAGAGCAGTCTCTTCTTCTCGAGCAGCAACTTCAGCTCTTAGAGTTGTCTGAATTTCAGCTTGGACTTCAATCTGACGTTGAGCTTCCTTCAGTTGCTCTTGCAATGATAGAAAGGCTTCGGTTTGTGATGGTTGATCGCCCTTTCCCTTGCCAAGAGTATCTTTGAGGCTTCCAACACCATAAGGTGTTCCTCGTGAATCCTTCTCAGTGCACTGTTTTAAGAAAAAGAAAAACTGTAAGTAAAGAGCAAAAGAAATGAATGATCGAGTAGAAATGCTACTTTACCTCAAGAAAGATGGCAGTACATTCATCGGTGGTGAGCTCCCGACGGTGTGAAGTACCATCTGAAATAGTTGAATCTGCCTCGAGCTCAGCCATCTTCTCTTGCAACTTCTGCTGATAAGCTTGATGTATTTTCTCTGCCTTGCCATCAACATAAGAACCATCCGGCTTTGTATGTGTTTTGTAAAAAACTTCACCCATACTGACCTCTCTTCCCAACTCCTCTTCCTGCGATGTTAGAAATTAAAGAATGGTTAGTAACAAACAAACTAGGATGAAGGACAAAAGTTGATAAATGTAACTAACAAAGTAGAAATGAATTATTATCAGATCATCTTGGATTTCCCTATATGACTTAGGGCCTGATAAGTGGATGTGAGGACCGAGACCATTACGGTCAGACATACGACACTTGGAATAGGTGCTACTCCTTTGCTGTTGTTCTTCAGTATCCCAATTAGCAACCATATCTTTCCAGAGTTCACCTTCTATCCATGAAGGTTTAACTCGCGACGTCCTTACATCGCTAACCATGCCCTTCATCCGGCGGTTACAGATGCTGTTGAAATGTTCTTGAACGGCACCTGTTATCAATGGATCCCATGTGTGAGTTTTCTACATAACAAAGAGGAGAGTTAGAATTCTGTCAGTGAAAACAAGCAACAAACAAAAGTAGAAAACAGGTTATAGAGAACAGAACTTACCGCAAACTCCATGAAGTATCTCTCTTTTCTATTCGGAGGCACACAAGTCCAAGTATATATGGACCATCGAATTTGTTTGTAAAAATCTTGGTAATCTTCCTAACAAGTTGGCCTTTTTTGTCCCGATCAAACCTCCACACACACATGTAAACAATGATAGTTAGTTTGATCAGTTAGAAAGCAACATATTGTCGAACCAAAGACAAACAAGTACCAAACATATTGTCGAACCAAAGACAAACAAGTACCAAAGACAAACATTACCAATTGCTACAGAGTTAAAACGAACTAAAGCCACAAACATTACCAATTTGCTACAAACGAGAATTAAAACAAACCAAAGCCACCAAGTTGTATTCGGTCTAAGACAAACATATTGTCGAACCAAAGACAAACATTCCCTTATGCTATAGACGAGAGTTAAAACAAGCCACAAACATTACCAAGTTGTATTCGCCCTAAGACAAACATTCAACATTCCCTTATGCTACATACGAGAGTTAAAACAAACCAAAGCCACAAACATTACCAATTTGATACAAACGAGAATTAAAACAAACCAAACCCAAAAACATTACCAAGTTGTATTCGGCAATGGTATGGGAGAGAGAACAGTCGTAAACTGCTCACGGCCAGGCATCATAAGCAGAGCAGTAAGAGATTGCAAAGTGTCGTCCTGGAGTTGAGGCTCAGCATCGTAATTGTTACCTTGAGAAGATGGTTGTCGAGAATGACCATGGGACTGATGCGGTGGAGACAGCGGATTATCCTCTGGTTCATTCACAACATTGTTCTGAACCTCCGTTGTCGACATTGGCGGATCAGGAAGGCGATTGACGGTGTCCTGGAAAAGCGTCTGTGGCGGTGGGAAGTTCCGCAAACTCTGGGGGATGACTCGTTGTATCTCTTGTGGTATGAACGACAGAGGAATTCGAGCCGTCGGCGTGAAAGTGTACTGAGGTGGAAGAGGGTTGTTTCTTCGTCCGGCGGGTGGGGGTGGGTTAGAGGGTCCGGCTCTCTGAGAAAGGTTGGGTTGAACCTTTCTCCTTTTGGTTTTAATTGCAGGATTCGACGCCATGAGAGAGGATTCGACGATCGAGGAAGATGGATCGAAGACGATGAAAGAAGAAGGAAAGAAGATGGATCTTTTGTTTAGGAATAAAAGAAGGATAAAGGAAAGAAGGATCGAAGAGAAGAAAGGAAGATGGATTGAAGGATCGAAGAGAAGAAAGGAAGATGGATCGAAGAGAAAACGATTTAGGGTTTGTGTCGAAGAGAAAAAGTCGATGTCTGCGGATTGATCGAAGAAGAAAATGATTTAGGGTTTGTCGAAGACAAGAAGAAAAGGCGATGGATCGGTTTGTGGATCAAATTTTTTTTGGGCTCGAGTTGATTTTTGGCCCAAATTTTTTTGTTCAAAATAAAACAAATTATTTCCGCATTATTAACAACACGTTGTGATTATAATCACAAAAGAGAAGATGGATCAGATGGTTATGGCTTGGTTATTAAACATTCAGCATCCTGGGTTCGAGTACCCCCAGTTGTGATTTTTTTTTTTTTTTTATCACTCCAAAAAACTTATGATTCAATATGTGGTGCTTATAAATTCAAATAACTAGAAAACACAAGTTTTTTTTAATTTTTATTACAAAGAAAAAGAAACATATCTTAAAGCACCAATAATCTTCAGGGTTCTTCGTCGTCTTCTTCATCATCTTCCGAAGACGATAAATTACACATAAATTCATCTTCAGGTTCCGCGTCTGCAACATCGTAGTCAATGTTTATTGGATCTCCCCTTTCCAAATTGTCTACTATGACATCTTCAATTGTGGTTATCAATACAGCATCATCATTTTCTGTTTGCAAGAGAGTCGGGTCTCCATCAATGTTTCGCCTCGGATTCACTTTTAGAACATTGAGCCATAAATGCTTCGGTTTCTTTATGTATGGGTACGGAATATAACAAACCTGTGAGGCTTGAGATGCTGTTTTGCAATCAACGTGTAAAAGTTACACATATTATATGTTAAATGTGATAATGACAATAAATAATTATTGGGGCATTTATATAATACATACCTAGAATAAATGGTTCGTTCTTATTGTACTTTCTGGATGAAAGAACGTCTACAACGCCACCATTACTTCTCCGAGTGCCTCTACCAATTACAGGGTCATACCACTTGCATTTAAATAGTGTGATATTCAACCCAAGCATCCCCTCACACTCAAGTTCTATGATATCATTTATTGTTCCGTAGAAATCTGCAGCGTCAGATGCATCCGCATAATTTTCACCTTTAACAGAGACCCCATAATTACATGTCTTTCGTCCAGCACCGTGGTTCTCTGTATGAAACAAATAACCTCTTGTAAAATACATTGACCATGTTTTAGCCTTGTTTAAAGGTCCATGCACAATCTCTTGAACCCAAGTAGGAAATGGATTTGAGGCGTTCCAATAACTAACCTGCATATATATATAAGTCTTGTTATGTTAAATAATAACAATAAGTACAATATGTATATCACAAAAAATGGTTTAACATACATATTCTTTGACCCAAGAATGATATTCGTCAGCTCTTTTCGCGGAGAGTTCTTTCTCCGTAAGTCCTGGATATTTTGCTGAAATATAATCCTCAAACACACTATATAGAAAGATAAGATCACCAATGTATATGAGAAAATATAATAGAATTAGATATCTTAATATGTAACTAGTCTGAAAATATAAATACCTTTCAATTGGCTGAAAATAGTCACAATTCCGTAAAACATATGCGTGTGCGCAATGATAGTCATCACGTGAAAGCCATATTTCATTGATTTCTCCACTTGGACGGCCAACTTGAGTAAATATAGAAGGTACTCCAGGGACATGATATTCAAACGCTTCACCTTCATCAAATCTTGTTAATCTGACCAAATAATTAAAAAGTAATTATTATGACTATTAAATTAAATATCACATTAAAAATATTTACTCTTAATTGCTTACCTTCATTTTGTTCGTATATTCGCAGCAAAGTAGTGCTCAGAGAAATAAGCAATCTCGTCATCGATATATGATTCAACAATTGATCCAGCCGCATATCTTTTGTTCTTTGCTTTTCCTTTCAATTTTTTAAAAAACTTTCAAAAGGATACATCCACCTATATTGGACAGGGCCTCCCAATTCAGCTTCGTAGGGAAGATGTATAGGCAGGTGCTCCATCACATTATTAAAGGATGGTGGAAATATCTTTTCCAAATTGCATAGGATTAAAACAATGTTTTGTTTTAGAATTTGAAGTCGACTTGTTTGCAAAGTTCTCGAGCATAAGTCCCGGAAAAATGCTCTAACCCCTACAATATTATATGTAGTCAAACTTCATCACAATTACTCACTTCATATATATATATATATATATATATATATATATATATATAGAACTTTAAATAATTAATTAATATACCTGATAACGCAAGGTGGACATTCCGGTCAAGGAGTTCTGCAAAGATAAATGGAAGTAACCGCTCCATGAAAACATGGCAGTCATGGCTCTTCATGCCTGAAAACTTTCCATTTTCCATATCAACACAACTAGCTAAGTCTGCTGAATAGCCATCTGGGAATTTCACCGAGTATTTCACACATTCTAATAAGCTTGTTTTGGCTTCATCTGTCAATGTATAGGGCGGGAAAGGTGCTTTACCCCTACTATCAAGATGTAAGTGTGGCCGAGAACAGAACTTTGCTATATCCAACCTTGACATGACCGAATCTTTTGATTTACCTTTCACATGCATAAGAGTGTACATGATGTTGTCCAAAAAATTCTTCTCTGTATGCATCACATCAATATTATGTCGGAGATTAAGATCCTTCCAGTACGGTAGCGACCATAAAATGCTTTCCTTGTGCCAGTTATGGTCCTTTCCATATCCATGCATCTTCCTTTCATGACCATTTCCACCAACGTCCTTGGTTCTTGGAGGGTTTACACAATTCAACCGCTCAGAATAAACTTGCTCACCGGTCAAGGACTCTGGTGGATACTCTCTTGTAGCGTCTTTTCCCTTCAAGAAGTCTTTTTTATTCCTCCTCAGAGGATGATCAAGAGGAAGAAATCTCCGATGACAATCAAACCAACATGTCTTCCTTCCATTCGGTAGATAAAAAGACTTTAGATCGTCCATGCAAACTGGACAAGATAATTTATCATGTGTTGTCCATCCAGATAACATGCCATACGCAGGAAAGTCGCTTATCGTCCACATCAGCACTACTTTTAGGTTGAAATTTTGGCCCAAGGACACATCGTATGCATCGACTCCGGTAGACCACAACTCTTTTAACTCATCAATAAGAGGTTGGAGAAAGACATCAAGACTAGCTCGCGGATGGTTTGGACCAGAATTCAGAATTGTAAGAAACAAGTAATCAGCATCCATGCACATACCAGGGGGTAGATTATATGGCGTCAATATCACTGGCCATAATGAATGGTGACGAGACATCCCAAATGGATTGAACCCATCAATACACAATCCCAAATACACGTTACGTAGTTCTTCAGCAAATTGAGGATTTTGTTCTTGAAAATACTTCCACTCCGCTGCATCAGACGGATGACTCATTTCTCCCACCTTTGCTTGGTGCTCGGCATGCCATCGCATTGATGCTGCAGTCTTGTGACTCTGATACATTCTCTTCAGTCTATCACCAATAGGTAAGTACCACATACGACTATATGGTACTTTGGTTCTGCGTCGGTCATTCTTAGGCTTCCATCTTGGTGCATCACAAAACAAACATTTTTCTTCCTTTTTGGCATCTTTCCAGAATAACATACAATTTTTTATACAAACATCAATTGTATGATATGGGAGTCCTAAATTGCGCATTAATTTCTCTGTCTCGTAATGAGAACCCGTAGCCTGGTTACCCTCCGGTAAATAATCAGTCAACATTTCACATACTGAATCCACTAACTTTTCACTCATATTATAATCTGCCTTATTTTGCATAACTCTAGCAGCTAAAGATAATTGTGACTGACCTTCACGACAACCATCATATATTGGATTTTTTGCACTTTCTAACAAGTCATAGAATTTTTTGAATGGTTAAGTACTGGTTCTTCTACACTCTGATAACCCCCATCCCATTGATAGTTATCATCATAACCCACATTAGAAGGAAATGCATCATTCACCATATCCACATATCTATCTTCTACTACATTACCCACTTCCTCACTCCCACTAATAAATGACGGATCAACAGTACTCGTTCCTATATCCATATTAATTTCTTCCCCATGCTTATACCAAACATAACAATCTGGCATAAACCCATAACTAAAAAGATGATTCCAAATTCTAGTCCCTAGAAAACGCTTCCCGTTTTTACACCTACTACAAGGGCAAAAAAACTTACCCCCGTTTTCTTGTGCAAAAGACTGGCTATTTGCAAATTGCATGAACTGCTCCATCCCGGCTCTGAACTCTTCTGTAAAATTTCTCGTCACCTCATCGATCCTCTTGTACATCCACTCTCGGAAATTACTATAATTGTAACTTCCTGACATTATTATAAATATATAAAATCTTTTTTTTTTTTTTGCTTTGTGTTAAGATCTTTTTTTTTTTTTTTTTGCGTTGCTTTGTGTTTTTGTGAGTGAGAAAAACGATTGGTGAGCTGAGTATATATAGAGATATTTAGCAACTAAAAAGTGACTATATCACGTAGTCACCAAATACCAGTACACCTACTCAGCAATGTTAAAAACGTGATTTTGAACCAACATTTTGCTACTATTTTGCGACTAAATTTTGCGACACGCCGAAAATGTCGCAAAATAGTCGCCAATTTTACGACTACACAAGCTATTACGTATTAGTCGCTAATTTAGTGACTATTTTGCGACAAACGTTTGCGACCCACCGAAATTGTCGCAAATTAGTCGCCAAAATAATGACTATTATAAATTGGTCGCTTTTTAGTCACCTTTTAGCGACTAATTTAGCTACTAATATATATTGTCGCAAATTAGCGACTAAAAAGTGACTATGTGAGAATAGTCATAAAACAGTCGCTAACTAGTGGGTATGTAGTCGCTTAATTTAACGACTACTAATTTAGTCGCCAATTGTAGTCGTAAAATCCGTGTTTTCTTGTAATGCTCAGACTCAACTTAGTCTCAGTCAATGACCTGTTCGGACCCCGCAACATGGCCATCTTGAGGTACACTCTGTCTCCCACCTGAAACTCAACTTCTTTCCTCTTCTTATCAGCATAATTCCTCTGCCTATCCTGGGCTTCCTTCATGTTTAGCTTGAGAACCCGAATATTGTCTGAGGTTTCCTGAACAAAACTAGCATCAAACATGCTCCTCTCCCCCATCTGAGTCCAGCATAACGGTGTACGACATGGTCTCCCATACAAAGCCTCATAAGGAGTCATCGTACTACTCGCCTGATAACTGTTGTTGTAAGCAAACTTTACCAGGTTCAGATGATCTACCCAATGGCCACCCCAATCCAACACACACATCCTCAGCAAATCCTCCAGCGTCTGGATCGTCCTCTCTGATTTTCCATCAGTCTGGGGATGATAAGCTGTACTCATATGCACCTTAGTGCCCATCTCTGCCTGAAATGCCTTCCAGAACACCGAAGTGAACTTAGAATCCCTGTCACACACAATGCTCGCTGGCATCACATGCAATCTGACTATCTTTCTCACATACTTCTTAGCCAAGACCGCTGCTCCATCAGTCTTCTTAATGGCCAGAAAATGTGCTGACTTAGTCAAACGGTCCACAATGACCCAAATATCATCAAAGGTCCAAGACACTGGCAATCGTACCATAAAATCAAGAGTGATCATATCCCACTTCCACTCGGGAATGGGTAGACTCTTCAGTAACCCGCCCAGAACCTGATGCTCAACTTTCACTAATCGACACACGTCGCACCTCACGACCCAACTAGCTACAACCTTCTTCATCCCGACCCAATGATAGTACCTCTTGAGAGCACGGTACATCTTAGTCACTCCTGGATGAATAGAAAACATGCTCGCATGAGCCTCTCTCAAGATCTCCTATCTTAAATCCTCATCCTTGGGCACACAAATCCGACCGTGCCCAAGAACAAACCATTAGCTGAGACCTGATACTCCGAATCAACATCCTTATAAGCATTCACCAGTCCCAAATCCTTCTCCTGATCCAAACACACCCTGCTCAGAAGATCCGCTCTATCAGCCGCCTCCAAACCCAACGGTTCTCGAGAAACCGCACACAAGCTCAACGCACTGATCTCTCCTACTAGAGACTTCATCTCCTGCTCCTGTAGTAATCTGCCAAACCAAGAAAACTCCTGATCTCCGTGGCATTCGACAGTCTAGGCCAATCCCTGATAGTCTGAATCTTCTCCGGATCTACCGAAACCCCCTCAGCAGAATCAATGTGACCAAGAAACCCATCTCACGCTGCCAGAAACTACACTTGCTCAACTTAGCAAACAACTTCTACTCCTGCAGCTTCTCCAGGAACTGCCTCAAATGCACTGCATGCTCTTCAGGACTCTTAGAAAATACCAGAATATCGTCGATTAAAATGATGACAGACACGTCCAGAAACTCCTGAAACACGCTGTTCATCAACCTCATAAACGCTATTGGCGCTTTAGTTAACCCGAAAGGCATCACCACAACTCATAATGCCCATACCTCGTCATGAAAGCCGTCTTCCTCACATCTGCTTCATCTATCGGTATCTGATGATAACCCGACGCCAGATCTACCTTGGAGAACCAAGTAGCACCTCTCAGCTGATCCAACAACTCATCAATCCTGGGAAGAGGGTACTTGTTCTTGACAGTGACCCGGTTCAAACCCCGTTAGTCATACCCAAGCTGAAACTCCCATCCTTCTTCTTAAAAAATAACACCGGTGCTCTCCACGGTGATACACTAGAACGTATGAATCCCTTGCTCCGTAAATCGTCTAGTTACTTCCTCAGCTCAACTAAACAAATACTCAAGTATGCCGACATCAAATCGCTGCCACCTGAATATCAACCCTCTTGTTCGTCCAAGAACCTCTAGTAACTTGCTAGTTAGGGAAACTTCCACCAGATAGCTTATTTCAGAAATAGCTTTCCGCTTGGCAATTTTCCACAGCAAATCATCAATACGAGCGTAATAAAACAAACAAGTACCATACGTTTGCATTTTTGATTCACCGCATCAAATGCTTTGCAGGCCGCTAACTCAAACCACTTGACTTATTCCCTCCATCAAGCTTACCAAAACCTTGAATCTAACAACCCTGTCCATCTCCAATGAACTTCATCCAACATCGTCGCAACGATTAGTTGTCCTGCCATGAAGGCTTCTCGTGAACTTAGGTAACCGGTACACATGCCTTTCCTGGCTCATACCCGATACAACTCCCCTTCCCGGGACTCCAGCACCACCGGCCGCACAATCCTAGTGCAACAGCCACACATTCATAACCGCTCTGGTCATCAAACCCTGACCCACTGGTCAACACATCCAAAACTCGAGATTAACCCACCAGCACTCTCTCGAGTTCTACATTGGCCGTTATGTTTATAGTCACGTCCTAGGCATTGCTTGCTCCCAACTCTTCCACCCTTAGGTCGAAACCTTCGAGCCATCCAATCTCACTCTCAGACCAGCGTCTTCGAGTTATACCGTCTCACTCTTGGAACACAATCCTCAAGATCTCGGTATCAGGGGAACTACTCATCCCCTGAGGGGAACATAATCCCCTCTACCACTCTCGGAGCCCCCAGCCCCTCGAGCTATCGGTATCCAGGAGAATCACCATCCCCTCAGGAGCAACAATCCTTAACCACTATAAACATCTCCCGACCAAAAGTACCTCCTGTGGTCCAAGTATAACATTGCAATGTTACGCCTGCCGACTCAACTTCTAATATCCAACTAGATTAACCACCAAGCTGCAAAAATATCTGCTCCAACTGCATATATCCACCTATCCGGCTCTTTAGGCCCGATACCCCTGGAGATTAATCTCATACCGGTCATCTACAACCGCTCCATCCTCCTAACATTAGAAGGAAAAACCTCAACATCCATAGCCCTCGGTTGCACCCCGCCACATGCGGTACAACAGGAGCCTGCACTGGTAACCCTCTCGGTAATCGCTCCAACAGCACGCCAATAGATCCGCCAAGTGATCATCTCGACCCTGGGCTCCACCTGCTGCAACCCCACATCTGGGTTCCCAGCACCCCCGGCATTCACACCGGCTAACCCTCACTGGTCCCTTCTGATACGCTCGCGACCCTCCGACGTACCTCCTCGTGGAACTCTGGACCACACGCTCGCTGGCCTCGGGACCCGCCCGACCATGACCACGACCACGTCCCCGTCCACGACCAACAACTCAAACACCTTTAACCACTGCACTTCCAAGAACAGAGGCTAACAAGCAATCTTAACATAACACAAAAAACACAAAAACATAAACTCACCGTGGAATCACACAGTCGGCTCGAAGAAGATGTTCTAGGACCCCATGCCACACACAATCGACTAACTCACATAACAATCAAAGCATGCAATCCCAAACATCTACAACATAAACCTAGTGAACCCAAACCTAGAACCGTAAGGGCTCTGATACCAAAATGAAAGGACCAACCTTTTTTTTTAATAATAAATATATAAATATAATATAATAAATAAACTACAACTAGTGGTCCCATACCCACTAGCCACCTAACCACAATCACAACCAACAGCAGAATAACAATACCAAAAAATATCTAATAATAACAATAAATATAAAATACCAATATTCATGACATCAACAATATCCAATAACCAAATAACAGAAATCATAGAACCAGCAACCTAGCAATGTTCTAATGACCCAACTCTAGCAACCTAGCAATGCCAGATAACATAAAACCGAGTCCCTAGAACATCCTCCTCTTCATAGCCTTGATTCCACGATCACACTTTGCCTTTACCTGCACCACAAACACATATTGCAATGCATGAGTATTTTATAAACACCTAGTAAGGCAATCCTCCCATCTACTGGGCTATACACATAAGCAATAGAGTCATCTCTAACCATCAACAACAATCAACAAACAACAATAAACAAACCAGAACTCTGCATCGACCGACACAAACATGCATCGACCGACACCAAATGGAGGTTGCGTCGACCGATGCAAGGTTAACTTGCATCGACCGATGCTCCCAATGCATCGACCGACGCATGCTCGACATAACACGAAAACCCTAGAGTTTACGCGCCGTCCTCGCATCTGCATCGACCGATGCAATGCCGAGCATCGTTTTCCTCCGAAGCTTCTCACCGGATCTTCGTTCCTACAACCACAAAACTCGATCCCAAGCCACAAGAAAGCTTCCTAACGTCCAGAACAATGATCTAACAAGTCTAACAACACACAACAAACAAATTAGAGAGTTCTCTAGCTTAGATAAGCCATGGTCCTACACTTACCTTTGCCACAGAAGAATCTGAACCTCTAAGAAACAAGAACAAGCTCCTAGAAAGCTCCTACAACGATCCCAACTACAGATCTCACCAAGAAATGCCACAAAACTCCAGAAATCACCAAAAACGCCAAGAACACTTCTCTTTCTCTTTCGTTTCTCTCAAAAGCGGCTAAACACGCCTAATGAGACAAAACACGAGTTTAAGGGTTTTTCTTTACCCAAAACGCAGCGTTTGACTTAAGTCAAAACGCACGAACTCGACCTTGCATCGACCGATGCAACATCTGCATCGACCGATGCAACTCCCAAACCGGGATTTCGGTTCACGGATGTTACAAGTCTAGTAATCATAAAAATAGAAAATATTCTCCTATCAATCCAATATAATTTTCCTAAATTTTCTCCACCTCTAAACCTAATTTTCTACAAAACTAAACAAATTTTTTTCTTTTCCAATATAGAAAACTCTATATTCATTTCAATCAATCATATTCAATTACTTCAAATTTTTTAATTTCTTAAAAAATTCCTCCAGATTTTTCATCTTTAATATATAGAAAATCTAAAGAGTTCCTCTACTAAATATAAAATATTTATTCTATAACAAGATTTGTGGAAAAGTAACATTACCAAATAAAATACCTAAAAAATACATAAAACAAAAAAAATTTTAATTCCTAAACAGTGAGATTTTTGTATAGCAATTAATTTTTATAAATGTGTTAAATATATTATTTAATAAACTTTAATAAATTTAAATTATTATGGGACGGGTTATGATCGATATTCTTATAAATTTAAAATGCCAATAATCCATCGCTACGATCATCAGTACATTATATACTAAAAAGTAATAAATCTCTAAAGATATAGTTTATATAAAAAATATAGGCCTGTGGTGTACCATTCAAAGATGGTCATTACAATTAAGTCTATCGGGATTACGGATTTTAGTAAGATATGTCTGCGGTTGGCGGATTGTCCTAAAAACCACAAAGAAAAGATTAAAATAAATATATTATACATAAATAATATTTTTACATAGTTCTGTATATATAGTCCGTGGAATATGTGATAATGTGAAGAAATTTAGTTTATACCAATTAAGATAACTCCAAAATATCAATATTATAATTTATTTTAAAATTTCGTTTTTTTTCTTTGCCACTAAATTTTTTAAGAATAATTGATATAAAATTTAGGTTGAGGACATGCTTGGGCATAACTTTAACGACCACGGTCTTAGCGGGTTGACCCGCTGTGGTTCATGAAAAAAGAAATGTGGACCGACCTGTTTGACACCTCTATATACATGATTATTATAAACAAACTGGTACAACTTAATAATATAAACGGATATTAATAAGTTTTGTAATGAATTCTGGCTCATCCTTCAAATATTTTTATCTTGGATTGGTGAAATTAATTTATAACAAAAATAAATTATTGTGTTGTATATAAACCGCAGATTAAATCGTAAAATTAACAATCAAAATACAATTATACAATCTTAAACTTCAAATAAAATGTAAAAAATTAACTAACAATTAAAATTTAAAATTTAATGATTTTAGTACAACAAATAATCCCGCGGTGTACCGCGGGTTAAAATCTAGTATAAATTTGAGAACATGATGAAAGAATTATTGAAAAACTATAAATTCAATAGAAGAGAGTTTTTTTTGAGAACATGATTACAGAATTAAACGTAAAACCTCAACCAAAAAAGCACAATATTATACCTTTTTGTAAGGTAAACCAACAACAACAAAGCGTTATGACTATTGAATCTTGCTTTCCAAGAAACCACTATATGAACAGGAAAATAAACAGGATAAGTCGATGAATCATAAAAAACATCAAGATCAGAATACAAATATAAATTTGAGAACATGATGAAAGAATTATTGAAATTGATAAAACCATAAATTCAAGAGAAGAGAGTTTTTTTTTTTTTTTTTTTTTTTTTTGTTGAGTTATGGTGAAAACAAACGATAGCATTGTATTTATAGTTGTAAATGACTTATCTTTTTAGGGTTTCCAGTAAGGAAGTGTATTGTCGTTGGATTTTTTTTTCCTGCAGAAGCCTATTAATCTATAAACAATCTAAGCCCATTAATTATCTTAAATCTGTAGAATTTGTAGTATAAAACAGAACTATAGTTGTAAAAAAGGTGTTTTCCAGGAAATTTAGGTTTTGCAAATAACTTTTTATGCAATTAGATTTTTTCTGTCAATTTTTTGATTTACTTTTAATACGAAAAATAGGTAAATTTACGTTTAGGGGTAAACTATTTCAACGTCAGGGGCAATTTCATTAATGGCAAAACGGTAAAATTTTGCTGAGATTGAATGTGGGACGTTTTCACTTCTCTTTTAATATAATAGATTCTTAAGCCTCTTTTGCTCTGCTTCTATTGATGATAATTTTAGCTCGGACTTCACTTTCTCATGTTCGGTTATCTTCATATTGTTTCTAGCTAACTCAAGCTTCTGTTCCAACTCAGATATCTCCATCTCATAACCTTCTATTTTCTCCAGAGCTCGAGCTGAAACAGCTTGTACTTCTTTCTCCTTATCTTCAATCACTATAGCTTGCAGTTCAATCTGACATTTCGGACTGTTCATTTGTTGAAAGCCTATCTCAAGTTTCTCCCTCTTTGTAGCCAAAATCATTCTCTTGTATCTGAAGTAAATCCTCTTTCTCCTTAAGATTGATCCCATTCAAAGAATTGAAAATTTCGATGGACAGTAGCTTACTGATCAAATTTCGATGTTTTCCTCAGCCTGAGGAAGCTGTGATATCTTCTTGCCAGCCTCTAAAAGTGAATCTTTAAGTTGGAAGTTCTCTCGAAGCAGAGAATCCAATTGGCTCTTGATGTCAGCATCGTTCTTTCCTTCAAACACAACTGACTTCTCACCTTCCAATAACACCTCATCCAACCTCAAAATGATATCCGGGATCCTTCTTTCGCAGTAAATCAAACTCCTTGTCTGTCTTCAAAGATGTAAATAAACCACATACCTCTAAGTTCAAGCACCTTCGCTTAATGCTAAAGTATTCCTCAGTCATCTCTTGAATTGTATAGTCATGCTCTCTTTTCAACTGAACCATCTCAGTCTTAAAGTGCTTGATCAACCGTTCACGCGATAACTGCCTCAAATCCTCCAACTTCTCAGGCGTCAACGTGACAAATCCTACACTGCTTACCATTTGTAGATGATGAAACAACGCTTCCAGAGTGTTTCCCCTCCAAAGCCTCAACGTCCTCATTTTCATGACTTGTACTAAGCAACTCTAGTTCCCGGCGCAAACCAGCAATTTGTCTAGTCTTCTGAAGCAACATACTATTCTTACCACAAGATTCCACACTTTGCTCTTCCCACAACCAATGTCCATACTCATCTTTACACGCTGCTTGGTCAAGAACCACACGAGAATGCAGGGGCAAGGTTTCCTCATGACAATTAAAATTAGGATTCTCATTCTCCTTAATGACAGTGTTAACACGGATTGATCCATGTTATAACCTATCATAACCTCTTCATTCATTAAGCAAAAATGCCCTATAAAGAGATTCAAGTAGATGAATGATAAGAGACACTTTACAATAACAGGGAAACCAAATAGCTTTAACACTAACCGGGAAACTAAAATAAAAAAATGGAAAAATTTGAATACATACCTTAAACTTAATAGAAAATTTGAAATCTATACTAATTTTTTTAAGTCTTTGAAATGTACCATATGTATTGAATTAAATGACTATTTTGTCCTCAATTACAAATTAATTAAAACTAAATACAATACAATTAAATAAATTCAATTGAAAATTTTATTTTTAAAAACATTGTGTAAACTAGATATTCGGAATTGATGTAGTACTTTTCAATCAATTAAATTATCGAACCTCAGTTTGCAATGATCAACACACCAAGAATACACATGAATGCTTAATCTAAGCTAATAAGAAAGGAGTTTGTTTTATGTATCAACTAGCTAGAAGCAACTTTAAATAAAGCAAACGAACAAACTAAAAGCAAGCAAACATATACAACTAAGAACAGTTTTAAAATCAAGATAAAACAAATAAACCTTGGGCAAGGTAATTGACTTGGGAGATAGCTAACCAATCCTATATGTCTAAGCAACAATCAAGAACAATCCTATGGCTAAGAACACTTATGCAAATCAATCCATTTCCATGATAGAGATCATATGCTAATCAAGTGATAATCAACAATTTCCAAAGGCAATTACAAGGTAAGCATGCATTAAAAACAAGTCTAAATACCACTAAGCACCCTAATCATCAATTTCCATTGGCTAGGAATGCAAAGCTCTTGAATAGTTTGGTTCAGGAATTTCATCAAACACCTTATGGGCATGGAAATCCTAATGTCTATATTCAAGCTTGATCAAAGCTATCTAGCATTATTAACACTAATCAAGATAAGAAACACATTAATAAAACCTTAGACATCAAAGATCAATCATCTATCTCCCTAATCTACCTAGCCCAAAGTTCTAATAGATCTACTCACTCATCATCATGATCACACAAAGGAAAGAGTTTGGTCTTTGTAAAATCATAATAAGAGATTATAGATTAAGAGATTTGAAGAAGAAATTGTTATTAAAAACTTAGAAGTACTCAATCATTCAACAAACAAAAAGTAAACAAGTTTAAGAACCTTAAAAAGTTGCTAAACAAAAGATAAGATAATGCTTAGATAAAAGATAAGTCTCCCCTTAATAGGGTTAATGTATTTATAGGAAAATAAAAGGGAGCCGAGTCAACCCAGTTCAAACCGGGTCTAGGATAAAACAAGTGTGGTGTTGGCTCAAGCGGCCATGGCTTGGCCGAGTGGTGTGGCCGCGTGTGTCTCCGGATCCTGGTCCATCTGATCTCCAGCGGCCATGGCTTGGCCGGGTGGTGTGGTCGCGATCTTCCTCTGGCTGTATATACGCTCACTAAAACAGGTATAACTCCTTACACACACATCCGATTGTCCTGAAATCACCTCCATTACAAAGCTTACTTAATTTCCAATAACTGTGATGAAGAACGCTGGAGCTAAATCCCAAGCAAAGGTCTTCATACTAGTCGATCTTTGAGGGACTGCAGACTGATTCCGAATCATCAATCATCTTGTGTGTCTTCCATTATATTGATAAGTCTTGACTTATTTAGCTCCAAACTACACTTTCCTTGTACATATCTACTCAAACACCTGAGATACCAAATTTGATGCAAAATGCAACCTAAACAACCTAAATGCTCATGAATATGCACAAAACAATGAATAACTATGCTTTAAAATCACATAAAAACACAAGATATCAACTCCCCCAAACTTATCTCTTGCTAACCAAACAAAAAGTGAGAGAGAGAGGTTTGAAAAAGAGATTAAGAATCAAAAAGTATCATCAAAGGATTCAAACCACAGTCCTTACATGTAACTCAATGGTGCTAAGATCAATCCAAGTGCTTACAAATATTTTTCTAATGCTTATCACAATGCACTACTCTAGTTCACCTTCTATCTATTGGTAAAGACTTGCAATCATATTGAACATCTCTCTCACATTAAAGTGCTTGGTGTGATCTTGCGAATGGAACATGAATGAAGCTCAATTGGTTTAAGGGTAAGGCTTTTTGTAAAGTGGTTGGCAATGATGTTTTTGGGTGGTTTACTCTCAAAAAAAAAAAAAAAAAAGAATGCTAGACAGTTGTGAAACCAATCTAAGACTGAGAATAATTTAGGCATTCAAACCTTAGCTCTTGATGTTCAACCCACCTAGAAGCTTTTCTACCCTTTTTCTCATCTTTCTTATCTTTCTTTCAAACCTAAAAACTCAACTTGATTCAATTTAAACCCCTTTTCTTCTTTACTTATGGTCTTAAACTTTTGCATATCTCTAAGGCTTCACTTTATTTTAAGCACTAGCTCCCTTTCTTTCTTATTCTTTCTTTGCTATACTCCCATTCTTATTTGACTTTTCTTTACATTTCTTCTTCTTTTTTTTTTTTTTGATTCTAGGAGATTATAACAATACTTTTCTATCCCTTTTCTTTGAGACTTAGAGCTTATAACCAAACTGAACCTTAGAGACCTTTCTTTTCTTTTCTTTTGACCAAGTAAACCTTTCTTTCCCTTCTTATTATGTCTTGTTCGCAAGCCTGAACCCAAATCAACATTCTAACCACCTATTTCTTTCAAAACCAGTCCTATAAGCTAGTTAAAAAGATTCTAAATCTAGCTAAAACAAGAGCCAGTTCTTTGTCATTCTCAATACTCTGAAGATTTCACAACCTATAGCACTATCAAGAAAGAGGCATCACTCAAAAAATTAACACAAGGCTTAAAGAAAAGGTTGGGATTCAAAGGTATGGCAAAAGATTTGGGTTAAACAAAATAGAGTGGCAAATAGAGATAGTTAACCCAAATGAAAGTTCCATGAGCAAGCATTCATAGTCCATAAGCAAGATAATTTAAAGATCAAATTAAAGTCCAAATAATATAGAGATGCAGCAATGATCAAGCAATCTTTACACTAGAAGAAAATGCTTTCAAGTTACACAATGCTTTAAGCTTATACTCTTCATTTTTTCTCAAAGATTAACAAGCACCAATGAACTATAAATGAGGGTTGTGGGTTCAATCCTAAGACTCTACTTCTAACAAGGTAGCCTCATTAGTATCCCGAATGCAAATGCATACTAAATGCTTCTAGACTCAATCCTAAACACAAGAATGAATATGCAAAAGCTACATGCATTTGTATTTGGTTTTTGAAAATTTTGAATTCTTTTTTTTGTGATTTTTCTCAAAACATAGCTACTAACAATGCATCACACAAAAGATGAAAATCAAAACAAAACACAATGTTAGATGGTTAGTCTCTCCCCCAAACTTAATTCACACAGTCCCTGTGAGAAAAGTCCAAGAGAAAGACTAACAAAATAAAGAAAATAAGACTCAAATGATATATACAATGGAAAGTTAGGACCATACGTTGGCCCTAGTTGTGAACCTTAGGGATTGGAGTGATAGGAGGAGCTTTAGTGCTCCCTTGAGATCCTGTTGAATTGGTGGAAAGAGAGTGGAGGTTGATAGTGAGGACACTTGAGAGAAGGTCATGAAGCTTATCTTTGTCATATTGATAGTTGGGATCTAGCCTGGCTTTGACACTTGCAAAGGGTGAAGAAGGACCTTTGTGCTTCACTTGGTACTCTATTGCTCCATCAACAAGCCCCAAGGGATACAAACACAAATTCATAGGAGATGAAACACCAAGGGATACAAACACAAATTCATAGGAGATGAAACAATTGTGGGAGGGTGGGTTTGTTTCTTCTTCTTCTTCTTCTTCTTCTTCTTCTTCTTCTTCTTCTTCTTCTTCTTCTTCTTCTTCTTCTTCTTCTTCTTCTTCTTCTTCTTCTTCTTCTTCTTCTTCTTCTTCTTCTTCTTCTTCTTCTTCTTCTTCTTCTTCTTCTTCTTCTTCTTCTTCTTCTTCTTCTTCTTCTTCTTCTTCTTCTTCTTCTTCTTCTTCTTCTTCTTCTTCTTCTTCTTCTTCTTCTTCTTCTTCTTCTTCTTCTTCTTCTTCTTCTTCTTCTTCTTCTTCTTCTTCTTCTTCTTCTTCTTCTTCTTCTTCTTCTTCTTCTTCTTCTTCTTCTTCTTCTTCTTCTTCTTCTTCTTCTTCTTCTTCTTCTTCTTCTTCTTCTTCTTCTTCTTCTTCTTCTTCTTCTTCTTCTTCTTCTTCTTCTTCTTCTTCTTCTTCTTCTTCTTCTTCTTCTTCTTCTTCTTCTTCTCTGACCCAAATCCTCTTCTCTAGAATCTCCTTTGAGGTTATCAAATAAAGAGTCTAAACACTCACAATCCAAAATTTCTTCACCACAATTAGCAAGTTGTAGAGTATCTCCATTCATCACATTCACATCTTTGACATCTTCTTGTTGATCCTTCAAAATCCTTGGTTCTTCTCCATTGCTATCATCTACTAATTGCTCAACAAAGGAACCATATGAAAGCCTAGAAGTTTCTTTTACCATTTTATCATTCTCATCAACCATATCCAAATCATTTGTGAAGATAGCAGTGCAAAACTCCTTGGGGGTAGCTTTGGATTCACCTGGTAATAGTCCACTTGTATTCTTTAAAGTAGAAGAGGTGTGAGGTACCTTAAGATCAACAATTTTCCTATGAGAAGCCAAGCTAATGATCTTCTGATCAAGTTCATTGTACACCCCATCTATCTTATTGTGCAGCTCAACAACACTCTTACTCAAATCCGTATAATCCTTAATTTGGCCTTCTAAAACTCGTTTCAACGTGGCACTCACTTCATTATCTTGAAGGGGAAGTTGAATAGAAGAATTTCCTTGAAGCTTTAAAGGTGGGTAAGCTTGGTTATAACCCCTGTGTTGATATCTTCTTTGCTCAATCTTGTCTCCACCATCTCTTGGGACTTTATCATAGTCCTCCTCATAGTATCTTTGATCACTTTGAGCCAAATTCTCAACAAGCAACTCTCCTTGTTCTATGGTGAGGTTTGAAAAACTTCCTTTGCTAGCCATGTCTAATGTCAATTTAAGCTCCTTTTTAACTCCTCCATATAAAATACTAAGTATAGCTTGCTTGTTGAATCCATGATGTGGGCAATCTCGAATATAGCCCTGAAGTCTTCCCCATGCTTCATTGAAGCTTTCATGAATTTCTTGCTTAAAACTCAATATGTCATTTCTCACTTGTGTTGTTCTTTGCTTGGAGTAGAACTTGAGAAGGAAGATCTTCTTACAATTATCCCAAGAATTGACCAAATGAGATGGGATAGTTCTCTCCCATTGGCTTGCTTTCTCTCCAAGAGAAAATGGAAATAAGATGAGCTTGATACTATCATCGGGCACACCTCCAATCCTAAATGTGCTACACATCCTCTCAAAGGAGTCCAAATGATCATAGGGATTCTCCATAGCTAGTCCCAAGAATTTAGAGGCTTGAATCAAGCTAATCAAACTTGCCTTGATTTCATAAGCACTGGCTTCTATTAGAGGAGGGTGAATTCCATATCTTGGCTCATGATGAGGAGCATCAAACCTTCCTATTGTTGATGTGTTCTCTTGAGTTTGAGTCGGATTTGTTACCAGTACTTGAGGTTTTGTAGTTTTTGTAATGCTTGTTTGATTGTCCAAAGCCAAAACCTTGAATGACCTTGTCTTTCCATTCTTCTTATTTTGGTTTGAGTACCTTTGAAAGCATAAGAGAATCAAGGAAGACAAATTAGTAACAACAAGCAAACGTGAATTCATCATCTCAACTAGATGCATGAAGCTAATCATATTCGCGAAATTAAATGGCCTAGTCTCAAGCAAAGATGAAATCCTAATGGTTAAATGCAATTGCAAACCGGCAACGGCGCCAAATTGATGTAGTACTTTTCAATCAATTAAATTATCGAACCTCAGTTTGCAATGATCAACACACCAGGAATACACATGAATCCTTAATCTAAGCTAATAAGAAAGGGGTTTGTTTTATGTATCAACTAGCTAGAAGCAACTTTAAATAAAGCAAACGAACAAACTAAAAGCAAGCAAACATATACAACTAAGAACAGTTTTAAAATAAAGATAAAACAAATAAACCTTGGGCAAGGTAATTGACTTGGGAGATAGCTAACCAATCCTAGATGTCTAAGCAACAATCAAGAACAATCCTATGGCTAAGAACACTTATGCAAATCAATCCATTTCCATGATAGAGATCCTATGCTAATCAAGTGATAATCAACAATTTCCAAAGGCAATTACAAGGTAAGCATGCATTAAAAACAAGTCTAAATACCACTAAGCACCCTAATCATCAATTTCCATTGGCTAGGAATGTAAAGCTCTTGAATAGTTTGGTTCAGGAATTTCATCAAACACCTTTTGGGCATGGAAATCCTAATGTCTATATTCAAGCTTGATCAAAGCTATCTAGCATTATTAACACTAATCAAGATAAGAAACACATTAATAAAGCCTTAGACATCAAAGATCAATCATCTATCTCCCTAATCTACCTAGCCCAAAGTTCTAATAGATCTACTCACTCATCATCATGATCACACAAAGAAAAGAGTTTGGTCTTTGTAAAATCATAATAAGAGATTATAGATTAAGAGATTTGAAGAAAAAATTGTTATTAAAACTTAGAAGTACTCAATCATTCAACAAACCAAAAGTAAACAAGCTTAAGAACCTTAAAAAATTGCTAAACAAAAGATAAGATAATGCTTAGATAAAAGATAAGTCTCCCCTTAATAGGGTTAATGTATTTATAGGAAATTAAAAGAGAACCGGGTCAACCCAGTTCAAACCGGGTCAAGGATAAAAGAAGTGTGGTGTTGGCTCAAGCGGCCATGGCTTGGCCGAGTGCTGTGGCCGCGTGTGTCTACGGATCCTGGTCCATCTGATCTCCAGCGGCAATGGCTTGGCCGGGTGGTGTGGCCGCGTGGTGTGGCCGCGATCTTCCTCTGGCTGTATATACGCTCACTAAAACAGGTATAACTCCTTACACACACATCCAATAACTGTGATGAAGAACGCTGGAGCTAAATCCCAAGAAAAGGTCTTCATACGAGTCGATCTTTGAGGGACTGCAAACTGGTTCCGAATCATCAATCATCTTGTGTGTATCCAAATGTGTGTCTTCCATTATATTGATAATTCTTGACTTATTTAGCTCCAAACTACACTTTCCTTGTACATCTCTACTCCAACACCTGAGATACCAAACTTGATGCAAAATGCAACCTAAACAACCTAAATGCTCATGAATATGCACAAAACAATAAATAATTAAGCTTTCAAATCACATAAAAACACAAGATATCAAGAATTTTTCTAAAAAGTTTTTAAATATGTTGAATTAATTTATTATATATAATATTAATCAATAACTAAAAGATTAAATTAAGATAAAATATGCCCTTAATTAATAATTAATTAAACATTAGAAAATAAACACAAAATATTTAAAAATCAATGTTTATAAATTAGATATTGAAAAAATTTTGATTATGATGAAGTAGTTTATTATGGAAAATATTAATCAATAAAGAAAATTTAGATTCAGATAAAGAAATAAAAAGGTGGTTTTATAAAACATAAACAATACAAAAAAGACAAAATCACAGTTTAGACAAAATCATTATTATATAAAAATTAAAATTAAATGAATTAAAATTATTATTTTTTGTTTTATGTTTAGTAAATGTTTTAGATAATATTAGTTTTATCTAAATATATACTCATGTTATCTCTAAAGAGAAAGAGAAAGACGTTTCAGCTCTATAATACATATCGATACTAATCAAGTTATATGAGATTATTCTGCATTTTTTTGTCTATCAAAAAACAACAAAATAACTGAGGTCACCAAGGAAAAAACTAACACTTATCTTTTTGACAATAACATTATCTTTTCTAAAATAATATTTTTATATTTCACTTGGTTTATCATTTATTAATATATTTTGACATCATTTCAAAATTTGATTATTGATATAATTAAAATTATTAAAAGGTTATAAATGTTAAAAATGTATCTGAAAACTTATAAATGTTAAACATGTCATAAAATGGGGTTATATTGCAGAATGAATTATAAAGTTTACGGATTACCTTAACGTTAGTATAAATTTAAAAAATAGCATTCGTCACACTTGAACACGGGTTAAATGTTCATCTTATTGTTTTGTTAACACCATCAATTTTAGAATATTAGACATATCTACTTAATTTGATTGATTACGATTATGTAAAAACAAATTGTACCATGGGTGAATTAATAATAAAAATAAAATTTACAATCTTAAACACTAAACAAAACAAATGTAACAATATTAACAGAAAAACAAATATAACTCTACCAAAAAAATGTAACTTAAAATTTAAAATTATTAAAAATGTAACATAAACTTTAAAATTTTTAAAAATGTAACTTAAACTTTAAAATTTTTAATTGTAAAAATTTATCCCGCGGTAAATCTAGTATAAGTTGAAAAACAAATCTATAGTTAAAAAATTGACTTTAGAGATAATCAACATTGAATGAAATAAGTCTAATATATAAGTCTAATATATATATATATATAACAAATTATATAATCTTGAAATACTTATTTTTGAACAAATTTAAATCTAAATCATATAAACGAAATTACTTTTAAAAATATTAAGTATTATTATTTTAAATACAGTTAAAATATTTTCTTATTAATTTTTAATTTTTATTAACTAAATTACGAATTTTCCTTAAGTTTCTTTTAATTTATTTTTTAATTATTTTCAGTTAATTAATTTAATAATATATTTTCTAAATATTTTTATTAATTATAATTAATTACGAAATTTGGTTATTTTAAAAAAAATGTTAATTTTTAGCTGATGTTTACTAAAAAAGGGTATTTTTGTCAGTTTTGTTTTAAAAAGTGTAGTTATCAAATAATTATAACAATAAGTGTAATTTTCAAAATTTTTATATAATTTGGTATATTCTTAAAAATGTCCCGAAAAAGAATATTGATGGAGGCAAGGAGATCAATATTTAATTAGATTTAAGGTTTTGTTAGTAATTAATTATGGCGAGGCTGATACCAAAAAAAAAAAAATTATGGCGAGGATAATTCGGATGCTAGCATGTCGATTATGGCACTTTTCACGTTGTCCGTACCTTCAAATGATACTTGAAATTTGTCCCAAGCTTCATTTACTCACTTGCATCATTGGTTGGTCTGGTTCATATATATGCAAAGGCCCAAACATATATAGCCGACAGAGCCCTCTAGTTGAATTTGACTTGTACTATGTTTGGTAACACATTAATTCTCCCTTCTCATTTGTAGTTATTGTGTGTCCTTGCATGTGGTGCTGTTTCGTCACAGTCACAATCACAAATTGTTGCCAATCATCCATACATGTCACAAAATCTCACTTGTTGTTGCAGGAAAAAATAATTCGTACAAAAGGTGTTTGTTCTAGTCCTAGATTTTACTATAAGATAATCTTTTAAACGATTATGAAGTTACTCGCACCTAGTCTTTTTTTAGGTTAAAATAAACATTGATCGCTATTCAACATTAATGGGAAAAAATTAGAATACATACCTTAAACTTAATAGAAAATTTGAACCTTATACTAAATCTTTTAAGTCTTTGAAATGTACCTTATGGGTTAAACTAAATGACTATTTTGTCTTCGGTTACAAATTAAATTAAACTAAATACAATATAATTAAATTAATTTATTTGAAAATCTTATTTTTAAAATATTGTTATTAAATCTTCTAAATCGTGGATCACGATCCAATAATCTGTTAACAGTTCAAAAACTCAATCATATTAATAAATCAATTTAAAATGAAATAAGTCTACTAAGACCAAACAAATCGACAGGAAAAAAAATATAAGTCAACAAACAAAACAAATAAGTCAATATCATCAAAATTCGACTTTGTAAAAAAACAATCAAACAAAAAAAAGTCGACAATTTTAAAATAAATCAATAGAAAAATAAATAAGTCGACAAAAATTAAACTTAAGTCAAGCATTCAAAATATCGACCTTATTAATAAATCAATGTAGAATACAATAAGTCAACAATAAATAAACAAATCAACAGAAAACAAATATAAATCGATGAACAAAAAAAATAAGTCAACAGTTAAAAAAATCGACTATGTTATAAATCCACTAGACATAACATAAGTCAACTGTTCTAATATAAGTCGATAACAAAGATAATTAAGTCAACATAAATAAAAAAAGAACAAAACGATTGTTCAAAAAGTCGACATTATAAATAAATCAACTTTGATTAAAATAAGTTTAAAATATTGATATATATATATATATATATTATAAATTGTATAATCTTGAATTATTTGTTTTAAACAAATTTAAATTTAAATAATATTAACAAAAATATTTAAATTCTTTTCTTTCTTCAAAATTTTAAGATCAAAAATATATTCATGTAATCATTATTTAAAATACAATAAGTACTTTTTGTTATAATTTTAAATTATTAAATAATTTATTTCGAATTTAAAAGTTTTTAAAAGTAATTTATTTTTAAAGTTGATTTAATTTAAATATAAATTAAGTTTTTATTGTTTTTATTTAATTATTAAAATTGTTTAATAATAAGGGTATTTCTGTCCATTTTCATTTCAAAATGTGTAGTTTTCAAATAACTATAATATTAAGTATAGTTTTCAAATTTCTTTCCAAATTTAGTATATTCTTCAAATTGTCCCTAAATTTTTTAAAAAGGTACTTAACAGAGCAAGTATAATCAAGTACGTATAATGAAAATCAACAACCCTTTGAAATAGAAACACACTTTGACAAAATAGAATACATAGGCACACATTTATTTGACTATATAAATAATTAATTCTTTAATTATTTTGTAAACAACCTAAACTTTCACAATTTCGTCCAACAATACTTTGAAATTCTCAAATCCTTTCGTAGAGACATCTTCTTGGAGTTTTTCTTTAAGCTTCTTGGCATTTGCCTTCATCGTCTTACCATCATCATGAACCAAAACTTGATGCAAACACTTCTCAAATCCTTCTTTCGTGAAGACTCCATTATTCACCATCATTCCAACCCTCCACACAACCTCCACTGCTCTTCCGTTGAGTCGATTATCCGCCAAAATCGGTCTGCCGATTATCGGCACACCTGCCGACACACTCTCCAATACCGAGTTCCATCCACAATGTGTCACATTCACACCCGTTGCCTCGTGTTTCAGCAGTTCCACTTGGGGAGCCCATGGAACCACTATCCCTTGCTCTCTTGTCCGGTCCAGAAACCCTTTTGGTAGATGAACCATGTTCTTCTCCTTAAGCGACCAAACAAACGGCACTTTGGTCGATTCCAACCCTTGTGCTATCGCCACAAGCTCTACAGGAGGCGGTTCCATGACGGTGCCGAAGCTAATGTACGCTACAGAGGCAGGTGATCTCTTCCCCATCCAAGCAAAGCAGCCATGAGGATCGCGTACCGGTGTCTCTTTCTCCAATGAAGAAGACAATAACGTGGGAGGGGGGATGTTCAAGAAACGTTTAAGTTTCGATCTTAGGTTATGGGTCAACGTAGGCTCTAATTCTTCAAAGGAACTGATGAAAACAGCAGAGGCACGAGGTAAAGCAAGACTCATTTGGTGTAGAGCCTTTGGGAAAACAGAGTCCAAATATCCAAATGCAACTTCCTCTGGTATATCTTTAACTCTGTAATTCTCCATTCCTGGTATAAACCCTAATGTCTCTTCCATACGCACATCTACTTAAGTAAATAAGAAAATAAACAAATTAATAACCATAAATACATATAATATTCACGAGTGTAGTTAGGCCTGTAAGCGGAGCGGATATCCGTTTTTTTTGGATATCCATATCCGTATCCGTTTTATTTGTAATTTGTTATCCGTATTCGTATCCAAAATTTCCAGATATCCGTTATCCGGATATTTGTTAAAAATTCGATTATCTACGAATATCCGTGGATATCCGTAAAAAAATTATTATTTTTTAAAATACGTATTTTTAACTAAAATACAGCGTATTTTTTTAAAATACCATGTATTTTGGATAAAAAATACCGGATATCCGTATATAAATACCGGATATCTGTGAAAAAAAGAATATCCGTTTTAAAATTTAGTATTATCCGTATCCGTATCTGAATATAATACAAGATATCCGGGAAAAACGGATATCTGTTATCCGTTTTAAAATTTAGCACTATTGCTATCCGTATCCGTTTTATTCGCTATATCACTATCCGTATCCGTATGCGTTTGTCCGGATATCCGTTTTTTCGAAGCAAATTCGGATACGAATACGAATATCCGCGGATAACGGATAATAATCTGAGGCCTAAGTGTAGTAGCTGCATTGTTGAATCATCAAAACCCTAAAATGCTAGTTTTTTAAATTTTTTTTCCACTTCTCTAATCATTAAAACCCTAAAATGCTAGTCCTAGGCTCCTAGCTCACTATGTGTTGGTACATTTTGAATTCATTTGGTATGATGTCAATATATATATATATATATATATATGTATATATATCTTATGAGTTTATATGCTATATAATTTTATACTTCATTTTAATAGATTTTTACGTACTAATAGTTATTATGGTTTTATTATTGTTAATATTATAAATTCTATAATATATATTACTAATTCACAAAATTGAATATAGTTGAAGTGTAATTTAGTATGATTTAAAAGTTCTTAATTAAAAATCTTCTAATTTAAGATAAAACTTAAAATATGTATGTATGTTAAATTACATTACAAATGTTAAACTATATTACAAATAATATTATAATATGGTGGTAGAAATGTTTTTTTTTTATAATAAATTTAGACACATATACACTAAAAATAATAATATTCTATTAATAATATATATTCAATGGATCTCTCAGCAATGCATACGTTTTCATAAAAAAAATTATGACTTGGGTGAGACACTCACTAACGCACATGATCTAAGAAAGTAAGCATTCCCTCACCATATATACCTTTGACACCAACGGTTTCTCTGATGAGATTAGTGAAGAGATGAGCACAAAGCGAGTTTGCTCCGCCGGCCCAGAACGCAACCCAAGTCGCCTTCATCTCAACAGCCATATCTGCTGCGAACCAGAAGAAGGCATCTGTTAGCATGCATGTCACTTTCTTACCAACTTCCGTCTCTGCCGCTGCAATTTCTCTATGGAAAGTCTGTGGGGCCGCTTCGAGAAACATCTCGAGCATCTCCTGTGGACTCCCGGTGAGCACGGTGCCTTCCTGAACACCGTCATCGACGTCGTGGATCCTGATGTTCTCCGGATGATTAGAGGAGAACAATGACGCGTTTGATCTTGCGGTATTAAAGAAAGAAAAAATGGTGGAGGGAGCAGCAGCGGCGAGACGGCGCGTAACGGCTAAAAGAGGACCGGCATGAGCGCCAACGGGGAAAAACGCGAGAACTGCCACGTGTGAGTCTCTCATTGGCTCGGATAATTTGATCATGATTGCTGAAGTGAGTGACTATGAAGGAAGCAAACACAAAGAGGGTCATTATATACGAGTATGAAATAAAGCTAGTGAAATTAATATTTTGATGGTGGTTGGTGGTTGCTACCTCTTTTGATTTGAGTTTTTATAAGATTTTAAATGATTTTGATGATTTTAATGAAAATAATATGATTTATTATAATTTTTTTTTCAAATACCACCTAAAACTATAAGATTTGGATTTACTTATTTTTAACTAAACAAATCATTCAAATCTTCAAAAATCCCTAAAAGTCATTTAAAGATAAATTAAATTTTATAAAATATCAAATTAAGCTCATATTTACTTTACTTATATACCTTTTTAATTTTTATATAATTTTATTTCTTTCTATAAAGTATAATCATTGGGAATAATGTTAATTGGATTACTCTAAGATCTCTCTTTAGAGTTTCTTTTTTCGGTGTGAATCTCTCTTTGAGTTTAGATTGTATATGAATTCTTCTTCGTTTTTATATTATAGGTCAAATGTTTTGGTCTATTTTCTAAACCTAACTTCTCTCTATGTGATCGGAAGTTTTCAATTTTCTGTAGATTTTTAATGCAATTAGAAAAGTCAAATACTTTTTATGTACATTTTGTATATCTTTTTTTGTTGTGTAGCAAAATATATATTAAGACTTTTTGGCTCGTGAAAAAATTATGTAACTTAGTATAAAATGATAACGAGAACGATTGTCAAACTACCAAACTTTTAAATTTTGACTATTTAAACCATGAATTTTGCTGTATGCCATTTAAAACATTAACTTTTGTTGATTACCTCTTTTAAATATTGTATTTCCTTGATCAAACTAAAAAAGATATGACGTTTAATCCGATAACCAAACAACTAACAAACATTACTCTTTGTTAGTGACAAAACGATGTCGTTTCGATGAAAGTGCTAATTCAAAAAAATGTTATTTAAACCATGAACTTTCAAATGTAGGTCATTTAAACCATAAACTTTCAAATGTAGACAATTTAAACCATTAACTTTCAATTTTAGGTCATTTAACAATGAACATTGTTGAAAGCCATTTAAAACATCAATTTTCATTAACAGAGATATTTTAGACATCAAACCAAACCGGACTTGATACTTATTTAAATAGATCACAAGGGCAAATCACTACAACAATATTGAGTTTCAATAACATTAAAATATAGCGGTTAAGATGCTTCTGCTATAGTAGATTTATTCACAATTTATATAGCGTTTCCAAATGAGCAACCACTATGTTATGTTACGGTCCTAAAAAAATTTGTAATCCCGCTTAATTTTTTCTCTAAAATTTTTCTAACGTAGTAATTCTCGTTTTTCTCTATAATTTTTCCCGGTTCTTTTTTTCATAGATTTATTTTCCTTTTTTTTGTCTAGTTGTATTTTTTTTTTTACCTAAACACTTATCCTTCCTCTCTTTCCTATCTTCTCTCACTCTCGGTCCCATTCTCACTACTGATTAACATTTTCTCACGAAGATGTCGATTTAAACTTCTAGATTTTTCTCTACTCCGACGATCACTACAAGAAAACACTCTGCTTGCGACTCCAGTATTAGTCGCAAACTAGTCGCAAATACCTACTTTGCGACTAAGAAACAACTATTTCAGATGATTGCTAAAAAGGGTCGCAAAATTTATGTGTCTCAAAATAGTCGTAAATTTACAACTGAATTATGACACTTAACTATAGTCAAAAATAAGCGACTTTTATAGACTATTTATATTTGGAAACTTCGGTCATAAATGTAGTTACAAGTCAGTCGCAAGATAGTGATGAAATTGTGTGACTAATTTAAGACTCCTTATCTGTCGTCGTAAAGTTTTTCTCGTATATTAGTAATCATTTTGCCACTAATCTGATAGTTTATAGATAATCAATTTGGTCGTAAGTTGGTGACATTTGGCATATAATAAATCTGTTTTATCTACCAAATTTGGAATGCTATTAATCAAAATAAATTAAAATTGAAAACCAAATCAATAAGAAATAAGATAATCCTAATCATATATTAAACAAAAGATCATCCTAAACAAATGATCATCAAAAGCAAAACAAGCAATTCATGTTTTTAAGAAGTTTGAAGAAGACAATGTTTAGAAGTTTGAATAAGTGGAGAAAGGGAATGTGGTGGCTGGTGTTGTGCCTAACGCGGTGGCTGGTGGTATGGTGTCTTCAGGTGTGGTGCATAGTGTGGTTGCTGGTACAGTTGGTTAATGTAAGAAAGACATAAAAGTTGCAAATTCTGGATCTTTATCTTTCATGTAGATGACAAGCTTATCGGTATGCATTTGAGATTATTGGTGCTCCTTATCACGTCGTGCATTCTCAGCATCTAGATGAGCTATCTTGTGGCGCAGTTGTTCTTTAAGCTCCACAATTGTTGATAGAGAAGATTCTGCATAAATTTCTTTCTTTTTCCCTTTTCTAAGTGTCTCAACAAGAGATCCAAAGCCAAAAAGGTTTCCTTTGTCATCTGTTTGAGTACACTAAAACAAAGAGAAACAAAAGTATTTTGTTAGTCAATGCTAAAAACAAGTATTAAGAAACCAAAATGCTCAGCAAATAAAGAAACCATGCGGATTAAGAAACCAAAATGCTCAGCAAATAAAGAAACTAAGTTACCTTAATAATAATCATACGCTCATCAAAATAAATAAATAAAACTAAGGAGTTACCTTAAGAAAGATTTCATTCTTTTCATCAATGCTGAGAGTACGATGAGTTGAACGTTCAGAAGAATTCTCTGAATTTTTTGGACAATCATCATCCACTTCACACAATCTCTCCTCTAATTTTTTCTCATAAGTCTCAGCTACTTGTTTAGCTTTTTGATCAACAAATGATCCGCCAGCTCGAGTATGTGTTTTCATGAATATTTTGCCAAATGATACCGGACGCCCCAATTGTTCCTCCTACAAAGAAATTGTAAAATGTTAAAATCATGGAAGCATATCAGATGTAAGTGGATGTAAGTGTAGAGAGAAGTATTACCATTTCTTGATTAATTTGCACATATGATTTCTGACCGGCAAGGTATTTGTGGACTCCAAGACCATAACGATTGGAGTTTCTGCACTATGAATCATTTGAGCTCCTCTCCATTACATCAAGTTCGTTCTAATGAGCACACATCTCAGCCCACAGTTCTTCACCAATACAAAAAGGGTGTTTAGCACTACTTTTAGCTTGATTAACAATGCCTTTCATTCATTTCTTGGCTATCTTTAAGATGTCCTCTCTAACAAGATCAGTAATCCCATTATCCCAATTGAACTTCAGCTACATATTACAAAAGAGTTAAGTTAGAAATGATGCTAAGTCATTTATGAGTGATAATAAAACTATGAAAGCTATATGACATTACCGCAAATGTCCTGAAAGATCTCTCTCGAATGTAATAAGGACCATCGAATTTCCTCCTAAATATTTCAGCAATCACCCGAGAATTTTATCTTTTGTGCCTGTTAAACGTGTCACAAAAAAAAAAAAAAAAACAGAGTATTAGTTTCTATATAGACATTGTAACAATCAGTCCTTCAAGACAAAATACAAACACTAAAGTTAGTAGATTTATTCGTTTGAAAGCAAACAAAGTAACTTAAAGAAAAATTAAGCAAACAAAGCAAGTTCCAAAATGATAAGCAAGCTCAGATAGGTGATGACAAAATGATATGCAGAAAGAGAAAAGGAAAAAAATTACCATAGAGTCTCAATGTCTAGGATGGGTTCGACAGACAGAAGTGGTAGATGTTGTCGACGTGGAAGAGCTAGCAAAACATCTAACAAATCTTGGTAGTCTTGTTGGGCTGGATTAGGATTAGGGTTTTCTTCTTCGGCAGGATTGGGATTAGGGTTTTCTTCGTAGTCATCCTCTTCCATATTTAAGTTTGGTTGTTCTGGTATGAATTGAGGAACAAGATGCGGTGGTTGAGGAGCAAGAAGCGGTGGTTTAAAATCAGGAGGTGGTGGTTTAGAAACAAGAGGCGATGGTTGTGTCCTTGGCGGATACTGGGACAGAAGAATACTAGCTATTTGGATTTTTCACAGACTGAGACCTTGTTGGATTTGAGGAGTGAGAAGACGTTCTGACTCCACTTCGACGTCCGCGTAAGTCGCACCATTAGAGGCCTGATTACCTATAGCAGATCTGGGTTTGGCTGAAGTCGCACCATTGAAGATCCTAACACCACAACCAGATCTGCCTCCGCGACCCCTAGCAGACCTTTCCTTACAAGCCATTAGAGATGGAGGAGAGGAATCCTTTGACTGAGAAATAAGAAAGAGCAGACGAGAGAGTTGAGAAATCGATTGAGAAAGAGAAGAAAGAATCGATTTAGAAAACGAAAAGGAAACCCTAAATCGATTCCAAAAATGAGAAGAGTAGAGATTTGAGAAGTTTTTGACAAAATTTGTTCAAAGAGAGAAAGAGATAATGGAATCTTAAATGGATTCTTTGCCTAGTAATTAACGAAGAGGAGTCGCAAATGAGTAGCAAAAGAGTCGCAAAAGAGACACAGACTAAAAAATATGGGGGGGGGGATATTACACGCCCAAACAGTAGCAAAAATTCACTAAAATTAGACAACTATCAAATAGAGTAACACAATGGTCGGAAAAACATGTCACAAAATCGTTGAATATTCGTCGCATATTAGTCGCAACTAGTAGGAGTAGCAAAATTCGTAACAAGTAATCGCAAATTGTTACTCTATTGTGACTCTCAGATTTCAGTCACAATACAAATTATTGAAATCTATAATTTTTTACCAATTTTATTGATATAAATTAACAAGAAGTACTCATGATTGTATTACAGAGTATAACAAATAGTTTATGAGCTTAAAATATTGTTTTGATACATTTGTTTTAAAATTTTTAAAAAATTACAAACCTTCTTATGAAATAACATATAACTCTTAGACATTATGAAATTTTTGTGTCTAAATATTAAAATGGAAAGCTTTTGACAAAGTTTATATGACTAATATTGATTAACTTAAAGTAGAAATGTGTATAGAATCATGTTAACATTTCTCTAATGTGAAATTTCAAATTCAAATAATAGAGAGTTGCTAAAGAGTTGCAAAATTGTATCTAATTCAGGTGTTAGATGCAAACAGTTGCAAAACTAGTAGCAAACTAGTCGCAAAAGTTTTAGCAAATTAGTCGCAAAAGATAGGAGTTGCAAATTCGTAACAGATTATTCGCAAATTGTTACGATATATGTTTCGTCGTAAATTTGCGACTGTTTTGCTTCCGCCTGAACATTGATTGGGAAATAGTCTCTAAGTAATTGCAAAGTAGTCGCTATTATTTGCGACTAAGAAAAATGTCACAAACGGTAGTCGCTAAATACAGGTTTTTTTTTTGAGAATTTGTTAAAAATACCCTTTTTGATATATCCCTTTTCAAAAATACCCCCTTTTTGGCTATTTTTATTTTTGCCCTCCTTTAATTTTTAATGACTATTTTACCCTTAGATGAAAAATATTTTAATCAATAAAAATAAAAACAATATTTTCCCGCCAAAAAATTTTCGAAAAAAAATTCCCTGCCAAAAAAAATTTACAAGATTTTTAAAAGGTTTTATAAGGTTTCTACCTTATAAAAGCCTTATAAACACCTTTTAAAGGCTTTTACAAGATTTTTTAAAGAGTTTTAAAAGGTTTTTTAAACACCTTGTAAACGCTTTTATATGGTTTTTACAAGGTTTTTAAAAAGTTTGTAAAAGGTTTTTAAAAGGTTTTCAAATGGTTTTTAAAAAGATTTTTAAAAGATTTTTAAACACCTTGTAAACGCTTTTACAATATTTTTAAAAACCTTGTAAAAGTTTTTATAAGGTTTTTAAAAGGGTTTTAAAAGGTTTTTAAACACCTTGTAAACGCTTTTAAAAGGTTTTTAAAAGCATTTACAAGGTTTTTCAAAGCGTTTACAATGTGTTTAAAAACCTTGTAAACGCTTTTAATAGGCTTTTAAAAGCGTTTACAATGTTTTTATAAGGTATAAATTTCAATATTTTTGGCGGGAAAAATTTTCGACTTTAGCGGGGAAAATTTTTTCTTGCGAGAAAAAAAATAATTTTTGACGGGAAAAATTTTCGCTTTTGGCGAGAAATTTTTTGGCGGGAGAATATTTTCGATTTTGATGACTGTACATTTTTGCTGTCACTCAAAAAAGAGTAGTTTGGTCATTTTGTATATAAAGAGGGGTAGTTTTAAAAATGGTCAACATGAAAAGGTATTTTTAAAAAGAGGGATGGAAAAAAGGGAATTTTTTTTTTTTTTTTTTGAAAACCGCTAAATACAGGTTTTCTTATAGTGGATTTCATAGTGGATCTAGAGCAGTAGATAGGATGTAGCCTTGAATGAGAGGAAGAATAAAGAATCGATTGGGATGATTTAGAGGAAGAAGACTAGGATAGTTGTGTAACTTGAAATGTTTAGTATTTTGCACCTCTTTCACTATTTGGAAAATATTGTTGTTAATATCAATTATAATTTTTGTCCCCGTCAGTTAAATTTGAAATTGGAGAGATCTATAAAATTGGAGAATTCAAATACAGTATTGGAGAATTCATAATTATTGATAACAAAATGACAATGCTATTGTAAAATATTCGATAGCACAAACAAATCTGCTATTAATATTTAAGTTAAGATAGCACATAAAAAACCGCTATCTAAAGTGGTCAATCTTTTATCACGGGCGATGAGATAACATTTTTAATAACTCTATCGTAATATTAAGATAGTGTTTTTGTTGTGCTACTAATAATCAATTTTCTTGTAGTGAATTTAAAGATCAAGATCACAAGCACACAGAGAATCATAAGGGTCACAAGCACAAGCACAACAAAACTACAATAAAATAATGCATATAAAAATTTTGGATCTAAAATAAAATGATCAATTCTATAAATCTAAAATAAGGTGATCAATTTTCAAACATCAATGTAACATCATAATACCTGAAAATAAAAATTCAAGTGAAACAATCCGACCCGTTATTTTTATTTAAAATAATAATAATATATAATTAAGGATCTCATATTACTTAATTAAACCAACAACCCACACATTACTAACCAACCATAATACCAATAATAAACCAATATCTAATAACATGCACAACGGAAAACATATAACATTAATCATCTCAAATATATAACATCAATACAATAACAATCCTATCCATTCTATCCAACAACCTAGCATAACTCTATCCAAGGTTCCAACATCAACAACATAACCACAACACAATAACTGAGACCCTAGATCATCCTCCTCCTCATCGCGAAAATTCCACGTCTCATACCTGCACACCACAAATAACAATTGAGATGCATAACTTTATTCTACTAGGTTATACACACAAGCAACTCAGATTCTAATGCTAAGCAACACAAACAACACAATAAACCAGGAAACCACGCATCAGACAAATTGGTGTCGACCAGCACCAGAGTGGTGTCGACCGACACTGACTCCCACTTGGTGTCGACCGACAGCCACCTGGTGTCGTTCCCAGAAACAACACTCCCTTCCACAGAAACAGATCTCACCCCACAAGCCTAGAATCTCCCAAAAACCTCCCAAAAATACTCTCAAATGTTTTTCTCCCTTTTCTCTCTTTTTCTCTCTCCACGGCGTTAGAACAAGCCTTTCCCAGAACCCTTAGTCGACTTTCACTTTAAATATGTCGGTTAGGGACTTCAACTGAATCAAACCAACCAAAAATCGACAAATTAAAACAATCGGGTCGAATCAGAAAAGCTTGTGTGGATCGACATTCCCCATGGTGTTGATCGACACCCACCCCCAAATCACAAAATTTGGTTCGCGGGTGTTACAATTCTCTCCCACCAACAAGGATTTGTCCTAGAATCCCGCAACACCATCCATCCATTAACGACCTCCGTGCGACTGTCACCACGGCCCACACATTCTCTGACCGGACTGAACACCGTCAGCCAAGGTTTTCCGTGCAACTGTTGCATTAGCCCGCACATCCGCGTGACCCAAAGGTCACATAGCCCTGACCCCACTGGTCAGCACATCCCAAAACATGAGGTCACTCCCGACCTCCGAGGTCTACATCCAGTCACTATGCTCATAACCACGTTCTAGACATTATTCGCTCTATTACTCATACATTCTCAGGTCGCAACCTTCGAACTGCACCGCCTGCACTCTCAGACCATCGTCCTAGAGCCATACCGTCTCACTCTTGGATCGTCACCCTCGAGATCTCGGTACCAGGGGAACTACTCATCCCCTCTGGGGAACTAATAAGCATCTAGGCAAACTAATCATCTCCTCTGCCGCTCTCAGGTCAAAACTCGTCAAGCCCGCGGTGCTTCAGGGGAACTAATCATCCACTCAGGGGAATTAATCATCTCCCCAAGAGAACTAATCCTCTCCTCATAAGCAAACATGTTCTAACGTTTATAAGCATCTCCCGAGCGGAACTACCTCCCGTGGTTTAAGTAAAACATCGCAATGTCTTACTAACCACCATATTCTCTCTCTTGAATATCACCACCACCGTGACCATTCTTCAGGCCAACTCTAAAACATCCTAACCACTCGGGTGTTTACACACGCCCTTTCCAAAAATAGACAAGTTATAACTATTCATAGAACTTTATATTTGTTTGCAACCGCACTTTTCATAAATAGGTAAGCTTTAACTATTCATAAAACTTCCCATTTTTAGAACCCGCATATCCTCTTAGCACCGTGGCATCACCAATCAAGAATCTTTGAGAACTGATCATCTCATCTGTGACCACTCTTCAGGTCCTCCACTAAACATTCTTGCCACTCCGGCATTTCTCATCCCCTTTCCAAAATAGACAAGTCCTAACTATTCATAAAACTTTCCATTTTTAGAAATTTTCTATTTATGGAAACTTTCCATTTCAAGAATCGCATAAACATTCAACCATTACGCATCAAGATTCCATAAGAACTAATTATCTTATAAAATCATCTCAAGCAACATTGTCAGTAAATCCGCAATACGGTCATCTCGGTCTGAGCAAAACATGTTGCCACACTCAAAAAACCTACTGGAACTCCAACAACACCAGTAAGCACACCGGCCACACCCTCAGACCACCTGACCAGCATGCTAATTACTAACTTGCTAAACAGTGGCACTCCAGCCATCTTGGACAAAGTAAGTCTCCAACTTAAATTCTCGGAAATCCATTTCCAACACATCCACTTTCACAAATCACCACCAACAGTATTTCCCGATACCGGTGTGATCCACCACTTTCCAACAACTTGTTAATAGCCAACTGCACTTCCCGCACATAAAATAACTTACTGTGGAATCTTATCGAAGGCTCGAAGAGGATGATACTAGGACTTCATACCACATGCAAATTGACTAACTACTCATAATCAATTTAAACACTCAACCACAAATCAAGATCATGCATCAAGCAATAGGAAAATAATTCAACCAATTAAATTCCTAAACCACTCTAAACCATCCATTAACCCGCCCTAGAACCGTAAGGGCTCTGATACCAAAATGAAACAACCCGACCCGTTTTTTTAAATAATAACAATATCTAATTAAGCATCTCATACAACTTAATTAAACCAACAACCCACACATTACTAACCAACCACAATACCAATAATAAACTAACATCCAATAACATGCACAACGGAAAACATATAACATTAATCATCTCAAATATATAACATCAATACAGTACCATTCCTATCCATTCTATCCAACAACCTAGCATAACTCTATCCAAGGTTCCAACATCAATAACATAACCACAACACAATAACTGAGACCCTAGATCATCCTCCTCCTCATCGCCGTCATTCCACATCTCATACCTGCCACAAACAACAATTGAGATTCATAAGTATCATAAATACTTAGTGAGGCAATCCTCCCATCTACTAGGCTATACACATAAGCAACTGAGGTTCCAATGTTAAGCAACACAAACAACACAACAAACCAGGAAACCATGCATCAATCAAGTTGGTGTCGACCGACACCAGAGTGGTGTTGACCGACACTGACTCCCACTTGGTGTCGATCAAAACACACCTGATGTCGATTAACACCGACTCCGCAGACACGTTTAAAGCTGATCATCGAATCTCTGATTCTAATTACCTCCAGTTCGTCCCAAAACTCGCCCAAAATCCATAGGAAACTAAAGGAACCCTATAGCAACCAAAACAAACAAGAACAACACCACAACAACATAAAACCAGCAAAACAAAAGAAATCTCAGGCTTAGATCAGCCATGGTCATGCACTCACCTCTTTTGGAGGAATATTTAGCTCAAAAACGATGAATCCAACACCTTAAGAAGCTTCTCCTTTGTTCCCAGCAACAGCATTCCCTTCCACAGAAACATATTTCACCCCACAAGCTACAATCTCCCAAAAACCTCTCAAGAACACTCTCCAATGTTTTTTTCCTTTTTCTCTCTTTTTCTATCTCAACGGCGACAAAACAAGTCTTTCCCGAAACCGTAGTCGACTTCCTCTTTAAATATGTCGGTTAGGGACTTCAATTTTCTCAAACCAACCTAAAATCGATAAATTAAAACAATCTGGTCAAACCAGAAAAGCTGGTGTCGATCAACACTCCCCATTGTATCGATCGACACCCACCCTTAAATCACAAAATTTGGTTCACGGGTGTTATAATTCAAGACACAAGCAAAAAGACACAAAATGACTAAAAATGAGTACTAAATGAAGATCAAAAGACGTTAAAAATACCATATATCACTTTTTTCTTAGCATAGTTAATGTCATATCTGTAACACCCGCGAACCATTTTTTTGGTATTTTGGTGAGGGTGTCGATCGACACCACAGGAGGTGTCGATCGACACTAATTGTTTCTGGTTCGACCGGTTCGATTTAATTATCGATTTGGACCGGTTTGATGTAGGGAAAACTACTAAACCGAGATATTTAAGTGTTTTGTCGACCAGAAGGGTTTTGGAAAGTTCTTTTGTCGCCGCTTTGTTGTTTTTGAGAGAAAAAGAGGAAAAAGTGTGTTCTTGAGCTTTTTGGTGACTTTTGGTGAGATTCTTGGCTGTCCTTGAGAGATTGGAAGCTAGGAAGGATCTAGAAGCTTGCTAGGAAGGTTGGATTCGTTGCTTTTGGTCTGAATCTTCCTGCAAAGAGGTGAGTGCATGACCATGGCTTATCTAAGCTAAGATTTTCTAGTTTCTATGTGATTTGGTGCTTATGTGGTTGTTTCCTTGAGTTCCCTATGCTATTTCGTTGCTATCTGGGCTGGTTTTGGCTTCTGGGAGTGCAAGGAGCGGATTGGAGGAGATTGGAGGCGAGATTCGGAGTTTCTGATCGAGGGAAATCGCTGCTCGGTATCGGTGTCGGTCGACACCAGTTGGGGTGTCGGTCGACACCAACGCGAGGACGGCTCGGGACTTTGGCGAGTGTCGTTCGATGCCATGTGGAGGCGTCGGTCGACACAAACTAGGGTTTTCGGGAGTGTCGGGCAGGGTGTCGGTCGACACCAGTTTGGTGTCGGTCGACACCAGATAGTCAGTGGCGATCGACACCATCTGGTGTCGGTCGACACCCCTTGTTCAGTTGCGATGGATGTTGCATGCGTTGTATATTGCCTGGTTTGTTTTATTGATTGTTGTTTGTGGCTTGTAGAGATCTTATTGCTTGTGTGTATAGCCTAGTAGATGGGAGGATTGCCTCACTGAGTGTTTATCAAATACTCATGCATCTCAATTTGTGTTTGTGGTGCAGGTAAAGGCAAAGTGTGATCGTGGAATCAAAGGCAATGAAGAGGAGGATGTTCTAGGGACTCGATTGGATGTTGTCTGGCATTTGCTAGGGTGCTAGAGTTGAGTCATTAGAAATATTGCTAGGTTGCTGGTTTCATGTTTCTTGTTGTTTGGTATTGCGATATTGCCTTGCTGTAGTATTGGTTTATTATTGGAATATTATGGGATATTGATTATGTTTTCCGCTGTTGAATGTGTTGTGGTTAGGTGGCTAGTGGGTATGGGACCACTAGCTGTAGTTGTTTTAATATATTATATTTATTATTTATTTATTAAAAAAAAAAAAGGGTTGGTCGTTTCAATATCAAATTTGGTTTGGTCAACGAAACGTGATGTCTAAAAAATCCCATTGAATGAAAATTGATATCTAAATGGCCTACAAAGTTCATGGTTTAAACGACTTAGATTTGAAAGTTCATGGTTTAAATGACCTCAAATGAAAAGCTCATGGTTTAAATGACATTTTATCGAATTAATATTTTCATCAAAACGACGTCATTTTGTCACTAACGGAAATGGTTAACAGCAGAGTAACATATGTATGTTGCTCGGTTAACAGATTTAACGTCATGTCATTTTTGGCTTGGTCAACGAAACATATTGTTTAAAAGAGCTAGTCAACAAAAGTTGATGTTTTAAATGACCTACAACAAAGTTTATAATTTAAATAGCCAGAATTTGAAAGTTTGTAGTTTGAATGACATTTTTCCTATAATGATAATATATTTAAATTGAGGGCTCTGTAAATGTGGACCACTATTAATTTTGTTTATAGAACAACATATAGAATACCATATTGACGGCAATAACAAAGATGATTAAGTATTTGCTTTTTGTTTCTTTATTATATAAACTAATAGGTTGAATCTCATGTTTTTAAGATGGAGATAGATGCTTTGGTGGCTGATCTCAGACAAATCAAACAATAGATTTGGATAAAAAAGAATGTGAGAAATTGAACAGATAAAAGATGGAAGGATGAGAAAGAGAAAGAGAGACAGAAGAGGAGAAGAAAAAAGTCATAAATTCCGTCGGTGTTTTGTGGAAGAAGAAAGTCATGGAAGAAAAGACAGAATAATAATTATGGTTCATTGAGAATTATTAGACCATCAGCAACGGAGCAACGGCATAAGATTACTTTGAAAAAAAATATATATATTATTTTAATTACTTTTATTCATATTTTATTTTTTTATTAATATCAACCATTAGTTTATTGACATATGTCAGTAGTATTATCTGAGGAATGTTACTTACTAAAGCACTTTGAATATCGGTTCTTTTCTGTTTTTCTTCTCTTTTTCCTTTATATTAATTTTTTATTTATAACTTTTTTGAGAGTACTCCCTAGTCGGGATGCCATTATGGTAACCATGGGAGTTCGCTCATTATTCGTATCAACTAATTATGGTCCATCCCATCGTATCCCTAAAATAGTAATAGACACGAAGTTTTGGTAGGTAAAATAAGTGGTTAACGGGCACATAGTTATGGTACATCCCATCAGTGTCGTGCCTAAATTGTTTGTGGGGCTTGGACAAAACATAAAATGTGGTCTATATAATTTAGTTAAATACTGTAATTATTTCTAACGTAGATATAACCTTACACCATCATTATCGGCGGTACTTATAAACAGAGCCGGCCCTATGGCTACAAGCCAACTGAAAAATAGGCTGATTTGCACGTATTTAAACAAATTTTTTTTTGTTCAAACTAAATAATAAATTTGGATAGTTTTAACGAAAGCACAAAAAATTTTAAAATATCACAGATCAATATTTATATAATTGAATATGGGGCACTCGTCACAAAACGTTAAAATTATGTCATAGATAATCACAATAAAAAGGAAAGGCTTACCTAATCAAATCCAAATTTATAATATGAATTCTTAAATAGGTATAGGATGTAACGACCCGGTTCCAGAATTAAACCGTGAGGCCCAAACCGAGCCCATTAGTGAGCCAAGCCCAAATCAAACCCTAATCTCCCCGCGTGTGTATATAAAAAAGGGACAAACTTCGAGACAAGCCTCACAAACCCTTGGCCGTCACGTTCCACGGTAAGCCTCCGCATATCGAGTCTTTAGTTTTGTATCGTTTTGGGAACAGCCCTAACTCGAACCTTGTTGCGAACCCTTGTAGCACCACTAGAGACACCGGAGATTGTCACCGCGCTCAGCCTGTGCCGCCGTGTGAAACGTCTTCACCGGAGAGGTAAGATCCGTGAACCAAACCTGAGAACTATGTTGTGTTTTCATGGATTGTTGGAACCAATCTAATCACCAAGCTTGAACCACCGCAGATCTGTGTGGCCGAGTCTTCCACTTCGCCGTTCAGTTCGTGGACGCGGACGTGGTCGTGGACGCGGACGTGGTCGTGGTAGGGGCAGAGTCCCAGTGGTTAGTGAGACCGAGGACCAGAGTGTGACAGCTGAGGGTGTTGGCGAGTCGCAGGGTGTTCCGGGGGATTCCGTGAGTGTGGCAGGAGGGGGCGGTGTTGATGCTCCAGTGGCCGGTGATGCTAGGGTCCCGGGTGTGGGGGTCCCAGCGAGTGGAGTCCCTGGTGTTGACCTTGCGGCTTTGCTAGCACAGGTGTCAGAGCGGTTACCACCAGTGGTACCGGCTCAGGCTCAGGTAGTGCCACCAGTGGTGGCGGAGGAGCGGCAGCCAGTGGCTGCGGATGCGGGGGTCCATGCTCGTTATCTCAGCATGTTGACAGAGATGGGTCGGTTACGTACTGAGCAGTTTTCAGGAGGTGTAGATCCTACTGCTGCGGATGCGTGGAGGACGAGAGTGGAACGTAACTTCCACACTCTGAGATGTCCTGAGGAGTTTTGGGTGGACATAGGGGTCTACTTTTTGAGTGGTGATGCGGAGTTGTGGTGGAGATCTGTGGCTGCTAGGAGGGTGCAGCGGGAGATGACTTGGGCTGACTTCGTTTTGGAATTCAACCGCAAGTATTTTCCTAGAGAGGCATTGGATCGTTTGGAGGTGCAGTTCCTTCAGTTGTCTCAGGGGACACGGTCAGTACGGGAGTTGGACTTGGAGTTCAGTCGACTTCTTTGTTATGGAGGTCGGGCTATGGAGCCTGAGGAGGCTCAGATCAGGAGGTTCTTGAGGGCTCTACGTGATGACTTGAGAGTTCACTGTAGAGGGAGGAGTTATGCTACGCGTGCAGAGCTGGTTGAGACTGCAGCAGAGATTGAAGAGGATATCCGGGCACAGTCAGTGGCGGTAGCTCCAGCAGTTCAGCCTAGTAAGGCTCAGCAGCAGGGTGGTTCTAGCAGGGGCGGTAGGCATGCTCAGGGAACCAAGAGGAAGTGGGAGGCTACGCAGAAGCCGAGTGGTGCGGGTTGCTTCGGTTGTGGGAGCAGGGACCACAGGGTTGCCAGTTGTCCCAAGAGGAGTGTTCCGACGGCAGGACCTCGAGTGTGTTATCATTGTAGGGAGACAGGGCACATCAAGCCTTTTTGTCCCAAACTGCAGCCGGCAGCAGTGGCAGCGTTGCAGCAGGTGCAGCCTGGGGGTCAGCAGGTGGCACGGATTGAGCAGGGGCCTCGGGTTTACACGACAGTGGAGACTGGTGGAACCAGTGCCGGGGCGAACACAGGTATAATTTCTGGTACTTAATCTTTGTGAATCTTAGTAGGGTCAGATTTTATGTTCCTGTGATAAAGTGTTAGGTTCTCAACACATGAGGTTTGTGTAGGGACCTTGTTGGTGGGCGGGTTTAAGTCCCACGTTATGTTTGATTCTGGAGCTTCGCATAGCTTCATTACTCCAGAGTGTGCAGAGTGTGCGGGGATCAGCGGGGATCCTGGAGAGCGTACCGGAGTTGTTAGAGTTGCGGGAGGCAAGTTCCTGAGAGTTATTGGACGAGCTAGAGGAATTGATATTCAGATCGCAGGAGAGTCATGGCCAGCGGATTTGCTTATCAGTCCCGTGGAGCTGTATGACGTTATTCTCGGGATGGATTGGATGCATCGGCATATGGTGCATTTAGATTGCTATCGGGGTAGAGTGGAGTTTGAGCGACCAGGAGGGAAGTTGGTTTTTCAGGGTATTAGACCGACTTCAGGGAGTCTCGTGATCTCAGCCATTCAGGCTGGGAAGATGATCGAGAAGGGCCGTGAGGCTTATTTGGTCACTATATCTATGCCAGAGTCAGTGGGGAAGTCTACGGTTAGCGGTATTCCAGTAGTGGAGGAGTTTGAGGATGTGTTTCAGTCTCTGCAAGGATTACCACCATCTCGGTCGGATCCTTTTACCATTGAACTGGAACCGGGGACGACACCGTTATCCAAGGCTCCTTACAGGATGGCTCCAGCAGAGATGGCAGAGCTGAAGAAGCAGCTAGAGGATTTGCTGAGTAAGGGATTCATCCGTCCAAGTGTGTCACCGTGGGGAGCGCCGGTGTTGTTTGTCAAGAAAAAGGATGGGAGTTTCCGGTTGTGTATTGATTACAGGGGTTTGAACCGGGTCACTGTGAAGAACAAGTACCCTCTCCCGAGGATTGACGAGTTGTTGGATCAGTTGAGGGGTGCTACTTGGTTCTCCAAGGTGGATCTGGCATCGGGTTATCATCAGATACCGATAGATGAGGCAGATGTGAGGAAGACTGCTTTCAGGACGAGGTATGGGCATTATGAGTTTGTGGTGATGCCTTTCGGGTTGACTAACGCACCAGCAGCGTTTATGAGATTGATGAACAGTGTATTTCAGGAGTTTCTGGATGTATCTGTCATCATTTTCATCGACGATATCCTGGTTTACTCTAAGAGTCCTGAGAAGCATGCAGTGCATTTGAGAGCAGTTATGGAGAAGCTGCGGGAGCAGAAGCTGTTTGCCAAGTTGAGCAAGTGTAGTTTCTGGCAGCGTGAGATGGGCTTTCTGGGTCACATTGTTTCTGTTGAGGGGGTTTCAGTAGATCCAGAGAAGATTCAGGCTATCAGAGATTGGCCTAGACCGCAGAATGCCACAGAGATCAGGAGTTTCCTTGGATTGGCAGGTTACTACAGGAGATTTGTGCAGGGGTTTGCAAGCAGAGCACGTCCTATGACTAAGTTGACAGGGAAGGATGTTCCTTTTGTCTGGTCAGAAGAGTGTGAGGAAGGCTTTGCAAGCCTGAAGGAGATGTTGACTACTGTGCCAGTGTTGGCTTTGCCTGAGCAGGGAGAACCCTATGTGGTTTATACAGATGCATCTAGAGTTGGGTTGGGTTGTGTTCTGATGCAGCATGGGAAGGTGATTGCTTATGCTTCGCGGCAGTTGCGGATGCATGAAGGCAACTATCCTACTCATGATTTGGAGATGGGTGCTGTAGTTTTTGCCCTGAAGATTTGGAGATCTTATCTTTATGGTGCAAAGGTACAGGTGTTTACAGATCATAAGAGCCTGAAGTATATATTCACTCAGCCTGAGCTGAATTTGAGACAGAGGCGGTGGATGGAGCTTGTGGCGGATTATGATTTGGAGATAGCCTATCATCCTGGTAAGGCTAACACGGTTGCAGATGCTCTGAGTCGGAAGAGGGTAGCTTCGGCTCAGGAGCAGGAGATGGAGTCTCTGGTAGGGGAGATCAGTGCTTTGAGCTTATGTGCTGTTTCACAGGAACCGTTGGGTTTGGAAGCAGTAGATAGAGCAGATCTTCTGAGTAGAGTGCGGTTGGCTCAGGAGAAGGATTTGGGGCTAGTGAATGCCTCTAAGGATGTGGGTTCAGAGTATCAGGTCTCAGATAATGGTACTATCTTGGTGCACGGTCGTGTGTGTGTGCCCAAGGATGAGGAGTTGAGACAGGAGATTCTGAGAGAGGCTCATGCGAGCAAGTTATCCATTCATCCAGGAGCGACCAAGATGTACCGTGACCTCAAGAGGTACTATCATTGGGTCGGGATGAAGAAGGATGTGGCTAGTTGGGTTTCGAGGTGCGATGTATGTCAGCTAGTGAAGGCTGAGCATCAGGTTCCTGGCGGGTTACTGAAGAGTTTACCCATTCCTGAGTGGAAGTGGGATATGATCACTATGGATTTCGTGGTAGGATTGCCAGTGTCACGGACCTTTGATGCTATTTGGGTCATTGTGGACCGGTTGACTAAGTCAGCACATTTTCTGGCCATTAAGAAGACTGATGGAGCAGCGGTCTTGGCTAAGAAGTATGTGAGGGAGATAGTCAGGTTGCATGGGGTGCCAGCAAGCATTGTGTCTGATAGGGATTCTAAGTTCACTTCGGTGTTCTGGAAGGCATTTCAGGCAGAGATGGGCACTAAGGTGCATATGAGTACAGCTTATCATCCCCAGACTGATGGACAGTCAGAGAGGACGATCCAGACGCTGGAGGATTTGCTGAGGATGTGTGTGCTGGATTGGGGTGGCCATTGGGCCGATCATCTGAACCTGGTAGAGTTTGCTTACAACAACAGCTATCAGGCAAGTATTAAGATGGCTCCTTATGAGGCTTTGTATGGGAGGCCATGTCGTACACCATTATGCTGGACTGAGGTGGGGGAGAGGAGCATGTTTGGTGCTAGTTTTGTTCAGGAGACCTCAGAGAAGATTCGGGTTCTCAAGTTGAACATGAAGGAGGCTCAGGATAGGCAGAGGAGTTATGCAGATAGGAGGAGGAGAGATCTTGAGTTTCAGGTAGGAGACAGAGTGTACCTCAAGATGGCCATGTTGCGGGGTCCGAACAGGTCATTGTCAGAGACTAAGTTGAGTCCGAGGTATATGGGTCCATTCAGAGTGATTGAGCGGGTTGGACCAGTGGCATATAGATTGGAGTTACCTGAGGTGATGCGTGCATTCCATAAGGTTTTCCATGTGTCTATGTTGCGGAAGTGTCTCCGTGAGGGAGAGGAGGTGTTGGCTAAGATTCCAGAGGATCTTCAGCCTAACATGACTTTGGAGGCGAGACCAGTGAGGGTTCTCGAGAGGAGGATCAAGGAGCTTCGGAAGAAGAAGATTCCTTTGATGAGAGTCCTTTGGGACTGTGATGGTGTTGAGGAGCAGACTTGGGAGCCTGAGGCAAAGATGAAGGCAAGGTTCAAGAAGTGGTATGAGAAGCAAGCCGCGACTTGAGCTTGTTTAGCCGGGTCCCATCTGTAATCCGTGGCTGGAGCGGGAATGGAGTATTCCAGCCCATCTCTCTTGTTACTCGGTCGCTTGGGGTGGTTGGTTGTGCGACTCAGTAACAAGATGAGGTGGTGTTTGGGGTACAAAGTTTCCGTGAGGCGGGGTTGTGAAGTGAAGTTTCCAAAAGTGGAAAGTTTCCAATAATGGAAGGTGCAAAATATGGAAAGTTTTATGGGAGTTAGAATTTGTCCATTTTAGCGGTGGAGAGCCTTAAAGGGGGCTTGAGTGTGGCCTTAGTGGCGGACTTTTGAGTCAGTGTGCCCGTGTGTGGCGGTCTTTTTAGACAGTGTGGGGTCTTTGTGACGGGCTTTTAGCCAGAGTGTCTTTGTGACGGTCCTCTTTAGGACATTTGTGTGGCCTTGGTGGCGGTCCTTTTTAGGACGTTTGTTTGGCCTTTGTGGCGGGCTGTTTAGCCAGAGTGTCTTTGTGACGGTCCTTCGGGACAGATGGCCTTTGTGGCGGGCTGTTTAGCCAGAGTGTCTTCGTGACGGTCCTTCGGGACAGATGGTCTTTGTGACGGTCCTTCGGGACAGATGGCCTTTGTGGCGGGCTGTTTAGCCAGAGTGCCTTGGTGGCGGTCCTTTTTAGGACATTTGTTTGGCCTTGGTGGCGGTCCTCTTTGGGACATTTGTTTGGCCTTGGTGGCGGTCCTCTTTAGGACATTTTGTTTGGCCTTGGTGGCGGTCCTCTTTAGGACATTTTGTTTGGCCTTTGTGGCGGCCTTTGTGGCGTATATGATCCTTGTGTGGTCATGAGGTATTCCAGTGAGGGAATATGTGGTTGGTAGGACATTGTGATGTTTTACGCGAGCCACGGGAAGGAAACCTGGATAGGGATAGGACTCGGACGTGTTCAGAATCGTTTGCTCGCGACTCTTGGGGGACTTAGGTTCTCCTAGTACTGCCATTTTCAGAGACTTTGTGGCTCGGGAGAATGGTTGGTATATCGACTTCGGATGACGATCCGGGGGCGCGCTGTAGGGTGGCAACCCGAGAGACGAGTTTGGACTTTTCCTTATATATTATGGCATGCGGGCTTCGGCCTGATGAGGAGCCAACATTTGGCATGCAGACTTAGGTCTGATGAGGAGCCAATAAAAACTCAAGGTTTAGGCCTATGAGTAAGGGAAAGTCCAAAAAGTCAAGAGCAAATGACGCCTGGAGCGTGAGTCTATCGCCTAGAGGAGACCTTCTGTAGATCGGTCGGAGGAGTGCGGGCCGTGGAGACGGTTGCACGGGAGTCCTTGACTGATGGTTGTTCGAGATTCGAGGACGAATCTAGATTGGTGGGGGAGAATTGTAACACCCGCGAACCATTTTTTTGGTATTTTGGTGAGGGTGTCGATCGACACCACAGGAGGTGTCGATCGACACTAATTGTTTCCGGTTCGACCGGTTCGATTTAATTATCGATTTGGACCGGTTTGATGTAGGGAAAACTACTAAACCGAGATATTTAAGTGTTTTGTCGACCAGAAGGGTTTTGGAAAGTTCTTTTGTCGCCGCTTTGTTGTTTTTGAGAGAAAAAGAGGAAAAGTGTGTTCTTGAGCTTTTTGGTGACTTTTGGTGAGATTCTTGGCTGTCCTTGAGAGATTGGAAGCTAGGAAGGATCTAGAAGCTTGCTAGGAAGGTTGGATTCGTTGCTTTTGGTCTGAATCTTCCTGCAAAGAGGTGAGTGCATGACCATGGCTTATCTAAGCTAAGATTTTCTAGTTTCTATGTGATTTGGTGCTTATGTGGTTGTTTCCTTGAGTTCCCTATGCTATTTTGTTGCTATCTGGGCTGGTTTTGGCTTCTGGGAGTGCAAGGAGCGGATTGGAGGAGATTGGAGGCGAGATTCGGAGTTTCTGATCGAGGGAAATCGCTGCTCGGTATCGGTGTCGGTCGACACCAGTTGGGGTGTCGGTCGACACCAACGCGAGGACGGCTCGGGACTTTGGCGAGTGTCGTTCGATGCCATGTGGAGGCGTCGGTCGACACAAACTAGGGTTTTCGGGAGTGTCGGGCAGGGTGTCGGTCGACACCAGTTTGGTGTCGGTCGACACCAGATAGTCAGTGGCGATCGACACCATCTGGTGTCGGTCGACACCCCATGTTCAGTTGCGATGGATGTTGCATGCGTTGTATATTGCCTGGTTTGTTTTATTGATTGTTGTTTGTGGCTTGTAGAGATCTTATTGCTTGTGTGTATAGCCTAGTAGATGGGAGGATTGCCTCACTGAGTGTTTATCAAATACTCATGCATCTCAATTTGTGTTTGTGGTGCAGGTAAAGGCAAAGTGTGATCGTGGAATCAAAGGCAATGAAGAGGAGGATGTTCTAGGGACTCGATTGGATGTTGTCTGGCATTTGCTAGGGTGCTAGAGTTGAGTCATTAGAAATATTGCTAGGTTGCTGGTTTCATGTTTCTTGTTGTTTGGTATTGCGATATTGCCTTGCTGTAGTATTGGTTTATTATTGGAATATTATGGGATATTGATTATGTTTTCCGCTGTTGAATGTGTTGTGGTTAGGTGGCTAGTGGGTATGGGACCACTAGCTGTAGTTGTTTTAATATATTATATTTATTATTTATTTATTAAAAAAAAAAAAGGGTTGGTCGTTTCAATATCAAATTTGGTTTGGTCAACGAAACGTGATGTCTAAAAAATCCCATTGAATGAAAATTGATATCTAAATGGCCTACAAAGTTCATGGTTTAAACGACTTAGATTTGAAAGTTCATGGTTTAAATGACCTCAAATGAAAAGCTCATGGTTTAAATGACATTTTATCGAATTAATATTTTCATCAAAACGACGTCATTTTGTCACTAACGGAAATGGTTAACAGCAGAGTAACATATGTATGTTGCTCGGTTAACAGATTTAACGTCATGTCATTTTTGGCTTGGTCAACGAAACATATTGTTTAAAAGAGCTAGTCAACAAAAGTTGATGTTTTAAATGACCTACAACAAAGTTTATAATTTAAATAGCCAGAATTTGAAAGTTTGTAGTTTGAATGACATTTTTCCTATAATGATAATATATTTAAATTGAGGGCTCTGTAAATGTGGACCACTATTAATTTTGTTTATAGAACAACATATAGAATACCATATTGACGGCAATAACAAAGATGATTAAGTATTTGCTTTTTGTTTCTTTATTATATAAACTAATAGGTTGAATCTCATGTTTTTAAGATGGAGATAGATGCTTTGGTGGCTGATCTCAGACAAATCAAACAATAGATTTGGATAAAAAGAATGTGAGAAATTGAACAGATAAAAGATGGAAGGATGAGAAAGAGAAAGAGAGACAGAAGAGGAGAAGAAAAAAGTCATAAATTCCGTCGGTGTTTTGTGGAAGAAGAAAGTCATGGAAGAAAAGACAGAATAATAATTATGGTTCATTGAGAATTATTAGACCATCAGCAACGGAGCAACGGCATAAGATTACTTTGAAAAAAATATATATATTATTTTAATTACTTTTATTCATATTTTATTTTTATTAATATCAACCATTAGTTTATTGACATATGTCAGTAGTATTATCTGAGGAATGTTACTTACTAAAGCACTTTGAATATCGGTTCTTTTCTGTTTTTCTTCTCTTTTTCCTTTATATTAATTTTTTATTTATAACTTTTTTGAGAGTACTCCCTAGTCGGGATGCCATTATGGTAACCATGGGAGTTCGCTCATTATTCGTATCAACTAATTATGGTCCATCCCATCGTATCCCTAAAATAGTAATAGACACGAAGTTTTGGTAGGTAAAATAAGTGGTTAACGGGCACATAGTTATGGTACATCCCATCAGTGTCGTGCCTAAATTGTTTGTGGGGCTTGGACAAAACATAAAATGTGGTCTATATAATTTAGTTAAATACTGTAATTATTTCTAACGTAGATATAACCTTACACCATCATTATCGGCGGTACTTATAAACAGAGCCGGCCCTATGGCTACAAGCCAACTGAAAAATAGGCTGATTTGCACGTATTTAAACAAATTTTTTTTTGTTCAAACTAAATAATAAATTTGGATAGTTTTAACGAAAGCACAAAAAATTTTAAAATATCACAGATCAATATTTATATAATTGAATATGGGGCACTCGTCACAAAACGTTAAAATTATGTCATAGATAATCACAATAAAAAGGAAAGGCTTACCTAATCAAATCCAAATTTATAATATGAATTCTTAAATAGGTATAGGATGTAACGACCCGGTTCCAGAATTAAACCGTGAGGCCCAAACCGAGCCCATTAGTGAGCCAAGCCCAAATCAAACCCTAATCTCCCCGCGTGTGTATATAAAAAAGGGACAAACTTCGAGACAAGCCTCACAAACCCTTGGCCGTCACGTTCCACGGTAAGCCTCCGCATATCGAGTCTTTAGTTTTGTATCGTTTTGGGAACAGCCCTAACTCGAACCTTGTTGCGAACCCTTGTAGCACCACTAGAGACACCGGAGATTGTCACCGCGCTCAGCCTGTGCCGCCGTGTGAAACGTCTTCACCGGAGAGGTAAGATCCGTGAACCAAACCTGAGAACTATGTTGTGTTTTCATGGATTGTTGGAACCAATCTAATCACCAAGCTTGAACCACCGCAGATCTGTGTGGCCGAGTCTTCCACTTCGCCGTTCAGTTCGTCAAGTTAAGCCGTCGCGGAAAGTTGCAGAACAAGGTAACGACCAAACTCTATGTCTCGTGTTGTTGTTGTTGCGATGTGTTGCTCGTTCATAGCTAAACTAATACGTAACCAACTAAACCAGAAAATTATGGAACGTACGTGCATGAGTTGTTGTGGTGTCATGCATGGTTATTTACGTATGTTGTCAATGACGTTCGTTAAATTAATATTGATGAACCGTGTATTGTGGCTGGTTTAGGAAGTGGTATTAAACTGGGAGCATGTGATCGTACGTGAATTAGATTGTGGACTTATAAATTAGTAGATTGTTGGTTTGATAAATTATTAAACTATATCTAACTAATTTATTTGGGAACACTAGCACAACTAAATCGGGTGTGATAACTAGATTAAATCATGGATTATTAATGGAAAATAATCTTTGATTGTTTAATCTAAACCATTGCAGATTAATATCGTCGTTGGATTGGGTTGCTGTCGTTGCTGGCTTTTATTTGAGGATCAACAAATTTGCTAAGGTGAGGACTAGTTGGTGTCTTTTTCATATGCCGATATGTTTAGATAGTTACTTAGTTTAAGGTTAAGCCAAGTATACCTATGGATTATATATAAATAATCTTAGTTGATTGATGGGTGTATAATAACATATATATATATATATATATATATATATATATTATATATTTATTAAATAAAAGATAAGAAAAAAAAAAGAACTAGTAATAGGATTTGAAAATTAAAAGAACTAGATATTTAAAACGGATTGAGTGGTGTGTGATATGCATGTTTGTATGATAAAGTAAATTGTTTGAGTGTGAGGAGAAAATGTGCCAAGAGGCACGAAGAAGCGGGTGAGCCGCAGAGAGTCCTACAAGGAATTTTTTTCCTTGTAGTTGTGTGGTGGTCTACGGGCGCGGAATGCGGGTAGATCAGGATTGGCTGACGAGCCAACGCGTGGTGCGTGGAAGAAGTGTGAAAGCATGAGGAATCCAGATACGCAAGTGAAAAAGTGCAGGAAGAAGTGCGAAAGCATGAGGAACCCCGAAATGCACGGCGACGGAATTGTGCAGGAAGAAGTGCGAAAGCATGAGGGATCCCGTAATGCACAGCGTTGTCTATGGGACGTAGTCTCATTTGTTTGATGTTTGAGTGTCGTTGACACGTGATTGATTGCTTGTCTTAGGTTTAGACTTTGTGATGGCCTAAACGTGTTTGTTTATGGAGACTTCGTGAGCCCTAAGGCTTGCCCTCGCTGAGTAATCTTAGATTGCTCATCCCTCTCTTTCTCTTGCAGGTAACCATGAAGAGTAGATGATAGAGTTGGTGTTGGTGTTAGGAGCTGGAGATTATTCTTTTATTTTTTTTCCATTGTTGGATTTATCAAACTGGTTGTTAGTTTCGGTTTAACGTTTAAATGATGGTTTGAAAGACGTTTAAATTGAATTAATAGATTTTTCTTGGATATCGGTTAAGTATGGTGTACTTGTGGTATAAGTTAACCTGTGACATGCCATAGAAATTGGGTGTTACAATTTTGGTATCAGAGCCTTAGGTTATGTCAAACCGGTTTCGCCCCGGAAAGGCAGTCCTGTGGAAGAAGGCTGATTCGTTTATTATTTTCTGTATTCAGATGCCGCCTAAACGTGGAGGGAAAACCGCAGCTAGAGTGCAGCGAAGAGTGAGGGCTGAGGGCCCAGTGCGTGATGAACAGCCGGATGTTGTGCATGCCGATGTAGCTCGAGCAGGAGGGGCTAATGAGATGGCTATGTTTGAGCAATTTCGCCGGTTCCAGGAATTCATGCAAAGGGAGCCAAATTTGAGAGGAGCACCAGAGGTGGTTCCACCGCAGCAGGATGCACCACAACATGATGCACCAGAAAGGGTACTCCCGCCTCAGCAACCACCACCGCCTCCACCACTGGTCCAGGTGCAGGGTCCGTCATACTGGGAGGCCATGAGAAATTTGAAGGACATGGGCATGGAGCCTTTTGGTGGAAAGTCTAATCCTATTGATGCTGACAATTGGAGGAAGAGACTGGAGAGGAATTTTGATAATGCTCGGTGCCCGCATGAGTATCGCTTGGACTTGGCAGTGCAGTATCTGAAGGATGAGGCATTGGTATGGTGGGAGAAGGTGGTAGACCAGGCACATGGACGATATGAGCTGACTTGGGCAGATTTCAAGACCGAATTCTCAAGGAAGTATTTTCCCAGAGAGGCTATGGATCGTATGGAGGAGGAGTTCCTGGAACTTCGTCAGGGCACCATGACTGTGAGGGAGTATGACAGGGAGTTTGATCGACTGAGCAGGTTTGCTGGCAGATTCATGAATGAGGATGAGTTAATTCGCAGGTTTCTGAGAGGTTTGAGGATTGAGCTCAAGAATCGATGTGAGATGTATGACTACCGCAGTAAGATTGACTTGGTAGAGAAAGCTGCTAATTTGGAGATTGGGTTGGAAAAGGAGATGAGTCAGAACAAGGCAGCACAGGAAAGACTTGCAAAGGGTTCTAGCTCTAATAAGAGGACTTGGGATGCAACAACTGTGAGAACTCCATTAATGTGTTTCGGGTGCAACCAGCCGGGTCATGTTCTGAAGGATTGTACTCGAACTAGGACCATCAGGAGTTGTTACGAATGCGGTCAGGAAGGATACATTGCAAGATTTTTCCCGAGAAAAGTTGGGGGACAGCAGGTCAACAATCGTCCTAGAGAGCAGTTGCCGCCACCTCCAAAACGTCAAAATGTTGGACCTCGTGTGATGATGGCTGAGACTGAGGAGGATGAGGACAATGAGCCAATCGCTGGTAAGTAAATGTCAAACTTATCCAGTGCTATTTTAATTTTTTTTCTATGATTGGTAAATTCAAGAATTACTGCTTGTGAATTGTTTGCTTAGAAGTAGAATAATCGTGTAGGATCTGTTTTAGTGGGAGGATGGAATGCTTACACTCTATTTGATACTGGAGCTACTCTCAGTTGTGTTAAGCCAGGCGTTACTCAGAATTGGAGCTTTGACGGTGAATTTATCCCAAAGGCAAAGAGGATTGGTACTGTGGGAAAGGAAAAATTGGGTTCTACCGGAGTTCACAAGGATGTTCCTATCATGATAAACGGAGAAGTACTGCTCGGGAATCTTGCAGAAATGGAGATTAATCATTATGACGTGATTCTCGGGATGAATTGGTTAAAGAAGCACCGAGCTGTATTGGAATGCCACAGAGCACGTGTGCATTTCTCGAGACCGGAGGGGAAGATAACATTTCAAGGCGTACAAATGGGTGGAGGGGTTTCCCTCATATCCATGATGCAAGCTGAGGAGCTGATAGAGAAAGGAAATGATGCCTTTCTAGCTACGATTTATGTAGTGTGGAAGGAGATGGAGCTTGGAGTTGATAATATTCCTATAGTGGCAGAGTATGCGGACGTCTTTGGGTCTTTAAAAGGACCGCCACCAAGCAGAGGAGATGCCTTCACTATTGAACTAGAGCCTGGGACGGCACCTGTATCACGCGCACCTTACCGTCTGGCACCTGCAGAAATGGCAGAATTGAAGAGTCAGTTGGAGGATCTTACAGATAAAGGGTTCATTCGCCCGAGTAGTTCACCGTGGGGAGCACCAGTGCTATTTGTGAAAAAGAAAGATGGTAGCTTCAGACTTTGCATTGATTACCGGGGATTGAATAAGGTTACCATCAAAAATAAGTACCCGTTGCCTCGAATTGATGAGTTGTTGGATCAGCTGCAGGGAGCTTCATGGTTCTCAAAGATTGATTTGGCATCAGGGTACCATCAGATTGCAATAGCAGAGGAAGACATAAGGAAAACGGCCTTTCGGACAAGATATGGACACTATGAATTTGTAGTAATGCCGTTTGGGTTGACTAATGCACCAGCCGCGTTCATGAAGATGATGAATAATGTTTTTCGGGAGTACTTGGATAAGTGCGTGATAGTATTCATCGATGACATTTTAATCTATTCTAAAAGCCGTGAGGAACACGAGGAACACCTACGGATAGTGTTGAACAAACTGCGGGAACAACAGTTGTATGGGAAGTTGAGTAAGTGCAGCTTTTGGCAAAGGAAGATTGGGTTTTTGGGCCATGTTGTTTCAGAAGCTGGAGTGTCTGTGGATCCAGAAAAGATAGCCTCGATAAGTGGTTGGCCAACGCCTAAGAGTGCTACTGAGGTCCGTAGTTTCCTGGGCTTGGCAGGGTACTACCGAAAATTCGTGGAAGGATTTGCTAGCATAGCTAAGCCTATGACTCGACTCACAGGAAAGGATGTGAAGTTTGAGTGGACCGAGGAGTGTGAAAGCAGCTTTCAGAAATTGAAGAGGCATTTGACGGAAACACCAATACTAGTACTACCAAAACCAGGGGTACCATATGTGGTGTATACGGACGCGTCAGGAACAGGATTGGGCTGCGTGTTGATGCAAGACAAAAAGGTCATTGCTTATGCATCTAGACAGCTTAGACCACATGAGGTTAATTACCCTACCCATGATTTGGAGTTGGCAGGAGTTGTATTCGCTCTAAAGATCTGGCGATCATACTTGTATGGGGAAAAAGTTCAAGTGTTTACAGACCACAAAAGTTTGAAATATATATTCACTCAATCAGACCTCAACCTTAGGCAAAGGAGATGGGTAGAGTTGTTAGTAGATTACGACTTGGACATTGCCTATCATCCGGGAAAGGCCAATTTGGTAGTTGTCGCATTGAGCAGGCGGAGAACTGATGTCTCAAGAGAAAAAGAGATAAAGGAGCTGGAAGACACTTTGTGTGCACTGAGTATTTGTGCAACATCGGTTGGGGAAGACGTTGTTGGTTTAGAAGTGGTGAATCAAGCTGACCTACTGTGGAGAATCCGGGAAGCACAAAAACTTGACGCGGATTTGAAAAAGGCAGTGGAAAACAATGTGGAGGGGTTCCACACGGCAGAGAATGGTATGTGTATGTATAAGAACCGAGTTAGGGTGCCTAATGATAAGGGTTTAAAGGATGAGATTTTGGCACAGGCGCATAGTTCGCGATTCTCAGTTCACCCAGGGTCAACTAAGATGTACCACGATCTGAAGCGGTATTACAATTGGGGTAATATGAAGCGTGATGTCGCTGCATGGGTATCTAAGTGCCAGACATGTCAGCAAGTGAAAGTGGAGCACCGAGTCCCGAGTGGGTTACTTCAGAATTTGCCTTTACCTGAGTGGAAATGGGATATGATAACTATGAATTTTGTCACTGGGCTACCAACGAGCACTGGAGGTAAAAATGCCATTTGGGTGATCGTGGACCGACTCACCAAGACTGCTCATTTCTTGCCCATCAAGAAAACCGATAGTGCGGATGTTCTAGCGCAATTGTACCTGGATGAGATTGTTAAAAAGCACGGGGTGCCGGTTAGCATCGTGTCAGATCGGGATCCAAAGTTTACTTCTATTTTCTGGCAGGCCTTTCAGAAGGCTTTGGGAACAAAGGTACGTCTCAGCACAGCGTATCATCCCCAGACAGACGGACAGTCTGAGAAGACAATTCAGACGCTTGAGGATATGTTGAGGGCGTGTGTACTTGACTGGGAGGGAAACTGGCTTAAGTATTTACCGTTGGTGGAATTTGCATATAACAATAGTCATCACTCCAGCATAGGGATGCCGCCGTACGAGGCTTTATATGGTCGGCCATGCCGCACCCCACTTTGTTGGACAGAAGTCGGGGAACGTAAGGACCTAGAGCCCGTGATGGTCACAGAGACTATAGAGCAAGTGGAAATGCTCCGGGACAGGCTAAAAGAAGCCCATGACAGGCAAAAGAGTTATGCAGACAAACGTCGGAAGGATTTAGAATTTTCGGTTGGTGATGCAGTGTATTTGAAAATGAGAATATTCAGAGGAGCGCATAAAAACCGGAAGTTAAAGAAGCTTAAGCCAAGATATATGGGACCATATGTGATTACAGAAAAGATTGGGGCTGTAGCTTACCGTTTAGCACTACCTCAGGAGTTATCTAATTTCCATGATGTTTTCCACGTGTCAGTTTTGCGGAAAGTTGTTAGAGAACCAGAACTAGTATTACCGAATCCGCCAGCAGATTTAAACCGGAACTTAACTGCATTGAGTAAACCTGTGGAAATTTTGGACCGTCAGGAAACAGAAAGTCAAGGGAAAGTAATCAAGTCTGTCAAGGTATGTTGGGAAAGAGACGGGATTCGAGAGGATACTTGGGAATCAGAAACGCAAATGCGGTTGGATTATCCAGAACTTTTTAGGGACAAAAGTGATGGCGGGTCGAATTCGGGGACGAATTCCTTTGTAGTAGGGGAGAATTGTAACGACCCGGTTCCAAAATTAAACCGTGAGGCCCAAACCGAGCCCATTAGTGAGCCAAGCCCAAACCAAACCCTAATCTCCCCGCGTGTGTATATAAAAAAGGGAAAAACTTCGGGACAAGCCTCACAAACCCTTGGCCGTCACGTTCCACGGTAAGCCTCCGCATATCGAGTCTTTAGTTTTGTATCGTTTTGGGAACAGTCCTAACTCGAACCTTGTTGCGAACCCTTGTAGCACCACTAGAGACACCGGAGATTGTCACCGCGCTCAGCCTGTGCCGCCGTGTGAAACGTCTTCACCGGAGAGGTAAGATCCGTGAACCAAACCTGAGAACTATGTTGTGTTTTCATGGATTGTTGGAACCAATCTAATCACCAAGCTTGAACCACCACAGATCTGTGTTGCCGAGTCTTCCACTTCGCCGTTCAGTTCGTCAAGTTAAGCCGTCGCGGAAAGTTGCAGAACAAGGTAACGACCAAGCTCTATGTCTCGTGTTGTTGTTGTTGCGATGTGTTGCTCGTTCATAGCTAAACTAATACGTAACCAACTAAACCAGAAAATTATGGAACGTACGTGCATGAGTTGTTGTGGTGTCATGCATGGTTATGTACGTATGTTGTCAATGACGTTCGTTAAATTAATATTGATGAACCGTGTATTGTGGCTGGTTTAGGAAGTGGTATTAAACTGGGAGCATGTGATCGTACGTGAATTAGATTGTGGACTTATAAATTAGTAGATTGTTGGTTTGATAAATTATTAAACTATATCTAACTAATTTATTTGGGAACACTAGCACAACTAAATCGGGTGTGATAACTAGATTAAATCATGGATTATTAATGGAAAATAATCTTTGATTGTTTAATCTAAACCATTGCAGATTAATATCGTCGTTGGATTGGGTTGCTGTCGTTGCTGGCTTTTATTTGAGGATCAACAAATTTGCTAAGGTGAGGACTAGTTGGTGTCTTTTTCATATGCCGATATGTTTAGATAGTTACTTAGTTTAAGGTTAAGCCAAGTATACCTATGGATTATATATAAATAATCTTAGTTGATTGATGGGTGTATAATAACATATATATATATATATTATATATTTATTAAATAAAAGATAAGAAAAAAAAAGAACTAGTAATAGGATTTGAAAATTAAAAGAACTAGATATTTAAAACGGATTCAGTGGTGTGTGATATGCATGTTTGTATGATAAAGTAAATTGTTTGAGTGTGAGGAGAAAATGTGCCAAGAGGCACGAAGAAGCGGGTGAGCCGCAGAGAGTCCTACAAGGAATTTTTTTCCTTGTAGTTGTGTGGTGGTCTACGGGCGCGGAATGCGGGTAGATCAGGATTGGCTGACGAGCCAACGCGTGGTGCGTGGAAGAAGTGTGAAAGCATGAGGAATCCAGATACGCAAGTGAAAAAGTGCAGGAAGAAGTGCGAAAGCATGAGGAACCCCGAAATGCACGGCGACGGAATTGTGCAGGAAGAAGTGCGAAAGCATGAAGGATCCCGTAATGCACAGCGTTGTCTATGGGACGTAGTCTCATTTGTTTGATGTTTGAGTGTCGTTGACACGTGATTGATTGCTTGTCTTAGGTTTAGACTTTGTGATGGCCTAAACGTGTTTGTGTATGGAGACTTCGTGAGCCCTAAGGCTTGCCCTCGCTGAGTAATCTTAGATTGCTCATCCCTCTCTTTCTCTTGCAGGTAACCATGAGGAGTAGATGATAGAGTTGGTGTTGGTGTTAGGAGCTGGAGATTATTCTTTTATTTTTTTTTCCATTGTTGGATTTATCAAACTGGTTGTTAGTTTCGGTTTAACGTTTAAATGATAGTTTGAAAGACGTTTAAATTGAATTAATAGATTTTTCTTGGATATCGGTTAAGTATGGTTTACTTGTGGTATAAGTTAACCTGTGACATGCCATAGAAATTGGGTGTTACATAGGATCTAGAGACAAAATTGATTATTTAAAAACAAAAAGGATGGTGAATTCAAAACCAAAGAAAAAAATAGATAATATTGAACAAGGAGAGAATAGATGTTCAGTAGAGAGGGTAGAGGAAGAAGAACTTATAATCGCTATTGTCTAGGGTTAATTGATTATTATTTTTTCCTATTTTCGTTTTTAAACACTAAAATTGGACAGTTGAGAGTTGGAGGAATCGAAACTGGGAAGTAAAGTAATGAGTTACCTAAACACAACCACCAGATTACCTTTACTTTTCAAAAATTTAAAGCCGAAATTTTTTTATTAAATTACCGGCCGCAAGTGCTTGCTTTGCTTGTATCTGTGGCCGGTTCTGCTTATAAAGATGTGTTAAAAGTAAATTAAGATTACAGTTTAAGACATCCATGATTTGAGGATGTAAAATGTCTTTGCCTACACATTATTTCTTCTGTTCAAATATCTAAAGACACTACTACTTTTTTTTTCTTTTTTTTCTTTTTTTTGAAAACATTTCCATATGATGACCAATGGAGATGTTCTAAAAGAATAAATGAGCAACAATACAAAATTATGGGTCTAAATGTGTATAATGACATGAATATTTCAAGCAAAATACATATGCAAAACAACTTAAACCTACTAAATCAACAAAATATTTTTAATAACGTGGCCTAAATTCAAGTGTATAAAATGTGGCTGTGGGCAAATGCCTTTTTTTATAAAGGGTAAGCACGACACTGCATCCCACCCCACTGGATTGAATGCTCATACATAAATACTGTACATGTTTTTAACGTTTGAAAAATCATATTGTGTTTCCAAAAAAAAGAAATGGAGGTAATTTTTCACATAATAGCCATAATATATTTGTATCCATCATCTGGCAAAGTTAGAAACACTTTTCATAAAATAGCCACAAAGTAAATTTTGGACAAAAACAAAAAGAAAGAGCCATAACCAGCATCCAAGGAAAGGGTTAATAACTTAATATAGTTCCAAAACTTAAAATTCAAAGTGAGGTGGATGATAGTTCCACGAATGATTGAGGCAGATTAGGACTCTGATAATCCCTATATATTAATAGCAAAGCATTCTTTGAAAATGCTGATGTGTCGTCGCCAGAGTGTTTGAAGCACATTTTAGCAAATAATCCTAATTAATTATACTAATTATATCTATGTCATGATAGATTTAAATCAAAATTTATTACATAAATTAAAACTATTTGTAGCCATTTAATTTATATATTATTCTTCTTAAAAAAAAAAAAATTAATTTTTTAAGTTGATTATTATTCATATTTTATTAAAATGAAGTCCATACAAATTTCTCCACCACGTTAAAATTTTTTTTTACATTCATAGATTTCACGGGTAAAATATATTTTTACACAAAATAATCGCAAATTTGAATAAAATAAAATAAAAATTAGTTACTATTTTGTTTTACACAAACAAATCTTAAATCTCAAACAATAATTTTACTCATAATGATTTTATTGGATCGATTTATCCGCACTATATGCGGGTTGTTACCTAGTAAACTATATTCGGACCGGCGAGCCCCACCACCCAAATGGCAAGCTCGTAAATACAGAATCATCAATGCGAAGTATTGTATGATTCATGACTCATTCTTCATGCGAGGAGTTACCGATCCATATTTGCTTTGCATACATGATTTTGGAGTAGAGATTGTGATAAGGTGAGGTTCAGTAGGGCTATGCGGGTGTCATTTTTCTAGGCGATCAACTGCATTCAAGATAAAAAAAAAGATTGGGATACTTCTGGCCAACCATGTTGGCAGATTGCAAAAGATATGCTCGATAGTGTAAGAAGCGCATCACGCTCCATTGATCCATCAACCTTGAGAAAATTTTGTCCTTATTGACAGCTCCTTATCATTTCATGTGTTGGTCAATGGATATTATCCAATGCGCCGGTCAACCAGAGGGGTGTCTAGTAACTCCTAGTCTTGCCTGATTATTTCTCGAAGTGGGTTGAAGTTGAAGTGTACATATCAATCAAAGATCCGAAGGTCAAGATTTTCCTATGGAAGAATATTATTTGTCGGCATGGAGTTCATCTCTATGGGTCTCGATTCATCTCTAGGGACTTTGAAGAGTTTTGCGCGGATTGGGGGATAAAAAGTAAGCTACTCAAAGCCCAAGTATTCTCAGGAGAACAGGCAGGCAGAAGCAGCTACCAAAATCATCTTAAGTAACTTAAAGAAGCGGTTAAATGCTCATAAAGGCGAATGGTATGACGAGCTTCAACCGGTGGTTGAGTATACTTCGAAAAGCACATGGAGAGACTCCCTTCTCTTTGGTAAAGCAAATCTTGCAACTGTAAACCCATTTTTTAAATCATCCAAGTACGTAGGAATCTAAATCCTCAAGAAGATCAACAACATTTAGATTCTCATCATCCTTAACGACAGATTAATAAGGATTGCTACATCATGATCATAAGAACCAAAAGTACCATTATCACCCATCATAATAACCTAAAACAAACAAATAATGTTTTTACGGCAATAAATTATAATGAATAATGATCACAGAGAGCTAGTCAAGATTTGGAAGTGAGACATAACTTGTCTTCGAACTTCATCTCTTTTCACTTTCCCAGTTGTTGTCAACGGAAACTGCTTCTCCCATCGGACAAACCTCTTCGGTATCTTAAACCTATCCAACAAGTTCATCAAACTAATAAGTATATATCTATAACAGAAAAAGGTTTAAGAATTTTTTTTTCGTTTAGAAACTAGATTATATTACCCGGTTAGGTTCTGTGTTCTACAATGATGCTTGAGTGTCTCACTTGACAGTTGGAAACCTCTTTTGTGGTTTTTAACATCAGACCATATCCAATTCTCTTGTAAACGAACACAAGCGACGACCATCTCCCCAAGACGAGCATCAATGACGCCTATCACCACAGCAGAAACAATCCCAGGATGCTCTACTAGAACAGCTTCAACCTGCGCATTCATTCCATGTAAAAATGCACAATTTGAGGCTAATATCGACTAGTTTCTTGTGTTGGAAGCTAACCTCTTCGGGGTAAACATTCTCGCCTCCAGTTTTGATTCGGCCATTGGATCGGCCTATAAGCCATAAGTTACCAAACTCATCAAAGGTCCCTATATCACCTGTGTCAAGCCAAGCTTCATTGCTTCTGGATTCTGATGTTGTAACATTTTCTTGAACTAGTTGATGACCCCAATATCCAAGCATAGTGTGTGGTCCACGAGTTAGAATTTTCCCGACCCTCGATGAATTCTCGTCGAGTTTAATCATCAGTTCAATATGGGGCGCAGGCTTGCCAACACATGTGCCTTGCTTTGGTTGATTAACCAAAGGATATGTCACTTTCAAAGACTCTTTAGTTGGATCATGGAGAGTCATGAAGGTCAGGGAAGAGCACGCCTCTGTCATCCCTTTAAAACCAACATCTCAAAGAGTTTAGGGTCAAAAAGATTAATGAAAACGGCTGATTTAGAAGCCATATGAGAATGACTCACCATAAGCTGAAAGTATTTTTGCACAAGGGAAGATTTTCATAGCTTCTTGAAGGAGTTCACTTGATAAAGACCCCCCTCCATTTAGTATCTTTCTCACGCCGCGGTTTTCAGCACCATTCTTCGTTGTCCTTCGAGTAAAAGTACTTTTTAGCCAACCAACGGTTTTAAAGGGCTAAATTTACTTCAAGCAAGGAATTTTTGTTCATCTCTCTTAGTACCTGTTGACACCAATAAGATCAGCCATCATAGCTGGGACTGTGATGAAGCAAGTTATACGGTTTTGTTCCATAACTTGAAGGGCTGTTTCGGCATCAAACTTGGGCAGCAGAACATGGCACGCCCCAACCATTAGCATGGCCATAGCTGATGACAGACCGCCGATATGAACTAATGGTGATGTATGCAAATACACCTGCAGAGAAAATGAGTTGCATGATAAAAAGAGAAATTTAGTAGACTCTTTACTTACGGAAGTATTCAGCTCTACATAGTTCATCAGGCACAAACAGATAACCGGAGGTAAAATAGCGTACATCATCCTCACCGTAGCCAGCAATAGCAATCTTAGCTAGAGACTGTGTGATGAAAGCCAAGTGGCTTATCGTTACACCCTTGGGTCTTCCCGTTGTACCTATTCCCAACAAGAAACAATAAGAGATCAAGTAAACTGACGATTATGTATTATGGAAAATACAGAGAAGCAGAAGTAAAACATGTTGTACCAGAAGTGAAGCATATCACAACAGCATCATCAGGAGCCCAAGCGTACGTTGCTAAGGAAGGAACCGGCACATTCTGTTTAAGCATCTCGGTTGTGAAAACTGGCCAGTAGTAACAATGAAAAAATAAATGAAGTCACAGTTGCATCTCCTTTGAGTTTTAAGGGACATACAAATGAAATCATACACTGGTTATGTTCATTTGCAAAATATGTAGAGGTAGAATCCATCAACACACGCCATTTCAACGAAGGTATATCTTCATTCTGAACATCAATGCACCACGAGACACATGTCTCATCGGTAACCAAAAGGACAGGTTCTACTAGCAGCATTGCCATTTTTGCTTCTTTCAAGCTCTGCCCTTTCACAACAATATCAAGAACGCCAAAAATGTGTCAGTCAGAACTTTATTTTAGACATACATACACTATCTAACTAAAAAGGATGTAACAAGGAGATACTAACCCATCTGTAATTCAAAGGAGCAACGATTCCTCCAACCAATGCAACAGCCAATAACCACTCCAAGAACAACTCACTGAATCCACAAAACACAATAACAAAACAAATACCAGAACTTGAAAATCTTATAACATAACATTCAACGGTTTCAGATACAAGTATCGACACAAATCGAATATAAAACCCAAATTTTAAGTTCTAACTCCTTGGTTCACATTTAATTTACGCGTTGGACCTGTTAAGAGCAGAAATAGAGACGACATCTCCGTTACGAATGCCGAGACGAATCAGTCCGGCGGCGAGGCTCTGTACGCCGTTGACGAACTCCCTGCCGGTGCGCTTCCGGTTCCCGTTGACTGTGACGACGACGTTCCCTTTGACGGAAGCTAGCCGAGTCAAACACTGACAGATATGAGGCCGAGAGTAATTAGTCATTTCTGAGAACGACAAAATATGAAAAATCACAATTTGAATGTTATCCAAGTTTTATTGGAAGAAGAAGAGAGGGATTCGTTTCGTTTTTTTTGTGTTATTTTATTTCCATTGATGACGTGGCAGTACATGTCATCGCATCAACGACCTCTCTTTTTTTTTTTTTTTTTTTTTAACATCAACTTTTATTAGCCAAATAATATAATCAAATCATAGGAACATTACATTCACTTCTATAGACTTGGACCAATACAAATGCAATGGTTGATCAAGTACAACCCTAGAACACTAGGCGGATTCAACGCTACCCAATCGATAACCATTGCATTTTTCAAACACAACGAGATAGATAACACACCACAACTCGGAGTGAAATCATCTCTTAAACCACATAAATTGACCTAATGACGCGAGAACAACTAATAAACACAGAGAAAGCCTAAACCAATACTGAAAACAGATCAACTCCCAGCTATGAGATCCTCATGATCGACGTGTAGAACTTGTCCCAAAAGCTTGAACACCCAAAGGTGCATCATCAGAAAAATTTGGTCTCTCCGGTTTTCACTGTTCCGGTCTTAAACCTAAAATGAATAATACATCCGACTGACTCGACCAAGAGTCATGAAGCTAAAATAACCGATGAAAAAATGGTTCGCCGAACTAACTTTACAAGTACCAGATTGCTAATCATCTAAATATTAGATTTGTAACCAGACTAGCAAATAAACAACACCTCACAGTGCAAGTTTGAAGAGATAACATCCCTTTCCTCGAGATACTAGCCAAACACCACACCTTGGTCAGACTGATAACAAAACGAAACCACCCCTTGTTGCAAAACGAAACCGCCGTGGTTGGAATGAGAGGAAAGCGTTGTAGAAGAATCCAACCATTGAAGCTCACCGAAGAAAATCTTCAGCCCTCTCTGCTCTCCGAGACCACGAACCGCCGGTGACAAACAGCGATCGAAGCCGCTACCCCAGATCCACCAGATCTGACCAAGATCCGACGCTGTCCTCCAACGTCTGCACCAGAGCCTTCACCAGCAACCTCCACCCGACGGATCTTCGCTTCACGCACCGAGAAACCACCACCTTCGCCGAGGCACCCAACCGACGCCGGCAATACAACAAGGAGCGAGACGGGAAAAGAGCGAGACGGGAAAAGACAACTACAAAGAGAAGAGAAGGAAAAACTAAACTAAAGGGCGGAGCCCTCTCCGGCGCCGGAAGGGCAGCCGGAGAGGCGGAGTGACGGCGACTTTCTCTCTCTCTCGATTTTCTCTTTCTCTTCTTTCTCTCTTCTCTCTCTCAGTTAATAATTGAAAGTTAGAAAGTATTCACCGTTTACATTTTTAGTTGACTTAAGACAATCCAGGCGCAATTGAAAATGGGCTTTACCATATATATTCAACTTTGTCACCAGGCTCACCACCGCTTTAGGGTAGCCTTTTGTCACCACCGGTTGATTCTTGTCTCTTAACTTTTTTTTTTTTTTTTATTCTCTTAATTTCTATTCAATTTATTTTTCAAATAAAATCTATTGATTTCATTATTGCTTTTAAAACATAAGCATTTTGATGGATTCTTTTAATAACATAGAGGCCACTACGTGATACCCTTCTAAAGGTATATAAGGTTGTATGGGCAAGCAAACATAGGATGCAGATGGTTGTATAAGATTGAATGGTTGGAAAAAATTGAGTTGAAAAAAATAATTGAACAGCATTCAACTTTTCATTTGTGAAATAGTGGATGAATGAGTTGAATATTTTTTTTTTTTGTAATTTGTTCAGTTTTCCAATTTTTTGAATCGAAGGAGTTGAATAAATATTGTTCAACTCTTTCAATTTATTCATCTCAAATAGTAAAAATTCAGTTGAATATTTGTTCAATTCTTTCAGCTTATTAATTTAGTGCAACCATTTGCACTCGTAGATTTTGTTACACGCTTGGGAATATCGAAAACTTTCTCTCCATTCCCAAGACATTGATTTGACGTTGGTGGCTATTTTTAAGATTTGTTCCATTACTGTAATACTTTTGGGTTAGTTAACTATAGAGTGTACGTAATAACAGTAATTAATGTGGCTGTTGGTGAAGTGATGGTACGTTGTTAAAAATGTTGTAGTGGAGGGGTGTAAAATGTTGAGTCTATAAAACCATGTATATATTGGGTAAGTAAGCAGTGTATAATGTGGCTGTTGGTGATAAGATGATTGTAGATAAATGTTTAAGTTGAGGGCTGGGTGTAAAAAGTTAAGTCTATAAACATATAAACAGGGCCGGTCAGATATTTTCTACTGTCCTATGCAAAATTTAAAAACATGTTCTTATATATATTACCAAAAAATATAATCAATTGTATATAAAACTTTATGTTTGATGATTTAAAATTTTATTAACACACCAAAGCCAAAGCATTAGATTTGATGAAAGAGTTTATGTTATAATTTAACAAAGCAAACAATTAACCTTAAAAAGGAAAAAAAAAATCAAAATCAAAACCAAAAGTAACAATTAACCTTAAAAACTATGATTTTCACTTGTATTAAAGCCTACATATTTGTAAAAGCCTTTAAACATATATAAAAGTTTTATAAAATTTTAATAAAAAAATGCCCTAAATTTTTGATGTCCTAATCAATTGTTTCAGTTGATTGTCCTGTAAGTCGGGTCTATCTATCAAACCATGTATATGGACATAAGAAAGGATGTATAGTTCAATTTTTATACAGTATATGGGTTTTGACATATACCTTTTTCCAAAGAATTTTACATCTAAAAAAATACATATATTTTATAAAAAATACAACTGAAATTATACCTATAAAATGCTCTCTTTTTTAAGTAAAGATACCAGCGAAATTTTGTTTACAATTAAAAAAACTTACAGTTTAAAAAAAATGTTAAAAAATATATTTTTAATTATAATATGCTCCAAAAATAAATATGTGGAAATTTAGTTGGGCTGGCACTGACGGGATGATAAAAGCTACTGATCGTTTTGCTTTGATGAAGGTGAAGGTCTTTTTGTTTCCAAGTGACGCAAATGACTTCATGTAGGCAATCACCTTCAAATATGCTTAGTTCTGTTTTTTTTTTTTAAATAGAATTATGCTTTGTTGATTTTATCGGAATATCACCGCTCCGTTAATTAAAGGGCAATGGACAAAAATAGCACCAATTTTAGTTTTTCTTCCAAAACTAGCACACACATTCAATTGTTCCAAATATAGCACAAATTTATATAATATTAAAAATAAAATATTAAGAGAATTAAAATAAAGATATAGAAATCGTGATTAATGCTATTTTAGAAGACGATGTTCTCTCTCAGTCCTCTCTCTCCGTCATTCCAAAACCAATCGTAGACGGCATTCCACCAGCGAACCAAATCGGATCTTAATCGTAGGTGAGTCATCAAATTGAGGTCAGTGAAAGCAGCAGTTGTGTTCGCGACATCGAAGAGAACCCCAAGCATGAATCTAAAGCCTAGAGATATTTCAGAGATTTGGTCTCCAGCCAACCGTATATTGGCCATGACGAAGAAAAAAGACGACGACATTTACATGGACGTTTCCCAATCTAAGATAGTAAAATTTGTACTTTTCTCAAGATTTATTTTATTTTTCTTTGATTTTTTTGGTTAGCCATGGAAACTACGGAGACAAGAGATTCAAATATATTCAAATGGTCTGAAGTTTCTAATTGATTTGGGTCTCTCAATCATGAACTCTAGTCCCATTCTTGTTTTTGTTTAGTCGTTTTCTATAAAATTGTGTTGGTGAATTGAACTTTAGATAATGATGACGTTTAAGTCTACGAACAACTTAACCGTTTGGTCCTTGGAGATTTCTTATTCTTCAAATTTTGTTAGGATTATCTCACATTAGATTTGTCATTTGTTCATTGCTCATGATAATAAATGGTAAATAGAGGAATTTAAGAGATCTAGTTTTATATGATACATGCTTATTGTTTTCTTTGAGTTCCATAATTAAACAAATTGTTCTTGAAAGCAAATTGGAGAGCATGCAATGGAACTTAGCTCTCTTGTGAACATCTCTGCATATGTTGATTATATTTTTTAAATCTAAAACTTGATATATGATGTTTGTATGATTCATTGGAACTGTTTTTTTTACAGACATTTTTGTAGAATGCGCAAACATAACTCATGTCAAGACATGAAGTTGTGAAGAAAATAGTTCAGTTCTAACAATCACCTTGGGGAACTCATATCATTCAGTCCTCAAATCCGGCTTCTGAATTCGTCATATGCAACTTGTGATGATTTTTAACAAAGTTAAAGCCTTTATGTGATACCATTTTTGATCGACCTTGCCAAAATACAACTTTTTTTTATAAGAGAACTCGGTTGTCATATTACTTATACATGTTGTCAGCATTATTGATAGTTGCTTATGTATTGTTTATTGTTTGTTGCACATGTATTGATATGTTTCTTAGCCACATTTGAAAATTCATGAAGCATTGTTGAGAACTCGGAAGACTTTCCTAAAACATATTCCGTGATTTCAATTTTTATTGCAGCTAATAGGGATTGAAGACTTTTCCAATCTACATGATGTATGTGAAATTTTAGATTGTTTTGGTACTTTTATGATGTTTCTGCATCATAACAATGTCACAAGTTTCTGTTAGCATTTTGTTTTAACTGTGATTAAACTTCAGGAACAAACATATAAAATTCAGGAAGAATTGTATGAAATTCGAGAAGCGTTCTATAACATTCAAGAAGCATTCTATGTAAGTCAGGAAGGATTATTCAAATTTCAGGATAACCTTCATAACAAAATTTAGAGTTTCTAACAAGAGAATATGCATAAAAAATGAAATCAGTACCTCTTGTTAATAGAGTAATCTACTGATATTTGACATATTGAAACAAAACACACAAAATTAGAGATTTAGAAACACATTTATTTAAATTTAGGAAAGATTCAATAATATTCAGGAACGACTTCTTGAAATTTAGGATGTTCTTCATAAACATAATGGTTTAAAAGGTTCTTGCATAAATTCCATAATGGTTGAAAACAATTCAAAGCATAAAATTTATCATATTAGAGTAATTTGTGATACATTAAGGTACCACATAAATAAAATATTAAAAACTCATTTATTTTAATTTAGAAAAAAATTATAAAGTTTAGGAAGACATCATTAAAATTTAGGAATGTCTTCCTGAATGTTCAGAAAATCCAAAATTGGTGATGATTAGAATCAGAAAATCCTCCACGATTGTACTCTCATATGTGAGGTAACGAAGAAACCTGTAATAGTTTCTAAAATTCATCTGAATTAACCATACCAAATGTTTTCCACAATTAAAAAAACATGAGTTAGACAAAACTCTGAACATAGATATATTATTTAGCGTTTCCCTTTGTAACATCCGCAAACCAAAAATTGGTTTTTGGGGATGGGTGTCGATCGACACCAAGGGGGTGTCGGTCGACACCACTTATTTTTCGGTTCGATCAGAATGAGTTTTTAATCGATTTGGTTCGGTTTGGTTTAAGGAAACCATTGAACCGGGTCTTAAAAGGAAGGAAACGACCTAGGTCGTGTTCCAGAGGTTGTGGTCGCCGTTTTTGTTTGAAAAAGAGGAAAAGAGAGAAAACAAGTGTTCTTGAGATTGTGAGTGAGATTGGGAGATTTCTTGGCTGTTCTTGAGAGATTGGAGGCTGGGAAGGTGCTAGAAGTTTGCTAGGAGTGAGGGATTCGTTCTTATTGGTCAGAAACTTCCTGCAAAGAGGTAAAGGCAAAGTGTGATCGTGGAATCAAAGGCAATGAAAGGGAGGATGTTCTAGGGATTTGATTGTATGGTTACCTGGCATTGTTAGGATTTCTGGTTGTTTGATTTATGCTGTTTGGAATTTATGCTGGATATTACTTATTTGGTTATTGGTTATTGTTTTATTGGATATTTATTGGTATGTTGTTCCGCTGTTGGATTGTGAATGTGGTTAGGTGGCTAGTGGGTATGAGACCACTAGTTGTAGTTAACTATTATATTATTATTTATTATTTATTTATTAAAAAAAAGGGGTCGGTCGTTTCATTTTGGTATCAGAGCCCTTACGGTTCTAGGTTTGGGTTCACTAGGTTTCTGTTGTAGATGTTTGGGATTTGCATGCTTTGATTGATTATGGAGTTAGTCAATTGTGTGTGGCATGGAGTCCTAGAACATCCTCTTCGAGCCTACTGTGTGATTCCACGGTGAGTTTAAATTTTTGTGTTTTTTTTGTGTTATGTTAAGATTGCTTGTTAGCCTCTGTTCTGGGAAGTGCAGTAGTTAAAGGTGTTTGAGTTGTTGGTCGTGGACGGGGACGTGGTCATGGTCATGGTCGGGCGGGTCCCGAGGCCAGCGAGTGTGTGGTCCAGAGTTCCACGAGGAGGTACGTTAAAGGGTCGCAAGCGTATCAGGAGGGACCAGAGGGGGTTAGCCGGTGAGCGTGCCGGGGGTGCTGGGAACCCAGGTGTGGGGTTGCAGCAGGTGGAGCCCAGGGTCGAGATGATCGCTTGGCGGATCTATTGGCGTGCTGTTGGAGCGGTTACCGAGAGGGGTACCAGTGCAGGCTCCAGTTGTACCGCATGTGGCGGGGTGCAGCCGAGGGCTGCGGATGTTGAGGGGTTTCCATCTTATGTTAAGAGGATGAGTGGTTGTAGATGACCAGTATGAGATTATTCTAAAGAGGTATCGAGCCTAGAGAGGCGGATAGGTGGATATATGCAGTTGGAGCAGATATTTTTGTAGCTTGGTGGTTAATCTAGTTGGATATTGAAGTTGAGTGGGCAGGCGTAACATTGCAATGTTATACTTTGACCACATGAGGTACTTTGTGTCGAGAGATGTTTATAGTCGTTAAGGATTGTTGCTCTTGAGGGGATGATGTTTCCCTTGAATACCGATAGCTCGAGGGGCTGAGGGCTCCGAGAGTGGCAGAGGGGATTATGTTCTCCTGAGGGGATGAGTAGTTCCCCTGATACCGAGATCTGGAGGATTGTGTTCCAAGAGTGAGACGGTATAACTCGAAGACGCTGGTCTGAGAGTGAGATCGGTATGGCTCGAAGGTTGCGACCTAAGTGTGGAGGAGTTGGGAGCAAGCAATACCTAGGACGTGAGTATAAACAACCCGATTGAATGTAGACCTCGAGAGATTGACGGTGGTTTAATCTCGAGTTTTGGATGTGTTGACCAATGGGTCAGGGTTCTATGAACCAGAGCGGTTATGAATGTGTGGCTGTTTTGCCAGGATTGTGAGGCCGGTGGTGCTGGAGTCCCTGGAAGGGGAGTTACAGCAGGTTTGAGCCGGGAAAGGCATGTTTGCTAGATACATAAGTTCACGAGAAGCTTTCATGGCAGGATAAACTAATCGTTGCGACGATGGTGGATGAAGTTCATTGGAGATGGACAGGGTTACTAGATTTAAGGTTTTGGTAAGCTTGCTGGGGGAAACAAGTCGAGTAGGTTAAGTTGGCGGTCTGCAAAGCATTTGATACAGTGAATCGGAATATGCAAACGTATGGTACTTGTTTGTTTTATTACGCTCGTATTGATGATTTGCTGTGGAGAATAGCTAAGCGGAAAGCTAATTTTGGATTAATCCATCTTGTGGAAGTTTTACTTAAGAGACGAGTTACTAGAGGTTCTTGGACGAACAAGAGGGTTGACATTCAGGTGGCTTCGAGTTGATGTTGGTATACTTGAGTGTTTGTTTGGCAGAGCTGAAGAAGCAGCTAGAGGATTTGTTGAGTAAGGGATTCATCCGTCCTAGTGTATCATTGTGGGGAGCGCCAGTGTTATTTGTCAAGAAGAAGGATGGGAGTTTCCGGTTGTGCATTGGTTATCGGGGTTTGAACCGGGTCACTGTGAAGAACAAGTACCCTCTTCCTAGGATCGATGAGTTGTTGGATCAGTTGAGAGGTGCTACTTGGTTCTCCAAGGTAGATCTGGCATCGGGTTATCATCAGATACCGATAGATGAGGCAGATGTGAGGAAGACTGCTTTCAGGACGAGATATGGGCACTATGAGTTTGTGGTGATGCCTTTTGGTTTGACTAGCGCGCCAGCAGCGTTTATGAGATTGATGAACAGTGTGTTTCAGGAGTTTCAAGATGTATCTGTCATCATTTTCATCGACGATATCCTGGTTTATTCCAAGAGTCCTGAGGAGAATGCAGTGCATTTGAGGGCAGTTATGGAGAAGCTGCGGGAGCAGAAGCTGTTTGCCAAGTTGAGCAAGTGTAGTTTTTGGCAGCGTGAGATGGGCTTTCTGGGTCACATTGTTTCTGCAGAGGGGGTTTCTGTAGATCCAGAGAAGATTCAGGCTATTAGGGATTGGCCTAGACCGCAGAATGCCACAGAGATCAGGAGTTTTCTTGGACTGGCAGGTTACTACAGGAGATTTGTGCAGGGGTTTGCAAGCAGAGCACGTCCTATGACTAAGTTGACAGGGAAGGATGTTCCTTTTGTTTGGTCAGAAGAGTGTGAGGAAGGCTTTGCAAGCCTGAAGGAGATATTGACTACTGCGCCAGTGTTGGCTTTGCCTGAGCAGGGAGAACCCTATGTGGTTTATACAGATGCATCTAGAGTTGGCTTAGGGTGTGTTCTGATGCAGCATGGGAAGGTGATTGCCTATGCATCACGGCAGTTGCGGGTGCATGAAGGCAACTATCCTACTCATGATTTGGAGATGGGTGCTGTAGTTTTTCCCCAGAAGATTTGGAGATCTTACCTTTATGGTGCGAAGGTACAGGTATTTACAGATCATAAGAGTCTGAAGTATATATTCACTCAGCCTGAGTTGAATTTGAGACAGAGGCGGTGGATGGAGCTTGTGGCGGATTATGATTTGGAGATAGCCTATCATCCTGGTAAGGCTAACACGGTTGCAGATGCTCTGAGTCGGAAGAGGGTAGCTTCGGCTCAAGAGCATGAGATGGAGTCTCTGGTAGGAGAGATCAGTGCTTTGAGCTTGTGTGCTGTTTCACAGGAACCGTTGGGTTTGGAAGCAGTAGATAGAGCAGATCTTCTGAGTAGGGTGCGGTTGGCTCATGAGAAGGATTTGGGGCTAGTGAATGCCTCTAAGGATGTGGATTCAGAGTATCAGGTCTCAGATAATGGTACTATCTTGGTGCACGGTCGTGTGTGTGTGCCCAAGGATGAGGAGTTGAGACAGGAGATTCTGAGAGAGGCTCATGCGAGCAAGTTATTCATTCATCCAGGAGCGACCAAGATGTACCGTGACCTCAAGAGGTACTATCATTGGGTCGGGATGAAGAAGGATGTGGCTAGTTGGGTTTCGAGGTGCGATGTATGTCAGCTAGTGAAGGCTGAGCATCAGGTTCCTGGCGGGTTACTGAAGAGTTTATCCATTCCTGAGTGGAAGTGGGATATGATCACGATGGATTTTGTAGTAGGATTGCCAGTGTCACGGACCTTTGATGCTATCTGGGTCATTGTGGACCAGTTGACTAAGTCAGCACATTTTCTGGCCATTAAGAGGACTGATGGAGCAGCGGTCTTGGCTAAGAAGTATGTGAGAGAAATAGTCAGATTGCATGGGGTGCCAACGAGCATTGTGTCTGATAGAGATTCTAAGTTCATTTCGGGGTTCTGGAAGGCATTTCAGGCAGAGATGGGCACTAAGGTGCATATGAGTACAGCTTATCATCCCCAGACTGATGGACAGTCAGAGAGGACGATCGAGACGCTGGAGGATTTGTTGAGGATGTGTGTGTTGGATTGGGGTGGCCATTGGGCAGATCACCTGAACCTGGTAGAGTTTGCTTACAACAACAGCTATCAGGCAAGTATTAAGATGGCTCCTTATGAGGCTTTGTATGGGAGGCCATGTCGTACACCATTATGCTGGACTCAGGTGGGGGAGAGGAGCATGTTTGGTGCTAGTTTTGTTCAGGAGACCTCAGAGAAGATTTGGGTTCTCAAGCTGAACATGAAGGAGGCTCAGGATAGGCAGAGGAGTTATGCAGATAGGAGGAGGAGAGATCTTGAGTTTCAGGTAGGAGACAGAGTGTATCTCAAGATGGCCATGTTGCGGGGTCCGAACATGTCATTGTCAGAGATTAAGTTGAGTCCGAGGTATATGGGTCCATTCAGAGTGATTGAGCGGGTTGGACCAGTGGCATATAGATTGGAGTTACCTGAGGTGATGCGTGCATTCCATAAGGTTTTCCATGTGTCTATGTTGCGGAAGTGTCTCCGTGAGGGAGAGGAGGTGTTGGCTAAGATTCCTGAGGATCTTCAGCCTAACATGACTTTGGAGGCGAGACCAGTGAGGGTTCTCGAGAGGAGGATTAAGGAACTTCGGAAGAAGAAGGTTCCTTTGATGAGAGTCCTTTGGGACTGTGATGGTGTTGAGGAGCAGACTTGGGAGCCTGAGGCTAGGATAAAGGCAAGGTTCCAGAAGTGGTATGAGAAGCAAGCCACGACTTGAGCTTGTTTAGCCTGGTCTCATCTGTAATCCGTGGCTGGAGCGGGAATGGAGTATTCCAGCCCATCTCTCTTGTTACTCGGTCGCTTGGGGTGGTTGGTTGTGCGACTCAGTAACAAGATGAGGTGGTGTTCGGGGTACAAAGTTTCTGTGAGGCGGGGTTTTGGAAGAAAGTTCCTGAAATAGAAGTTTTCCAAAGATGGAAAGTGCTAAATATGGAAAGTTTTATGGGAGTTAGAATTTGTCCATTTTAGCGGTGGAGAGCCTTAAAGGGGGCTTGGGTGTGGCCTTAGTGGCGGACTTTTGAGTCAGTGTGCCCGTGTGTGGCGGTCTTTTTAGACATTGTGGGGTCTTTGTGACGGGCTTTTTGCCAGAGTGTCTTTGTGACGGTCCTCTTTAGGACATTTGTTTGGCCTTGGTGGCGGTCCTCTTTAGGACATTTGTTTGGCCTTGGTGGCGGTCCTCTTTAGGACATTTTGTTTGTCCTTTGTGGTGGCCCTTGTGGCGTATATGATCCTTGTGTGGTCATGAGGTATTCCAGTGAGGGAATATGTGGTTGGTAGGACATTGAAATGTTTTTACGCGAGCCACGGGAAGGAAACCTGGATAGGGATAGGACTCCGACGTGTTCAGAATCGTTTGCTCGCGACTCTTGGGGGACTTAGGTTCTCCTAGTACTGCCATATTCAGAGACTTTGTGGCTCGGGAGTATGGTTGGTATATCGACTTCGGATGACGATCCGGGGGCGCGCTGTAGGGTGGCAACCCGAGAGACGAGTTTGGACTTTTCCTTATATATTATGGCATGCGGGCTTCGGTCTGATGAGGAGCCAACATTTGGCATGCAGACTTAGGTCTGATGAGGAGCCAATAAAAACTCAAGGTTTAGGCCTATGAGTAAAGGAGAGTCCAAAAAGTCAAGAGCAAATGACGCCTGAAGCGTGAGTCTATCGCCTAGAGGTGACCTTCTGTAGAACGGTCGGAGGAGTGCGGGCCGTGGAGACGGTTGCACGGGAGTCCTTGACTGATGGTTGTTCGAGATTCGAGGACGAATCTAGATTGGTGGGGGAGAATTGTAACATCCGCAAACCAAAAATTGGTTTTTGGGGATGGGTGTCGATCGACACCAAGGGGGTGTCGGTCGACACCACTTATTTTTCGGTTCGATCAGAATGAGTTTTTAATCGATTTGGTTCGGTTTGGTTTAAGGAAACCATTGAACCGGGTCTTAAAAGGAAGGAAACGACCTAGGTCGTGTTCCAGAGGTTGTGGTCGCCGTTTTTGTTTGAAAAAGAGGAAAAGAGAGAAAACAAGTGTTCTTGAGATTGTGAGTGAGATTGGGAGATTTCTTGGCTGTTCTTGAGAGATTGGAGGCTGGGAAGGTGCTAGAAGCTTGCTAGGAGTGAGGGATTCGTTCTTATTGGTCAGAAACTTCCTGCAAAGAGGTAAAGGCAAAGTGTGATCGTGGAATCAAAGGAAATGAAGGGGAGGATGTTCTAGGGATTTGATTGTATGGTTACCTGGCATTGTTAGGATTGCTGGTTGTTTGATTTATGCTGTTTGGAATTTATGCTGGATATTACTTATTTGGTTATTGGTTATTGTTTTATTGGATATTTATTGTATGTTGTTCCGCTGTTGGATTGTGAATGTGGTTAGGTGGCTAGTGGGTATGGGACCACTAGTTGTAGTTAACTATTATATTATTATTTATTATTTATTTATTAAAAAAAGGGGTCGGTCGTTTCACCCTTCTCAGTTTCTCACGACGAGCTCTACTTCCTGGCTTGTTACATAATCCAGTTTTTCTAATGTGCATACAAAATCATATTAAACAAAAGAAGCTGGTGGTAAACTAATCTATGTAAATAACCAAACAATAACCAAACACACCACAAAACTCTCACCATTCTCTGTATAATCCGCCATTGTTGATAATATTTCTTTCCAAACACAACAACATCATGTTAAACAGTACTAAAGAGCTTGGTAACAATAGTAGCAATACCTCTCTAAAGAATACATGCCTACTCTTCCCTCTGAAACCTTTCTCCACTCTCTCAATCCTAATCCAAATCTCATACCCTAACCCCCTTTCCTCCACACAACTCATGACCCTCTTACCACAATCATAGTCATTTATCTTCTTCCTCTCATCACCGTTGTAGTCATAGAGGTTTCTCTCATTAAAGACGGTAACTTTACAACAAGAGAGAGTTGTCAGCTACGTGAGATTACCCAGGATCAGAATCACAATCATAATATACTAAATCCATGATGGATTTGGCTTCCATCAACTTACACAAGCCTACCAGTGTTGCTAAATCATTTGCAGATTCTTTTTACCACACTAACATTATACCATTTTTTATTTCTCTACGGCGAGATTCTAAATTAAAAATTAGTACCTGAGAGGGTCGATCTTGGTAACCAAATGATGACGGGAATCGCCAATTGCTCTCGATATCACTGGAGATGGAAGCAAACTAAGAAGCAGATCCAATTTGCGTTTCATCGATGCGACTCTTTTTGTCGTCGCGTTCAGCTTCGCTGGAAACAAAGCTGCTTATAACTCTTGTGAAGCTTCTGCAATCGGCGACAATCTTGAATTATACACCATCTTCGATCTACAATGTCTTTGATTTTGCAATATCTCTCAAATCTTCAAACCCTAAATCTTATGCATCAGAGGAAGGAGATAAACGATGTTGTAGATAGACAATGGAGCACCAGAGAAATGGAACACCGGAGACGATGGAGCACCGGAGATGATGGAGCATCGAGAGATGATGGAGTATGAAGAGAGGTCGAGTACTAATTTTGTTATTTCTCTAATATAATAATAATAATAATTTTATATTTATAAAATGCTAGTTTTGGAACTTTTGAGAATGTGTGCTAACATTGGAAAAAAAACTTAAATTGGTGACTCGCGCCCCCTCGCCAATCTCCCTCTGTCCCTTTGATTCGCTTAGACTCCATCCTTACCATCGAGTCATCGACCATCATTGTCTTGTAAATTCTTCGATCGTATCTTCTATGAAACCCATGCGTTTATTGACATTTTTTTTTGTATTGTGTGTGTTGCCTATATTGATTAAAATGATTATACAATTTTTTGACGTTGATGATTACTCACTTTCCTACTTTCTTTTTTTTTTTATTTATAGTTTAAACCGATTTCTCCAGAAAATATACTCTCTCTATCTCACATAGTTAGATGTTTAGGATTTTACACACATATTAAGACAGAGAGAATATATAATTAATGATAATTTTTTAATTTTATTTATGACTTCTCATGATTTATTTTTCTGACACTTTTTCACTTTCCCACTTTCCCACTCCATACACTCTACAACATCAGTAATTATTAAAACAAAAATTTATTAAAAATATTCAGAACATCAATCTTTGAAAGATAAAGATTATTCTCTAAAACATCAAACTATGTGAGACAGATAGAGTATTATTTAAAGGTTTAAAACTTCTAGATTAAACAGCAAATCCCAATCAACCGATGTTGTTCAAACTCTTTAACCACTTAAATATGATCTCTATTCCAACACCCGGCCCATGGGGGAGGGGGGAGAGAGAGATTAAGATGTGAAATACATGAGATACAAAAGTTTACCTTTACATTCTGAATACAAATTCCAATGGTTTTTTATTTGTAGCTGTAACATCCGTGAACCGGATTGTCGATCGAGGCAAGGCCGGTTTTTCGCGAAGCGATTTAAATTAAACGATGCGTTTTGGGTTATGAAAACCCTTAGGTCGTGTATAAAAGGAGAAACTTGTGGGTTTGGCCGCTTTTAAGGAAAAGATAAGAGAGGAAGAAGTTCTTATGGCATTCTTGAGGATTTTGGAAGATTTTTGGCTGTTCTTGGGAGATCTGAAGCTAGGATCGTGGTAGGAGCTTGCTAGAAGTGTAGATTTGTCATTTTAGAGTCAAAATCTTCTTTGGCAAATGTGAGTGCATGAACATGGCTTATCTAAGCTTGAGATTCCTCTGATTTTCATGTTTATGTGTTATGTCGTTGATTTCTTGGCTTGTAAGAGTGTTTATGTGTCCCTTGAGGCTTTGGGAAGCTCCTTGGTGGCTCTGGATCGTGTTTTGGTGTTTTAGGAACAAAGATCTGGCAAGGAGTTTCGGGGAAGATTATGCTCGGCATGTGCGTCAATCGATGCACTTTGTGCGTCGATGCAATGCGAGGACAGCGCGAGTTGACCTAGGAGCATTGGTCGATGCCATGTGGAGGTGTCGATCAATGAAATTAGGGATTTCGCAAAATGTCGAGCATGCATCAGTAGATGCAGTGTTGGTGTCGATCGATGCAGGTGAACCTTGCATCGGTCGATGCAACCCCAGTTGGTGTCGGTCGATGCATGGGTTGGTGTCGGTCGATGCAGTTGTCCGGGTTTGTTGTTTGTTTGTTGATTGTTGTTTGATGGTTACAGTTATCTCAACTGCTTGTGTGTATAGCTCAGTAGATGGGAGAGTTGCCTCACTACTGAGTGTTTATAATATATTCACGCATCTCATATGTGTTTTGGTGTAGGTAAAAGCAAGTGTGATCGTGGAATCAAGGCTCAGAGAAGGATGTTCTAGTGGCTCGTTGATATGGTCTAACTTATGTTAGATTGTTAGACTTGGGTCATTAGAATATTGTTATGTTGCTAGTTTGATGTTTTATGATTGTGGTTGTTGGATTATTATTGTTATTGGTTTATTATTTAATGGTATTTTTTGGTTATTTTCACTGTTTGGTTTGCATATAGTTAAGTGGCTAGTGGGTATGAGACCACTAGTTAATCAAAGTCAACCATAAAATGATTCAAAATTGAGGTATTTAACGGATTTTGTTTGGAAGAAAAAACAGGAAAGTTTATGAAAAGACTTGGGAAATCAACATGCATTTACACATACAGTATACAGAATTTGCCTCAAATGACTTATGGGTTTGTCTATCTTAGTTTTTAAGTTCTAAACAGAATTGAACAAAAAAAAAAAACGAAACTGCTTAGAGATGGTCATAAATCATAATATATCCAATTGTTGCAAAATTGCAACTGAAATTATAGCAATCAGCTTAACTCATTCAACATTGTCATAGACGTATGGCGAAAGCCCCACTATAAAAAGCTAAAGAATCCCTCTATAAGCAGTCCCGTCTCAATATTTTTTTGGACCCTAGGTGAACCAAAAATTTTGGATCCTTTTCACACTAAAATTTTTTTTTTTTTTTGGTCCCCTTGGCCTTTGCCCCTCTCGCCACTCCCATGAGCCGGGCCTGTCTACAAGTGACTTACGAGTCATCAAATCAACATGGCTAAACAAATAACAAAAAAAAAAAAATTGTATAATATTGTGCTACCTATATATAAATTCCGAATTTTGGTCAAATTTTCTCTCTTTTTGACAAAATTATTAAAAAAAAAAAATCTTACACACTTAATATAAAAAATTACTTGATTTATTTACCAAAAAAAAATTACTTACATTTTCTAAGAGTTAGATAATCATGTCCAAAACTAATAGTATTTTCTTAAAAGTTAATACAACACAAACACTACAACTAAAATGGTCAATTGCACCAATTAATTTGTGTCAAAATTAGAAATGATACTAATTTCAATTACTTATTTCTAATCGATCCAAAAACTATAATTTAACATCGATTAGGAAAAAAGTGATGCTATTATTGATTTGTATTGCATCACTTCATTATACATGATGCAAAACTATATTTATTAGCATCACTTCACAATATTAATACAAAATGATAAAAAAAAAAATTAATCAAAAATAACGGATGCTAATTAAAAATTGCTTATAAAAAATGATGTAACTATTCATCTCATTTTTCAACATCCCACATGGCTCCCACTAAAAAAAGAGACTTCATAATTTTCATAGTGTCAAAAAGAGACCTTGCACCCTTGGTAATTTTCATAGTGTCAAAAAGTGTTATATTTAACAAGCAATTATTACCCTAAACAAATTTTATAGTTTGTTTTCATATTAGTAAATAAAAATTGAATAATACATATTTTATAACAAATAAATTAATATTATTTACTAATTTTAACATCATTTATTTGAAACTGATATAAGCACTTAACAACACTTATTACAATCGATGTAAATATTAATATCATTTTAATACATTGATACAAATACTAACATCATTTGTATCAACAAATCATATAAATAAAAGTAAGTTTTTATTGGTTGATTTTAATTTAATGCTTTCTAATTTTTTACTTTTTTATTTGCTTTTTAATTGTTTAATTGCTTTAAACAATATTTGATACCCAATTAACACAATCCATTTAATTCACACATTAAAATAAAATTATAACTGAAAATTAAAGAAATTATGCATTAATCATATTCCACCACTCAATTCTATTCAAACACAATAAATTATAATTATGCACTTACTTTTCTTTTGTAACTTCCATCAATTTTATCATATAAATAAGCATTATCTCATTCTCTCATATTAACATTCTTTTACTTTCACATTTTCCAAATCTCTCATTCTCTTCCATTTCTCTCATTCTCTTCCACAATACCTCGAATCATTTTTCAATCTTTTGTTTTTGATTTCTTATTTTTATTGTATGGGTTACAAAAAACCAAATGAAATATCATTGTAAAATTTAATGCTAAATTTTAATTTAAGAGACTGCATGATATATATTTTACATTGTTCTTATTTTTTTAGGATTCATCTCCATTATCTAATTTGGATTATCATCTTATAAGATCATTCACTCTTTATCTCCCACCAATATCAAATGTTGTCATAACTCATATGTGTTGTAAGAGTTTGATTCTATATTTTAATTTAGAAGTTATTATATATATTTAAAAAATTTTCAATTTTTCTTTTATTTATATAAAAATATAATATTTATTTTGTATTTTTTTGCCTTTCTAATCTATTCATATTTATTTTTAAAATTTTCATATTTAAATTTAAATTCACAGATGTTGGTTTTAACAAAACAAATCAAGTTTATTTGAGAATTAGATGTTCATATTCCTTTTAAACAATCAATGTTTAAAAATAAGTTAGCCACATAAATAATTCACTTTCCACTCATTTTCATTCTCTCCTTATTGGTTGATTTTCATTTAATATTAATTGCTTAAACAATATTTAAGACCCAATTAACACAATACATTTAATTCACACATAAAATAAAATTATAACTGAAAATACAATAAATTATGCATTAATCATATTCTACCACTCAATTCTATTCAAACACAATAAATTATAATTATGCACTTTTCTTTTGTAACTTCCATCAATTTTATCAGGTAAATTAGCATTCTCTCATTCTCTCATGTTAGCATTCTTTTACTTTCACATTTTCCCATTTTTTCATTCTCTTCCATTTCTCTCATTCTCTTCCACAATACCTCAAATCATTTTTCAATTATTTGTTTTTGATTTCTTATTTTTGTTGTATGGGTTTCAAAAAGCCAAATGAAATATCATTGTAAATTTTAATGCTAAATTTTAATTTTAGAGACTGCATGATATATATTTTACATTGTTCTTATTTTTAAAGATTCATCTCCATTATCTATTGTGGATTATCATCTTATAAGTAATCATTCTCTCTTTATCACCCACCAATATCAAATGTTGTTATATCTTATATGTGTTGTAAGAGTTGGATTACCATCTTTATTTTGTTTATATTCTTGCATGAATTTAAAACTCATGGTAAGAGTGTGATTATATATTTTGCTGGATTTATCTTATACATATGTATAATAATAATTGGTGGCTATAAAAAAAAACCAATTATCGATGAAAATTCAACAACACTAATTTCAATCAAAGTCCAATGAGGGAATCAATCAAAAGAAATCATCTTCATGCATGTATATATATATTATTTTTAAAAGTATGCAATGTTTTAACAAAATTAACTATTATAATAGAACTATTAAATCAAAATTTTTAACTCTCTCTTACCTCCAATTTTTTTTGACAATTTGTATACTCATCATTATATTTAGTTCTTCTGATCCAAAATATAATTATATAAAGATCATTATAGTGTTTCTTTAATTCAAAATTTTGTAATTTAACGATTTTCTATATAAAAACAAATCGATATTCTCATTTCCAAAATCTTACTACAAAGAGGAAATCATTAGAATTTAACCTAGCAATATAGTTTAATAGCATAAATTAAGGTGAATACACTACAAGAAAATCGTGTATTCTTAGCATCGGAAAAATGCTATCGAACGGTATGATAGCGTTTTAGTAAACGCTCTATCATCGACCGCGATAATAGGTCCGGCACATTATATAGCGCTTTTTAGCATGCTATTTAATGGTAATATAAAATAGTGTTTGTACACGTGCTATATTCCTTTTTATAATAGCAATATTGTTTTGTTATTTTAATTTTTTTAATAGCGTTACTTAATGTTATAATTATTTTTTCAAATAGCATTCGCATTATGTTATTTTTATGTCGTCAATTTAATTGATTTTTGATTAATTTATTATTTTATGTATTTAAATATAAAAGGTTAAACCATTAAAATCCTAAACACATTAATTGAAATCAAAGTTTACAATGTTCTAAAGGCATAAACTAATAAATCAAAATCCAACCAAACAAGCTCAAAGTACACCACAATTTCACACAAACACAAGTTTATCATTAGGCCACGCAACTGTTGTACCTAAAGCATCAAAAACTAACTCCACTTCTGAATTTGGTCTCCACACTTTTGCATCTCCAATCTTTGATACTTCTATCCATACCTTGCTAGCATTTGGACCTAAGGGGACAAAGTGGATCTTGTCGTCTGGATTGGTTGAACAAACCCTTCCTTCTGCACCTACTTGTCCTGAATTATTACAATCAAACAGCATGCACTTTTTCTTTCCATCTGATTTGGTGGTGTTGATGCTGCAACTTACAGTCTATAATCCAAACAATTCAGACACTTATATCAGAAGTGACCATCACCAATAACAATAAATATAAACTTAAGCATTAGATAGAATTGTTACCCCAGGTGATGTTGCTATTGGTGATGATGATCTTGTTGGATGTATAATATTAGTCAGCAATATCTTCTTTATTGGCCATGCGATGAAGGCATCAAGTGCATCACCCATCAAGACCATATCATCAGTAGGTCTCCACAAATAAGCGTCATGTTTAATGACCTTCTCAACCTTTACGATTGCAGCATTAGGTCCGAGACAGATATTGTTGGCCTTTTCTTGCGGATCCATTGACCACAAACGACCCTCAGCAACTACTACATCCTCCGCATTCCAATCAAAGATGATGATTTTATCATGTGATGCCTAAGTCAATAAAAAAATGACATTAAAATCTATCTACAATCTCATAATAATGTAAGAGTCAAAGTAAAACATTACCGATGAAGCAGCTGATTGATTTTCAATTGGGGATGTTGCATCATTGTCCAATATCATTTTATCAGTTGGCCATGCAATTTTCGTTCCCACAGCATCCCCAAGAGAGACAACCATGGTGGTTGGCCTCCATACAAACGCATCTTTATTTGTTACAGATTTGACAACGACAGCTGATGCATTAGGACCAATTGCAATACGACCAATCTTGTAATTTGGTTCGGCTGAGCAGAACTCTCCTTCCCCGACAACAACCTCATCATCTAAACACCAATCCAGAAGTTGACACCTAGGGCCAATGTGGCTACCATTACTAGTCTCCGATGCCGGAAAATCATCAGACTGTGGAAAGAATAATAAAGTTAATACTAACACAAACATACAAACAAATTGGCCTTATCATCAAGGACACGATTTAAAATTAACTATATTGACCTTCTTCCCTTTAGCCAAGTCACGAACTACATTTTGGAGATCTTCAATTTTGGTGATCAATTCCGCTCGTGTTGCTTCGAGCTTCTGGACATGGGCGTCTCTAGCCTGAATGAATGATAGCTTTGTAGCGGTAACCCCTCTGCCCATACCTCTAACCCTTCTAGACTTGTCTTTCCCTAAGACTTGACTGACAGCATCCTCTTTAATACTAGTGGTAGATGTGGAACCCATTTCACTATCAATGGATTTGATTTGTTCCTGACACAAAGAGTTAAAGAGGATTATTGTATGCTATACGAAGAAGCATTATTAATTGAGTGAATTGATTTATGATCTCATTTCACTTACAATTGTTTCAGCAAATTCTTGTCTCACTGGTTTGCCGTCCGAATGAGTGTGTCCTGCTATCCAAACTTTGCTCCTACTCACCATGGATGGGTCAGAACTCTTCTTCTTCTACATATAACAAAGGTAATTTGACCATACCATCTCATGATCCATACCATATCAGAAATAAATCAGTAAGATAATTTGACCATACCATCTCATGAGCCAGTCGAGTCATTCCTTTGCGGCTGGTCGTGTGTGGAATCTGCGCCTTCCTGAGTTGCCTAAATCTTTCACTCCGAACCTACCAAAAATCAATCCGACTATCACCAGAGGTTTTCAAAAATTAAAAAAAAAATAACAACATTGGTCCACAAATGAATATATAGGCGTACACAAACCTTAAATTCTTCACTAGTCTTATTCTTTACCCAACTTTTCCATGCTGACGCAGATTGTTTGTTACTTGGTTTTAAATCAAGTAACTCTTTCTTACTTGACTGTCGAACTTTGGAGAGAAGTTTAGATTTAGAAGCTCGCCAAATATTACCCATCTGCTTAAAAACACAATCTTTTTGCCACTCTTCACTTAAATTGAATCTTCCCTATCAAATATTCAAATGTAAACATTAATAAGTCTGAGTTCCAGAGAATAAGTTTAATATTCAAATGAAGACTTGTGTAAGATTACAGAGAATACCTTAATTTCTTCCCACAGAATGTCTTTGATTGTATCGTCCAGATGCCTCCAATCGTCCAGTACAACTGGAACATGCTCCCTCAGCAGAGGACCAAGAAATGAGGAGAGTGTAACTGATCCTTTACCAACATGTTGACCAAGAGTTGTGAAATCAACGTCAACCTTGTCCTCATGGTGTTTTGCAACTCCACGCATCTTAGTTGGCCCTCTTGTTTTCCTATTTTTAGTATTTACCTCACTGTTTTGAGGTTCTCCACTTAATGGTTGCACTTCCGGCTGGGATATGTCTTCATGATGAATTTCGTCCTCAATCTGGTGCGACATTGCTTCCTGATTGTGCTGGCAAGTGTTAGTGTCAGTATTTGGGGCAAGGCCTACATTACGATTACTCCTTCTCGTCATTACAATACACCTGAAACACAACTGACTTTCAAATGGTGAGAAAAGGATGAAAACATACGACTAACTGCAATTTTGTAATTCTATCCTTATGATTCCATTACTAAGACTCCTTCACAATCTTCTCTAACATAGAAACTTTCATCATCAGAAGACATGTCCCCCAAATCTTCAGTTTGAGGAATGGATAAGGGTGCAACAAGAAACTCCTCCTCTGTCTCTAACTCATGATACCCTCTTGGTGGCGCCCTCATAACTACAGACCAAGGTGATGAATTTCAACCACCTAAAAGGTGTATCCTTTCCACACACAACACACGCCTGTTTGCCTTTCACCTTACACCCAGCTAATGTTCCTAAAGCAGGATAATCAGTGATACTCAACAACAACATTGCTTTAAGTGTAAAATTCTCCTTCATAAATGAATCGTAAACCACAAGTCCCTCATTCCACAATTCCTTAAGGTCATCTATCAATGGAGCTAGATAGACGTCAATATTGTTGTCTGGTGATGTAGGCCCTGGGATCAACAGACTCAGCATTATATTCTCTGCTTTCATACACAATGTTGGATGCATGTTATAGTTAACTAAGAACACTGGCCATGTTCTGTATGTGCTGGACTGAAGGCAGAAAGGATTCATCCCATCTATAGAGATACCAAGGCGGAGGTTTCTTGGTTCAGCTTAAAACTCTGGCCATTTATCAGTCACATTGGCCCACGTTAAAGAGCCCACTGGATGCCTCATGGTACCATCTAAACTCTTATTGTTGAAATGCCAACGAACCTCTTCAGCCGTCCTTCTGGATCTAAAGAGCCGTCTCAATCTGTCTTTGATTGGAAAATATCTTAATACCTTGGCTGGTATCCCCTTTTTCTCCTCACCAGTTTGCTTATCCCTCTCCCATCTTGATACACTACACCTTGGACAGCTCTCCATAGCCTCGTATTCCTTCCGGTATAGAACACAATCGTTCTTACATGCATGAATCATATCATATCAGAAGCGAAACATCTTCAGGAACTTCTTTATCCCATATCCCATATGTTGATTGCGGGAGAACATTATCCGTGGGAAGCATATCATGAATCATCGTCAGCAGCTGATCAAAATAGTTCTCTGACATTCCACTCTTGACTTTGAGGCGGTAAAGCCCCATAATTGCAGACACCTTCGTGTAGTTGGGACAGTTGGAGTATAGTGGAGTTTCAGCATCATCGAGCTTCTTCCTAAATTCAGACTCTTCACTACCACCATCAACAACATCTGCCTGATCTCCAAAGTAGCTCGTAGGTTGAGAATCACCATCAATGAAGGCTGTCCTAATCAAGTCATAAACATCTAACTCTACTTTCGGATCTTCCGCTGACTTATCAGTCTTAATATCCCCATGCTTACTCCAACATGAATTTCTCTTGTAATTCTGATCCATGCCCCTAATCACTAAATGATCCAACACTGTAGCTATCGGCTGATGGCACATATTGCGGCAATCTATACAGGGACAGAACATGTCACTAGGATTACCCAATCTCAGTGCAGATGCATGCACAAAATTAGTTGCCCCTGTCTGAACTCAAGGCTGGCCCTTCAAGTGAAAAAAATTTCAAAGGTTAATTCTCATGAAAGGAAAAACATGTAACAGAAAGGAAGAAAAAAAGACAAGTTCATACCTTGGAAGCCAGACCCAAGACTTGTCCATCTTACAAAACAACCAAAACTCGACCACGAACACAGTGTTGAATCGACCACGAACACAGGGTTGTCAATCAAAAACACAGATCGAAGAGAACAAGAACTTAATAAAAAAAACTTAAACTCCTAAATAATAACTCACCAGATGAAAAGATCTTAAGTCTTCGCGAACTTACAAAAATCTCTGTAAAATTGAAAAAAAAAACTGTGTTAGAACGAAAACGCAAATTTAATTAGATCTATATTCCCACACAAAACGAAAATTTAGATCTATATTAGACGAAAAGATCTAATTAGATCAATATTAAGAAAGATCTATATTCCCACACATAACGAAAATTTAAAACAATATTAAGACAGAAAAAGTAAATTTTCAATACCTTAAACTCAGATCGAATCAGATCGAATCCTGAAATCTGCATGCAAAAGAACAAAAGAAACAAATCGATTACCAAACAGTGATAAACGATTCGATTAAACAAAAGAAACGAAGGAAGAAAAAAGAAACAGTCGTCGATTCGATTCGATTAATCACCTTCGGTTTTCAGAAATCGACTACTGGGGCTTCGAGTGAGGCTTGACAGATTAGAGATTCGACGAGTGAGGCTCCGAGTGAAACCAAACCAATGAGAAATCAAACGAGTGAGGCCAAACGAATCCCTTAGAAATCAAGAAGTGAGATTAGAAATTGAAAACTGAGAAATTAGAGACTGAAAAAAATTGAGAAGGTGAGACGACTAAGTAGGTGAGGAGTCGAGAGAACCCAAAATTTTGAGAAAGGTGAGACGAGTGAGTAGGTGAGGAGTGAGTATTCTTTTTTTTTTTTTTTTCCAAATGGTGAGGCGGGCAATAAAAAATATATTCCCGCTTTTCATTTCAATAGCGTTTTTTTATGACATATGCTATTAATTGAGACCCGCGAAACCCAAAAACTTTCCGCGTCAAAATTTTTAAGTTTGACCGATACATTTATAGCGTCTACTTATAAATAAACGCTATCTATAATTTCACGTTTATTTAACATAGCATAAAGCATTAAACCGCCATTTTCTTATGCTATAAATACACGATTTTCTTGTAGTGATATAAAAGAGATTAAAAATTAAATTAATATTTGGGATTTTTAATTGCATTTCTTATGATTTTATAGAAAATATATTTAATTGATACTTCAAAAATAATATTGTAATTTAATTACTAAATGTTTTAGGTAAATTTTGAATATCATAGTAAATTTTTATGATTTAAATAAATAAAGTGTATTATTGACATTTAGGAGATTTGTTTGTTATATATGTATTTTTAATGAGAATTTCAAAAATACATTTTTTCAATACCACTAAAAATACCATTTAAAAAAACTTTATTAAAAGAAATTTCTCAAAAAATTCTCATATAATTAAATAAACTAAAATAAATTAACATATGTAATACAACAACCTGTGCATATGCATGGGATATTACCTAGTGTATAATCTAAACTAGTATTTTTGCAGCACTTTTGCTCAAAAATATGTTTTTGGAAACATTTACCATTAAATGCTTATATTCATATCCAAACAAGTTTAGTTAATCTCTCTACTATCCTTATAACCAAACAAAATTAAAATATCTTAGATATCCATATATATAATGTTCTACAATTAATAGAGATATTTAGAATATTTCTTCCAGATTAAAAAAATTTATGCTCTTATCATCTCTTTTTTATTTTAAATTTTAAATATAGTGAATCATCATATAATACATAAAGATAATAAAAATGTAAAATTTCTGCATATATTATGATTTGAATTTTTAAAAACAAACATGTGTGTTTAATATACATATATAGTAAACGAGTTATATTACATGACGGGTTATATACATAACAAGATTGAATTGATAATACTAAAAAATTAAATATTATTTATATGATATTTCAATCCGGGTTAAATCATCATTTTACTAATTTAATAACACCAATATAAAATATGTCAAATTAAACTGATTTAATTAAGATTGTATTAAATAAAAAATATTGTGTGGTATACCGTAGATTATATACTAAATCATTAAACTTAACAAAATAATACATTAGCAAAATTAATATTAAAATAGTACATTAACAAAAAACAAAAAAAAAAATTGTCTTGCAGTATACCGCAGGTCATAATCTAGTTAACATCATTATTTTGGAAACGATGTATAATAATATTAATGCAGATTATTGTTTCAACCGATGCAAAATTTTTGCATCACCATTTCTAAAATCACTTATATAGGTGATGTAAAACTCATTTGCATCAATCTGATGCAAAATATTTAAATTAAGTGACACAAAACACATATTTTTTTGTAGTGAAATTTATTGAATTGGACTTTTTGTAGTATTATTAAATTTGGCTTCCTAAAAATAAATGTCACATTAGACTATCAACAATGGTTTTAAGATTCAACATCCTCCACATCATATCTCTCTCTTCCACATCCTCTTCTCTCTCTTCCACCTAATTATTCAACATCCACTAAAATTTTACACCCTACAATGGTTTGTTTAATAAAATTCAACACTCTACCCCACCCCTTTTTATTTCATTATTTTTAATTTCTTTTATGTTTTAGTTTTTTCAATTACGTATTAATAACAACTATTGTTTAACTTTTAATTAACGTAATTAAGAGTTAAATAATTTTGATTTTAGTTTTATTTAAATTTTATTTTCTTAATTAAAAAATGTAAATAGTAAAAACAAAAATAGAGAGTCATTATTAAAACAAATAAAATTACGAAAAACTTAAAATGCAATACAGTACAATGAAGACGAATACAATACAATACAATACAATACAATACAATAAGAAGCACACAATACAACCAATAAACACATGGCTGAAAAAAGATAAAACCAAGAATTTATGAGAGGAAAATAGAAAATTATTGTGAAGAAGATGCACTACAAAAAAATAGGTGTAATATATCATTTATTTTGTATGTTTGCATTACTTATAAGTGATACAAAAGAATTTTACATCACTTATAAAAATAATACTTACATTGTTGATGCAAATAATTAACATCAATTTATTATTAAGTGATGCAATTTTATTTTATTTGTATCGGTTGTTATAATCGATATTAATAATGCGTCAGTTATCAATAAATGATATTACGTTTTGTATCAATTTGTAAAAGTGATATTACTATTTGTGTTGGTTTTAATAAGTAATGTTAAAATTAGTATCAATTTTGTAAAATGATTTTAATAGTTGTATCATTTACAATAATTGATTATTATGATTATTATTTCAAATATCTGATTTAATTTATGTATTTTCTACTTATATAATTAATTAAATACAAAAATAGATAAACTAATAATAATTATATAAGAAATGATATATTCGTAAATGATTTACTATTAATAAATTAATTGATTTAAGATTTTTTTTATGGAACTAATTAATTAAATAAAAATACAACTTCTTTTCATTAATCTTCTTAAACAGAGTTTGCTATGATTTACATAATTAGAATTGGTTTACAAAATAATTAACCAAACAAACTAAAAACCCTAGTTTTGTGGCTGTCGCTGCAGCTACCAAGATTCTCGGATAATTGCGATTTCCTTCGATCTGGTAGAGTAAGAGTGTTCCGGTGATTGAGCAAGGAAAAGAGTTGGTCAATCTCACATCTCATCTACGTTAACTACCTTCCCTCGACGAGCAGCAGAATTCGCAGGCCTCTTCCACTGTGAATCTAGACATAACAAACGTCCACCGGCACCAGCACTCATATGTTGTCCTCGTTCGATCTATCATGATTTATTGCCGTCTGATATGGGTCAAACATGCCGATCCTAATCACCACAAAGTTACTTGTATGATGAAATGAGAAAGGAGAAGAACGAAGGAAATGATGTGATGAAAGAGAAGTTGTGAGAAAGGAGAAAGATAAAAGAGATAAGGAAGCGAAGAAGTTTTTATCACAACAAGTAAAAAAAAGGAGAAGTTTTGACAGAAAAAAAAATCTTATTGGTTGGATTTAGTCTATGAACGGTGGATAATAAACCAACGCTCAATCCTTACCACTATTGACTAGCCAATGAGAAATCTTCATTACTTTTTTTTTTTCTTTATGTTACCTTCTGTTCTAAAAATTAAAAATTGAACATCAATTTTCTAAATGATGTAAACTTTATATCATTTAACAAAAGTGATTTTACCAAAAATTAATAGATACATCAATCACTAAATGATGAAAACTTTTATTTTCTATCGATTTTAAAAAAGTGATACAAACTTGTAAAATTGTATCAGTTTTATTTAATTGATGTCAAATAAATTAATTATAGCATTAGTTAATACAAGTGATTTAAAGGCATATATATTTACATCATTTATAAATAAGTAATTTAAAATAACATCACTTAATCTTATGATGCAATTTAAGTGATACAAGACACCTATTTTTTGTAGTGATGGTTTTTTTTCTATGTCCAAATCTAATGAAACAAGTCTCTATTTATAGAATATGAAAAATAATGAATTTTGGTATAATTTTTTATTTTTTCTTAAAAGTAATATCATAATAATAATTATTTTCACCAATGTAGATGTAAAAAACCCAATAAATTCACTCCATTATTTTCGGATGTATCTATTCATATGTTGTTGCACATATTTTTTTTGGTCCAGTAAACACATGGCACGTGTAAAGATTGCACTCTCTCTCTTTTTTTCAACCCGTTGAAATGATTCAACACTTATGAATCCACGTCATTTTTTTCCATTTCTCAACACCCCCATTGTATCAATTATGCAGTTGAATTTTATTTTCAACAACCCCATTGTAAACAGTCTTAACGCATGAAAATGAAAGGATAAGCAAACAATATTTTTTTTTTCAAGCAATAACAAAGATGCAGTGTTTTAATTAGACCAGAATCACAAACAAGAAATAAGAAATGTACGACGAAGGTGTAAAAAAATAAAATAAAAAAGCGTTAAAAGTAGTTGACAAATATGGACTTTGAAACCACTGTATTTTCCACCAAGAATCTAGTAGAAAGAGAAGCCATTTCTTGTTGGTGATAATCTCATTGGTTAATTAATTTATTTGGTTATTTGTTTTAAACCTAACAACATGTAATACATGTACTTAGGGATGTCAAACGGGCATGCCCGCGCCCAAATAGACCGACCGTGACGGTCCCGTCTTTTCAGTGATCCGCCACGGACAGGTCCGCCACGGGCGGCGGGCGACATATCAATGCCCATGCCCGCTCCCTTTAACTTTGCGGACTCATGGGCATGCCCACGGGCATCTTCTTCCTCTCCTCCACCAAGCTCCGTACGTACCTCTAGCCGTGAACAACAACTATGCAACTGAATAATGTGATGTGAGCAATATTACACTGCATCTCAGATGGTAAAGGAGAGATCAGAACAAAAGTTTACAAGTTTGTCTTATGAACAAGATTGAATTTAATATTTCAGAGATATATTAGCATAAAACTCATCAACCTGTATCACGTGTAGCTTACTAGTTAAACAAAGAAGCAACGAGATTTCCTTCACTGTAGTTGCCAATGATGATATGAATAGTCATTCTTAATGGCAATTCAGATTTCACTAGTCTACTACTTAGCAATCACTTGTGTGTGCCCTCAACATCTAATGTCATCATATTTCTTTCAATTTAATATAATCAGCAATCAAACTCAATTACCACTCCTAAGTTAATCTCTGCAACTTTCTGAGCTTTTTATAGTCTTAAATTTCTAATGGAAAGAGCTGGAACATAAGACATGAGAAAAGGTACCATTGGCTTATCATAGAAGGGAAAGTTTTGCATTTGACGAACAGCATTACTAGCAGCTGTGACTTCAGTGAAGACAACCCATGCTTGTGCCCAGAGCTTAGGTGTCTTTAACGCAACCACATCAAGTATCCTTCCAAATTGAGAGAACAAACAGTAAAGAGATCTCTTCAGCTCTGGAAAAAACAAAAACAAAGTGTTGAAACCATCAATAGCGTACTAACTCAAAGCACAAAGCTCAATCAAAAGAATGACTGTAAATTTAAACCGAAGAAAATGGTCATTAGATTGCTATGAGAATGACTGTGGAATGTAATCTTAAAGATAAAATCATTTGAGAGAACTTACTGTTGAAATCATCTTCAGATTTGTTGAAGAATTGCTCTTTCTTTGGGTTCAAGAAGTTGTTCAACCTCTGCAAATACTCAAACCCATGTAAAGTAGGATTACAAACTGAGAGATCTTAAGAGACATGAATTATGATGGAAAAAGAAGAAGAACCTCTTGCAAGATCTTTCTCGTAGTTGTCCGTAGAATTAAATTTTTGTGCTCTCGATTCATCTTTCCAATCACTCTCGTAATCTCTTCCGCATCTGAATCCCTAATATTATCCGTATTCGAATCTCTGATTCACAATCTGATTAAGAGACTAACGAAAACGATGCAACAGAATTTTTCATCGCCCATCAGATAACCCGCCGCCCGCGATGGACATGACTGCCGCACCCGCGGACAAAATGGTCTGAATCTGCAAGACCCGCTATTTTTCGGGCTTCAATTACAAGGCTCATGCCCGCCCCGCTATGCTACCTAACGGGCCATGCCCGCGGGCCTTAGGCCCAATTGACACCCGTACATGTACTCATTTTGAGCAAATGAGTGAGGGTGGGAAACAGTAACCACAATTACATTTTGGTGATAAGTCATAAAGTGAATATAAAGAGCTATAGAATTCCATTGGAGAGATTTTAGTTCTAAAATTACACTAAAATAGTGATATAGAGTCCCATTAGAGTTGGTCTAACGATTCATTTTGCACTAATCTCTCTATACTCACAAAGTACACTTTGATGAAAAAGTTTCAATTTTTACTTGAGTCATTAGTATGATGTTAAGTATTGCGTGCATTAAAAAAATATCAGAAAGTATCTTTGCATTGTCTGGTTTGAAAGGTAAAAGTGAACAAAGCTGTTGTTGTGGATGTTGAAAAGGAGAAAAAGGACATGCGCTGCTAGAGAAGTATGCGAAGGTTCTGATGGTTTGGAGGACCTTGCTGAGAAGGACAAGAAAGATGGAATGCTCCTAGAGAAGGATGCATATAGTATGGAGGAGGTTTGTATTATATATATAGAAAGAAGACATGTTTATTCCATTCTTTTGTTTGCTAATAGCTCCTTTGTTCCTCATCTTTTGGATCTTTGGCATAAATGTCTATATTATTGTATCACATATTTCTTACTCAGCTCCTCCTCATCCTTCTCCTTTTCTTCTTGAGTCTGTTCCACATAAATAAGGAATGCTAAAGAGAAGGAGAAACAAAAGAGAGAAGAAAACTTGAGGATGAAAATGGTGATAATAAGAAATGATAAAAAAGGAAGATAGAATGCCAAAAACATGTCCGCGTCCACGACCAGAAACAGCACCACCTCTAACCATCTGCACTACCAAGACAGAAGACTAAACATATAATTCAAACTTCATACCCAAACACACAACTTACCGTGAAATCTCATTGAATGCTCGAAGAGGATGATATTAGAACTCCATAACACATGCAAAATGACTAACTACTTAGAATCAATTCCATCACACAGCATCATGCATCAAGCAAGAGGAAAATAATTCAACCAGTTAAATTCTTAAACCGCGATAAACCATCCATTAATCCGTCCTGGAACCGTAAGGGCTCTGATACTAAATTGAAACAACCGACCAGTTTTTTTATATAATAATAATATATAATTAAGTATCGCATACTTCTTAATTAAACCAACAACATAAACATTACTAACCAACCATAATATCAATAATAAACCAACATCCAATAATATGCACAGCGGAAAAATAACTCATAACCAACTCCAATAAAACATCCACATGATATTATTTTAACCATTCTATCCAATAATCTAGCATACTTCTATAAAAGATTCCAACAACATATAAACATGACCACAACACACTAATCACGACCCTAGATCATCCTCCTCATCATTGCCATGATTCCATGTCACATACATTTCTGAACACATACGTGACTCTGCGACCTTGCGTCGACCGATGCACCACTTGCATCGACAAATGCAACATCTTTGTGTCGATCGACGCACTCCTTGCGTCGATTGATGCAACCACCAAATATCTATCTGCGTCGACCGATGCACTTCTTGCATCAATTAACTTCGCGTCTCCTTCAAAATCCCTAACTGCATCAACCGATGCACTCCTTTCATCGATCGATGCATTTGCGCGGATCATCATTGAACATGATCTCTCTCAACTTCTTCTGATTCCAATCGTCCCCACAGCGCTTGTGATGCCAAATCCGACCTCAATAGGCCACAACCACCACGACAACCAAGCACAAACAAGCATAAGAAATCGATCATCCAACAAAACACACATCTAATCGCTTAGATAAGCAATGGTCTCGCACTCACCTCTTAAACAAGTGGATCTGACTCAACCACGATGAAAATCACACCACCAACCGCTTTTTTCTTGCCTGTTGCCTCAGATCTCCACTCCCAAAGAAGAATCTCTCAAGAACAAGCACCAAAACTGAAAAAGGACTCTGGAAGAACTCTTCTTCTCCCCAACCTTTTAGAACAACAAGAACGGCCAAAACCCTCAAATACGTCGAGCTCCTGATACTAGGGTTTCCAAACCCAAAAACGCAACAAAACGAACGTTTCACTTAGTCGTTCCGTACAAACCGAACTTGCAACGACCGATGCATAGCCATCGATGCAGACCCAAAACCGGGATTCCGGTTCAAAGGCGTTACGAAAAGAAAAATAAAAACTGATAATGATGTCATAATATAGTAATCAGATATTGATTTCATGCATATCCAAAATATAGAATCAGATATTATTATATAGGAAAATCGATTTTCAATTAAAATATTGAGATTATCTCAGTCACTTGCAATAGAAAAAATTAATAGTACAATACATATTCCTTTTGCAAAACATCATTGAAATGCATGATAAAAATCTTATACACTCAAAATGAAAAATTACTTCATTTATTTACCAAAAAATAAAAATATATATATATATTACTTACATTTTCTAATCAAGTTAGATAATCATGTCTGAAACTAATAATAGTATTGTCTTAAAAACGAGTTAGATAATCATGGCTTAAACTAATTGGATTTAGGGCTTTTTGCTGTATTATTGAACTTGGTTTACTAAAAATAAATGTCATGTTGACTAATGAAAATTAAAGGATAAATGAACAATACTCTTTTCTGAAAGAAAAAACAAAAAATATATATAATGTTCTAATTAGACCATAATCACAAACAAAAATACCAAGTAAGAAGTGTTGAAAGTAGTTAACTGATTCTTTTTTTTTTTTTAAACTAGCTTTGCTGTTAAAATCTTTAATTAGACTCATTATCCATTTTGGTTAATACCATTATTTTATAAAACTTGGGAAACATTAAATAATATCTTGTCAGTATATGAGTCTACAGTTGTTACTTAAAATTCCAAAATTTATGTGAGGTTGATAACTTTGAAGTGATATATATATATATATATATATATATATATATAGTTCTATTAAAATCTGCAATTATATTTCTGTGACATAATAAAACCTAAATTCGAGTGTGTAATGCGGGACCGTATGAATTTCATTTTTGCAATGACACTCGAATTGGTCATTTATGATCCTACGAATCTATTCTTAGAACAACTAACTTAACTAGACTTGTGAGTGGTGTCAAATTCTTGATAAAGAAAAAACATTTGAAGATTATTATTGTGTCAATGTTTTAAGTATCAATGACACAAATACTAGAATATAAATTACGTATGCTTTGTCAATAAATATAATAATATAAAAGGTACTTGTAAATCAGTAAAACAATATCACAAACCAAGAAGCTTAATCAAAAGGTGACTTTCTCTAGCTAAACCAAAATAGACCATACATATTACCTTATACTAATAAAAATGCACAAACTATAGTATTCGATTACAAAAGATAGCATCATAAAACCCTAGAAACTACTTCTTCTCCTTCTTCTTTTCTTCTTCATCATCAGCTATCTTCTGCTTCTCTTCATCTGCTTGTGTTATCAAATCATATAACTTTTTCAGCTTTTCTTCTTTTATCCTCCAATATGGAAGGCTAAGCCTGCTTCGTTCAACTGACTACCAATTTCACTGTTGTTTCACTGGAGAGATAGAACAAGAACCATTTCTCCTTATATTCTGATCCTTCCATAGACTCGAAATCACTGTCAAAATTGGGTTTTGAAACCACTCCGCTCATGAATCGACCCTTGGCATAAAGAACAAGAAAATGATGTTGTAGGGAAAAAGCCATTTTTGTTGGTGAAAAATGCAAACAAAAAAAGAAAGAAAGAGAAGATGATGAGAATGGTGAAGAAAAAAAATAGAAGAGAGCAAATGAGGGAAGTACAAAAATTGTACGTAAATGTTAATGCAAAGAGATTCCAAAAATGTTTTTGACAAAACCTATAAAACGAATCATTTTCTGATTGGCTAATTTGTTTTATGTGACTATTTGTTTAAAACCACATTAAAACAATGGTGGCAATAGTTATTCCAGTAAATTATTCAAATTTTACCTTGAGGAGGAAGCATCTTCCTAACTTAAATAACAATATCACATATGGAAGTCCAATCTTCCAAAACCTGCAATCAGCAAAAGAAAAACAAAACAAGAGATTAGAGCTGAGACAATATGGGAAGATAAGACAATCAAAAGAACTAGGATAGTTGAGCCTCCAATTACCATAGAAATCTCTCCACCAAAATCAAAAGCCTAAATTTATCTAAAAGAGAGAGATAGACTTTGGGTATATCCCATTAATCCATGAATCCATAAATTTCACTCATACATCTTACAAAAGCACTAAAAAAATGTCTCATTTGTCCATATTTAGTAACAGAAAATGTGAGCTCACAATACTTAATTCTAGAGATTAGCCATAACAGCTCCTAGTGAGCAATAGATCCCTTGACCAAAACTTACCCAATTTCAAACTGTTTCTTCCAAAAGATGAAGAAGTCGAGAATGGCGAGAGAGAGAGAGTAAGCTTACAAAATACTTGTATAATTACATCACATTAAAAACATATTACATTAACATAACAATATTATTACTCAAATAGAAAATTCATAATTAATTAAACTATCTTCGGAACAATTAATATATTACTATATCCATTCATTTTATTATTTTATATCTATTTCATTTTGTTACTTTTATATTTTTTTTGTTTAATTATTTTATTAATAAAACAAGTAAATAATAGTAGTGTTTAGAGTTGTGATGATACACTAAATTTGGTGTGACACTGTAGCTTCACACTATAATAGTGTGGATTTTATAATTCCATTTGAGATATTTTATTTCTAAAATTACACTAAAATAGTGTTATGGAGTCCCATTAGGTCTAACAGTTTCATTTTCCATTTGCAAATTAATATCGATAAAGAAAAAACATTTGAAAATTAATATTGTGTCAATGTTTTATGAATCAATGATACAAATACTAAAATATAAATTATGTAGGTTTTGTTAATAAATATACTAATAAAAGGTACTTGTGAGAAATATTGACTGGTTTGACTTTTATATGGTTGACCCGACTAGTTAAGTTCGTCGAGCGTTTCGCTGTTTTGTACCCAAGCTGATCCTCCTCCATCGTCGTTTAGATTGTGGTGATGCTTCGATAATTGTGGAGATCGAAGACGAAGAACGTCACGGCAGAGACGTAAAAGAGGCTGTTGTAATGGTAGCCGCTAGCGCTGCTGCGCATCTATAGATTGAACAGTGCCGGTTCAACTACAAGGACAGATAGTGCGACCGCCTCGTATCAAAGATCCGAAAAACAAAATTACATGTATAAAAGGGGTCAATTTTTTTTATATGAAAAGGGGTCTAATTTTTTTTTTGTATGAACAAAAAAGGTCAAAATTTATATATATATAAAAGGGTCCAAAAAAAAATATATAAATAAAAGGGGTCAATATAAAGATTTATATAGAATTATTTTTTCTTTTTATCAATAAAAATTTTAATTTTATTTTTAAAAATTTGCCAAGGACCTAGAAAATGTTTGATGAAGTGTTGAAACGCGCATTTCTGATGTAGGCAAGTGTAGAACAGGGGTGAAGGAAACGCTGGTACGGGATAAAACGACTGTTGGAGATAGTTGTATGCTTTGTGAAACATCGGACAAAATCTTCAAGAACTCAATTTATATTAAGTACTGTACTGTACGATGCAGCAAATAAGACAAGTAAAAAGAGAGAGAACATTTTTTCCATTCTTTTATTTGTCACTTTTGAGTTTTGTGGTCAGGATAGATAGGGAATTATTTTAACTTTTGCGAAAGTGTGGTTTACTTTTAATTGTCGGTCACATGTTTCCAACTTTCACAATGGTAATTATTATATATTTATATAGGTAAGTCGTATATGTAATTTCACTAAAAAAATTTACCGAACTAGTTTAGGACATTATCTGGCCAATTGAAAATTAGGGGAATTGACGAGTTACATAAGAAAGTTGAACTGTCATATTTTGAATTTATAAAAAATGGTATTTAGGGTGTAAAGGAAATATCTAACAATATAATCATTAATCAATACTCATCCAAATCCTTAAGTCAAATGTATTCAACAAATCAAACGTGTGCATGAATTACACAAAAGACGTGCGTGTAATACGAATCACTTGATAACAAATGAACGAATTAGTCCATGTGTTTATATAGTATATTACTAGCTATATGATATAACTATATATCTCATTAGCAATTTAGGATATAAAAAAATAATAATAAATAAATAAACTTGTACTTAATTATTCTCGAATGAGAGATCATCATGATATTTGACAACAATTAATATATGTATATCGAACCAAATCTTAATACATATGTCTTGTTTATTTCTGCTGAACACTTAAATACATGTCGCAAGTCACAGCACTCATGTCGTACTTATTAAGATTTTTGAACCGGAATACTTTGTTCGTTCCTCCAATAGTTTATTTCATCGAACCTGGTTTTAATATCCACTACTCACATTTCGAAATTGTCTTTGAAATAAAAAACTAACCACTTTTATATTCACACCTGAATGATCTTCTAGCGATTTTCTCTCATTTTCATCGTATACAAAAAGTAAATTCAGTTACTTACTTTCGCAGATTGTTTCGTAAATGTCCAAAACCCCAAAATATGTTAGGTATATGTTTATGATTCTGGATTCTAATCTTGATGATAGCGTTCCAGCAATCTAAAATGTGTTGTGATCAGATATTCACTTAAATAAATAATACTTTATTTATTTGATTATATCTATGTCCATTATTCCATATATGGGTGTTGCTATAAATAAGCTATGAGGTTATTTTTGTGATATTTGTGAGAATTACTCTAAATTATCTTATACATATAATCTTTTGAGTTCATTAATTATTTAGCTGATCAATTAATATAACAATTCTATTGGTTTGGTAATATCTAAATTGTGTTCATAGCTTACAAAGACAGCTTTAACAAAGAAAAGTTTTGTTTCGGAATTTAAGAAATATATTATGTGGGTATAGCAGTTAAAATGTAGACATAGCATTATATATTGTGAAGAATTCATAAATTCTTATATACTAATAATAAAATCTAGATTCTGATACTAAATTCCAAACTATAAAAACAGATTTTAAATTTAGAAAATAACAAATGCGAGTTTTTATTCTTTATGGAATCTTTATATTCCACTTTTTTGTCATCTCTTAATATTTTTGCCTTTTTAAAGTTATAAGCAAGAATTTTAGCCTTTATAGTTAAAAAAATGATATATATATATATATATACTATAAATGTGAAATTTAGAAAAGGAAGTTTGTATTATTGTTCTTAGTCTAATATTTTAAAAATATTGAGAAAATATTATAAATGTGAAATATAATATTTAAGGTTGTATATTGAGATAACTATAATAAATTTGACAGTTTGAAAAAGGTAATTTACACTATTGTATATATAGTATAACATTTTAAAAAGAATTATTTAGATATTACAACAAAATACGAAAACTAAGAAGGATAGAATTAATTATATTATCTTTTAGGTAAATATTGCAAATGTGAAAGCTAAAAAAGGGAATTTATATTATCAACTTTTCAACAAAAAAAAAATTCTAAGTTTGAGATAAATATATAGCTTGGAGGTAAAATTAACATTTTTATTATCTGCTTTCACTAAAATAAGAGTAATGTGATTATTTTGTACATAAAATGAAATAGTTTTAAAAATAGACAAGAATATGGGGTGTTTTTTTAAAAAAGTATTTTTGCAAATGCCCCGAAATAAATTAGATCTTAATAGATATTATATTTTATTTTCTTAATTTGGAAATTTAACAATTATCATTAAATTTATCAACATACTGTAGAATGGAAAAAGGAAAATAGTTTTGGTAGAAATTGATACGTCAACTGAAACGACAAACCTTTTTTTTTAAAAAAAAATAATAAATAATAAATATAATATATAAAAAACTACAACTAGTGGTCCCATACCCACTAGCCACCTAACCATAATCACAACCAACAGCGGAATAACAATACCAATAATCAATAAATAATATCCAATAAATATAATAACCAATAAAATAATATCCAGTATAATTCCAATCATAAACCAATGATCCAAACAACATAAACTAGTGAACCAGCAATCCTAAGCAACATTCTAGGACTCAACTCTAGCAACCTAACAAAAGCTAGACAACCAAGCGAACCACTAGAATATCCTCCTCTTCATTGCCTTGATTCCACGGTCACATTTTGTCTTTACCTGCACCACAAACACATATTGCAATGCATGAGTATTTTATAAACACTCAGTAAGGCAATCCTCCCATCTACTGGGCTATACACACAAGCAATAGAGACATCTCTACCCATCAACCAACAATCATCAATTAACAAATCAACAAGCCAAACAACACATAAACAAGTAGATTAGAGAAATCTCCAGCTTAGATAAGCCATGGTCCTGCACTTACCTTAACAAGTGATTCACAAAACTAAATACAACCAAATGAGAAGCTTTCCAATATCCAAGAACAACCAAACTTGTTCCTACAACCAATCACAACAACAAACAAATATTGAAAACAAACTGCTAGAAAAACAGAAAAGAACAACCTCACAAGTGAAACAGCGAAATCAAAACTAACTGTTAACTTTCTAATCCCTCCGGTGAAAAGCAAGGTATATCCGTCCAGAAGCTTCCCACAAAATTTCAGCACGATCACATTATTTATGAAACCGAAATCGTCTCCGTAACACCCGCTGGTCTCAATCCGCGAATGAGAAGAAACACCCCACGAATCTGTCAATATCTCCTAAAATATTAACCCAAATTCATTTCTGTAAAAAGGAGAGTGTACGAAAATCTCTTAGCCACAACCATACCAAAAATCAGTACCTTTCAAAACGATTTGACCCGTCGAATCTTCCTTCTCCCAAACCCTGACAGTTCTGTTTCCCTCTTAACACTAAGGAAAAAGCTTGATCTCCTTCTCATTCTCCTTTGCACCAAATAACCAACACTTAACTGTCTTTCTCTCCCTCTCTCAGATGAAAATGTCGACCAAAGCACAAGAGGAGGCGTGAGTTGAGAAAGAGATTAGGGCTTTTTGGTTTAATTAGATTAAACCAGGATTTAATTAAACCAAAATTAATTAAAATCCACTCTTTTGGTTTACTCAACATAACCCAAACTCTATTCCCGGAACACGGATGTTACAATTCTCCCCCACCAACATAGATTCGTCCTCGAATCTCGAACGACCATCGACCAAGGACTCCCGTGCAACCGTCTCCACGGCCCGCACTCCTCCGACTGATCTACAGAAGGTCACCTCTAGGCGATAGACTCACGCTCCAGGCGTCATTTGCTCTCGAATTTTGGACTTTCCTTTACTCATAGGCCTAAACCTTGAGTTTTTATTGGCTCCTCATCAGACATAAGTCTGCATGCCAAATGTTGGCTCCTCATCAGGCCGAAGCCCGCATGCCATAATATATAAGGAAAAGTCCAAACTCGTCTCTCGGGTTGCCACCCTACAGCGCGCCCCCGGATCGTCATCCGAAGTCGATATACCAACCATACTCCCGAGCCACAAAGTCTCTGAATATGGCAGTACTAGGAGAACCTAAGTCCCCCAAGAGTCGCGAGCAAACGATTCTAAACACGTCTGAGTCCTATCCCTAACCAGGTTTCCTTCCCGTGGCTCGCGTAAAAACATCTCAATGTCCTACCAACCACATATCCTCTCACCGGGATACCCCATGACCACTCAAGGATCATATACACGCCACAAGGGCCGCCACAAGGGCCGCCACAAGGGCTGCCACAAAGGCCAACAAAATGTCCTAACAAGGACCGCCACCAAGGCTAAAACGAATGTCCTAAAGAGGACCATCACCAAGGCCACTCGTCCCGAAGGACCGTCACAAAGACCATCTGTCCCGAAGGACCGTCACAAAGACCATCTGTCCCAAAGGACCGTCACAAAGACCATCAGTCCCGAAGGACCGTCACAAAGACACTCTGGCTAAAACAGCCAGCCACAAAGGCCAACAATTGGCTAAAAGCCCGCCACAAAGGCCACGCAATGTCTAAAAGACCGCCACACACAGGCACACTGACTCGAAAGTCCGCCACAAAGGCCACAAAAGCCCCTCCAAGGCTTCCCACCGCTAAAATGGACAAATTCTGACTCCCGCAAAACTTTCCATATTTAGCACTTTCCACTTTTGGAAACTTCTCTTCACAACCCCGCCTCACGGAAACTTTGTACCCCAAACACCACCTCATCTTGTTACTGAGTCGCACAACCAACCACCCCAAGCGACCGAGTAACAAGAGAGATGGGGTGGAATACTCCGGGGGGTGTATTCAACTTGACATTTTAAGTGATTTGTGTAAGAGTTACAAATCCTATGTTATTCAATCATGTATTTTAAAAAGTCTTCTGAAATCCACTGTTATTGAACTGATGATTTAAAAATCTACTTTAAAATCCCTTGTTATTGAACTGATGATTTAAAAATCTACTTTAAAATCCACTGTTATTCAAAATAGTTTTGTGGATTAGGATTTTAATAACTTTTAGGATTCTGGAGGATTCTGGAGGATTTGTTTAGTTAAAAATACAGAAATCCAAATCCCATAGTTTTAGGTGGGATTTGAAAGAATTTTACAGAAAATCATATGAACTTCCATAAAATCTATCAAAATTCTAAATTTCCTAAATCCCATCAAATTCTCCAAAATCATGTTTTGAATACACCCCCCTCCATTCCCGCTCCAGCCACGGATTACAGATGGGACCAGGCTAAACAAGCTCAAGTCGCGGCTTGCTTCTCATACCACTTCTTGAACTTTGCCTTCAACCTTGCCTCAGGCTCCCAAGTCTGCTCCTCAACACCATCACAGTCCCAAAGGACTCACACCAAAGGAACCTTCTTCTTCCGAAGTTCCTTAATCCTCCTCTCGAGAACCCTCACCGGTCTCGCCTCGAAAGTCATGTTAGGCTGAAGATCTTCAGGAATCTTAGCCAACAACTGATCATCCTCGCGGAGACACCTCCGGAACATAGACACATGGAAAACCTTGTGGAATGCACGCATAACCTCAGGTAACTCCAGTCTAAGCCACTGGTCCAACTCGCTCAGTCACTCTGAACGGACCCATATACCTCGGACTCAACTTAGTCTCAGTCAATGACCTGTTCGGACCCCGTAACATTGCCATCTTGAGGTACACTCTGTCTCCCACCTGAAACTCAACTTCTCTCCTTTTCTTATCAGCATAACTCCTCTGCCTATCCTGGGCTTCCTTCATGTTCAGCTTGAGAACCCGAATCTTCTCTAAGGTCTCCTGAACAAAACTAGCCCCATATATGCTCCTCTCCCCCACCTGAGTCCAACACAATGGGGTACGACACGGCCTCCCATACAAAGCCTCATAAGGAGCCATCCCAATACTTGCCTGATAACTGTTGTTATAGGCAAATTCTACCAAACACAGGTGGTCCACCCAATGGCCACCCCAATCCAACACACACATCCTCAGCAAATCCTCCAACGTCTGAATCGTCCTCTCTGACTGTCCATTTGTCTGTGGATGATAAGCTGTACTCATATGCACCTTAGTGCCCATCTCTGTCTGGAATGCCCTCCAGAACACCGAAGTGAACTTAGAATCCCTATCAGACACAATGCTCGCTGGCACCCCGTGCAATCTGACTATCTCCCTCACATACTTCTTAGCCAAGACCGCTGCTCCATCAGTCTTCTTAATGGCCAGAAAATGTGCTGACTTAGTCAACCGGTCCACAATGACCCAAATAGCATCAAAGGTCCGTGACACTGGCAATCCTACCACAAAATCCATAGTGATCTTATCCCACTTCCACTCAGGAATGGGTAAACTGTTCAGTAATCCGCCAGGAACCTGATGCTCAGCCTTCACTAGCTGACACACCTCACACCTCGAAACCCAACTAGCTACATCCTTCTTCATCCCGACCCAATGATAGTACCTCTTGAGATCACGGTACATCTTAGTCGCACCTGGATGAATAGACAACTTGCTCGCATGAGCCTCTCTCAGGATCTCCTGCCTCAACTCCTCATCCTTGGGCACACAAACCCGACCGTGCACCAAGATAGTACCATTATCTGAGACCTGATATTCTGAATCCACATCCTTAGACGCATTCACTAGCCCTAAATCCTTCTCCTGAGCCAACCGCACCCTACTCAGAAGATCTGCTCTATCTACTGCTTCCAAACCCAACGGTTCCTGAGAAATAGCACACAAACTCAATGCACTAATCTCTCCTACCAGAGTCTCCATCTCCTGCTCATGAGCCGAAGCTACCCTCTTCCGACTCAGAGCATCTGCAACCACGTTAGCCTTACCAGGGTGATAAGCTATCTCCAGATCATAGTCCGCCACAAGCTCCATCCACCGCCTCTGCCTCAAGTTCAACTCAGGCTGAGTGAATATATACTTCAAGCTCTTATGATCTGTAAACACCTGTACTTTTGCACCATAAAGATAGGATCTCCAAATCTTCACGGCAAAAACTACAGCATCCATCTCCAAATCATGAGTAGGAAAGTTGCTTTCATGCACCCGCAACTGCCGTGATGCATAGGCAATCACCTTCCCATGCTGCATCAGAACACACCCCAAACCAACTCTAGATGCATCTGTATGAACCACATAAGGTTCTTCCTGCATAGGCAAAGCCAACACTGGCGCAGTAGTCAACATCTCCTTCAGGCTTGCAAAGCCTTCCTCACACTCTTCTGACCAGACAAAAGGAACATCTTTCCCTGTCAACTTAGTCATAGGACGTGCTCTGCTTGCAAACCCCTGCACAAATCTCCTATAGTAACCTGCCAGTCCAAGAAAACTCCTGATCTCTGTGGAATTCTGCGGTCTAGGCCAATCCCTAATAGCCTGAATCTTCTCTGGATCTACAGAAACCCCCTCTGCAGAAACAATGTGACCCAGAAAGCCCTTCTCACGCTGCCAAAAACTACACTTGCTCAACTTGGCAAACAGCTTCTGCTCCCGCAGCTTCTCCTTAACTGCCCTCAAATGCACTGCATGCTCCTCAGGACTCTTGGAATAAACCAGGATATCGTCGATGAAAATGATGACAGATACATCCAGAAACTCCTGAAACACACTGTTCATCAATCTCATAAACGCTGCTGGCGCGTTAGTCAATCCAAAAGGCATCACCACAAACTCATAGTGCCCATATCTCGTCCTGAAAGCAGTCTTCCTCACATCTGCCTCATCTATCGGTATCTAATGATAACCCGATGCCAGATCTACCTTGGAGAACCAAGTAGCACCCCTCAACTGATCCAACAACTCATCGATCCTAGGAAGAGGGTACTTGTTCTTCACAGTGACCCGGTTCAAACCCCGATAATCATGCACAACTGGAAACTCCCATCCTTCTTCTTGACATATAACATTGGCGCTCCCCACAATGATACACTAGGACGGTTGAATCCCTTACTCAACAAATCCTCTAGCTGCTTCTTCAGCTCTGCCAAACAAACACTCAAGTATGCCAACATCAACTCGAAGCCACCTGAATGTCAACCCTCTTGTTCGTCCAAGAACCTCTAGTAACTTGTCTCTTAGGGAAAACTTCCACAAGATAGATTAATCCAAAATTAGCTTTCCGCTTAGCTATTCTCCACAACAAATCATCAATACGAGCGTAATAAAACAAACAAGTACCATACGTTCGCATATTCCGATTCACTGTATCAAATGCTTTGTAGACCGCCAACTTAACCTACTTGACTTGTTTCCCCCCAGCAAGCTTACCAAAACCTTAAATCTAGTAACCTTGTCCATCTCCAATGAACTTCATCCACCATCGTCGCAACGATTAGTTTATCCTGCCATGAAGGTTTCTCATGAATCTTATGTACCTGGCAACCATGCCCTTGCCGGCTCATACCTGCTGCAGCTCTTCTTCCCGGGACTCCAGAACCACCGACCACTCAATCCTAGCACATCAGCCACACATTCTTGACCGCTCCAGTCATAAAACCCTGGACCACTGGCCAACATAATCCTAAAATCCAAGATTAAACCACCATCACTCTCGAGGTCTACATTCCGTTGTTATGTTTATACTCACGTTCTATACATTGCTTGCTCCCAACTCTTTCACTCTTAGGTCGCAACCTTCGAGTCATACCGATCTCACTCTCAGACCAGCGTCTTCGACCTATACCGTCTCACTCTTGGACCACAATCCTCAAGATCTCGGTATCAGGGAACTACTCATCCCCTCAGGAGAACAACATCCCCTCTGCCACTCTCAGAGCCCTCAGCCCCTCGAGCTATCGGTATTCTGGGGAATCACCATCCCCTCAGGAGCAACAATCTTTAACGACTATAAACATCTCTCGACACAAGTACCTCCTGTGGTCTGAGTATAACATTGCAATGTTACACCTGCCCACTCAACTTATAACATCCAACTGGATTAACCACCAAGCAGAGAAATATCTGCTCCAACTGCATATGTCCACCTATCCGCCTCTCTAGGCCCGATACCCCTTGAGAATAATACCGGTCATCTACAACTACTCATCCTCTTAACATAAGATGGAAACTCTTCAACATCCGTAGCCCTCGGCTGCACCCCGCCACATGCGGTACAACTGGAGCCTACACTGGTACCCCTCTCGGTAACCGCTCCAACAGCACGCCAATAGATCCGCCAAGTGATCATCTCGACCCTGGGCTCCACCTGCTGCAACCCCACACCTGGGTTCCCAGCACCCCCGGCACGCTCACCGACTAACCCCCTCTGGTCCCTCCTGATACGCTTGTGACCCTTTAACGTACCTCCTCGTGGAACTCTGGACCACACACTCGCTGGTCTCGGGACCCGCCCGACCATGACCACGACCACGTCCCCGTCCACGACCAATAACTCAAACACCTTTAACCACTGCACTTCCCAGAACAGAGGCCAACAAGCAATCTTAACATAACACAAAAAAAAAAAAACACAAAAACATAAACTCACCATGGAATCACACAGTCGGCTCGAAGAGGATGTTCTAGGACTCCATGCCACACACAATTGACTAACTCACATAATCAATCAAGACATGCAACCCCAAACATCTACAGCACAAAGCTTAGTAAACCCAAACCTAGAACCGTAAGAGCTCTGATACCAAAATGAAACGACCAACCTTTTTTTTTTTTTTAAATAATAGATAATAATTATAATATAAAAAAAATAAACTACAACTAGTGGTCCCATACCCACTAGCCACCTAACCATAATCACAACCAACAGCGGAATAACAATACCAATAAATAATATCTAATAAATATAATAACCAATAGAATAATATCCAGTATAATTCCAATTATAAACCAATGATCCAAACAACATAAACCAGTGAACCAGCAATCCTAAGCAACATTCTAGGACTCAACTCTAGCAACCTAACAAAAGCTAGACAACCAAGCGAACCACTAGAACATCCTCCTCTTCATTGCCTTGATTCCACGGTCACACTTTGCATTTACCTGCACCACAAACACATATTGCAATGCATGAGTATTTTATAAACACTCAGTAAGGCAATCCTCCCATCTACTGGGCTATACACACAAGCAATAGAGACATCTCTAACCATTAACCAACAATCATCAATCAACAAATCAACAAGCCAAACAACACATAAACAAGTAGATTAGAGAAATCTCCAGCTTAGATAAGTCATGGTCCTGCACTTACCTTAACAAGTGATTCACAAAACTAAATACAACCAAATGAGAAGATTTCCAATATCCAAGAACAACCAAACTTGTTCCTATAACCAATCACAACAACAAACAAATATTGAAAACAAACTGCTAGAAAAACAGAAAAGAACAACCTCACAAGTGAAACCACGAAATCAAAACTAACCGTTAACTTTCTAATCTCTCCGGTGAAAAGCAAGGTATATCCGTCCAGAAGCTTCCCACAAAATTTCAGCACGATCAGATTATTGATGAAACCGAAATCGTCCCCGTAACACCCGCTGGTCTCAATCCGCGAATGAGAAAAAACACCCCACGAAACTGTCAATATCTCCTAAAATATTAACCCAAATCCACTTCTGTAAAAAGGAGAGTGTACGAAAATCTCTTAGCCACAACCATACCAAAAATCAGTACCGTTCAAAACGATTTGACCCGTCGAATCTTCCTTCTCCCAAACCCTAACAGTTCTGTTTCCCTCTTAACACTAAGGAAAAAGCTTGATCTCCTTCTCATTCTTCTTTGCACCAAATAACCAACACTTAACTGTCTTTCTCTCCCTCTCTCAGATGAAAATGTCGACCAAAGCACAAAAGCATGAGAGGAGGCGTGAGTTGAGAAAGAGATTAGGGCTTTTTGGTTTAATTAGATTAAACCAAAATTTAATTAAACCAAAATTAATTAAAATCCACTCTTTTGGTTTACTCAACATAACCCAAACTCTATTCCCGGAACATGGATGTTACATTAATTTTATTGTAAATATATATATATATATATATATATATATATATATCTACCAAAAATTACTTAATTCCATACTATCATCAACCAAAGTTACTTATATAAATATAAATATATATGTGTAGGTGTGTGTGAGTGTGTGAATGTTTAGTCAAAGTTATTATATATGTATATTCTACAAATATATCCATCTGAATATATTAAAAAAATGGTGTAGGTTATATTAATAATCCTTTTGTCTTTTCGGACAAACAAGATTAGTGTTCCAAGGTTAAAATAATATTTGTTTTTTCTTCTATATATGATTTGGCGCTGATTATTTTTCTAGTATTTATGTAAGACGGTATGTGGAATATTTATAGAGGAGATATTAGTTAGTATGATACTTAAGTATATAAATATATTTAAAAGATGTATTGTTAGGTTGTCATGGGAGTAATACGTCCGACCATATTATCCGAATATATATATAAAGAATTTTAACAAAGTAGACAGTACTTTTGAGAAGTTTATATATTAGCCCAAGTTTTCGAAACTACCTAATTCCCTCTATAGAGTGATCAAAACAAAGTGTCACCAACTCAAACCAACATAGATTTTGTTTGTTTACACCGACAATTCATAATTGTGAGGACTAGAGTCTAGAGATTTAAATCATTCTCTTTATCCACTGACCCTTTATAATAATCTTTGTTTCGGATATAGACAAAACAATTATGAGCCAAACTGGATCTAAAATACACTGTGTGTCATGATATGACTTTCAAAGTTTATTGTGCAGTGTTTATATGAAAGATTTTGGAGATCAATAGACATATTTTTAGCTTATGCATCATGCAGCTAGTACGGACCCACATTTTTCATTCTTTTTGGATAAGCTAATCAAGATCCGTTAAAGAAATATGTATTTATTATCAGATGATTCAAATATGTGTGTATCGTGCAAAGTCTTGTTACCGTTTATAAATATAAGTCATACTAAAAGCGTTGAATATCTTAGTCACAAAAATGTATTTAGATTGCGTGCATGTGAGTGTGTTATTTTCTATACAAGTAATATAAACGAGGACTCTCCTTGCATGACATGTAAAAAAAATTCATAAGTTGACATATTCGTTTCTCATACATAATTAAGAATTTGCTTGACTGATGATATATAATAATAATAGTGAAAAGAGTTTTTTTTTTTTCGGTAAACGACCAGGGGAAAACCCCCAGAATTTATTATAAATGCTCAAAACAATTACATACGAGTTTGCCTATGACACTGAACACAACACGCATCATCTCTCAACAATGGTTCAACCACACTAGGGACTGTATTAAAAACATGAAAACCAAGCGATAAAGAAAAAGCATAGTTGGCTAATGCGTTCGCTGGACGATTAGCTTTCCTATAAACGTGAACAAACCGGACTATCCAGTCCCTTGCAAGAAAGTCTTGGCACATGCGTACCAAGAAAGACGAAGGATGTGTCTCGGCAATCCCTCGTGTTAAGAGCCCCACAACTACCTCTGAATCCACTTCTAGCTCCAAACGCTGAAACCGGTTGTCCCATGCGATGCACAACCCGTAGTACACACCCCAGAGCTCCGCAAGTTGTGCCGAACACCTACCAACGGTGACTGCAAACCCAACACACCAATCCCCAGATGAATCTCTCAACACCCCCCTGCAGAGGCGAGACCCATATTACCTCTGGAAGCCCCATCTGTATTCATTTTATACCAACTAGAAACCGGAGCAATCCCACCTATCTCACGTTCAACACGTGTAGTTTGCCCATCCCGAGAGTGCCCCTGTTCATTAGCCAATAGCACCTCAGCTCCAGGTCTTTCACAAAACGCACATGATCTCTACAAGGCCTATATTCTCCAAAAATGTTACAGCACCGCCACTTCCATCCCCACCATACCGCAATAGCAAACAGAGTAGGCTAAGTTCCCGCGCTACCACCTCCTTGTCCTGCTAAATTATCATAAACCCATTCGAACAGAGTTAACTGAAAGAAAGATTGTCGTTTAGACTGCGGTATAATCCGGGCCCAGAGACCAGCCATAGCCGGCGGACAATCCCGGAGCACATGAAGAATAGATTCCACCCCTCCCTTGCACACTGAACAGACGTCATAATCCGCTAAATGCCTCCTTTTTCGTTTTGCATTCGTCATGATTACCTGTTGAGCAACTAACCACAAGAAGCACCTAACTCGCTCCGGCACTAACACCTTCCAAATTCGATGAAAGAAGCTACTCATATTTGGTTTAGCTGCATTATTCTGTGTTAACAGTCGGTAAGCTGAATTAACCGTGAACTTACCATCCGGGATCGCTCTCCAAGACAGCCTATCTCTAGAGCCCGTCATACTGTCCAAAGCTACAGAAGCAAGCTCCAGTGATTTCGCATTCGTGATATAAGGACGAATATGGGTGTAATCCCAGCCCCCTTCCTCACGCCAAAGGTCTCGGGCTGTAACATCCGCAAACCTGGTAGGCAACTCTGCTGTTATCTCTTCCACCAGGGGTCTATCCGATAACCAACTGTCAGTCCAAAACCGTATCTGACGCCCATCCCCAACAACCCATCCTTGGCCTTTGGGCACCACCTCACGCAAGCCTACACCCACACTTCTCCAAGTGGAGGACCAGTTACTCTTCGCCACTGTCACCTTCTCCACAACATCCCCAAAGGTCTCTTTATTAATTCTCTTTTGCAAAACAGGCATACCAAGGTACTTGCCTAACTCCTTAGTTGACCTAATACCACTCCATATCTCTAGAAACATTCTCAGAGAAAAATATTTTAGACTTCTCTAAACTCACCTTCTAACCCGAGGCCTTGCAAAACCGCTCAAGAACGCTTCTAATAACCCGAATTTGTGCCACCGAAGCCTCTGCAAAGAGGATATGATCATCTGCAAAGCAAACATGAGACAGCCTCGGTTCCGATTGCGACAGCTTCATTGGCTTCCACTTTTTCTCTTCCACTGCATCATCGATCAAATAGCAGAGCCTTTTCATACATAACACGAACAGATAAGGGGATAGAGGGTCCCCCTGTCTCAAGCCTCTTGAAGGCTTAAAAGCATCATTTTGCTCTCCATTCCACAGTAAAGTCATAGATGGACCTGTAACACAAGCCATTATCCATCCCACCCATGCTTTAGAGAACCCAACTGCCTTCAGGGTATCTTCCAGGAAGTCCCATCTTACTCGATCATAAGCCTTCTCCAAATCCAATTTCAGCAACATCCAACCTTTTCTACCCTTCTTACTACGCATGGAATGAACTGCTTCCTGAACAATAATAATGTTATCTGAGCTTAACCTCCCGGGTATAAAACTCGTTTGAGCTGGACCAATAATCCTAGTCATAACCCCTTTAAGTCTCTCCACCATCACCTTAGTAATAGTTTTGAACACAACATTATAGAGACTTATCGGGCGGAATTGCATTATGGTTTCTGGTTTCTCAACTTTTGCAATAAGAACCAACAACGCATCATTCATCTCTGTTGGTAACATACCAGACCGAAAGAACTCCAAGACAAACATGCTCACTGACTCCCCAACTACCTCCCAGTTATGTTGGTAAAACACAGGTTGGTATCCATCAGGACCTGGCGCCTTAAAACTCCCCATGTTGCGAACAGCTCTCTCCACTTCCACTCCCGAGAAATTTTTTGACTAATGCGCATGAAACCGGTATGTGGGAGACTCTCTGCCACCTCTTCCACATCCTCCAACGAGTAGAGCCTCTGGTAGTAAGCCAAGGCAAGCTCCTCCAACGCCTTGGCATCAGAAATCCATCCCCCATCAGCCTCTTTCAACATCTCTATTCTGTTTCGCTTCCTCCGGATAATAGTAGAGGTATGAAAGTAGCTAGTATTTCTATCACCCTGAACTATCCACTTTTCTCTAGACTTCTGAAACCACAGAACTTCCTCATGTTTCAGGACAATATCAAATTCTTTCAAAAGCTCAAGTTCTCGCTGTAGAACCGAGTCCGACTGAGTAATATCCAACCGATCCTGCACTTGTTTAATATCCCTCATCAGTTCCTCCTTTTTTCTCTGAACATTACCAAACACTTCTTTGTTCCATTTCCTTAAGATCTCTTTTAACCGCTGAAGAGCAACCGGAGTAGGAATCTCACCATTCCAGGAGTTTGCTAACAACTCCTTAAAGCTTGGATGTGATAGCCAAACTGCTTCAAACCGAAAGGGACGACGCTTAGGATCTCGTTGCACCTCCGGACTCAACTGCACAAAAAGGGGTGCATGATCAGACGCCAGGAAAGGTAAATGTGTAACCATCGCATCCTGCCATAGCAGCCTTGCATGAGGGCAGCACAAAACCCGGTCTAGCCTCTTCGCAACAGAAAACTGTGCTTCACAACCCCGCCTTCAGGTAAACTTGTTACCCCTATATCCCATATCGATAAGAGATAACTCATTTATCCACTCTCCGAACGCCAATGAATCCGACGACAGACGGCCATTCCCTCCCGAACGCTCATCAAGTCTGAGGATTGTGTTAAAATCGCCTCCTATCACAACCGGACCAGCCACACCTTTCACCACATCCCCCAGCCGACTCCATAATCCACTCCGTCAACTCGCAGTTGGTGCAGCATAAACCACCACCCAATTCACTACTTCAACCCCATTCACCACCCTAGCATGAATGAATTGATCAGTAGCCTCCACAATATTAACAGCCCCAATACCCGATCTCCACAGCAACCACAACCCTCCGCTCTGACCTACCGCATCCACTCGGATTGAGTTCTCAAATCCCAAGCCATGGCAAATACGACCTGCGCGATCTCCTCCCGCGTGTGTTTAAAAGACCGCTAACAAATCCGGATTGAACTTCTTCAACACATACCGTATTGAACGTCGAAACTGGGGCTTATTTGCACCCCGGCAGTTCCACATGATACAACTCATCATAAATTTCAAAAAAACAATCAGAACTACCGGGGAAACCTGCTACACCGACTGGGTCTCCACCGCAACTTCCGACAAGCCATCCTTGGCAACACCCTCCATCTCCAAATCCTAGGATCCCCCTTCCCCGCTCCCCTCTCCAGGAGACTGTCGATTTTCCGTAACCGCATCTCCACGCACCAGTTCCCCAGGTTCCGTCGTAAAACATCCCCCCGATCTACCAAAAATTCCCTTCTATACCCTCAGTCTCTTCCCTGAAGCCGATAAGTCGACTTCTCCCCTTATTGGGCCATAAATCAGACTGCGCATGGGCTTACTAAAATTCTGAGTCGTAGGCTTAAGTACATTAGTCCCTACAGACTTTTTTTTAGTGGGCTTCTTGGATCAGGATCTCGGCCCACCACCAACAGACGGGTCCACAGCCCCAAAGGTAACAACAGAACCTTGAGGCACACTCTTCCCATTTGGCCTAGAATTCAAATTGATCTCATTTTCCTTATTAGCCTCCACCGAATCTCCAACCTGTTCGATCTTCTCTCCTACCATATCTACTTCCAGATTTCCAAAACTATTCGATACCGCAATAACTGCAGTATCCTTCGCCGTTAACGGTGCACGACGTGTTAGAGACGCCGTTCCGTTACCTCTCCCCTCGCTAACCTCCGAAAGTCCGCCATTCACCTGCGGCGTTGACCTCCTCCCCTATTATGGATCGTCGTAAAACCATCCCCACGTTGTGCCTCCATCTGCTTCCCCGCATTACTCTCTGGAGTCGGATTCACTACAACCGGAGGTCCATCCCGAGCACCATGAGGGCATGAATGAACAAGGTGTCCGTAAATACCACACCCAGAGCAGATATTTTGTAGCCCCTCATAGGCAACATAGTATCTCTCTCCATTAACCAGCGCTGAACCTTGCAGAGGCCGCGAAAGATCAACTTCTACACAAATCCTTGCGAACCGAGCCCTCTCAAAGTTCAGCGTTGTAAGATCCACCTTGACCAGCTTACCCAGGCCCGCCGCAATCACCGACAATATCTTACGATGATAGAAATTCACTGGGATATTCGCTAACCGAACCCACACAGGAGTCGTAACAATATCATCAACCAAGGGATCAAAGCTTGGCGTCCAAGCCTGAACCATAAGGTAACTCCCGAACACTCTCCATGGGCCACCCGTCAAAGCTGCCAAATACTCCTCCTCCCTTTCAAACCGGACCATGAAAAACTACCGAGGCAGGTCCATCACATACATGGTGCCGTTAGGTTTCCATAACTCCCTTAGTTTCTTAGTCACCGCCGGTAGCGGAACTTGTCTCCCAAGAATTTGAACAATCATGCAACTCTTCCAAAGACCATTCATCGCCGTCAACACATCCTCCCCGATTGTGATGACCGGCTCCCATCAACGCCATTTGGAAACTCCAAAGTCACTCTCTCCTCCACAAAATCGTCTGGCACCACTGCCTCTGGGCGAGATAACCCCCTCCATTCCTACCAACAACCTTCTCTACCCACGAACGAGACGTATTCGGAGGATCCCCTGGTGGTCGACCTCCAATATCCACCATCATCGCATCTTGGTCACCCGCACCCAAAACCCTAGAATCGCCGTTCATGTCAAACATATCGGCCAAATCAGTATTCTTTTACAACAAAGAAATATAGCCGATATTTTTAATTAATAGTCGATAATAGTGGAAAGAGTTTGACTAAATACAGTTAAAACTAAATCAATACCGCACCAAACCATTCATTGTCAATTAAAGTTTTGGTATGCATACCATTATAAACCGAAAACCTGAAACGGAACCAAACCAAAGCGCTGAGTAAAAGAGCTATAAATAAAGGCAATAAGTGTTTATAGTTTAATTTTCCCTTCTTGAAATTTTAATATGCCAACTTTATGTTTTTGAGTGTTTCTCGGTTCCTACAAACTTGGAAGCACTAATCATTTTATGGGAGTATACCACTAGAGAGCGATCACTTGTCCTACATTATATAACATATATGAGTGTTCTCTATATATTTAACAAAACACAGAATAAAGACACTAGTATATAAGACTATTTAAGTCACAAATCACAATCTTTATTATGCGTATGTTTGGTTTGGCTCGTATAGAATAATTAAGCCGTGGTACTGATCTGTTATTAGTGGTAGTTACTCAGGTTTGATGCTCTTATTAAACAAATATTTGAAAGAAGAGAGAGAAGAAAAGATAATAAAAAGCGTTATTTGGTGGAGCAACGTAAGCAACTGTTACGTAAGCAACTGTTACGTATGTGAAAACAGACATGTGTCATTTTCTTATTGGTGTTAGTATTAAAAAATAAATAAAAAAATGTGTAATAAAATTATTTGTTTTAGTTGTTGTGAGAAACGATTCATCGTTCACCGTTAAAGATGATATTAGGTCATGTGCATTGGTTAGTATCTCACCAAGTTTCTCATTAACAAAAAAAACCTAATAAAATATAAAATAATAATATTTTATTGTAAAAGTTTCTCATAACAAGAGAAAAAATTTCTCATAGATTCTCAAATGAGAATCGTTCTCAGCTTTAATGAGAAACTCTTATAATAAAAAATTATTATATTATATTTTATTATTTTTCTTTTAAGTGAGAAATTTTTGTGAGAAATATTCAATGCACATGCTCTTAAGCACTTTTCCTTCTAGGTTTTAATCATCGCGTCGATATGACTATTTCAGAATTCATTATTATTATTATTATTACCAACAGTGCCACTCGTAGTGGTATGTCATTAGATTGATATGTACAACTTACATCAGTGATGGACCTATCATTAGGACAAACTACAAGTTCTAAATACATAAAAATCCAATCAGTGGCTTGCACACCAAATATTATGGCATTTTTCCAGCGTAACCACCACACACCAAATATTCTTCTGTTCACCAACAGACGAAATATGAAAATTCACAATTTTTTTAATGTCATCCAAGTTTGAAGTTTTTACTGGAGGAAGAAGAAGAAGAACGGACGGAGACAGAGACAGAGAGGGGTTCGTTTTTTGTGTTATTTCCATTGATGACGTGGCAGTACATGTCATCACATTGATCTTTTTATGTTATCTCTATAAGACTATCAACAATGGTTTTAAGATTCAACACCCTCCACATCATATCTCTCTTCCACATCCTCTTCTCTCTCTACCAACTAATTATTCAACATCCACTAAAATTTTACAACATACAATGGTTTGTTTTATAAAATTCAACACCCTACCTCAACCCTTTTTATTTTATTATTTTTAATTTCTTTCATGTTTTAGTTTTTTTGATTATGTATTAATAACGACTATCGTTTAAATTTTAATTAACGTAATTAAAAGTTAAATAATTTTTATTTTAGTTTTATTTAAATTTTATTTTCTTAATTAAAAAAATGTAAATAGTAAAAACGAAAATAGAGAGAGTCATTGTTAAAACAAATAAAATTACGAAAAACTTGAAATGCAATACAATACAATGAAGAAGAATACAATACAATAACAAACACACAGCCGGCAAAAAAAAAAAAAAAAGAAACATAAAATACAACCAATAAACACATGGCTGAAAAAGATAAAACCAAGAATTTATGAGAGGAAAATAGAAAATTATTGTGAAGAAGATGCACTACAAAAAAATAGGTGTAATATATTATTTATTTTGTATGTTTGTATTATTTATAAGTGATACAAAATAATTTTACATCACTTATAAAAATGATAATTACATTGTTGATGCAAATAATTAACATCAATTGATTATTAAGTGATGCAATTTTATTTTATTTGTATCGGTCGTTATAATCGATATTAATAATGCGTCAATTATCAATAAATGATATTACGTTTTATATCAATTTGTAAAAGTGATATTACTATTTGTTGTGGTTTTAATAAGTGATGTTAAAATTAGTATCAATTTTGTAAAATGATTTTAATAATTGTATCATTTACAATAATTGATTTAATATTTGTATTATTTCAAATATCTGATTTAATTTATGTATTTTCTACTTATATAATTAATTAAATACGAATATAGATAAACTAATAATAATTACATAAAAATGATATATTTGTAGATGATTTACTATTAATTAATTAATTGATTTAAGATTTTTTTTATGGAACTAATTAATTAAATAAAAATACAATTTTTTTTTCATTAATCTTCCTAAACAGAGTTTGCTATGATTTACATAATTAGAATTGGTTTACAAAATAATTAACCAAACAAACTAAAAACCCTAGCTTGTGGCCGTCGGTGCCGCTACCAAGATCCTTGGATAATTGCGATTTCCTTCGATCTGGTAGAGTAAGAGTGTTCCGGTGATTGAGCAAGGAAAAGAGTTGGTTAATCTCACATCTCATCTACGTTAACTACCTTCCCTCGACGAGCAGCAGAATTCGCATGCCTCTTCCACCGTGAATCTAGACATAACAAATGTCCACCGGCACCAGCACTTATATGTTGTCCTCGTTCGATCTATCATGATTTATTGCCGTCTGATATTGGTCAAACATGCCGATCCTAATCACCACAAAGTAACTTGTATGATGAAATGTGAAAGGAGGAGAACGAAGGAGATGATGTGATGAAAGAGAAGTTGTGAGAAAGGAGAAAGATAAAAGAGAATAAAGAAGCGAAGAAGTTTTTATCACAACAAATAAAATAAAAAGGAGAAGTTTTGACAGAAAAAAAAAAGGAAATAAATCTTATATCGGTTGGATTTAGTCTATGAACAGTAGATAATAAACCAACACTCAATCCTTACCACTATTGACTAGCCAATGAGAATTTTTTCTTTACGTTACCTTCTGTTCTAAAAATTAAAAATTGAACATCAGTTTTCTAAATGATGTAAACTTTATATCATTTAACAAAAGTGATTTTACCAAAAATTAATAGATACATCAATCACTAAATGATGTAAACTTTTATTTTCTATCGATTTTAAAAAAGTGATACAAACTTGTTAAATTGTATCAGTTTTATTTAATTGATGTCAAATAAATTAATTATAGCATTAGTTAATATAAGTGATGTTAAGGCATATATATTTACATCATTTATAAATAAGTAATTTAAAATAACATCACTTAATCTTATGATGCAATTTAAGTGATACAAGACACCTATTTTTTTTGTAGTGATATTTTTTTCTATGTCCAAATCTAATGAAACAAGTCTCTATTTATAGAATATGAAAAATAATGAATTTTGGTATAATTTTTTATTTTTTCTTAAAAGTAATGTCATAATAATAATTATGTTCAACAATGTAGATGTAAAAAAACCCAATAAATTCACTCCATTATTTTCGGATATATCTATTCATATGTTGTTGCGCATATTTTTTTGGTCCAGTTAACACATGGCACGTATAAAGATTGCACTCTCTCTCTCTTTTTCAACCAGTTGAAATGATTCAACACTTATGAATCCACGTCATTTTTTTCCATTTCTCGACACCCCATTATATTAATTAAGCAGTTGAATTTTATTTTCAACAACCCCATTGTAAACAGTCTGACTACGAAAATCACCATTTGCGTTTATGTTTGACTATACAGTCTAGGCCCAATTGAAAATGGGCTTTACTATATTCAATTCATATTTTGTCACCACCGCTTGATTCTTGTCTCTTAATTTTCTATTCAATTTGTTTTCAAATAAAATCAGTTAATTTAGCTAGGAACATAGTAATGGAAATGATAAGTAGAATTATGTGAAATAGGTGTTTTCGCTAACAAATCTGCAGGTTGATTTGATTTTCTTGATGTCCACTTGAATAAAACCTCTCTCAATTTTTCTTTCCAATGTATTAGCTAGCTTTATTGTATCAGCCTTACATTGTAATCTCTTACAAGCAAATTAAATCAAAGTAGATGTTTTTTAAAAAAAAATCTGTTGATTTTATTATTGCTTTTATGACATGCATTTTGATGGATTCTTTTGATAACACAGGGCCACCACTTGTTACCCTTCTAGAGGTATAAGGTTGTATGGGCAAGCAAAACATAATTTTGGAGTTTTCGTCTCAGAACTCCCTAAAACATTTCTGACAATCTCAAAAGTCCCTCTTTTTTTTGCCTTTATTTTTTATTTTTTTAAAAATCGAGAATGTGTTGTTTTACATTCTTGTCCAAAGAAAACTTAGATATTTACAAAAAATACCTGGGTAGTATCCACCCAAAAAACTGAATCGGATCTAAGACCCAAAAAACTGAATGGGTTTTTTTTAAAAAAAAAACTGTAAATTAAAACTGCTCTCTCTCGTCACTCTTCTCTTTCTTTGGGAAATTCGAATCGATTTGGGTGAAACTGTAGAACTAGGGTTTTCTCGTTTTCATTCAATCAACCAAAAATCGAGTAAGAAGATGGTGAAAACAAGGGGGGGGGGTCGTGTGAGGAGGAGTGAGCGTTTGAAAGAGAAGAAAATCTTAGAAGGAGATGGTAGTTCGAAATCAAAATCCGATTCGCCGGAAGTAGGTGTGTCGGGTTTGAGTCCGGCGATAGTAGGAGGAAAGAGAGCTTTGAGTACAGTGGCGGAAGAAAGTGAAAGTCGAGTTTCGGAGGAACACAATCCGGTGGTCAGAAGAGAAAATGCGAACGAAGTAGAGAAAGCAAAATCCGCTACTCCGGAATCAAGTAATGGAGAAGAAGATGATGAAGAAGGAGGAGATAACGAGAGATCTACTTCTGTGAAATTAAGCGATGGAGAAGAAGAAGGAAACGATGAAGAGGAAGAAGGAAACGATGAAGGGGAAGAAGAAAAAGATGAAGTGGAAGAAGAAAACGATGAAGGAGAACAAGGTGAAGAAGGGGAAGAAGAAGACGATGAAGGGGAAGAAGAAAACGATGAAGGAGAAGAAGGTGAAGAAGGGGAAGAAAAAGACGATGAAGGGGAAGAAGAAAACGATGCAAGTGTAAGTACAACAAGTCTGTATCATTCGTTCGGAATTTAAAAACTCATTGGAATTTGAAATCGATCAAGTAGAACTGGTAGAACTGGTGCAACTATTGGGTGTAGAACTAGTAGAACTGGTGCAACTATTGGGTGTAGAACTAGTAGAACTGGTACAACTAGGTGGTAGAACTAGTAGAACTGGTACAACTAGTTGTTGTATAATTGGTATAACTCATGTAAAACTGTTATTGTTGCAGGAATCGGAGGAAATAGAAGCGATGCAACTTTTAGGAATGCACTTCGAGCCTAGTCAGTACAACAAGAAAATCAAGCTATCGACAAGGTGTCATATTTTTGAAACCTTGAAAACGCTGGATAAATTAGAGCATCCACTGACTAGTTCTGAGAGAGATTGGTTTGAGAAACATCCACAATTCAAGCACATTTTCCACATGCCAAGGGAACCAAACCACAAGCCTATGGGAATGTGGTTGCTCTTACTTTGAACGGCTAAAATCGAAAAAAAAGAAGGAAGCATGGTATGTTGTGAATGGTGTTCCAATCCGGTATGGTATGAGAGAACATGCTTTGATGTCTGGATTAGATTGTCGGAGCTATCCACTTGATTACAAGAAAGCCAGCGTTATCGAGTTTCGAAGGAAGTATATTTTACGAAAAAAAAAAATTACACTTGAAGATGTGAGGAGACAGCTAATGGTAATGTAACCAGATCGTACTCGTGATAGGTTGAAGATGGCGGTTCTCTACTTTTTAGAAAGCATCATTGCAGGCTATACAAAAGTCTCGGGGAGAGATGCCATGGGTATTGATGATTTTGTTGTAAGCGCAGTGAATGATCTAGGTTTTTGTGTGTCTTTTCCTTGGGGGAGATTATCATTCGAGAACATGCTAGAAGAGATTTCCCATACAATGAGCATTTTGATGGGGTCGTGGTTAAAGAGAATGCGTTATGGCCTGTTCCAGGTTTCTGTATTCTATTGGAGGTTAGTTAGTTTAGAATTTGAAGTTTTCTCATTGTTGATATTTCTTATATGTGAAACTGATTTTAGTTTTTTTCTTTGTGTTGTGTAGTTTTTACTATTTGAGGCAGTTTCAATTTTGGCGAACACTTATGTTGACCAAATTCCTAAGGCGGATGAAAGTTGTCCTAGGATGTGCAGGAGGAAATTTAAGAGTACCGGTCAGAAATGTTTTCCTCTAAAGAATATTGGTGATACACTTGGTATAACAACGGTTAGTTATCGTAGCAATTGCCATTATTAATCATTTGAATAAATTGGTTTGTAATATATCTAAAGTAGGCTCGTTTACACAGGCAATTGCTAGTGTGATCCCTCATAATGATGAAGAAATTCCTCTTCTCGATTTAATCATAAAAGAAGCTGAGGAAGAGGATACCCATGATGTCGTAGTTGCCAGTTGGATGTGGCGCATTCGTAGAGGACTACCTGTACTTTTGGAGGAGATGTACACAACCGATGTGGCTACTCGTTCAGGACAAAACAATGTGAATGAGGAAATAGTCGCCAATGAACAACTGAGAGAAGATACTATTGAGTTGGTGGATCTTCTAAGGACCATGAAGCAGGATATGAAAACCCAGTTCGATAACATTTCGGCGAAGATTGATGGGCTTGAAAAAAGGATCGAACCGTTGGAAGTATATGTGAAAGAGAAAGAGAAACCAAAGGTAATACTTCGTAATACTATAGTAATACTTGATAATACTAGAAGGTGTTAACAAAATTTGGTTTCATGTCAGGCGCATGTAGCTGATGAGCAACCGAGTACTTCGCAAGAAGGAGGGAGAGGGACGAAGAGGAAAAGGTCTAAGAAGTAGTAAAACTATGTTATTTTCTTTGATTTTTCATCGTAGTACTAGTAAAACTATGTAAAACTTCGTTATTTTGTTGGATTTGCGATTGGTACTGGTATTACTAGTAAAACTATGTAAAACTACGTTATTTTCTTGGATTTTTCGTTCGTATTTTTGGTAAAACTACGTAAAACTAAACAAAAACTAGAGAATTCATATAAGAAAAATATAGAACATGATTCAATTCAAGAAGGAGGCATAATCCTAGAAGTCACATAAAAGAGAGATAGAACATCATGATTCAACAAGATAAGTCACATGAAAGATAAGAAACTGATTCAACAAGAGAATTCAAGGAAAATATAAGAAACAGGAACTGATTCAATAAGTTTTAAACCAACGTAGAATGAGATCGACTCAGATAATATCAATCAAAACACAACCTATCCAGGAGATCGACTCGAGTTGTAAGCAACGCCAACTCCTCCTTTAGTTGGCAATCTCGTCACTCTTCTCCTTAAGCTCCATCTGCAAATTATAGAACTTAGTATGATGGGGGTTCAAATTCCCTCAATCTCTCCCAATGGTTATCAACATCTTTCCTTAAGGTTTGGGTTTCTTCTTCAATTGCATCAGCCCAATTTTTCCGCCTGTGCAATCCATCATCCTGCAAAATATATCAACGAACAGACATCATACTCAGGTCTCTCAATTGTATTTGATTAAATTTACTTTATCTTATACTTAACGCAAGTAAACCATCTCTTTTTCTCTGTTTCTGTTGGAGAGATCTCATTGACGATTCGTTTGCCACATGAGAAAATTCGAGGCATGCCCAAATCACCATCGGCTATGGCTTGTCGCCACGCTTCTAACTTCCTCGCCTTCTTCTGATCAGCATAGTATGGGTCGGCCTCAAATTGTTCCATAGTTTAAGAAGGAGAGAAATAAATCTAGAATTCGACTTTGAAGATGAGAGAAGAGAAGACTCGGTGTACTTTTAGGTTTCGAAGAAAATGAATGAATGGATGAGAATGAGCTGTCGTGAAGATAAATAAATAAATCTTCATGCTCTCGTGAAGAAAGAAAGAAAAAACAAAATTCTGGCCACGTGTAAAAGATGTGTGCGTTCACACTGCGTGTTCACACACAGTTTTACCGAGTAATGCGGTTGCACTAAACTTGCAAATAGTTGTACTTTAGAGGTTTTTCAGTTTAATTAGTTTTACTAAACCTTAGCATTACTTTTTTAGTTTTACAGTTGATTAAACTTAACTAACATACAATTACAAGTTTTTTGCAACTTCATAAGTTAAAACTTATAATTCTATAACTTTTTTCATGCTTACTTGGTAATTATTTACAAAGTGACATTAAAAGTGTAAGGAAACACTTGTTGAGATTCTTTCATAAATAAATTAAAATTGGTATATTTTCGAAAATTATTCATTTATAGTAGAAACCTATGTAGAACATTTATACTATACAATATGTATTATACAATATGTATTGGTTTTAGGTAGTACCAAATTTATTATTTTTACCAGTTTTATCTTAGTTCTGCCAGTTCTACGCTCTCATATACACATAATTTGAAAGAAGAAAACATTAATAGACTTCAAATTAAGTTTCAAATTAAGTTTCAAACCAATTTTTACATTAAGTTTCAAACCAAACACAATTGATACATGAGAGGTGAATCAAACATGAACATTATCTCCAAATAACAACTATTGGAGTCCTTGTCTCCGGCGCCTTTTATTGTGCGTCCTAGGTCGAGTTTTTGGTCGTTTTTCCCCAGCAGATGCATACCTTTCTGTTTTCTTTCTTCCCCCTCTTATTTTCCGATTCGGAGGCATGATCTCCATATCTTGGATGTCATCTAGGACATCCCATCGAGACTTATCAGGTACTAAATAAATTGTCCTGCAATATGCAATTGCCCACAGCTCCGTCCAATAATACTTAGAACACAACTCATGTAACTCGAAATCTTTACCTCCATATTTTTGGAATGTAATGAAAGACGCCAATGCATGCACACAAGGATACTTTTGTATATCGAAAAACCTGCAACTGCAACTTCTCAATCGCAACTTCACCAAATAAGGCTTTTCGTCACTGTCAATGACATTGTATTCAAGCTCGAAACCATTTAGCTCTATCACCTTTTGTTTCTCAGCAGTTGCCCATAAATCATGTAAGTAGTTCTCCACTAAAGGCACCAATTTATTTGCGACTGATCCAGACACAGCATCTTTCCGATGTTCATTAAACCATTCAGAGAATTTTTTAAGTATTGCATCAAGCATGGGTATCAAGGAGTACCTCCTTGCATCTTTGAATACACTGTTCAACGATTCAACACAGTTGCTTGTGTCTAGGTTGTATCTATCTCCTGGAAAAACACATCTTGCCCATCTTTCTTTCTAGGTAGATTCTTCAAGATACTTGGCAGCAGAAGGATATCTTGTCGTAAAAGATGCGTAAGCAATGTTGAACTCAGCCACTGTGTAAAACCTACTAGACTCCATGAATCTCCATGCAACAACGTCTTTGTTCACGTTACGAGCATAACCTTTCACATTTTGGGATAAATGCCATATACAAAAACCATGATGAGCCAGAGGATACACATTAGCTATAGCTTTTATGAGACTTGTATTTCTGTCAGTCATAAATACTATTTCAGAAGAATCCCGAACAACGGTTTTCAACATCTCCAAAAACCAATTCCAACTTGCATCATTCTCACCATCAAGAACACCAAACGCCAAGGGATAATGGTGACGGTTAGGATCTTGAGCCGACGCAAAAAACAAGAACACCCTTATATCCGTTCTTTAGAAAAGTTTCATCCATACACTACAAGAAATATGTACATTGTTAGCGTAGAAAAAATGCTATCATACATATTTCATAGCGTTATCGTAAATGCTGTGACATCGGCAGTCATGGTAGATATCCCACATACGATAGCGTTTTTGACATGTTTTGATAGATTCCCACATACGATAGCATTTTTATATTATAACCCTAATCAAATGCTATAATACATTTTATTGTAACACAAAGTTAGTGCTATTTTTGCTATATAAATTTTATAATTTGTATATCTAAATCCTGTTTTGCAGAAATTATTTTATCGATATATATATATATATATAATTTTATATATATCATTAAATCATCTCCATATAATAATATTGATATTACATTAACCAAAATAAGTCTTACGTAACATTAAGTTTCACCAAGTCTGTCTTTGAAAGTTACATCACAAGAAAATAGAGACAAACTTCTATATCATGCAAAAGAATAATACCATCTTTAGCAACCTTCGATTGGGTTTATTGAGCAGGTTGAGTATATCATTCTCCCACCAGAAAATAAACTTGAAACCACCAGAAAATGCAGATGAATATCAAAATCTAAGATTCTGCTAATGGAACCTTGTGAGGAAAGAAGTTTACCTATCATGGTAAGCACAACCTGTAAACTATGAAGTCTATTGCCAGATGATAATTAACCTCAGATGCTTCTTTGGACAAGGTACCCTTGTTGTAGTTCTTGTTGTTGCTGACCTTCATTGTTAGTGACCATCAAGTTGGTCGTACTCGTTCTTTTTTTTTGGTGAAAAAGAAGGTTAGGTTTTTTATAATCAACATCATTCGCCACCACCTGATTCAACCAAAACAATTAGAAACAAACAAATTATCTATCAACCAAATCAACCAAAATGAATGGAAGATGATAAAGTTTTAACAAACCATTCCATTAGGTAGAGATCCTTATTCTGATGATTCATGTATTATTTCAAGCAGCTGAAATAATACATGAAAAATAGAATGCCATGCAAGATTATTATGGTACCAAGGCGAAGGCTTGATACCCTCCAGTTCACCACTCTCTACAGCCTAAGTAAAAGGCAAAGAATCCAACATTTGAGAATTGTACAAAATAATACAAAAACAAAAACAAGAGTCAATGTATTATTTACCTCAGCCTAAAGAGATTTCATGAAATCATTTTTCCAACTTGAGTCGAAGATCATCGCAAAATTGACCACTAAAATCACATAATAAATAGAGACCCAACCAAATGAAAAAAAAAAAGTTAAAAACTTAAACCATGAATTAAACTGTTTAACGATTCAAGGATGCAGATAAACAATGCATACATACATACTTGGAATTAACTCTGAAAGCAGCAGGCAATGACTTATGAAGAATATCCATAAACGAATCCCACTCTTCTGCTTTCACTATCCTTTTCTCCTAACACACCACAACAAGAAAGAAAAATACACAATGTTGTTTAGAAGCAAGATTTATATCCTAGTAAAAGGACAGTCACAGGTTCAAAGTGGTTCCAACAAATTACATTTTTTCATGGCAATGAATGTGAACACAAGTAACTCGCATACCTCATTAAGGCGTGGAAGTATACGCATCACCTCATGCCCTCTACTATCAACACGGATGTTGGACCCAACAACATCAGATCTTTTCATCTCAATGACACGACCTCTATCAGATCCAAAAGCCATAGACAGATCCTGAAGACCTCCCATAACCTAAATAATCATACCTGAATCATATAACACAGTCAAATAAAACAAATCAATATTCATACAATGGATCTCACTTATGTCTGATCTAACAACTAAACAAAGCTTCAAGATGCACTTACACTAACCAAGAAACCAACAACTTGTCCGTGAGAACAACTTCAATCTTCCTCATAAATTTTTCTTTGAAAACCTAAATATTGCATAATTCAATCCAATGGATAACATTTATATGTTGTAACAAGTCAGATCATGCTCTAGTTGACATAAAATAAATATGTTAACAGTAAGATGTTAACTAAGATAAGAGTAAGAATCAAGACTCTTTCTTTCTCCCTCCGCCAATTTTATCAAACCCAGACTCCTCTCTTCCTGTCACTCTCTGGCTTCATAATCGTTAAATCGTGGGATACAAAATCAGATTCGAAGATAGAAAATAACAAACACAGTATTAATTTGTAATTAAAATCGATTCTGGTTTGAAATTACAGATAAGTAACCTGAGTCCTCTTTGGAATAGCTCGTACGGCGAGTAAATTCGGACTCAACTCAGGATGAAGGAGATTTGAGCTCAAATTATCAGAGAAATTTTCGAGTAAATCTAGTGTTTGATGGTGATGCAGTCGAAGGTTTACTTGAGACGAGAAGGAGGAGAAAAGAAACAGAAGACAATGAGAAGAGGTTGAAGAATATCAGGGTTTGATTCTGGGCTGGTCATCGACGAAGACAAGAGGAATATCTTATCTGGATTTGATTTTTTTTTTTTCGCCTATGGTTTTGATTTTTGGAGATGAAGAAAAGGGGATTAGGGTTGAAGGAGATTGCGTGAAAAAGTTTTGAGAGATAGATGTAGAGACTAGAGAGAGAGAAAAAAGACACTTTTGTGAATTATTTGGCTAAGTATTGGCGGACTATGCGATTTTAGATTCCCGCTTAGAGATTTTTTGGCTTAGCATTTATTAAATGATATCATATCACATCTAAAATTACAAACTTATCTTTAATAGCAATTGAGTAAACCGAGCTAACTTCGTATGCTATTAATGTAGGGTTTTTTTGTAGTGATAGTTATAACTTTCCTCATGACTTTAAATCCTTCAATGCTAGCTCCCAAAGCTATGAACAAGTACATGAATTTATTATTCTCATTGCAATGAACATATGATCTTGTACCATGATTAACTTTCTCTAACATGTGCAGATAACATCGTAGCATCTTGTAGCTTTCTTCTGGGCTACCTTTCAAATCAGTAACAGCTTGATTTTTCCCTCTCAATGCCGTGGAATATGATATATCAACACCTAATTTTGTCTTGACAAGATCCATGATAATTTTCGGAGGTGGAGTTTCCATTTGCCCTGGATAATCACCATGTAAAAGAGAAGCAACTAATTGTGGAGTGTCTTGCCTCTTACTATTGCTTGAACTTTGACTAGCTCGAGAGCATGTATGCATCTTGTTGTGCCTTCTAATCGAGAAAATATTTGTACCTCGAATCCTACCACCTCGTAAACCCCAGTTACATCCTTCTTTAGGACATTTGACCACATAACGTACCTTGTCCGACTTTACTATTTCAAAACTAAAACAGTTAGCGAATGAAGCTCTATCCACCACATCTTGCAATGCCTTCTTGTTTGGAAATTCTTGAAGTTTAGTCAGATCCAAACCGTCATCCCATGGTTCAATATACATACACGGTTCTACAACAGGGCGTGGCTCAGTATATTCATCACCTTCATCACGTGATTCAGCTTCACCCTCTTTATTAGAATCACCCTCTACAGCCTTTTCTTTGCCTACGTAGACAACAATGACGTTAGGTCCGATTTCACCATCCTTCGCATGTTGGTTTTCATAGTTCATACCAACAGAGCTTTGGTCCACTATGGGCACTGTGGGCACTATGGGAACTATGGGCACTATGGGAACTTGCTCAGGCTGAGGCTCAGAAGGGATGACATTCACAAACAACATACATCTTCGCTTCTCATAATTAACGGAGTCTAGATAAACATTAACATCCTCATCATCATTAAGCTCACAATGCTCCAATGTTTCTACCAGTAGTGGCTTGTAGCTCAGCTGCAACTGAACGTTACTTTCAACAAACCCAAGCTTCCTCTGTATCCTTGCTTTTAACATCAACAATGTTATATTCCTCTTGAACATTATACTATACATACGTCCTTCATATTTAAAATGTAGGCTGACGTTCTCGCATATTGTATCCTGCCAAACCAACCAATATAAAAAATTCAAAATTAGTACTACTACTAGTTTTACTAGTTTTACTAAAAATACCAATATTACCAGTTTCACCACCTTCTCTCTCCTATCAAAATCGAATCGAATGGTAGACGAGTTCTAATCGAGTTAATTCACTGAAATTGAAAGCCAAATCCCTTTCTTATCTAATAGATAGCTCAATCGACCCATAAACCTTTGTAAAAAACCCACTGTGCTAAGCTTTCTTCGATCTAAATCCAATTGAATTTCTATATTTACAAATCAAAAACAAATTCAACCAAAAGCAACTCTAAAGTGAAGTAACGCACCTGCATTTTGAAGAACAACTTGATGCAACTTGATTTGGTGAAGAACGACAGCAATAGGAGCTCCGACGATGGAAGAATCGCCGGCGGCTGGGTTGAGAGAGGTAGGGTGAGTTTCTCGGGTCGAAAGAAGCTGGGTTTGAGAGTTTTTGTTTTTTTATTTAAAAAAATTAATCTAATTCAGTAAAACAAAAAGAATATAATCGTCTCATCAAGTATTATTGAAGAAGGTGGGGGTATGAAGAATAGAGAGGGAGATAGGATTTTTTGTTAAAAAAATTTAAGGACTTCTGAAACGATTACTCAATTTTGTTACACGCTTGGCAATATGTGTAACTTTCTCCCTATTCCCAAAACATTGATTTGACGTTAGTGGCTATTTTTAAGATTTGTTCCATTAGTGTAATAGGATGGGTTAGTAAGTTAACTATAGAGTGTACGTAATACCGGTAATATTGTTGTTGGTGAAGAGATGGTACGTTGGGTTAGTTAACTATAGATGTTATCATGTTAAAAATGTTGTAGTTGAAGGGTAATAAAAAAAAAAAAAAAAAAAAAGTTGTAGTTGAGGGGTGTAAAATGTTGAGTCTATAAAACCATGTATATATTGGCGTAAGTAAGCAGTGTATAATGTGGCTGCTGGTGATAAGATGGTTCTAGATAAATGTTTTAGTTGAGGGGTGTAAAATGTTGAGTCTATAAGGCCATGTATATGGGCATGCATGAGAAAGGACGTAGAGTTCAATTTTCTCATGTAAAAGTTTGCTGCACCACCTTATATATGGGGTTTGACTATATATCTTTTTGTTTTTTTTACAGTTGTCAAATGCGACCGATTTACCATCTCGCACCGTAAATGACGTTTGACCTTTGGTCCTTAACTATCCCAACCAATGCAACACCCTTTAGCGACTTGTCAATGTTTATTACTATAGCTCTCTTCTTATTTGGTAATGGGAGGAGCCCTTTTTAGAGGATACGTACGTAGATATTAAAGGTGGAAGAAGAAAACGAACGATGTCATAATTTATGACTCATAAACTTGTAAGATGTGTAACTAAGTAGTGAACGGGAAAAAGCTCCATCCCTAAGGGGGCAAGTAAGGCTAATGGCTTTTGGTGTAATGGTGAATTGTTTGTATTCTTGCTCTGCGCTAGCCGACTTCGAGGAATGGATCTGGTAGAGGGAGCACACACTGTTAGCATAAGTTAGCTTGTGAGGTTTCGGTCAGGGAAAGCTCATTGACTGGATTAAAGAATCGCTCACATTTTGAGGGGAGAGTATGTGAGCCATGATTTAGAATTCTTGACCGTTGACATCTCGGTCTCGGGCTTCCTTTGAAAGGCTTCTAGAGCTACGTGTCTTCTGCAACTCGTCGGTCACAATTTGCAGTCGCCCTTCTCATTTTGCAACACATCCAGGAAGAACAACAAAAAAGCGTCATCTCTTCATTTTACTATCGTAGTTCTTTCGCATGCAAGTTATAGTTTGAAATTTGAAAATTATGTTTTTGAAATTCACTTATAATAAATATAAAAAAATATAAGTGAACATGGAGTAATTATGGAGTAATATTTTAATTAATATGTGGTTGCCAAAAAAAAAAAAAATCACACCATAGAAGACATGCCATTGTGGTTTGCTGTTTCGTGTCCCAGATCTCAGAGCCGGTTTTTGTGAATGACATTGCTTCAATGCGCCATGTGGAGTGGATGTGGGTTCTTGTCCAGCCATTGCCTTTCCACTCGATCTTTGTCTCACCGTATCAGCCAGCGGCTCACTTTTGGTTCATTCCATTCTAAAGCAGAGGCTCAGTTTTTGTTTGAAGATGTTTTAGTTCTCTAAGTTTGCAGGTCCTCTTCTCCTTGGTGTTGTTCGTTGTGGTTGTTAGCATCCTCGTGTTATTGCCTTCCTCTCCCTTGAGTTTGGTGATAACCGAGGGCTTAGACTTTGCTCCTTGTCTTGCTTTTCAGATCTGTTTAGATTGGTGGCATTTTGAAGGTTTCTAGCTAGACGTGAATTGGCGCATCAGACGTCATCGTCGCATCCAGAAGAATGTTTGCGTTTCTCATAGTGGTTTTGCTTGCTGGGTTATGAAGTCTTTGGGTTCTCGAGAGATCCGCTCTCATCATGATAGGAGGTGGTAGATATTGTCTTTGGGTTGGCCGTGGGCACTCATGATAAATCTCTTTCACAGGAGCTTCGCGAGAAGATGTGTTTTTGCTTTCTTAGGTCTAGTGTATCTCCTAGGGTTCTAGCCAATTGGTTTCTGTTTTTTTTGTAAGGGTTTGTCCTTCGTATGGTTTGAAAATCATTTTTTGTTTGTTTTTATTTTCCTTTTTATAGGGCTTTGACTTCGAGGACATCACTTTGTCCGTCGGCTTTGACTCTGAGGACATCACTTCATCTGTCGGCTTTAGCTTCCCTTTTTTGGGATATGTTGTATCCTTCCTTGGTGTGAAACCAAGTTATAAATAAAACTTCAGATGACAAAAAAAGAAAAAGAGACATGGTCATTAATCCTGACAAAAAAAAAAAAAGACATGGTCATTCCATCCTTTTTTTTTTGTTTAGTAATAGCTCCTTCGTTCCTCACCGTTTGGATCTTTGGCATAAATGTGTTATATTATTGTATCACATATCTTACTCAACTCCTTCTCTTCTTGAGTCAGCTCCACATCAATAAGAAATGGTAAAGAGAAGAAGAAAAAAAGAGAGAAAAAAAACTTGAGGATGAGAATGGTGAAAACAGAAAATGAAAAATATAAGAAAGATAGAATGCCAAAAGCAAATATAATAGAGAAGCACATGAACCATTTGAGGGAACTCTTAAGAAATTAGAGAAACATTCTAGGACTTCGACTCTAGCAACCTAACAGAAGCCAAACATCAACCAATCAAGTCACTAGAACATCATCCTCATCATTGCCTTGATTCCACGATCACACTTTGCCTTTACCTGCACCGCAAACAAAAATTGAGATGCATGAGTATTTTATAAACACTCAATAAGGCAGTCCTCCCATCTACTAGGCTATACACACAAGCAATTGAGATACTCTAACCATCAAACAACAATCAACAAAAAAAACAGGAATTGCATCGACAGACGCCAACCATGCATCGACCGACACCAACGGGGGTTGCATCTACCGACACAAGCTTGCATCGACCGATGCAAGGCTAGCCTGCATCGACCGACACTAGCACTGCATCGACCGACGCATGCTCAACATTTCACGAAATCACTAATTGCATCGACCAACGCTTGCACATGGCATCGACCAATGCCCCTAGGTCAATTCACATCGTCATCGAATAGCATCGACCAACGCACATGCTGAGCATCGTTTTCCCCAAATTTTCTCTCCGAATCTTCGTTCCTAATCCATCAAAACTCAATCTCAAGACACAAGAAAGTTTCTCAAAGCCCCAAATAACGTTCTATCAAGCCAAATAACACATAGACAAGCAAATCAGAGAAGCCTCAAGCTTAGATAAGCCACGGTCATGCACTCACCTTTGCCAAGAAGATTCTGAACCTCAAACAATAAGATCTACACTCCTAGGAAACTCCTACAAAGATACTAGCTCTAGATTCCCATGAACAACCACCAAAATCCAAGAATATCACCAAAACCGTTTAAAAACCGTTAAGAACTCTTTTCTCTCAAAAGTGGTCAAACTCGACTAATGGCGACAAAACTCGACTTAAAGGTTTTCCCTAACCCAAAAATGCAGCATTTAACTTAAGTCGAACCGCACAAAACCGACCTTGCATCAACCGACATATAATGCATCCATCGATGCATCCCGTAAACCGGAATTCCGGTTTGCGGATGTTATAATTCTCCCCCACCAACATAGATTTGTCCTCGAATCTCAAACAACCATCAGCCAAAGACTCCTGTGCAACTGTCTCTACGGCCCGCACTCCTCCAACCGATCTACGAAGGTCACCTCTAGGCGATAGACTCACGTCCCAAATATTATTTGCTCTCGACTTTTGGACTTTCCTTTACTCACATGTCTCGATCTAGAGTTACATTGGCTCCTCATAACACCTAAGTCTGCATGTCATAATATGAAAGGAAGTCCAATAATCGTCTCTCGGGTTGCCACCCTACAGCGCGCCCCCGGATCGTCATTTGAAGTCGATATACCAGCCATACTCTCAAGCTACAAAGTCTCAGAATATGAGGGTACCATGAGGACCGAAATCCCCCAAGAGTCGTTCAAGACCAACTGTCCTTAGAGCAAAAAATTCTGAAGACGTCCGAGTCCTATCTCCTAACCATGTTTCCTTCCCGTGGTTCGTCAGAAAACATAAAATGTCTTACCATGACCACACAAGGATCGTCAACATGACCACACAAGGTTCATCAACATTCCTCAAGGGCCGCCACCAACAAAACAAACATCTTAACCAGGACCACCACCAAGGCCAAATGTCTAAACAGACAGCCACCAAGGCCAAAAAAATATCCTTAATAGGACCGCCACAAAGGCCAAACAATTGTCCTAAACAGGACTGCCACGGAGACCACTCGTCCCGAAGGACCGTCACAAACCACTCGTCCCAAAGGAACGTCACAAAGACCACTTGTCCCAAAGGACCGTCACGAAGACCTCTCGTCCTGAAGGACCGTCACAAAGACCACTCGTTCCGAAAGACCATCACAAAACCACTTGTCCCGAAGGACTGTCACAAAGACCTCTCGCCCTGAAGGACCGTCATAAAGACCAATCATCCCAAAGGACCATCACAAAGACCACTCGTCCCGAAAGACCGTCTAAACTGGCATAACTGGCTAAATAGCCCGCCACGAAGACCACACATATCTCGTAAGAACGCCGCACACAGCACCCAATGACTCAACAGTCTGCCATGAAGGCCACAAGAGCCCCTCCAACGCTCACAACCACTAAAAAGGGACAAATTCTAACTTCCATAAAACTTTCCATTGTAAGAACTTTCCACTTCTAGAAACTTTCCACTTTTAGAAACTTCTATTTCATGAAACGTTCCCTCTTTAACCACCGCCTAACTTAAATTTCTTACTCCGAACACCACCTCATCTCGTTACTTAGTCGCACAACCAACCACCCCTAAGCGACCAAGTAACAAGAAAGATGGGACCAGGCTAGAAGAGCTCAAGTCGCGGCTTGCTTCTCAAACCACTTTTTAAACCTTACCTTCATCCTTGCCTCAGGCTCCCAAGTCTGCTCCTCAACACCATCACAGTCCCATAGGACTCTCATCAAAGGAACCTTCTTCCTCCGAAGTTCCTTGACTCTCCTCTCGAGAACCCTCCCTGATCTCGCTTCCAAAGTCATGTTAGGCTGAAGATCCTCAAGAATCTTAGCCAACAACTGATCATCCTCGCGAAGAAACTTCCGCAACATAGACACATGGAAAACCTTGTGGAACGCACGCATAACCCCAAGAAAACTCCAGCCTCTATGCTACCGGTCTAACCCGCTCAATAACTATGAACGGACCCATATACCTCAGACTCAACTTAGTCTCTGTCAATGACCTGTTTGCACCCCTCAACATGGCCATTTTGAGGTACTCTCTGTCTCCCACATGAAACTCAAGATCTCTCCTCCTCTTATCGGTATAACTCCTCTGCCGATCTTGAGCTTCCTTCATGTTCAGCTTGAGAGCCTGAATTTTCTCCGAGGTCTCCTGAACAAAATTAGCACTATACATGATCCTCTCCCCCACCTGAGTTCAGCATAATGGTGTACGACATGGCCTCCCACACAAAGCCTCATAAGGAGCCATCCTATACTCGCCTGATAACTGTTGTTGTATGCAAACTCTACCAAGCTTAGGTGATCTGCCCAATGGCCACCCCAATCCAATAAATATATCCTCAGCAAATCCTCCAGCGTCTGGATCGTCATCTCTAACTGTCCATCTGTCTGGGGATGATACGATGTACTCATATGCACCTTAGTGCCCATCCCTGCCTGAAATGTCCTCCAGAACACCGAAGTGAACTTGGAATCCATATCAGACACAATACTCGCTGGCACCCCATGCAATCTGACTATTTCCTTAACATACGTTTTAGCCAAGACCGCTGCTCCATCAGTCTTCTGAATGGCAAGAAAATGTGCTGACTTAGTCAATCGGTCCACAATAACCCAAGTCGCATCAAAGGTCTGAGACACTGACAATCCTACCATGAATTCTATCGTGATAGCCAAGACCGCTACTCCATCAGTCTTCTTAATGGTCAGAAATTATGCTGACTTAGACAATCGGTCCACAATGACCCAAATCGCATCAAAGGTCCGAGCCACTGGCAATCCTACCATGAATTTCATCGTGATCATATCCCACTTCCACTCAGTAATGGGCAAACTCTTCAACAAGCCACTTGGAAACTGATGCTCAGCCTTTACTAGTTGGCACACATCACACCTTGCGAGCCAACTAGCTATATCCTTCTTCATCCCGACCCAGTGATAGTACCTTTTGAGGTCACGGTACATCTTAGTCGCTCATGCATGAATAGAAAACATGCTCGCATGAGCCTCCCTCAGGATCTCCTGTCTCAACTCCTCATTCTTGGGCACACAAATCCGCCCTTGCACTAATATAATACCATTCGCCAAGACCTGATACTTTGAATCAACATCCTTAGAGGCATTCACCAGCCCCAAATCCTTCTACGGAGCCAACCGCACACTACTCAAAAGATCTGCTCTATCAACCGCCTCCAAGCCTAACGACTCTTGAGAAACAGCACACAACCTCAACGCACTAATCTCCCCTACCAGAGACTTCATGTCCTGCTCCCGAGCCGAAGCTGCCCGCTTCCTACTCAGAGCATCTGCAACCAAGTTAGCCTTACCAGGGTTGTAAGCAATCTCCAAATTATAATCCACCACCAGCTCCACCGCCTCTGCCTCAAATTCAGCTCGGGCTGAGTAAATATGTACTTCACGCTCTTATGATCTGTAAAACACCTGGACTTTTGCACCATATATATAAGATCTCAAAATCTTCAGCAAATACTACAGCAGCCATCTCCAAATCATGAGTAGGATAGTTGTCCTCATGCATCCACAACTCCCGCAAAGCGTAGGCAATCACCTTCCCATGCTGGTTCAAAACACACCCAAAACCAACGCATGATGCATCTATATAAACCATATAGGGTTCTCCCTGCTCTTGCAATGCCAACACCGGCGTGGTAGTCAGTATTTCCTTCAGGCTTGCAAAACCCTCCTCGCACTCTTGTGATCAAACAAAAAGAACATCCTTTACTGTCAAATTAGTCATCGGACGTGCTCTGCTCGCAAACCCCTGCAAAAACCTCCTGTAATAACCTCCCAATCCAAGGAAACTCCTGATCTTGGTAGCATTCTGCTGTCTAGACCAATCTCTGATAGCCTGAATATTCTCTGGATCTATAGAAACTCCCTCTTCATAAATAATATGACCCAGAAACCCCATCTTCCGTTGCCAGAAACTACACTTCCTCAACTTAGCAAACAACTTCTTCTCCTGCAGCTTCTCCAGAACTTCCCTCTTATCTTGGAATAAACCAAGATAACATCGATGAAAATGATGACAGACACGTCCAGAAACTCCTAAAACACGATGTTCATCAATCTCATTAATGCTGCTGGCGCGTTGGTCAAACCAGACGTCATCACCACGAACTCATAATGCACATACCTCGTCCTGAAAGCAGTCTTCCTCACATCTGCCTCATCTATCAGAATATGATGGTAACCCGACGCTAGATCTATCTTGGAGAACCAAGTAACACCTCTCAACTGATCCAAAAACTCATCAATCCTTTGAAGAGGGTACTTGTTTTCACAGTGACCTGGTTCAATCCCTGATAATCAATACACAAGCGGAGAAACCCATCATTCTTCTTAACAAATTACACTAGCGCTCCCCACGGTGATACACTAGGACGAACAAAACCCTTGTTCAACAGATCTCCCAACTGCTTCTTCAGCTCTGCCATCTATGCTGGAGTCATCCTATAAGGAACCTTGGATAACGGCGGCGTCCCTGGTTCCAGTTCATTTGTGAAAGGCTCAGACCAAGACGGTGGTAACCCCTGCAACGATTGGAACACGTCCTCAAACTCCTCCACCACCTGAATATCGCTAACCGTAGACTGCCCCACTGACTCCGGCATCAAAATAGTAACCAAATAAGCCTCACGGCCTATCTCGATCATCTTCCCATTCTGCACGGCCGAGATCACGAGACTCCCTGAAGTTGGTCTAACTCCCTCAAACACCAACTTCCCTCCTGGACGCTCAAACTCCATTCTACCATGATGACAATCAAGATGAATCATATGATGATGCAACCAATCCATCCTCAGACTAACATCATACAACTCCACTGGACTGATAAGCAAATCCGCTGGCCACGACTACCCTGCGATCTGAATATTAACTCCTCTCGCCCGTCCAATGACTCTCAGACACTTGCCTCCCGCAACTCTAACAAATCCCGCTTTCTCCTCGGGATCTCCATTGATATTAGCACTCTCTGTGCACTCCGGAGTAATTAAGCTATGAGTAGCTCCAAAATCAAACATAACGTGAAACTTAAACCTGCCCACCAACAAGGTCCCTACACAAATATGTGCTGAGAACCTAAGACTTTATCACAAGCAAAAATATAAAATCTGAACCTACTGAATTCACAAAGTTTTGGTACCAGAGATTATACATGTGATCGCCCTAGCATTGGTTCCACCAGTCTCAACCGTCATGTACACCCGTGGTGCCTGCTCAATCTGTGCCACCTGCTGCACTCCCGGCTGCACCACATGTTGCACCGCTGGCACTGCCATATGCTGCAACTTGGGACACTTGTGCTTGATGTGCCTAGGCTCCCTGCAATGATAGCACACACAAACCGCTGCCTGATCCGCCGATGTAGCACTTCTCTAGGGGCAGCTAGCTACCTTGTGCTCCATACTACCACACCCGTAGCACCCTGCACCACTCGGCCTCTAAGAGCCTCCCACTTCCTCTTGGTTCCCTGCGCTGGCTTGCCGCCCTTGCCAGATCCTCCATGATGTTGACCCCTCCTAGACTGAACTGTTGGGCTAACCGTCACTGCATGTGCCCGGATATCCTCCTCAACCTCTGCCGCAGTCTCAACCAGCTCCGCACGCGTAACATAACTCCGCCCTCTACAGTGAACCCTCAAATCATCACGTAGGGCCCTCATAAATATCCTGATCTGAGTCTCCTCATACTTTATCGCTCGACCCCCATACATCAGAATTTGACAGAACTCCACGTCCAGCTCCCGCACTGACCAAGTCCCCTGAGATAACTGTAGGAACTGCAACTATAACCGGTCCAATGCGTCCCTAGGAAAATACTTGCGGTTAAACTCCTCCACGAATCAATAGCAACCTACCCCAATCAATAACAACAGCGGATAACTATAAAACGATACCATTACTCAATTACATAACCAATAAATCTAATAACCAATACTAATTTCATAACAATTAAACCAAATAATCATTCTAACATAAATCAAGGAACCAGCAATCCTATACAACATTCTAGGACTTCGACTCTAGCAACCTAATAGAAGCCAGACATCAACCAATCGAGTCACTAGAACATCCTTCTCTTCATTGTCATGATTCCACGATCACACTTTGTCTTTACCTGCACCGCAAACACAAATTAAGATGCATGAGTATTTTATAAACACTCAGTGAGGCAATCCTCCCATCTACTGGGCTATACACACAAGCAATTGAGATACTCTAACCATCAAACAACAATCAACAAATAAACCATGAACTGGATCGACCGATGCCAACCATGCATCGGCCGACACCAATGAGGGTTGCATCGACCGACACAAGCTTGCATCGACCAACACTAACACTGCATCGACCGACGCATGCTCGACATTTCACGAAATCTCTAATTGCATCGACCAACGCCTCCACATGGCATCGACCGATGCTCCTAGGTCGCGCCGTCCTCGCATTGCATCGATAGAAACACATGCCGAGCATCATTTTCCCCAAAGCTTCTCGCTGGATCTTTGTTCCTAAACCATCAAAACTCTATCCCAAGCCACAAGAAAGCTTCTCAATGCCCCAAATAACGTTCCAACAAGCCAAATACCACATAAACAAGCAAATCAGAGAAACCTCAAGCTTAGATAAGCTATGGTCATGCACTCACATTTGCTAAGAAGATGTTGAACATTAAACAAGAAGATCTACACTCCTAGGAAACTCCTACAACGATCCTAGCTCCAAGTTCCCAAGAAAAACCACCAAAATCCAAGATTAAGAAATGTTAAGAACTCTTTTCTCTCTTACTTTTCTCTCAAAAGCGGCCAAACTCGACTAGTAGCGACAAAACTCGACTCAGGGATTTTCTCAAACCCCAAAACGCAGCGTTTAACTTAAGTTGAACCGCACAAAACCGATCTTGCATCGATCGATGCATCCCCTAAACAGGAATTCCGGCTCGCGGATGTTACATTGTAAAAAAAAAAATATATATTATTTTATTAATTTTAACATGAATTATTTATAACTGATGAGCACTTAACAACACTTATTAATGTCATTTTGATAAAGTTGATGCAAATACTAACATCAATTGTATTAACAAATGTATAATTAACATCATTTTTTGCAACTAATGCATAACAACATCAATTACAATAATTTATGCAAATAATCATTTCAACCGATGCAAAATATTTGCATCACCACTTCTAGAGTCACTTGTATATGTGATGTAAAACTCATTTGCATCAGTTATCTCATGCAATATATATATATATATATATATATATATATATATATATATATATATATATTAAGTGAGAAAAACCACATATTCTTTTGTAATGAGATTTATTGGATTGGAATTTTTTGTAGTATCATTAAAGTTGGCTTCCTAAAAATAAATGTCACATTGACTCATGAAAATTAAAGGATAAAGGAACAATATTCTAATTCAAGCAATAACAAAAATGTATTGTTTAATTAGACCAGAATCACAAACAAACAAAAAAGAATATACAACGAAAGTGCAAAAAACAAAATAAAGAAGTATTGGAAATAGTTGACAAATGTGGAATAGATGAGCAATAGATCCCTTGACCAAAATTCACCCAATTTCAAACTGTTTCTTCCAAAAGATGAAGAACCCCCAAAAAAATCTCAGTTAGACTAGAACAGCTCCTAGTGAAAGAGATAATGGAGAACTCGAGAAGTCGAGATTGGAGAGAGAGAGAGAGAGAGTAAACTTTCAATACTCTTGCTCTCTAAAGACACAAATCCAAGCAAAAAATTGACATCTTTGACATATAATCCAGCAAAAGTCGATATCTTTGACACAATCCATCAAAAAGTCGAGATTTTTTTCAGTAAAAGAAGAAGATAGCGCAGAAGAAACCACTTACCACTTTAGCGGTAGCCCTAAGCACAAGCTTAGGGCTTTTTGGCACAAAAGTGACAAAGTTAGATTTTGAAACCACTTTGCTCATGAATTGACCCTTGGCATAAAGAGCAAGAAAATTATGTTGAAGGGAAGAAGTCATTTTTGTTGGTGAAGAATGCAAATAAAAAGAGAGAGAAGATGATGAGAATGGTTAAGAGAACAAATATAAGAGAGAAAATGAGGAAAGTACAAAAATTGTGCCAGCTACGTAAATGCAAATGTAAAGAGACTACAAAATTGCTTTTGACAAAACCTATAAAACAAAACATTTTCTGATTGGCTAATTTTTTTTATGTGACTATTTGTTCAAAACCACATTACAACAATGGTGGCAATAGTTATTCAAGTAAGTCTTTCAAATTTTACCTTGAGAATGAAGCATCTTCCTATCATAAACAACAATATCACATATGGAAGTCCTTCCAAAAACCTGCAATCAGCAAAAGAAAAACATATCCATCATATGCATATTTTCAACCATTAAAAAAAACTGAAATGAAAAGAAAAAGAAAAACTGATTATGATGCCATAATATAATAATCAGATATTGATTTTATACTTTTTTAGCTTTAATCCTGATGATTATGACGTTGGTGGACCAAAATATAGTATCAGATATTATTATATAGGTAATTGATTTTAAATTAAAAATTTAGACCATCTCAGTCACAATCGAAAAAATTAATAGTATAATACATATTCTTTTTGCAAAATATCATCGAAATGCATGAAAAAATCTTACACACTCAACATGAAAAACTACTTCATTTATTTATCGATAAATAAAAATATTACTTACATTTTCTAATCAAGTTAGATAATCATGTCTGAAACTAATAGTAATATTGTCTTAAAAGCGAGTTAGATAATCATGTTTTAAACTAATTGAATATAGGGCTTTTTTATAGTATTAATGAACATGGTTTACTAAAAATAAATTTCATGTTGATTTTATAAAAATTAAAGGATAAACGAACAATACTATTTTTTAAAAGCAAAAACAAAAAATATACCGTTCTAATTAGACCATAATCACAAACAAAAATACTAAGTAAGAAGTGTTGGAACTCGGTAGTAGTTAACAGATTTTTTTTTTTTTCTTTTTTTCTAAAAGTAGCTAGCTATTAAAATCTTTAAGTAGGCTGATTATCCATTTTGGTTAATACCAATCTTTTATAGAATTTGGGAAACATTAAATAATATCTTGCCAGAAGTTGTTACGTAAAATTCAAAAATTCATGTGAGGTTGATATATATATATATATATATATATATCCACTAATCTTTCGAAATTATCTTTGAAATATTTAGTTCCATATATTCCTCGTATGTGGAAGTTACACGTACCACCTAATGTCAAGATCACGATATTAAAACCTCCTTCGGATTACTAGACATGTATGCATCATGAATTCATACAACTTGGTAAGCAAAATAATTTGGCATACATACAACTTGGAAAAGAAACTAGTTTCCCCCTCGATACAGATATATTGAAACAATATAATTGTTCCTATTATTTCTAGATACCTCTTTTCTTTTCAATAAAAAAAAAAAGAAAAAGCTTTCAAAGATTCTTCTTTGGTTCGTTGCTTTCAAGAAATAGAGAACCTTGTATACCACTCAACTATAAATTCTCTTTTTTTTTTTGACGATCACTCAACTATAAATTCTAGTTTCTTGTTATTTTACCTTTTCTACATCAATCTTTTTTCTTAAAGCTTAGTAAATCACTATAGCTAATATTTAAATCGATGACAGAAACACACACTCTGGAGAGTGTGTGTGGTCGTCGTATTACAACAAACAACCGAGTTCTTTTTTACTTTCTTGTAATTGTTAATAACCCCGTGAATTTAGGGCCAATCTCCGACAAAGAAACTCACGAGAATAATTTTTTAACAAATTCAGACAAAGCACAAGAGTCGAGAGAGACTGTTCCCTAAGCCAACGTGGAATAAAGAAAGAAACTTTTTTTGTCGTGACAACGTTGGAAACGACGGCGTTTACCTTTGTTGGCATTGTTATACGCACACATCACGGACACGGGATGATCATAACTTTAAAAAAACGAAGTCGTTTCGTCGTGTTTGGATTCTCTCATATAAAGGATAAAGCATTCCTTCACGGGAAGGTCTTCTTTCCAATCCAAGTTGTTGTAACTCTCAAGCCTAAGACAAAAAAGAACACTCGAAAACTCAAAATCACAAAATGGTTCCATCGTTTATTATGTGTTCAGTCATGATCTTGTTCATCGTCATAGAACCAATGACCATAAACGCCAGAGAATTACGACCTTCCGATCACGGTCTTGAGTACTACTACGAACCAACAGGCGAGTCTCAATCGGAGATGACCACATTCTTCGGACCACCTTCTCCAAATGAGCTGACGCCGCCGACAACATCATCATCATCACCACCGTCTACTAGCTCGACATTGCCGAGTGCGGTGAAATCTCCACTGACGACGACGACGTCATCAAAAATTCGGAACAACGATGATGATGATCACGTGATGAATCACGTGCTGGTAGTGGGCAGCTTAGTGTGTGGACTCTCCGGTGTAGCTTTGATGGTCGCTTCTGCTCTCATTTATTTTCTTGGCTACCCGAAAACACAAAATGCCTCTGTTAATTGCGATCACGTTCATAATAACAATGTCACTAATACCAAGTAGAATTCGTTGTCTATATAATTCGCTCATTTGATTCAAGAGAATAAAGATTTTGTTGTTATGTGAATCATTATTATTGTAGAAAGTAGAAACAGAGATACTAAGACTATCCTTATTGGTAGTGTTTCTTAGTTGTTTCTTAAGGTATTTTTAATAATAAAAAGGAGAGAAGAAACTTTGTTAAGAGAAAAGGAAAATTTTGTTGATTATTGGTAGAACCAAGTTTAGGTGTTTCTTAGTAATAAATATAGTAAAATAATAATTAATTTCATAAAATATTCGAAATTATTTTATATATCATAGAAACATATTTTATTAATAAAAACATAAAATAACATACAACATTTAAAATTAAAACACAAAACATTAAAAAACAAAAACATAACACATAACATGAAATAAAACATGAAACATATTTAATATCCAAATTTAGTCCATAAATGTTCAACTAAATCAAGTTTCAATTGGTCATGCACTTCTCTATCACGGATTATTATTTGACCATTCAGGACGTTGCTAATATTTGAATTCATATTGATAGAATATGAAAGATCCACACCGTCTGCTTGTGGGAAATCAGAAACGTCAGCTTGACTGTATCCATCTCGTTCATTTTCAACAATCATATTGTGGAGTATGATACACGCTCTCATAATCAATCCCACTTGGTCTTTATCCCATAAAAGACATGGATTTTTAATGCCGCGAATCTAGCTTGTAGGACACCGATCGCACGCTCAACATCTTTTCGGGCACTTTCTTGGCGCTCAGCAAATAAAGATGCTTTTGGAGTCTGTGGTAGTGGTATGGATTGAATAAACGTTGGCCATTTCGGATAAATACCGTCTGTCGGATAGTAAGTCAAATTGTACTCTCTGCCGTTAACGTAGTAGGTAACTTGTGGAGCTTGACCATAAAGTATATCATCAAAGACGGGAGATCGATCAAGAACATTAATATCGTTAAAAGTACCTGGAGATCCAAAAAAGGCGTGCCATATCCAGAGATCATATGACGCGACCGCCTCTAAAACAATTGTTGGTTTGCCGGATCCTCGTGTATACATGCCTTTCCAAGCTGTTGGGCAATTCTTCCAAACCCAATGCATACAGTCGATGCTTCCAACCATCCCAGGAAATCCACGTTCTTCTGCAACATATAGTAATCTTTGAAGATCCTCTGGTGTGGGTCTTCTTAGGTATTCATCGCCAAAGAAATTGACAACTCCACTGAGAAAATGTTGCAAACATTTTCGAGCAGTTGTTTCACCAAGTCGGACATATTCGTCCACCGTATCACACCCGCCACCATATGCTAGTAGCCTAATTGCTGCAGTACATTTTGGGATCGGAGAAAGGCCAAGCCTTCCTGTGGCATCTCTTCTTTGTCGGAAATAAGGATCTTCTGCAGTAAGATGGTCGACAATACGCAAGAATAATGGCTTGTTCATTCTAAAACGTCGTCGGAATACATGGGGAGGATATGTCGGAGATTCACTGAAATAATCATTCCACAAACGGTTGTGGCCTTCTTCCCAATTTCTTTCAATGAATTCTCGTTTCTTTTTCTTTTTCACAAAAGGTTGTCCATGAATATCATGGTTATCAAAAAAATTTGCAAAATAGGACTCAAAAAGTGGATCATCATCCTTTGCAAAATTAAAATGTGAATGAGAAGAAGAACCCATTGAATAAAAAATTTAAATGACTTTAGAATAGTAGAAGAGATGTGAATGATATGAATGAGTAGAAGAGTTGTGTATATATAGAACTAAATTGTGTATCTTGTGATTCTCTTCTCACAATTCCCGTGAGACTTTGTTGTAGTTTTATATGTTGTATTTTTGTGTTTATTTTTTGTTCTCGTATATCTTGTGATCCTTGTTGTATTCTAGTGTAGGAAAAAAACAATATCATGTGATCCTTCACATGAGAACAGCTGACCGAGTTTGTAAGATGTTATCATATAGCTATAGTCAAGTACACGAAACCAGTCTCAATCAAACTTAAAAAACACCATACATAATCAAATTAAACTGCCCTACTTAAACATAATCAGACATAACACAGCAACCAAACATAATAAGACACCAAGAACCAATTCCAAACTGAATATGAACACTCTGTTCTTCGTATTCAACTCAGTAATCAACTTCTCTAGCTTGTTGATCTTCTTATCAGTTTTATTCTTCAAGTGTTTGATCTCGCTCAGCTCAGTTTCATAGTGAGTAAGAGTATCTACCTTTGATGCAACCTTCCCATAGTTTGTTTCAGTTGCTCTCATCTCCTCCATCACCGCAACATCCCACCACTTCCATATATGGCACTCGCCATCGTCTCTGTTCCCACAAGAGAAGAACTTTCTTCCTGGATCATTCCTCGAGTAACATGTGTCAATGATAGGTTCAGCACCACAATAACACTTCTTGGGGAATCCCATCTCAGGTTCACTGTCTGCATAGTTGTAAACACTTGACTCGGATGGCTGGCTATATTCTTCGTCAACCAGATAGTCATTACAGTCAAATGACGATGGCTGGCTATAGCTATATCGCCCCATGTGTTCCTTGTTCTGTTATCAAAAACATTAGACAAACAAGAAATTAGACATTCGTTTGAAACTAATAGACAGATAATATGCAAATTAGACATTCGTTTGAAATTAATAGTCTGATAATATGCAAATAAGAAGTACACAAAAAACATCAACTTATAATTAGACATCCGCTTACACATCAACTTTTAAACAAACAAGACTCAAACAAGACTCAAACAAGACTCAGATTTGTTCTAATACTAATCATCCACTAAGTCAAGCAGCTTCTCTTTCATAGCTTCTTCTTTCGGAGTAAGTGGTCCACTTTTGGCCAGCAAACTGTCAAGAATTTGCATTTTTGACAATCTCTCTTTCAGCAGCAGTTCTTTCTTCTTGATTTCCCACATGCCTTGGTACTCCTTCAAAGCCTTCTCTTCCTTCGCTTATGTATGAGTCTTCCTTTGTTTGGCCTTACTTGCGTCTGTACCAGTAGGCCTTGTGTTTGTTGGCTCATCAATGTTACCGCCGGTCTGAGAAGCTGAAGATTGTGCAGGATCATCAAAGAGTCTTTTCTTGTTGGTTACTTCAGGTGCTTTACCATTAACACTCTCACACCATTTCTGGTCGTAGCGTAACTCTAACCAACAATGCTCAAGAACGAATTTTTTCTGATAAATGTTGTAGTACATATCATACGCTGTCTTCATTATATCATCCTCATTCTGACCACTAGTTTTAGCCCTCACCGCAGCAGCATACGTTCCACAAAACTTCCCCACCGTATCTTGGATCTTAGCCCATCTCTGTTTACATTGAATTGGCCCTATCTTCTCATTGCCATCAGAAAGTGGACTGTCTGAAAAATAATTAGCAACCCTATTCCAGAAGGTCTTGCCCTTCTGATCATTGCCTTTCACAGCATCCTTGCTGGTGTGTAACCACCCGCTAATGAGAATCCGGTCATCAGAAGGTGTCCATTTCCTTCTCTCCCTACGACTTGCAGTTGTGTCTTCACTTGGGGAAGCTGCGGAACTGACTTGGGAACTAAAGAGAGGAACTGGGGACGAAAGAGTAGGTATATTTGGGTAGAGGGAATCAAAAGAAATGGTTTGAGGATAGCCACCCCCCTGCTGACTATTCATAAGTCCCACAAAATTTGTGGACTGGTTTAGATCATGTTTTGACTCCATAGTAGCAAAGAAGAAAAGAATAGTGGTTTATGCTTGAGAGGTGTAGAAAAGAAGAATGATTTATGCTTGGAAGAAAAGAAGAATAGTTTATGCTTGGAAGATATTCGGGTTTGTGGTTTAAAGATCAAGAAAAGCTTAGTTTATAAGGTGAAGCATATTGGAGTTACAATTAATTCTAGACACCAAACACACAATGAATACACAACCTAGTCACTTCCAATGATAGAACAACCACCAATTAAGAATAATGACAACCTAGTAACAAAGAAGTACACATAGGAGCACAAATAAACAGTCATGCTATAATTCACTACCCCAAAATAGATACTACCAAACAAACAAAGCAATCAATTTGCAGCTAAACCAGTTAAGTGTATATTTACCTCTTTCGGTTGGTTGAAATGTTGTTTCCTTGTCGCCTTATGTGCATTGTTTGAGCTCAACTAAAAGAAACTCACAAAACAAGAAACAAGAAATGGTTTTAGTAACCATGTAAAGACATCCATTAAACCATAACTACAAGTACATGAGTCTTAATTAATACCAACTGTGTAAAGACATCCATTATAGACACAACAACCAACAACCAACTCAATCCGACTATGAAAAAACAATTTTTGTTTGATTATGAACCACAACACTCATAAAACAAACTCGGACTATTAGTGTTTCTGGTTTCTGATTATACAGTTGATTGATTACACATTGCTAGTGTTTCTGGTTTCTAGAGATAAACACAAAACGTTTTAGTGGGTCTATGTTTTTGTATGCAAACGGGAGAGAAAAGAAACTTAATATTTTACAAAATCAAATACTCATTTTCATTGTAATACTTGTTTCTGGTAATTAAAAATAAGAAAACTTAGTTCATATCTTTTTGGTTAAACAAGTTTCTCTATGATTTTATATACGCAAGAGTATATAAATCACTCGAAATTTCCACACATTGTATGATCTTTCTTCTTCTTTCGTTTAATTAGCGACAGAAGTTGTTACATAGATCAACTAGGACTCTTAAATGGACTCAAAAACCATGAAATTTCAACAAAAATGAATCCTATATCCATGATTTATAAACATACAAAACAACCAATTCATGAAACGCAAATGAAACCGGCATACAAACAAAAGACATAATTAAATTAAGATTGAGTCATTTTTCAAATAAACAATCAACAATTCCTAGACATGCAAGAGCAATTACCTGAACAAATCGAACTGCTTGAATCTTCCCCAAATATTAGGGTTTCGAAGGATCGATCTACACCGGAATCACATGCCTTCTGCTTCACCGGAACCAAATCGCCGCCGAATCCTTAGATAATCAAACGTGGGAATCAATTGGAAGAGAAGCAACAAGTTTTTCGGAATCGAAGAAGAGATTCAATGGAAATCGCGATTTGTCTCGAGAGAGAGATAGAAGAGAGAAATGGAAAGTGAAAGAGATATGCCAAAAAAAAATAAACCCATTAATCTAATTTTTTTATTCAACGACTGATTTGGTGCCACCTGTCCAACAAGAGAGGTTTCTTTCCATCCTAAAACTAGAAACGAATCTTGCAATTTCTTAACTTATGTTCATTAATTAATAATATTACATCTAAGAAATTTAGTAAGAAACAAGAAAGAACTCCTCGATCAGGATAGTCTAATAATATTTGGATTATCTTTGGTCTGTTTGGTTATTGTAAAATAATTTGAATTGGTTCGGTCGGTTTAGGAATATTTCGTCAATTTTGTTCCGGTTTTGCTTAATTAATTAATTCAATAATTAATTTATTAAATTAAGAGAAGTCTGTTCCGTGAGAGAGCGTAGCGTCAGTTGGAGGAGTCCAAAAGAGGGGAGAAAGGAAGAAGCTTGGCCTTTGAGGAGTTTCAAAGGATCGTGTTGCTGCGCTTACTCTATTTATAAAACCCTCTAAGCTCATCATCATCTTCTTCAGTCAATCGATTATATTGAATCTGAGTACCCTCCTTTCTCCGATTGATCACAATGTCTCACTCTGCTGTGGTGTCTCAGGTCAGATCCTCACTCTTTTTTTTTTTTTTTCCTGATTATTTAGTCAACGATTGTTTTAAAACTATTGATCCTTGTGATTGAGTATGGCCGGAGAATTATTGAATCCTCTGTTTGTTATTAGGGGTTTGAGTCGGGTTAATGTTTTCCCCTTGTCTTTTTCCGGAGAATACGAGGGAACTTTTGAAATAGATTGATTTGGTGGTTTACTGGTTTATGATCTTTGATCTAGATATAAGGCTTGTTTTTTACTTGTTTTCAAATAGAGTTTTAAATCTGATGGGAGTTTGAATTTTTTTTTTTTTTTTTTTCCAATTACAGGCTGGTGCTGTCTCAGTTTCAATTGGAAACGAACGTTCTCTTAGAAGATCCGTCTTCAAGGTGATGATGATGCATCCTAATCTCTCTTTTAACATGTTTGTTCTTGTACACATTAGCTTTATAGCTTGAGGTGTTTTCTTTTCTTTTGTGGTTTCCTCCTGGTTACTTTCCTTGTGATTCTATTTGTTTGATTCATTTCTTTTGAGTTTGATCTTTAACCATGGCTTGCTTTGTGCTGTACTATTTTTCATTCTGCAGCAGAACAATAGCATAAGCTTCAACAGCAAGTCATGGTCATCTTCTTTAGCATTGAACCAGAAGACAACAAGCTTAAGAGATGCAAAACGGTATACCAACACGACATTATGTATGTCAGTTCAACAAACGAGTAGTTCCAAGGTTACTGTCTCTCCTATTGAGTTGGAAGACCCCAAGGATCCTCCTTTGAACTTGTACAAACCCAAGGAGTCCTACACTGCTAAGATTGTCTCCGTGGAGCGAGTCGTTGGCCCAAAAGCCCCAGGAGAAACTTGTCATATTGTCATCGATCATGATGGTAACCTCCCTTACTGGGAAGGACAGAGTTATGGTGTAATCCCTCCTGTAAGTCATGTCCCTTGTGCTGTTACATGGTTTCGTTGTCTATAACTTGTTTACCACTATTCTTAATCTCTTAAGTCTATTAATGAACTGGGTCTTGTGCGTGTAGGGTGAGAACCCGAAGAAACCGGGAGCGCCACACAATGTTCGCCTTTACTCGATTGCATCAACAAGGTACGGAGATTTCTTTGACGGGAAAACAGCGAGTTTATGTGTACGCAGAGCTGTTTATTACGATCCCGAGACTGGAAAAGAAGATCCTTCAAAGAACGGAGTCTGCAGCAACTTCCTCTGTGATTCAAAGCCCGGAGACAAGATTCAAATCACCGGTATGTAAACTAAATCACATACATAAAGACCCCTTGAAATAAGAGTTCTTAGTTTACTAAATATACTTTTTCGAAACCAGGTCCATCTGGGAAGGTAATGCTACTACCCGAGAAGGATCCAAAGGCGACACACATAATGATAGCCACAGGAACAGGAGTGGCTCCTTACAGAGGCTACCTACGTCGAATGTTCATGGAAAACGTCCCAAACAAGACATTCGACGGCTTAGCTTGGCTCTTCTTAGGTGTGGCTAACACCGATAGCCTTCTGTATGATGAAGAGTTTACCAAGTACTTAAACGACCATCCGGAAAACTTTAGGTATGATAAGGCGTTGAGCAGAGAGGAAAAGAACAAGAAGGGTGGAAAGATGTATGTGCAGGACAAGATTGAAGAGTACAGTGATGAGATCTTCAAGCTATTGGACAATGGAGCTCATATTTACTTCTGTGGGCTTAAAGGAATGATGCCTGGGATTCAAGATACGCTCAAGAGAGTTGCAGAAGAGAGAGGTGAGAGCTGGGACTTGAAGCTTTCTCAGCTAAGGAAGAACAAGCAGTGGCACGTTGAAGTCTATTAAGCGGCCTAAACTTTAACCTTTCTTTCTCTTCTTCTTTTAATATGTCTGCTGTTTTTGATTTTGATTTTAAGAATCGTAATAAAATTGAAATTGATGTTGTTATTACAATATTCAAACATTGATAATATCTGAAATTTGTTGGTCTGACTTTGGTATATTCTTAGAGAATATAACAAATGAATCATTTATGTAATGACATGATACATCAAGAAAACGACAAAACGTATTATTTATTTTCGTATCGATATGAGTCACATAGCCTAAAGGAGTTTTATATGAAACTCATTTTATAACAAAATCATCGGTTTACCACAACGTCTTATTCTATAAAACTAGTCTGCATCAAACCAAACCGAGATTAGTTTGTTGTCTCTGGAATTCGAACAAACGCGAACCGGTTTCGCTATCGATGACTCACACAACAGAAGAAAATACAAATAAGTCACTCGGGCAGCGGGTAGAAGGTAGGTCCCGTGAGAACTCGTGGACTTGATGAGTTAAGTGAGAGACTTCGGTCAGCAAATTCAGATCTGCCCGGAATCATCTGCTACGTGCAATCTGAAACGCTTCTCACTTTCTCCACTTGTACGATCGATATTGCGTACGCATCAGTTGTTACAAACCCTGCCGTTTTCTTACCTGCTGAAGCGTAAAAACGTCATAATGTTGTGCACTGATGGAGAAGGACGCTCTGAAGTTTAGAGGATATTAAAACTCGAGTTAAAGGAAGAAAACGACACTGTCTCTCTCTCTCTCTCTGTTCTTCATTTTTCTTCTCTTCTTCAAGAAGAGGCTCTAATCTACATACAAGATTGCAGAGGTTTTTTTCAATATATTTAATTAGAGGTAAATTACGTTACGTATATAATTTTTTTCACTCATTGTTTTCGAAATTCTTAGCTTTTGACTTTTTTTTTTTTTTTTGGGGTTAGAAATGGCTCTGTCGTTTTAGAATTTTAGTCAGATTGTAATAGTTACAGGGGTTTTTAAGTTCTGAATTGGTTCCTTGAAAATTTTATTTAGTAGGCTTGACTTGTATAGTTTGAATAAGAGGTTAATGGTTTTGTGGGGATATGATAATTCTGGTTCTTGAATTTATTTAATACGTTTCAAGAATCATATACTGACTCTGTTCTTTGGAACTTTTCAGAATACTGCTTCGGACATTAAGCTCATGAGTCATGACTTCCTCAATCCATGAGCTGTCTGGTTTTGCTCTCTCTCTCTCTTTCTCTTCTTTATTCATTTTATGTTTATATATCTCTTATTTCATGTTAATTCTGTTTTCAGAACTTGATCCATAGTTTATGTTCATGTGGTTTGCTGTTACTGATTCTTGGGTTGGTGTTTTCTTTGTCTAGGTAACATTGTAAGTCATGAGAAGCAAGAACAGAGAGATTCTCAATTCCAATCACCAACTCCTCCTGGAAGAAATTATGAATCAATGGCTACAAGTTTAGTCTTCTCAGAGCCGGTTCCTCCTCCTCCTCCTCACCCGGGGAGTACACTTCCCATGGTAAAACATCTCTCAGCTGCCAAAAAAAAAAACCCAAACTGTTTAATCAGAACTATATCTTTGGTTTAGTTTCTTGCACCTTTCTCACTCTCTGTACAAAAACGATATGTTTGATCACCTATCTCTTGATTAATGCTAATGAGTTCCATCAATACTTAATATGCCAAGTCTTTTTGGACCCCTTACATTTGAAGCTAATGCGAGTTGCTTGTCATTCGTGGCCTTAGACGTTCTAGTTGATAAATTTACTTCTTGACGCCATTACCATCACCTTTCTGCATTTTCATACAATATAGAAGTAACGAATTTTGTTTTGTTTTGTGTGTGTTTGTGTATTGTTAATACTGAAGGCACCTGGACAATACCCATATCCAGATCCTTACTACAGAAGCATATTTGCACCGCCTCCACAACAACCCTATGCCGGGGTATGGTGAATTAACTACAATGAGTGTTCTGATCCGGATTAATGTAGTGAACAGTTCAATGATTAATGTTAACAGCTCATTACAAATCATTTCAGGTACATGTACAGTTAATGGGAATGCAGCAACAAGGTGTTCCTTTACCATCTGATGCAGTCGAGGAACCTGTTTTTGTAAACGCAAAGCAATACCACGGAATACTGAGGCGAAGGCAATCTAGAGCAAAACTTGAATCGCAGAATAAAGTCATCAAGTCACGTAAGGTAAAAATATACTTTAAAGAAAAAGTTCTTTCTTCATTTGAGTAAACCTTTGAGAGTGTATCTTGCAGCCATATTTGCATGAATCTCGGCATTTGCATGCGATAAGAAGACCAAGAGGATGTGGCGGCCGGTTTCTCAATGCCAAGAAGGAGGATGAGCATCACGAAGAAAGTCATGAAGATAATTCCAACCTTAACTCTGATAAATCCGCCATAGCTGCTTCAAGTGGTACATCTTGAGAAGGTCCCTAGACGAAAAAGCTTTGTTGTATTTTGACTCTGTTTGGTCTCAGCTCATCTATGTCTTTTAGTGTATGATATATATACAAATCTTTGTAGAAAAGGTATAGGGTTCGTGGAAGTGGGTTTTTAGACTTGTGATTATTAAAATAAAACCCACTGAGGAAGAAAGGTATGTTTTAGTTAAGATACAATGCTACTGATATTGTTCTGTTGTAAGAAATTTTGGTAATAAAACGAAGAATGGAAGAATCCACAAACAATGTGACATCAAGGGTTTTGGGTTTATTGCAACTTATGTATAAAACTACAAAATTTGTTGCTTCAGAAAAAATCAATTATGAACCACAAGATTGTTGTATATGTAAAAGCAAAACATCATCAAGTAGCACTCGGATTGAAATAATTACTAATTAACCTAGAGAAAGAGAGGAACTGTATTATGATGTTGAAGAAAAAGCAATGTTTTGACTTTTAGATAAACATTGTCACAAAAGATTTGACATTCGCATTTTTTTAAAGGGGAAAAAATTAAGCCCAATTTCTTCTTTTCTAAATTATATTTCCTATCAGTAAAGATCATCCATATTATTTTTTTACGAACTATGGAGACCAAGGAGAAACTTAAATAAAATTTATGTGTACTTTCTGTTTGCTATTATGATATTTTTATGATAATGGATTACGATGTTTTTTTCATTCATATATAGTCAAACACACAAAAGATCATGTATAATATTTTTTGGTTCTTGACACATGTCGTGAGTTTTTATTAAGAGAACCCTGGTTTGTATTGTATAGTTTCCAGTTTCCACAGTGACACACAAACATAAAAAGTTAGAGACAATCACAGGCGTCAAATAAATAATGAAGCTATTAACTGAAATGTATAAAGAACAAATTAAAGTACTCAAAAAAAAAACTGTAAAGAACTCTAAAATGTAGCTTTTTAGTGGCGCGAGATATACTCTCCTACGTATAAAGTGTGTTAATAATTGATTATAGATAGTCTTGTTCTTTCTTAAACAGAAAAGAAGAATTTAATATGCAAGAGCTTTAGTAACACGATTTCTATCTTTACGAAGTATTTGATTAAGATAATAGTAGTAATTGTTAGTAGTAGTGATACAAATTAAAATGCAAAAAGAAATGATAGGGTAAAGTGGGTATATATATATATATATATATATCTGCGAGACTGCCATGTAGGAAATCGAAGCGCATGCACAAAGTAAAGAACTCATGATGAGACTTCACATGACCTTCTACATCCCTTTTAATTATTTACTACAGTATACATTTCCGTATTTAATGTGTGTATAAGTGTATTTATATACTGAATCTGTATTCCTCCTTTACGAACATGCATGTATAAAATATTTTCATGATGTCGTTTTCGCCAAGATAACAACAAAATATATCGTGATGATAGATTTGGTGTTTGCCGTACATGTCGATATTGGATGTAGTCAGTATGCTTAGCTTGTTTTTTTTTTTTATGTTGTTTCTGTAGGATTGAGTGAGGCGTGAGACCAACCGTTCTCTGGTTAAACGGAGATATTGGGGGAAGGAGAAGCAAACCACATCCACATGTATTGCGACTGACTCCATTTTGTATTTATCGTTGGGGATATATATTTGGCATACAGAGAGTTTTTGGATTTAGTTTACTCGGTTCTCGACGAAATAGTTCTCATGTGTTAGCTGAGAAATGCCTACTATTTGAAATTCAAACGTAACATGATCCTAATAATTATAGTTTAAATTTCCGTTCAAAACAAAGAGGTATAAGAAAACCAAACAACTAAACTAAAGTAGCAATGTTTGGACAAATGGATACAAACCCAATTGAAAAATAGTTACCAGACAACCAAATACAGGTTGTACCCCCCAGCAAAGGCAGAGCTGTGTCTTTGTTTTCTCATATACTTTAGTATTATTCACTCAAAACTTTTTAGAAACAAGTTAAACGAAAGAACTTAACGTTAACTAAAGAAAAACATATATCACGCTTCTCACGCGCGTAGTGACATTTGTACATACTTGTCATGCATCATCTTCCGCATGTTTACAAAGAAAAAAAAGATGGACATACAATACAACAACATGCCACCCACCATCATCTTCCGCATGGTTACAAAGAAAAAAAGATGGACATACAATACATACATACATACATACATACATTGATACATACATGCATCATCGTCAGCATCATCTTAGGACAATAAGAGAGAAGAGGGTAGAGAAAAATTTGATGCTATGTTTGGGGTAGGCCACTGTCACAGAGCTTAAAGCCAACTGCTTTATTTCCTTAAGTTAGCAAATTACCCCATTTCGTCAAAATTCCGTTTCTTCTGACAACTACACTTACGTTTTACGGATGATGAAAATTGTTTAAAAACAAAGTTTTTTTTTTCATCTTATTATTATTGATTTTAGTGACAAGCAAGCACATTAGGGGATTTTTTTAATAATAATTGAAAAATGTCTTAAATTTTGCAGAGACAGCCTTTGCGTGTTGGCTTTTCTCATCTATTTGTGTTTATTAGCCTCCAAATGCTAGTACTAATTTGTTGAGTCTGAATGCAATTAAGTTTTCAAATCTAATTACTTTCAATTCTTTTTCGTTTGTCAACATCTAAACTTTTTATCTAAATTAAGAATATTGAAGACATAAACACGTTAATCCGGAGAATTTGGTGATGGTGATGTGAAATCAAATTAGAGAAGTAACTGATCATCCATCTCATAAACCTATATTGTCAAGAACTCTAAGAAATAAAAAAAATCCTAAAACATAAAAATGAAAATGATTTTACTTCATATACATATCTCATGTTTTTTTTTAAAAAATCTTATGCACGAAAAAAGTTTTTTAATTTATTTTATCTTCTAAAGTCTATGTTTTAAACCAATATATATTAAATTCATCCTACTATCAAAATTTCACTTTTAAAACATATCGGTTTGAATGGTTGTGGTGATTGGAACAGATAAATCTTTTTGTGGATTAGACTATTTTTATTTTCTATTCATTAATTATAGTGGTACATATAAAAAAAATAGAAAAAAATCATTTATATACCAACTACAAACTATTTTTAAGTACAAATAAACATAATCGCAATAATTTGTTTTCCACCACAAAAATATAATGGACTAAACAATTGACCGAGTAGTGGACTTTTCTTGCAACATCTTTTCAAACCATATACAGTAAAACCTCTATAAATTAATAATGTTAATAAATTATTAATTTATAAAAAATAAAATTTAGTTTGGTAATTTAAAAAAAATATATATATATATATATATATAAAATTTCACTGTTATAAATAATATTTTTATATAATCAGTTACAAGAAAATAACATATCTTATTTTAAACAATCTATCATGATTTGACATGTCATTCATTAACATTTTTTAAATTTCCAGAATTTTTTAGAAAAAATAAAATTTAAAATTTTTGGAAATAAAAGAACTATGCACAATATCCCACATTGGCTAGAAAAATTTTAAACAATGGTTCTGAACCAGTATAAATAAGATTAATATACTTCCAACAACGAATAAGCAGGAAAGCTTGATTTATCAGGCTTTCAAGTTTAAAAGTTTTATTTGGTTTGATCTGGTTTTTATTTGATCAAATTAAAACTTTAAAAAGTTTCAAAAAATATTATAATATTTAAAAAAATTAAAACAAAAAATTAATGTGTATATATATATATTGATCATTTTATATAACTATTAACTTATACTATTGATGAGACTATATATTTACAAATAATTTTTTAAAAATATTATTTTATTATATTATTTTATTATATTATTGAATTGGGTCCAAAACCTAGTAATTATAAAGATACATATTATAAGCTTGGTATAAAATGAAAGCTTTCTCCCATCATAAGTTTTTGATAGAAAAAGCTTTTGCATAAGAAGAGTTTTAAAATTTTACTTTTTCCTCAACAGTCTAAGCTTTTAACCAAAACATTGAATTCAACCTACTCTCAAAATTTTCACCTTTTAAAAATTTAAGAAATAATAATATTTTTACAAGTTTAGTGCTTCTTGTTGTTTCTTCCTTGTCCTCTCTCTCTTTCTCACAAAGATCTTTACTTTACTTTTTTTTTTTCCAGTATTCTCTCTCTTCTCTCTCTCTCTAGTCTCTACTTAGCTGCCTCGCTTTAGCTCCTTTTTAACTCCTCTTTCATCTATCTCCTTTGCAAATGAGAAAAACCCAAACTCTTTTCCCAAACCATTACCATCTCATGAACAATCTCAAAGGAGGCTCTCTCTACTCAGAGAGCCTACCAATCTAACTCCAACTCTTTTTTTTTCTCTCCATCTCATCTGGGTTGGTCTCAATTATTTCTCACCTCAAAGTATCGATTTTTATATCTTCTTTCTTTTTTTTTTTTTGGTGTAAACCCTCTCTGTAGAAGTTATGATGGCTCACTCCATGGACGATAGAGACTCTCCTGACAAAGGTTTTGATTCCGGCAAGTACGTTAGGTACACGCCGGAGCAAGTTGAAGCTCTTGAGAGAGTTTATGCTGAGTGTCCTAAACCTAGCTCTCTTCGAAGACAACAGCTTATTCGTGAATGTCCCATCCTCTGTAACATCGAGCCTCGACAGATCAAAGTTTGGTTCCAGAATCGAAGGTGATTCTCTTGTTTCTTTCTTAAACTGTTTTAATGGAATGTTTTTGTGTTCTTTGATTGTTTCTGGAATTAAAAATTTAATTTTTTAATTGTTTGTTTTTATTTGAAGACAATAATATTAAACGCCTGTTCTATTCTCTGACAATGTTCTGTTAAATGTTCTTGTTTTTTTGATCTAAATGGTGATTTTAAAAGCCTTTTGAGTTTCAGATCTATATGTCTATATAATTGAAAGATTTTTTGTTTTTTCTCTTTTAGCTTACGGCTTTGTCGACACAGTTGAAAGTGAAAATTACAGAAAAAAAAAAAGTGACAGCTAATCAAACTGTCTTTGATGAGCTTTAAAACGTCTCTTTAATTTTTTATGTTCTTAAAAAAAAAAAGTTGTAATATTTATGCAGAGAATATGTTGGAAATTACATACTCTTTTTGTTCTTTATGTCATTCTGGTATGATTCTTAAAGCAAAAAAGTGTGTTTATTTCTTTAACTCTCTTTCTGTTCATTCTCTATTATTTTCAACACATTTATCATACTATATAGTTTGTCTTTTAAGCTTGTTTTCTTTCTTCCTTTTGGTTGTTTGTTGACTTTTTAGATGTCGAGAGAAGCAGAGGAAAGAGTCAGCTCGTCTTCAGACAGTGAACAGGAAGCTGAGTGCTATGAACAAGCTTTTGATGGAAGAGAATGACCGTTTGCAGAAGCAAGTCTCCCACTTGGTTTATGAGAATGGATTCATGAAACATCGTATCCACACTGTAAGTCTTTGATCCCCATCGCTATATGCAATGTAAAGAAGCTATTAGTTTAAAAGTTGTTATATTTTGATGCTTGTAAATGGTATTGTTCTTTAAGAATTCTCTATTTTTAGAAAGTGACTGGTGAAGTCTCTTTATTGTCACTTAGGCTTCTGGGACGACCACAGACAACAGCTGTGAGTCTGTGGTCGTGAGTGGTCAGCAACGTCAGCAGCAAAACCCAACACATCAGCATCCACAGCGTGATGCTAACAACCCAGCTAAGTAAGCAAGGCTCTTGTTTTTGATGTTACTGAATTTCTCTTTGTGATATTATGTGAAGAAACTAACATTATCTTTTTGTAAATGTCTTTTGTTGGTAGTCTTCTCTCGATTGCGGAGGAGACCTTGGCAGAGTTCCTTAGTAAGGCTACAGGAACTGCTGTCGACTGGGTCCAGATGATTGGGATGAAGGTAAATAAGTTGTAACATTTTAAGTTTTTTTAAATGTGAAAATGAAGTGATTTTTTTTTTTAAATGTTTTAATATGTATTTTCATGGTGATGTATGTAGCCTGGTCCGGATTCTATTGGCATCGTAGCTGTTTCACGCAACTGCAGTGGAATAGCAGCACGTGCCTGTGGCCTCGTGAGTTTAGAACCCATGAAGGTAAATGGTGTTTGGTTTTTACTTTAATACTGTTTTGTAAAAAGGAAAACTTTCTGTGAAGGCACTCTAAACTTCAAATACTGTGTAGGTCGCTGAAATCCTCAAAGATCGTCCATCATGGTTCCGTGACTGTCGATGTGTCGAGACTCTGAATGTTATACCCACTGGGAACGGTGGTACTATCGAGCTTGTCAACACTCAGGTCTGTTCCATAAATCTATCAGTCTTGTTTTATGTTCCTTTAAAATGTACTGATAATTGTTCATGGTCGGTTATCAGATTTATGCTCCTACAACATTAGCAGCAGCTCGTGACTTTTGGACGCTGAGATATAGTACAAGTCTAGAAGATGGAAGCTATGTGGTGAGTCATAGGAACTGGTAATGTTTATTTATTATTCTGTTTACTAGATTTGCCTTATAATAATTGTTTCCTTCAGGTTTGTGAGAGGTCACTCACTTCTGCAACTGGTGGCCCTAATGGTCCACTGTCTTCAAGCTTTGTGAGAGCCAAAATGCTGTCAAGTGGGTTTCTTATCCGTCCTTGTGATGGTGGTGGCTCAATTATTCACATTGTTGATCATGTTGACTTGGATGTAAGCATTTGATTGATAAAAACACATCAGGTCTCGTACAAATCTCCTCTTTTATATTAATTGCTGAATTTATTTGGTTTGGTAGGTTTCAAGTGTTCCTGAAGTCCTCAGGCCTCTCTATGAGTCTTCCAAAATTCTTGCTCAGAAGATGACCGTCGCTGTAAGTTCCTTATGAACCTGACCCTTTCCTGACCTGACTAGGCCATATGTGTTTCTGAGTTTGACTTCCACATTATAGGCTCTAAGGCATGTGAGGCAAATTGCTCAAGAGACTAGTGGAGAGGTTCAATATAGTGGTGGACGCCAGCCTGCTGTTTTAAGAACATTCAGCCAAAGGCTCTGCCGGTAATATATTTCCACAATAAGCTTAGTTTTATAGCTCGGAGCATAGTCTAATTGCTTTTGCTTTTCTTGAAATTCAGTGGTTTCAATGATGCTGTTAATGGTTTTGCGGATGATGGATGGTCTCCAATGAGTAGTGATGGAGCAGAGGATATTACAATCATGATTAACTCTTCCTCTGCTAAATTTGCTGGCTCTCAATACGGTAGCTCATTTCTTCCAAGTTTTGGAAGCGGTGTCCTCTGTGCCAAAGCTTCTATGCTGTTGCAGGTTTGTACACCAAGTTTTGACATTTATGAAAAGACAAAAGAGTCAGTTTCTTCATTTTCTAACGCCATTCTCGTCTCTTTTTTTATATTCCCTTGAAGAATGTTCCACCCCTTGTACTGATCCGTTTCCTGAGAGAACACCGAGCTGAATGGGCAGACTATGGGGTTGATGCCTATTCTGCTGCATCTCTCAGAGCAACTCCTTTCGCTGTTCCATGCGTCAGAACTGGTGGGTTCCCAAGTAACCAAGTCATTCTTCCTCTCGCACAGACACTCGAACATGAAGAGGTAAATAGTTTCTTAATAGCATTTTCCTTGTTGTCTCTTCTTTGGTCATGCCCTTGAATCCTATTTTGTTTACTCGTTTTAGTTCCTCGAAGTGGTTAGACTCGGAGGTCATGCTTATTCACCTGAAGACATGGGCTTATCTCGGGATATGTATTTACTGCAGGTTTGTTTCATCTAAAAGACTTTCTCAGATTCTTAAGTTAAGTTGTTGAAATGAAAATTTTGTTTTTTGCTTCTATCTAGCTTTGCAGTGGCGTTGATGAAAATGTGGTTGGAGGCTGTGCTCAGCTTGTCTTTGCTCCTATTGATGAATCATTTGCTGATGATGCACCTTTACTTCCTTCTGGTTTCCGTGTCATACCGCTCGAACAAAAACTAAATCCGGTAATAAGAAAACTGTTATCAAAAGACAATTGATATCCTGGAAGGGTCAACTGACACAAAAATCTTTTTTGTATGTAACAGAATGACCACCAATCTGCAAATCGAACACGGGATCTAGCGTCATCACTAGATGGTTCCACCAAAACCGATTCAGAAACAAACTCCAGATTGGTCTTAACCATAGCCTTCCAGTTTACATTTGATAACCATTCAAGAGACAATGTTGCTACAATGGCGAGACAGTATGTGAGGAATGTTGTTGGTTCGATTCAGAGAGTTGCTTTAGCCATCACCCCTCGTCCAGGCTCAATGCAACTTCCCACTTCTCCTGAGGCTCTCACTCTTGTCCGTTGGATCACCCGTAGTTACAGGTACTCTTCTTAGAACCTTAATCTAAAGACTTGCACCAACAGTGTATTATCCATCTCATTCGTAATTCAGTGAAATGTTTTTTTTTGGGATGTTTTAGTGCTCATACTGGTGCAGACCTGTTTGGAACTGATTCTCAATCTTGTGGAGGTGACACATTGCTTAAGCAACTCTGGAACCACTCGGATGCTATATTGTGCTGCTCCCTCAAAACCAACGTAAGATTTCTGTTCTTGTGAGGTGCTCAATCCGATTCTTGGTTTGGTTATTGGGAATTGCTAAGGTATATTGTCTGATAAATGTTGGTTCTTAGGCTTCACCGGTATTCACATTTGCAAACCAAGCTGGATTAGACATGCTTGAAACAACGCTGGTGGCACTTCAGGATATAATGCTCGATAAAACCCTCGATGACTCTGGTCGTAAAGCTCTTTGCTCCGAATTCGCTAAGATCATGCAGCAGGTAAACATTTACTAGCTAGTCTTCTTTTTTTAAAGTTTCCCGGTTAAGTTTGTCATACATGGAAAATACTAAGATTGGATTGAATCTTTCAGGGCTATGCTAATCTTCCGGCGGGAATATGTGTGTCAAGCATGGGGAGACCAGTTTCGTATGAGCAAGCGACGGTTTGGAAAGTTGTTGACGACAACGAATCAAACCACTGCTTGGCTTTTATCCTCGTGAATTGGTCGTTCGTTTGAAAAAATAAAATGGTTGATTGTGTTTAGATATGAAAGTTAGGATGCTGTTTTGGTAAGGTTTGTTAAATTAGACGGTCCATGACTCGAGTGACTGTGATCTCTTTAATCAGTTATGATGACACTATGTATGACGACAATATCTATTGGTACTTAAGTGCTTATGTTATTTTTATTAGTGTTTTCACTTGTTTCGATTTTTCTTTAATGTTGGTAAAGTTTACTAGTATCATATTTCATCTATTTTATATAATAAAGTATGCATGTATTTGCACCAAAGAAAAAGTATGTGAATATTTATTTAGTAGTAATGTGCAGCTATTCATTATTGTTGTTGCCAAAGTTTTCTGGATGGGGCGTATTTTGCATGTGTAAATATCTAAATTCATAACAAGAAGAGAATATGGGACTTGTGATGGGTGAGTGTATGCATTATGCAACATGAAGAATGCATCCAAAGTGTGGTTTGTATCATTGTATGCATAAATAATCATCCAGAGAAGATTGGATTTGAATGAATCTTTGACAATAAATGATGTATAATCATTGCTATTTGATCTATTAAATTGGATAATAGTATCGATCACAAGAAAAACTAGTCATGATGATGCTGTTCTTTGACTTAATAGGCAGCAGGAGGAACCTATAAAACTTTTTTCTTTATGGGGTAGTCTAATTAGTAATGGAAGTTAATACTGTAATGTAGCTAGCTTTCCTTTTGAGCAGAGAAAACCTATAAACTTGCAGGTTTCAAGTTAACAAAAGTTTGATGCCGACAAAATAAATGAATTTATTTATTTATTATTATTTTTTTTGCAAAATAATAGTAGTAACTCTCTTCGGGTTCTTAAAAGTTAATTTCTTAATCCGCTGTCTAAATGTCAAATCGATGTTTGCCCAATGATTTCACCATTCTTTTTTTTGGCAAACATGAGGGCGGGTGATTTAACCGCTGCGTGATTAAAAATGAAAACAAGTTGATTTGTTGCGTGTGTGGTGAAAAAAATAAAAAATAAAAAATAAAAGAGATGGGGGGGGGTGAAAAGACAGAAGAGATTCTGGTTGGGACAGATCTGGCTTTTGTGTAAGGAAATGCCTTACCCGATTCTGCCTCCCTTGGTTTCTTTTAGTCAACACCTGCTTATGTCATCCTTTTCTCTTCCCATTTAATCCTCCTCCTTTAGTTACCCACATATACTGATATACCGACCGGCTCCAAGTGACCAAACATATATATTCACTTTGAGTATTTACTCCGACCGGTTCTCGTTATATAAACTGAAATACCGATTTGAATCAAAATGAGATTTGATTTGATATAGAAGGAAGGAATTTATAGTTTGCACGAAAATGAGATTTGATTTGATTTTTTTTTCTTGACACATCACCACTGGCTATATAACTCTTTGGTTATCTGGTTTTACTTATACCAATGTCAGCAACTAAACCTCAGTAAAGAATATTTGAGTCCGGGACCATATAAACAGAGTGCTTCTGTCGCATTTATATATATATATATATATATATTTATTTATATCTAAGTAGCTAATTATATAGTTGTGGGAGCATATTTTCTGATTTTCATTAGAAAGTTGGTTATTTATATATATTTTTTTTGCTGTTGCTACTAAGATCAGTCAATCCAAAATCAATATATGTTATTTACTTATTTTATTTATACGAATGATAGATTTATCAAACATTAATCATTTAGATATATGCGAAGGATTATTAATCCTACCTGATATGGTTTGGTTGAGAAGAACATTTTGAAAACGAATTGCACGTATTGGGAATCTGGTTTACTAAAAATCTCTCAAACCTATTAAAATCCTGGAAGCCGAACCAAAATTGACATTCTACTACCAATTGGGGGACTTTAACAACCAACATGACATGACATCCATGATCCATCCATACATATATTACAATGCACATGCATGCATAGTTTAGTCTAGGTTAATAGGACCCGCTAGGTATGACACACTAGAACATATAGTATACGGTATATATACATGTATGCATCTGCGTATATTTTGGTTTTCCCAAATTGGGAAATTATAGAATTTCGCTCTGTGGGTGCAGCACCATATTTAAACCCTCGTGGAAAGCCTAGAAGAGCTAATTTGGGTTTTGTTTAAATTTTTCAAATGACGATTTTTTTTTTTTTTTTTTTTTTTTTTTTATGCATTCAGGTTCAGAATAATGTTATGTTATGAATCCAAAATTTGTGTATACTTTCTTTAATTTAATGTTACAGAACGCATATCATGTTACGAAAAGAATAGTTAATTTATGAGCCCCGTTACGATGGAACCAGTGGTGAATATTGGCATTTTATAAAAATTTGGAATATTAGGGAATACTAGATAGCTAGTGTAATAAGTGCAATTATATAGTACAAGTATAGAACAGAACCCTACTTTTGTGTTTTGCCTTTTCTCTCTCATTTTTTTGTCTACTACAATACTCAAGAACTCAGAAGAAAATACTATATATGTAAAAAAAAAAAAAAAAATTACTCCACAGTTTTGAAACTAGGGTAATACTATTTCAGTATTTTCTTCTTCTTCTTGGTAAAGCAGTAAACAGAAACTGTTGGGCAATGCAGTGATATCTTATTGGCTCTAAATGTCAGTTTGACTCATTTAATATATTTTTTTGTTTATTTGACCCCATTTCAAACCTATTAATTTTTATGTTCTCCTGAATAGCTTTTTTCACCAGTGCACTGCTCTGTTGTTTCTTTTGCATGTTGTTTTGGTTTTGGTAGTTGTTGTAGTAATTATTGTTAACATTAAGGGAGTCGTCTGAGAGATATCAAGATAGTGAATTTGAAAGTGTGTAAATGCACCAGAAGGCATGGTCTATAGGTCCAAAATCATTTGAACGTTGATACCATTAAAGTTTATGTGAGATGTTGAAAATGTAAATGTAGGTTTGATGATTGAAGGGCTTTAGGACATTGAATTTTGTGCAGCACCAAAACAAGCAATACTTTTGATTTTTTTTTTGCTCATGATCCGTTTGCTGCAAGGTTAATGATACATTGTCGTTTTACTACTTTTTAAAGCGGGTACATTGTAATACGTACAGATCAACTCATACAATGATTTCGATTTTTGTTTGACTCTTGAATGATCAATTTCAAACAGTTGTAAGCGATTACTAATTATCTTGACCATTACATATTTAGATTGGCTAAGAAATTTAACTTAAGATACATGAATATAACTTTCTCAAATAATTAGCGTTTGAGAAACAAGATGCCAAAAAAAAATGATGATTATTACTTTAGTAAACTGATAATAGAGAGTGTAATGTATTACTTTAACATTATCATTTTGTCAACTAACATAGTAAATATTGGTATATATATTTATCTATGTAAATACTAAATTAATTTTTTTTTAAATAGGTAATTAATATAAAATCACACTTTAGATTTTTACCCTTTACTTTAACTAGAGCTAATTGTTAGCAGTCTTCTAGAACTGTTTTCATGAATATATTAACACTTTTTTTGGGTCTAGTAGCCCAGTTTATAATAGCTCGAAGTATTATTTTCTATTAAAAAAACAGACTTCATAATTTTTTTATATATAATGATCTTGCACCGTTGATATATATTTCATAGCGTCAAAAAGTGTTAAATTTAATAAGCACTTATTGCCATAAACAAATTTTCTAGTTTATTTTCATATTAATAAATAAAATTAAATAATAGTTATTTTGTAAAAATATATTAATATTTTATAAATTGTACCATTAATTATTTATAACTGATATAAGCACTTAAAAAGTCGACGATATCTTTGACAGCTAGTCCAGCAAAAAGATGACATCTTTGACATATAATCCAGCAAGAAGATGATGTTGAATGGAAGGAGCCATTTTTGTTGGTGAAAAATGCAAAAAAAAAGAAAAAGAAAAGATTATGAAAATGGTGAAGAGAACAAATAGAAGAGAGAAAACGAGGGAAATAAAAAAAAATTGTGTCAACTACGTAAATGTAAATGTAAAGAGACTACAAAACTGCTTTTGAAAAAACCTATAAAACGATATATTTTCTGATTGGCTAATTTGTTTTATGTGACTATTTGTTTAAAACCATTGTTGTTTAGATATTAATGTCTTTCAAATATGGTGGAGATATTTGAAAACCATTGTTGGAGTAGTTATTCGGAAAATTTTTAAACAAATATGTTATTCGGAAAATGTTTAAACAACAAAAATGTTAAAAGAGACTTACTGAAAATCATTGCCACCATTCCTCCTCAAGGTAAAATTTGAAAAATATTAATAACTATTATTATTTAAAATGTCTTTCAAATTTTAGAATTCCGTTGGAAATATTTTAGTTCTAGAATTACACGAAAATAATGTTTGGGAATCCCATTAGAGTTTAGTTTAACGGTTTCATTTTGCACGAAAATAATGTTTAAGAATCCCATTAGATATTTTCTCTACTCTCCTCCTACAACAACAATTAATGGAAAACAAACCATAAAGTCTCTTTTGCTTTGCATACATAAATAGAGTATGTAATATATTACTTTTAACATTATCATTTTGTCAACTAACGTAGTAAATATTGGTATATATATTTATCTATGTAAATACTAAATTAATCTTTTTGAAAAATAGGTAATCAATATAAAATCAAACTTCGGATTTTTACGATCTAACTAGCTAATTGCTAGCAGTCTTTTGAAACCGTTCTCATGAATATATTAACACTCTTTTGGGCCTAGTAGCCCAGTTTATAATAGCTCCCGACCCACTTGTACTATATACATTAATCGAGTAATGAAATATAATCGATTTGACTAACTAAAATGCAAAATAGAAACATGATCAAAAGAAAGGAACATTTCTTCTTCATTAACGAAGCTACTTTAATCAACAATAAACAGATAGATCCCAAAAGTTTCTAAAGTACTTTACAAACGTTTTTAAAACCTCATCTATTATGGATTTTTTTTCCTCTATCAAGAATCTCTTATAGAAGAAGAAGAAGATGCAGTGTGTCTCTTGGGAGTTGTCAGCTAATAGCCAGGGATTTCACCTGGAACTGGAGCCAACTCGTTCTTACTGAATTTCTCCTCATCATAAAACGTTGCACGCACGGTCCTTCCTCCAAAGTATCTCCCATCGAGATCCACAAGGGCTTTAGTTGTTTCCTCGGGTCTTGAAAACTGAACAAAGATTCTGACTGCTTCGTGTACAGGGAAGTCCTTTTCAGTGATCTCAAATATCAGTACACGAGTGACTGTACCGTATTTGCCACACTCGCCTCCTACCTCGTCTTCTAGCTCATCATCTACTTCTCCTGGCCCAACCTTTAGGTAAAGATAAAACAGGTGATCGGTCAATCAGAATTGCAGAGCGTAAATAAACGAGAAAAGAATCACAAGAGTAATGCCTCGCTATGCATTCACTCATACCAATAATTCTATGGTAATAGTAAAGAAACGTTTCACATAGAAATTGATGTGAGAGCTATTACAGTATCCTAAAACCAATAAAATCTCCTTCAGTCACATGCCAACTCTCAGGTTTCATTTGTGAACTCTTTAGCATTTGGCAATCCTATCCTGAGAGCTCAAGTTAGGCTAGCCTCAAAAACCAAAAATCCCAAATGCCTATTAAGACGAGGGGAAGATATTGTAACTTGTGCATCTAAAACGTTCTTTCCAATCTAAAATTTGTAACAACCTAGCATATGTAACACTATGATAAAGAAGCTCCACCAACAAAGAATTTTCATCACAAAAATGCCCAAGCTTTTAAATTTCAGGATATCTTGCCAGAAAGAAGTATCACAAAGGCTCCAGTTATCCCGTGGCAGACCATTACTCAATTCCATTTACACACAGATATCTTTGTCTACAGTATGCCAATATGCCCTCATATTCAATCCTCAAAAAAAACAAGTGTAGGTTTGGATTTATTCATATAAGATGCTACCAGCAATTTGAAGTAAACATATCTAAACTAAGAAGCACATCAAATGCTAGAATAGAGAAAATATCATTCTCACCCAAAATCCTAGCAGGCCGTTCAAAATCATAGTAGCAAAGTGTGTCCTTATACAAGAACACTAGAACAACGATTTAAATAGCACATCATATTGAATCAACTAGACTGACTGTGGCGTCACATCAAAATCTGAAGTCAAAGAATGCATAAGTTCAAGAGGGTGTACTGAAACGCATACCATGTTTCTAAGAAGCAGAACCCTAGTTGGTTCACCATTGATATTAACACTCTTAACCTTCTTCTCCACAGACTTCTGTTCACTAGCATTCACAATCACACCAGCTCTACGATCAGTCTTCTTAGCCATCAATGGCGTAGTGATACCTTGCTCTGATTTCCCAAGCCCTTGTCCCTGTTTCCATCCCATCTTCGCCATCATCCTCTGAGCAGCTGTCATCTGCCCACCTGCTCCAACTCCTAACCCACTCGTCTCCGATTTCCCAATACTAAACCCGTCAACATTCCCAGGCGGAGGAGACGAAGATCTCCTCTTCCCACCACCGCTCATAGCAGCGCGTCTCTTCCACGCTTCCTCACCTGAGATATTCAACCGAGACGGATCACTGTTATCTCTCTCTCTCTCCTTCTCCCTCTCTTCTCTTTCCCTCTTGTCTCTCTCCTCTTCCTCTTGCCTTCTCTTATCCAGCTCACGCTTCATCTCAGCTTCCATAGCTTTCCTCTTCGTCTCCCTTTTATACTCCTCGTAATCGTTAGGTCTCGCTGGATCGTACTCTTCAATCACAGATGAAGTCACACCGATCAATGCTGGCTGCGAAGGTGCTGACTCTGCCGCCGGAGTAATCAACGAAGAAGGAGGAGGAGGAGGCTTGTAGGGTGACGACGACACGACAGGTTTGGGTTTGTTTAAAGGTCTTAGAATCGTTTGCGTCGGAGCAAAAGCCGGTGGTTTGCGAAGCGTGGGTGGAGCCATTTTGGTATTGCTTGACCAGACGGAGGAGGAGTTGCCGCTGGGTTTCTCATCATCAGACGGTGGTGGAAGGTCACCGTATAATCCACCAAGCATTTTTTCGCCGCCGGTAAAGTAAAATTTCCCCACTCTCAGCTCTTGATTTCACGGTTTGCTTTCAATTGGAAAGATCTGCTCAAAATTAGGGTTTTTTAATTTTTTTCCGATCAAGTTCTTATTTTAAAAATAAGACCAAATAAATAATTAAATAAATGATCGACAAAAAAAAAAAAATATAATTAAATAAATAAAAGCTTATTACAGTAAAAAAAAATTAAAACCGACTTTACAAAAAGAGAAATAAATAAATATTTAGCAATTGCGTAAGTGAATTGTTTCTGGGCTATTTACAAATCTTGCATTAGAAGCCAACGTTTGTAATTGATCTGTGGGATAAACCCTAGGAAAGCTTTGTGTATTTTTTCCCCGTCTTCTTACGTTTAATTCTTCAGGTGCGATTCACGATTCCAGATTTGGGTTTTATTTTTCTATGATCGAGAAACTTCGAGGAGCCACCAAATCCCCAGATTTTTTTTGCATCTAGTTTTCTCTGCTTCTTCTTTACAAAAATAAAAATCTACGGACTTTGAAGCAAATTATTTTAGGGTTTTCTTCTTTATGGTTTTGTTTTAGCAGCACAGATTAATCGAATTTTAAAGCTGGTGAATTGAATATATATACATATGATTAATTTCGAGTGTTTAATTTCTCTAGTGGTGTGTTGAAATGGTTAAAAGGTTTAATCTTTGGATTTTGTTCTTTCTTTTTGCAGATATGGTGGTGATGAATCCCTCGTTGTGTGTTGGTACACAACCGCTTGTGTTCCTCCCTCCTCCTCGCCTGAATCATTTTTCCAGTAATGGTATATGTCTCTATATCTATGTCTAATTTCAACAGATAAATTGGGCTTCATGTTTGCTTTTACTGGCACTGTAGTTTATAAATTTGGTGGGCATTGATGAAGTTCAGTTTTGGATTTCTCATTGAAATAATTGAAGAAACGAGAGTTGTTATTATTGATGTCCGAAAATTGAATCCTCACCTAGTGTCGTATCATTGATCCTTTCTTAGTCTTTTCTTCTGATTTTGAATGAAGTCTAAAGCTCTTGTTCTACTCGTCCTCTGTGACACAGGAAACTTTCATAGGCGTTATCCTACAACAGTTTCTATGCAACGCCAACCGTGGAGCCAGAGAAAATTTCCTTCTGTCCAGGCAGTTGGAACGCGTGCAGTGCAACCTGTTGTCGTCTCTAAGAATAAAAGATCTGTCTTTATATGTAACTCTGCGCTGGTATGTTCTCTCTGCTTTGTTACTTGCGAGTTAGTTCCATCTCTTTGCATTTACTGTTCCTATCTTAAGTTCCTGTGTTTGAACTCGTTAGCTGTTGGGATAACTTATTGATTTGCATGTCATCATACATCATTTTGCTTATTTGATGAAGAAGATCCTTTTGCTCTTATGGTCAATAGTTTATTTGTCCGGTATTATCTTACTAGGTGTCTCTTAATAGCTAGCTGTTTACGTATTCTGATTGATTTTGCTGCAGAATTCAAAATGCAGTCAAGGGCAAACACAGACAGTTACACGGCAATCACCAACGATCACACAAGCTCCTACTCATGGTATATCATTGCATCCTTCTCCTTGTTAACTGTATTAATGTGCGTTTTCATGTTGAGGAAACTATTTTTGTGTTTCAAGCAAACAAGAATGGATTTAAACTATATGATCTGTCACGATTCTAGCAAATATTGAACTGTGTTTTAGAATTCATATTGTGGCTTGCTATGGTTCTTATTCTAGTTCCTATAACCAAGATGGACTGGTCTATTCTAGTTGGTATCTTCAGAGCTTAATTTTTTAGCATTTGAGTAAATATCAGGAAAAGAGAAATCCCCAAAGCTTGATGACGGTGGAAATGGGTTCCCGCCTCGGGATGATGGTGGTGGTGGTGGTGGCGGAGGTGGTGGAGGGAGCTCTTCAGGTGGATTCTTCCTTTTCGGGTTTCTTTTGTTCATGGGATACTTGAAAGATTTGGAGGGCGAACATGAAAACAACCATTAAAGGGGGGGAAAACATGAATGCCGAACAGACAAATATCAAGACAAGTATGCTCCAAGAGAAATCGTGTATCTGAGACGATAGATTCTAGTACTAGCAATAGGCACAGATCTTATGTTTTCTCAGTTGTGTTATGAATCAGATTCTTGTTCCTTGAGACAGACAAAAGCTCATCTTACACAAATGTTCGAACTATGCAACCATTAATGACTTAACAATTTACTCCTCTTCTTTTGTTTAAAAGTTTGCCACCAGACTATTCTTTTTTGGGAGATGCAGAGAAATCACAAATGAGTGACTTAAAAATTTACTCTTCTTTTGTTTAAAAGTTTGCAAGACTTACGAAATGTTCATTACCGGCAATTGCCAAAAGAGACGCCGCTTAAAAAACAATTATTTTGCTTAGTATATGCATCTGGGAATTAAATCAAAGCGTTTTTGAGTCATTTGCCTGTTAAATGTGATCAAGTCTTCGTTTTATTATCTTAGAAGATTCGTATATCATATAGTTAACGATTTTATTCGTATCTCTTTGGTGTGTGATACTAATAGAATCGTTAACTGCAAAACAGTTACATATGTATCTCCACATTGGGTTGTAGACGTGTCCCAGTTTATTAAATCTAATAAAAGAGTGGTTTTCGTTTATAAGAATCGAGCATTACAAAAAAAAAAAGAATACATTGAGTGTAAAACAAAATACAGAGATAAGACAAAAACAGAGTAAAATCTGTGTTGTCCGATCCTTAAGAAAGTCTTACATTGCCGTCCTTCGTCGGCGGGAAATGCAGGCTACGGGTGACCTTGAACGGTTGTGCCGGATTTGGCATATGATAAGGTTGTGCCTGATTTGGCATAGGAAAAGGTTGGTATGCTTGCTGGAACATGTTACCTGGTTGTTGCTGCATCATTTGTAGTTGTTGTTGCTGCATCATTTGTAGGTGGTGTGGTTGCATCGTTGGTGGATAGGGCAGCATCGGTTGCGGAGGCCGCAACTGCGGAGCACCATACTGAAACTTTGATGGGACTTGCCAGTTTCGGTTTCGCATCGGTAAAGGCTGTACAAGCTTTGATTTACTGGTGAAACAGCATAGAAAAGAACGTATTTTTTGTAGCAATGTCTTCTTCTTCTTCTTCGGCTGATTCATCTTCTCTTGGAATTCACGTTCCTTGGGTTTAGGATCATAATATGAACTAGCAGAGTCAGAAGAAGAAGTTTCATCTTCATCGTCGCTCTTTAGATCATCATCTTCAATCTGGTACTTAACTGAGAAGAGCTCTGTTTCTTTGCCACATTTATTAAGTTTACGAACCAGAGCCATAGGTTCTACGTCACCTGTGACTGTCAAGAGACCTCTTTCGCTGTTATACGCCACTTCTTCTACACCTGCTTTCATTGAAAACTAAGTATTAAGAATTATCTCATGTTATAAGACTTATACGATATATGAGGCAAGAAGCACTTCAAAAGGAAGTTGGACTTTTTCTTATTACCAGGTATACTCTTCAACTTGATGCTTGCTTTGTTTTGGCAACCAGTGCAACACTTTAGATCGACTTTTAGTATGCAAGTCTGCAAAATTTACACAAGCTAATCATTAGCAACTGAAGAGAGAGAGAGAGTGTGATAGATAGCTATAATATAGATAGACTGAGACTTGAGAGATTGAGAGAGAGAAGAGTAAGTACCCCGACGGATTGGTTTGGGTCCGCCATTGTGAAGAAAGCTTGGTGAAAAGAAGAAGAAGAAAACCCTAAACTGAAACCCAATAGAGAAAAAGAAGATTTGTACAATAAGCATCGTTAAATCTTTTGTAGACAAGGGAGAATCCATCAACTTTCCATAATTACCGAATTTAACATTAACAAGTTAAGGTAAAGATACATTTATTTTCTTTGATAATGTCGGTTTCCATATTCGAAGAATCTGACAATTTCAAGACCTGCCTCTTCTCCATATTTTTACCAAGTGAATTCAAGATTTCAAGCTCAGATTCGGAGGATAAATTATATTCTTACATCATTTGAACTCAAGCTAACGACAAAAGTTTGTCAAGTGACTTGATGATACCATTTAGCAGGAACGAGAAATGGATACCTAGCAAAGTGACTTAGTCGGGAAAGACGATTGGCAAAAAGATGAAAGTATCATATCTGTTGCGGCACGGGAGCAACAACTTTACAACACACTTGATCTTGATGTGTCTGAGGTAAAAAAAACTCAAACTAATAAGTTTGAAAAGCTTGTAACAATTTTTTTGGGTCGACAATAATGTTTTGAATAATAGAGACCGGATTTAGAAATGATACAATGAAGAGTAAAAACAACAAACAAGGAAAAGAAAAAAAGAATAATAAATTGTACCCAAAACAGACTAAGGCCTCAACCAAAAGCATCAGCAGGAATTTGTTTTGCTAGTTAAAGAGACCCGGTTGTGTAAAGCCCTTAACGCAAGCTACACTTTCTCGGGTTCCTTCACAGCTTCTTTGGTTTCTTTGGCATCTGCTTCAGCTGCAACCTCTGTTTCTTTCGTCTCCTGGGGGCTTTTAGGTTCAGAGCATTCAACATCCGCATGCGTTTCAGCAGGATCGAGATCTCTGAAGTTCTCTGTTATTGCAGTACCACTTGCTTTTGGTAAGCTCTCAGTGTGTTCCACATCACCAACTTTCGGTGAGCTCTCAGTGTGTTCCACATCACTAGCTTTCGGTGAGCTCTCAGTGGGTTCAACACCACTCCCATCTGGCAACTTCTCTTTGATTTCATTGCCCGATGCACCTGGTGAATCCTCTGCACTTTTGTTATCAGTATTATCGCCATTGTCCTCTTTTTCAATTTGAACATCACCATTGGACAATATAGTAGCTTCATCTGGGTTGGAAGAAGGCGAAGTGGACTCGGAGGTCTCTCTCCATTCAACCCAAGCAGGTGACTTTTCAGGTTCTGGTTCACTAGGGTTTTCAGAAGGATGCTTTGATGTAGAATCCTCTGTTTCCATATCAACAGATGGGGAAGAGGCTGCAGTGTCGTTGAATTCATCACCTTCACCTATGACGACATCACCATCCTCACCATCTCCATCAGCATTGGGTGAAGGGGACGCAATTGAGCTCACTGAGCGCTCATTCGCAGCTTTTTCATCATCAAATGCAAACCAGTTTGAATTTGTGAAGAGAGAATCACTACAACGACACCATGTTATATTTCGTAAGTTAAGGGATCGCATCAACCATATATGAATATGATGCGAATCGATGGTTTAATTTCTACCAGAAAAGAAAAGTTAACTCGTTACCTCTCCTGATCATCTCCAAGACGCAAGGAAGATATGACGACTTCTGCAGATTCATCATCAAAGTAGACATCCTGCAACATAGACATCATAAGAGGTTTTAAACATATCACTAGAAGTTTCATAATATTGGGTGGCTTAGACAAACAGGCACATGAGTCGTAACAAAAATTTGGGCGAGTTTTCAGCAGAAAAATAGCACAGAAAGGAGGAAAGGAAAGAAGTTAAAAACATCTTCCTACTTGTTCCAAAACGAAAGTCAGGTTTTAATTCCAAAAGATAAGGAAAAGACTAAATATACCTCATCATCGCGTTCCATAGAGCCTTGGGCCTGCAGTGGAATAATAAAAATGTAAATGGTAGAACCAGTGTATTATGAGGAAAGTAATGCAATAAAAATCAAAAGCTCATGCAGAATCCAAGCTACTTCCAGGCTAATTAACTATGATAAAGGAAGAGAAGACGGTTGGAACCCCATGCTAACTAAGCAGAATGATTGAAGAAGATGTGATGGTTTAACTATCCATCAAATACAGAGATTTGTAACTACATTTCAGGAACTATAACAGGAATACAGGCCAACATAAATTATAATAAATAACTAAACAATCCTGAATCGATTCCCTCCTTTGGCTCGAAAGTCAATACCCATGACCTTTCAAGGCTTAATGAAACATGCGGCTAATATCTTTGATAAAAATAATTATTTTTTATAGAAAAGATCACAAGTAGCAGCTATGGCAACTGACAAGGAAAAACGAGAACATCACCTCATCCATGTCATCGTTGCTGTAAATTCCATATCGAAAGGCCTGGCTCAAATTGTTTGCTAGGGCTGCCACATCATAATCTCTATCGTGGTAATCATCATCATCACTATCTCTACTACGATCATGGAGTGAAGTTGGCCTCCTGTTAAGCAAAAGAATATCAGTAAAAAAGAATTATCCATTTACTACACCACCTACCATCACTACAGCCTTCTCATGTACAACATTTATCACCCCCTAAAGAAATTTCCAAATGCAAGCTCTTATTGCCACCTAGTGGAATGTGCAACTTATCATATATCTTGATTGCTATTAAAGCAAAAGCTAATTACATAAATGTGACAAACTTTTATAAGAGAATCACTATTTTCAGTATGAACTGGCTTTGGTAATAATTTGAGAACAGAAGCCGGTGTCATAAGTTTCTTTGAGTCTTAAGAAACTCCGTATAAGAGAAAAAAATACATACCCGCAGGCCCAAGAGTACACATTTTCCAATGTATTACGCTTTGACAAGACATCTGTCTGCCAGTCCCCCCATTTGCTATTTTCCTGGTAAAGAACGTAGCAGAAAAAATCAACAAGATATGAAGAGTTTGATACTAAAGACCACACCCTACAAGACTAATCCCTCTCAATCTTTCACATGCAAACAAGCTATGAAGGAAACATCTCTGGGAGAAATAGAAAAGGAGTAATGCTGATCACTTATTTTTTACCATCTGATCTATAAACTCATACAGAAAGTGTAAGGAAATATCATACTCTCATCCAAAACTCGAGAAAACTAGCAACTATATATAAGCATATTGAATATTTTCAAGCCCAGTCAATAATTTAGTTCTGCTTCATATCTGCATGAGTACATGAATGGGTAGCAAGCCACTAAAAAGTAATAAATCCCACTAGACAGATTGTGGTATACCTGCAAATGAGACTGAATTTCGACATTACTATTAGCTAGCTGAAGAAGTTTGTTCGAGATACGAGTCAAATGACCAATATTTCCAGTCCTGAGTGGCTTTCTACCCTCTGCAGGGACAGTAGGCTGAAGCTGAGACATCATATATAAACCACGTTAGTAACTACTGATGCCAACCCCAGATATTATCAATCAAGTATCTTCACCTTATCAGAATCACTAGCAGTTAATGTTGAGTCCTTTTCCGCCTCTAGTATACTCCCAATAAGATTGCACTCACTGAGAAGATGGTCAACAAGTTGAGAGTTTTTGCTCTCTAAACATGAGAGAACTACATTCTCCACATGGTGATGCAGAAAATTGTTGTAGGGATACCTGAGACACAGTTGCATCACAAATTAGCATGGCAGTCTACATATCATCAACTACAATCATAGTGTTCCCCACTTACTCGAAGAACAAGTCCAACACTCTTTTCACCGCCCCAAGTCGAATTACTTCTTTTTCTGCTGCTTCACTACCGACGGTGAGTAAGACTGAAATAAACTCTACAATCTAGGAAAAAGAAAATTTAAATTATAAACCATTATAACAGTGAAAGATACATTATAACTAGAAAACAAATCATACAAATGAGGATAAGAAATACCTTTAATCTATGTTTTCCAAGAGGTGGTTGTAACTTGCCATACGTTGTTAACAGAATACCCTCAGCAGATGAAACATTCAAAAGCTTAAGTAATTCACCTGCACAGTAGAGAAGCATATTACATATGATACATAGCAGCCAAGAGACTAGTTAACATTGCAAACCACGCAATAAAGCAAAAAGACCTATAAAAGTTGAGAAAGCAAAATGCTATAACGATATTCTTGCACCTCAATGAGAGTCTCTATAAAATTAGAAAAAATAAAACAGTTTCACCAGTTTTCATACCAACAAGCAACAAGTGTGCATAGAATATCTGGTTGTAGGTTCCGAAATCCCAAAAAAAAGGCCCCGTATTCTTCCTTCCCAACCACATCTCTCACAATAGGGAATATGGTATTCAAGAAGTCAAACAACCACATATGAACATATAATAACCATACTATATTTCTCACCTAGGCTTCCAAGCATTCCCTCCACTGTCTCAGGATTAGTTGCTATGCTTCCCTGGGTTAGTTGACGACCGTATATATGATAAGTCCCCATTGTAAACCTCTTAGGATCCAGCAGAGATATGCATACAGACAATGAATTAACGAGAACAGACTTGGGCCGTGAATCTTCTAAAGTATGTTTCAACAACCTTCCAGTGCAACTGCATAAAATTTTACAGGGAATAAGTTGATTACTTAGAAATTTTCAACAATATCAAACGAGCGAATGAAAACAATAGCCAAAGCTGAGAAAAATCTACCTGGGGCTGGAAAGTTTTGTAGCAAGACCAGGGGGTGCGTATCTTGCTACAGTACAAAGAATTTCAGCTGCATTGGCATGTACCTCGGGAGACTCCTACAAAAGTATAACACAAATCTCTGAGATATCAGTAGATAGCATCATAGCAATGCCTAGGATGATAGAATAAAATCTGAAGTAAAGAAGGAAAGCCCTAAGACTAGACATATTGAAAAAAAAGTAATTCCATGAAACTGAATGGAACTTACCGAGGAGCCAAACTTATCCACAATCATCTCTAGAACATCTGTATCTTCTACCCACTGCATTGCACTTGTGTAGTTTGAATATAGGTGCTCATCAGTACCAACCAGACGTTTTAAAACCTGAACACCAAGTAATAAGTAAGAGTCTAGGAAACCAGCAATTGAAAGAAAATCTAATGTTTACAACCTCTCGGTATCTCCTACAGGTATTATAACCTTCATTGTTTACAGGCAATAATAATTAAAAGAGTCCCTGGTGTAACAGACTAACAATAATAGCTAAACAACAATACGCACCATGAGACAATGATGAGAGCAATATCATAAATTTTCCTATTGTTCTCATCATTATTGCTGGGTCTATTACTATTGTTGTGGTAAAAAGATTCATAAATTCTTAAAGGAGAGGAAAAAATGACATTTTTTCAACTATTCAGCTCAAGTAGATGTGTAATAAACGTAGAGCAAAAACCAGGAGTTCTAATAACACATTAAAAAAACCAACCTCCATTATAGATGTAGTACCAATCAAATCAACAAGCTGCTTCAGTATGTCTTGATGATCCTGGTAGCACAACAAAGCCAAGATTAACCATACGGTGAATTAATCTTCAGATGGTTAAGTGATGTTTAAAGCATTGTGAACTTGTGTACCAGTTATCAAAATTTTATCAACAGGGTTCGACTAAATATAGTTGATTAGTAAAAATCTCTTTCAATGATTAAACAGCCAAACAGATCTTCATCAAAATCTCCGACTATTTAAGACCATTATCTCAAGTTACACAGAAGGTTCAAATTGTACAAGAAAGCAGCTAGCTAATGGTTCAATACTCTCAACAAAGATAAGGAAAATACTAATTCTAGCTAAGTTCAATTCACTCTTATAAGGAAAACTTAATCTGGGAAACAAAATCAACTCACTTTTATAAATTGCATGAAAGGAATCGTCTTCCGCACCAGCAAACAAATGACAACCTGGTAAGAGAAAAAGTAAGAGAGCACATGTTGAGGAAACTCTATGGAGCCCTATAAGAGCTTGGGAAAGTTCTCAATGAGTTTTCTGAATTAAAAATTGTTGAATGCTAAATACCTTGCTGAAGTACCCGGCAAGCAATGAGTTATGGGTTTCTTTAGCTTCCAAAAACGAAAACAGCAATAACATCAACTGAAAAAAGAAGGAGATCATGAGAGGTAAGAAAGCCTAGATCCTCAACCATTTTAACGAAGTTTTAATATAGGAGAAAGTAACAGAGTCAACGTCTACCTCCTCATCCTCTACTAGTGTTTTTAGTATCATTTCAATCTCACATGTAAATATTTCACAGGCAATGAAAGGAAACCTACAACATAAAAGAATATTAATTTTTAAATTCATCAAACACAATCAGAAGGAAAACAATAAACAATTTCGACTTTTTCATTTTCGATTGATTCTTTTTGGATCATTTATCCAATACTTACTTGAAAGTTCGCTTCTTTTCAACATCCTCGAGAGGCTCCTCTATTATGTACCTAATAAGTTGTTCCACTTGCACTCTTTCTCTCAAGCTGAAATAAGAAAATCCAATAGTCAAGAATGAGTGGGCATTGCTAGTGAAAGCGAATATAATTTAAGAAAAGAATTTTGAAAATACAACTGTTGGTCAGAATAAGAAGATTATTTTGCTCAACAAATTGACAGCAACATCATTTGATGCGAAAAATGGCATGTCGCAAAATAATATTTGAAAGTAGAAATGTTCAGTTGTTGTATATTTAATTAGCAAAGCTCTGGAGGTGAACATCAAAATAAGTGACAGCATTTCCAAGCAATATATTCAACACCCAAAGCCAATGCATTGTCACTTCTAACCTCTACATATGAACAATTGCATTTCTTTTCCTCTCCCAAAAACGGTCATTAAGCATGAAGCATGAAATAGAAAGAAAGAAAAAAATGTGGTTACAGAGCATACAAATTTAAGAGTTTTCCGTTCAGGGCTTTGCATTCTTGAATAATCTCATCCTCGTCAAGAAGTTCCTCTAATGTGAAACTATCTTTGTCCAAAATTGCTTCAACCTGCAAAAGAAATCACGAAGCACAATGACTATAAGAATAGCGAGCAGCCAGATTCATACAATATGAATAAAGTCCCACTAGATGAGACAAACAAAGTTACATAAAACTCCACAGAACTATCCCCTTTGAAACGCCAGTATTTCCCTCCCATCCTCTACTAGTGTTTTCAGTATCATTTCAATAACCACCTATGCATGTTTTGATGTTCATTTGAAGGATAGGGGTCATCACTACAACTACTAAACAATCTGATGACAATTACCAGGGGAAGACTTTCATCGTTCAAAGAGATTCGCTAATCACATCGACAAGATTTCTCTTCACTCTACATTTCTCTTCATGCAGACTACCAGCAAGACAGTGCTTAGATTATCATCAAGAATAATCTAAGCCAATAATAAATCAAAACACAACAGAAACCTATAAATCCCTTCACCTCCCTGCAACATATTCGTCTAAAGAAACAGAGGAAGCTACCAAATCCCACAGAAATGAAACCTCAATACATCCGTCCACTACCCCAAAAGGCGTTAAATCCATCAACAAGAAAACAAACAGAGAAAACTCTATCGTGCCTTATTATTCTCCACATATATTACACACACGATCGTTTATAAAAATAAGTCAGGGAGAAGAAGAAAAACTCACGGCAGAAGCCGTTGACAATCCCGCCATTCGCCAGAACATCTTTGCAGCAGCTCAAGAAAACGTCGAAATTGCCTCCGTCCACAGATTCGGAATCTTCGAAGCCCTAAGGGCTATTTCGCCCCGAAAATAAAAAAGGAGAAAGAGTCGATTGGGACACAAGTAATTCGAAACCCTAGAATCTGTAATCGCTATGGTAAGGAAAAAAAAAAAAATCGAATCTGAGATCGAAAGGGAGATGAGCGACGAAGAGAACCTTCAATTACGGGGAAGGGGTAGTGCTTAGAGATAGATAGAAGAAGGAAAGGAAGGAAAACACAAAAAAAAAAAAAAAATAATTTCTTTCTAAAAAAGCCCCAAAATTAATTTATTTTTGCTATTTACGTCCCAAAGTAGTGTGGTCTATATTCAACATTAACATGCTGCTGGTTAGTTGTGACTTGTGAGAAAAAAATATTTATTATACACCCAAATCTGTGTTATAAACAGACCACATTACTATGTTGACAAAATAGAAAAAAGAGACAATTACCAAAAGAAAATAGAAAAAAAGAGACCACATTTGTTGGTCTTTTTTCTTTTATTAACAGCATATTTTGTTGGTACAGTATAATGTTTGATAGGAGACCATTAAAACAAGAGATTTTAAGAAATTTGGGTATATTGAAACAATGAATTTCGGAGGATTTTCATGTATTTAGGAAATTTGGAGTTTGATAGATTTTAGGAAAATTGATATGATAAAATTGTCAAATCCTACCTAAAACCATGAGATTTTGATTTTCTGTATTTTTAACTAAATAAATTCTCTTAAATCCTTCAAAGTCTCTAAAAGTCATTGAATTTCAAATCTGTTTTGAATAACAACGAATTTTAAAGTAGATTTTTAAATCACCAGTTCAATATATTGAATTTTAATAGACTTTTTAAAATTTATGATTAAATAACATAAGATTTGTAAATTTTACACAAATCATTTAAAATGTCAAGTTGAATACACCTCTAAGAGGAGATTATTAGTTTTATGATTTTAATGGATTTGAAAATCTAAACAAAATCATTTGTTATTCAATCATTAATTTTAAAATATTTATTAAAATTATGTGATATTGGTTCTATGATTTACAAATACTTGTTAAAATTTCATGTTATTCATTTCATGAATTCGTTTTTGAATTTCAAAATCCATATTATGTTATAAATGGATTTGAAAGTGTAAAATAGAAAGATTCAAATCTAAAGATAAAACATGTTATGTCAAAATCTGTGTGTTTTGATTTTTATAATTTACAATTCTATATAAATTTAGATATCATTTTGGATAACATCTAAGTGAATTAAAAAGACGGTCTTTGAGCTTATTTGACAAATGGTTTATTCTTAGAACACTCATGTCATGATATGTGTATAATGTGATTTTTGGTCGTGGAGATCATCTTAGAAATTTTTTTAAATGTTATACAAATTTTGAATGAGACATTGGATTGAATAATCAAATGATTTAAATTCGTAAATCATTTTTTTGTTTTATAATTATGAAATTAGAAATGTGTTTTTATATATTATTTTGCTGCTGCTCTTACGGAAAATTGCTGGTGATTGTTAAAACAATTTGATTTGATGACAACAAGCAAACAAAGAAAAACTGATTCGATTGAGATTAATTTTCTTAAATTACCGGTTCAATAAACCGTCCAAGTAACCGGTTCAATCTAATATAACCGATGAACCGAGCCGGATTCGTTAAACCTTTATATCCTCCGATTGATCTCTCTCTGTTCGTTTCTTCAAACCCCTAGCAAACTCAAACAAAATTGAAACATGGAGGATGCTGATAGACTCCGCTTCGACTTCGAAGGCAGTATCGATTCTGGACCTGTTCAGCCCACAGATTCTTCATTCCCGGTTTCTCTGCCTGAAACCTCTTCCTCCGCCGCTATTAATGTAGCTCCGAGCTACGATGATTCCGCCGCGACGGCGGTTGGACCTGGGAGGGGACGAAGTTTCCGGCGAACTGTCTATAGACATTGGCTTCGATGTCTGTGCGTGAAATACAGAGACGATGAGAAGGATAGGCTCTGCAGCAGCTCAAGTAAGGTAGCTTCGATCCCTCTTCCATCCAAGGAGCGAGATTGTAACAATAAGAAAGACACAAGCTTAAGTAAGTTAGATTCGATCCCTCTTCAATCCAAGGAGCGAGATCGTAACAATGACAAAGACACAAGCTTATGTAAGGTAGCTTCGATCCCTCTTCAATCCAAGGAGCGAGATTGTAACAATAAGAAAGACACAAGCTTAAGTAAGTTAGATTCGATCCCTCTTCAATCCAAGGAGCGAGATCGTAACAATGACAAAGACACAAGCTTATGTAAGGTAGCTTCGATCCCTCTTCAATCCAAGGAGCGAGATTGTAACAATAAGAAAGACACAAGCTTAAGTAAGTTAGTTTCGATCCCTCTTCAATCCAAGGAGCGAGATCGTAACAATGACAAAAACACAAGCTTATGTATGGTAGCTTCGATCCCTCTTCAATCCAATGAGCGAGATCGTAAAACTGAGAAAGCCACAAGCTCAAGTAAGATAGATCCGCTTCCTCTTGACCTAGAGATTGATATACTGAGTAGACTGCCGGCAAAGTCTCTTATGAAGTTCCAATGCGTGTCAAAGATGTGGTCTTCCATCATCAGAAGCCAGAGTTTCGTCGATTCCTTCTTCTCCATGTCCTCTATGACGCAATCGCGGTTTTTAATCTCTTTCAGTAATGGTGGTCCATCAGCCATAGACAAGCGTTTGTTCATCTTCTCGTCTTCACACAAGGGAAGGGAGTCTTCTTCTTTAGAAACCAATCTCCATATGACAATACCTTCCGTGACCTTGACTAGCCGCTCCGGCTCCACCTGTGTTTCCGTCCATGGCTTCCTTGGGATTGCTGCGGGTAATCCGTTCATTGTGTGTAACCTTATCACGGGGAAACTCACTTGCTTACCAGGGCCACGCACATCCTTGGGATACGATCCTGTTGATGATCAATTCAAAGCATTGACCATGTTGTCTAATCCTTACCAGCAACCTGATTTCCTAGTGCACGAGGTTATAACACTACTTGTAGGAGGAGAATCTTGCTGGAGACGCAATCGGGTTATCACCCCTTTTTATTACACTGTAACTAAAGCAATAAGCATCAATGGTTTCGTGTATTTTGGTGCTTGGAGCCCCAAACGAGGAGAGAATCCAGTGATTGTGTGTTTTGATGTTAGACATGAGAGGATTAGTTTTATCCAAGCGCCTATGGTTGTTTTGTATTGGGAGGGTAAATCAATATTGATAAACTACAAAGGGAAGCTAGCTTCCATTGCAAGGGACCCTTATGCTGATTTCGACAGTTTTGATTTATGGATACTAGAAGATGCGGATAAACATGATTGGTCCAAGCAAACGTTTGACCTTCCCTTCTCTTTGGGTTTTGGTGAGGAGATGATTTCCCCGGGAATCAACAAAGCTGGTGAAATCATTTTTGCCCCAGTAAGTCTGCTGCAGGAACCCTTCTACATTTTCTACTTCAATGTAGATACAAATGACATTAGAAAAGTTATGCTCAAAGGACTTGGAGATGATGAACACTTTAGGCGCAGATATGGAATTGGAGAGCAATGTTGCGTCCACATCTCACCCGAACACGTTGAAAGTATTGCCTCTCTATAATTATCAGTAGTTTTCTGTATTTCTTGAAGAACCGTTATGTGTAAGAGCTTGACAAACTCTGTTTTTCCCTTTTCTTTTAATTTATATCTAAGCGTTGGTTTTTTTAACACTTAGGACATGATTTGCATTTGCTGACATGTGTTCTTTTCTAGCGTATTGCTCTTATTTCGAGTGTTTTGTTCTGTTTTCTATTTTTTCTTTTTAGTATACAAATATAATAATATTCTTCTGGCTCCCCCAAACTGATTATAGGTAAGTGATCATTGAACACAGCTGCCTACCTACTTGCTGTGTATTAGTATATGGGTAAGTATTATGCACAAGATTTCATTGAACTGTATGTTGCAGATAATAGAGAGCTTCTTGATGTTGTTTGCTATGTAGATTAAGCGATTGCGGAAAATTTTTGGCAAACAATCGTAATGATTCTTTGTGCTTCTGGAAAAACCAAATCTCAACTATCACTGTCTTAACAAACAGTTGGTCTGGTCTTGCATTTCATTAGCCATTGTTTGACTTTGGTTAAGACCATCTCCAATGTATATCTCTATTTTTTTCTTTAAAATAGAGTAACTCTAAAATAGAGGTAGTGTAAAAAAATAGAGGTGAGAATAGAGTTACTCTATATATAGAGCAATCCTATCATTTTCTCTATTTTAGAGGAAAATATAGAGTAGGATTGGAGCAAATGTTGCTCTATAATAGAGTTTTGACTCTAAAATAGAATAGGGTTGGTTGGAGATGCCCTAAGTGCTTTAAGAAAAAAATTAAAAAAAAAAAACACAGACAAAAAAAAAAACTACCGGTTCAATAAACCGTCGTGCAAGTTACCGGTTCAATCTAATATAACTGATGAACCGAGCCTGATTCGTTAAACCTTTATTTATTTAACATCAGAAGAAACCTCAAAATCCTCCCAATTGATCTCTCTCTGTTCGTGTTTCTTCAAAGCCCTAGAGAAAAAAATTGAAACGCAATGGAAGACGCAGATGGACTTAGCTTCGATTTCGAAGGCGGTCTTGATTCCGGACCTGTTCAGTCCTCCGCTTCAGTCCCGGTTGCTCCGCCTGAAAACTCTTCCTCCGCCGCTGTTCACGTAGCACCGAGCTACGATCACGCAGCCGCGACGGTTGCTGGAGCTGGGAGGGGACGAAGTTTCCGGCAGACTGTTTGCAGACACTGGCTTAGAGGTCTGTGTATGAAAGGTGACGCCTGTGGATTTCTCCACCAGTTTGACAAAGCTCGTATGCCGATCTGCCGGTTTTTCCGGTTATACGGTGAATGTCGAGAGCAGGATTGTGTGTATAAGCATACTAATGAAGACATTAAAGAATGCAATATGTATGTCACTTTCACTTCTTATTGATATTAGGGCTTTTAGTGAATTGATGAACTTGGTGCTAAGAGGGATGTAACAATTGTTACGAAATCTCAGAGATTTTACACTATGCAATGATTGAGACTGTGTTGATTCTTTGTTTGGTTAGCTTTTTTTACTTACAGATGATGTTATAATTTGCAGGTACAAGTTGGGATTTTGTCCCAATGGTCCTGATTGTAGGTACAGGCATGCAAAGCTTCCTGGACCTCCACCACCAGTTGAGGAAGTTCTTCAGAAGATACAACAATTGACATCATACAATTTTGGGCCAAATAGGTTCTATCAACCACGGAATGTTGCTCCACAGCTACAAGATAAACCTCAGGGGCAAGTTCCGACGCAAGGCCAGCCACAAGAATCAGGTAACTTGATGCAGCAACAACAACAACAACAACCTCAGCAATCACAACACCAGGTCAGCCAGACTCAGATACCACCAAACCCTGCTGACCAAACAAACAGATCATCTCATCCTTTGCCTCAGGGGGTAAATAGGTTTGTTCAGAGTCCCAATGTTTTTAATTGGGTTATGTAAATTATGTTTCTGTATATCTATCAAGACGGTTGTTATTGGCCCATTATTGAACCATGGTTTCTTATGAGAGATTTGATTACTTTTACATGTAACTGGTTACTTGCAAGTTCAGAATTTTCTAACTTTTATATATATATATATATATATATATATATAGATTCATATTAAACCTCGTGTTTCATTACTACCCTTGATTTTAGGATACTTTTTCTTTGATAGTTAGGTAAATTTCAGCTATTACATGTTACCCCAGTTTCTAACAAAACAAAGAAATCGAGACATATTTAGCATGTGGGCTGGCTTTTCACTCTGATTAATCTTTTAAGGATTATTAGTCTCCTCTTTCCATCAGGTCCCTTTCTTCATTGAGCTAATTTTGGAGATAGGCTTTGCAAATGGTGGTATACATGAACTGGTTTCTGTTAATGTTGTATTTTATAGTTATAGATTTGTGTCATAAAGAAGCATAAAATTCATTTTGTTACTGTAAAATTGCTATATTATAGCACCAGTTTGGTGTTTATTTAGTCTTCTGCTCACTGCCTAATCGCAAGTGGTTTTGAGGACCTTCTGAGACCCTAAAAGTCATGTTTTCTCTTAACAGTATGTAATTGTTTTGGTTTGTCTTTGTCCTGTATTATGACATTTTATGCTTGTTGCTTGCTTGTGTGATATAGTTAGTATTCTTTTCAACATAGATGTACGTTCAGTTTTTTAGTTTCATTAGTGTGGCACTTATGACCTTTTTGTTGTCTCTAATTAGTATACGACTTATATCTCTATTACCTACAGTCTCAGTTATTAACCTTTCTTAACATCTTGATAACTATTGTGCTTGTATTTCTGTGAATTATATGCTAATGCGTTGTCAATGATAACCGGCCTAGGGGGTAGACTTTGTGTGTTCACATATCTGAAATTTTATTTTGCTGCTGTTTTCCTTTCTAGTACGTATGGCTAGATTGCTGATGATCATGCCACTATTTAAGTTTTGATGATTACAATTTGTTATCTTATTGGTCTCCAAGGGTTGCTTTTCGGCTAAAACGTAAGCTTGTTCAGATATTAGTAAGGGACCTTGTTGTTCATGTAGCTATATCTTCTGAAATCACATACAATGTATATTACTATCTGAAGAAGGAGAGAATTCTTCAAACGTTGTCTAGGATTTTGGCTTGATGTTATAGTTTGATGTAATTGTTGTATGTTTGGTTTTATGTATCATTAACTGTATATACCTATGCCTTATGCTATAGTACTCTTACTCATCATCCGTCATCCCTAATGTTATTTAGGATCTTGGTTTTCCAGGTATTTTGTAGTTAAAAGTTGCAATCGGGAAAATTTTGAATTATCTGTGCAACAAGGAGTATGGGCTACACAAAGGAGCAATGAAGCTAAACTTAATGAAGCTTTTGACTCTGTGGAAAATGTGGTCTTGATATTTTCTGTCAACCGGACCCGGCATTTCCAGGTACTTTACTGGGTAAAGCATTAGCTACCATAATGCTTATTATGTTGTTGGTAAATCAATTTCCCTGTTCATCTGTACCAATGCTTGCTTTTCTGTAGTTTTCTTCTCCATAGGATTGTATTTTGTAGGCAGCGTTATGTTTCCAAATAACTTTGTTTCACATATGATGTTATAGGGCTGTGCTAAGATGACATCAAGAATTGGTGGTTACATTGGTGGAGGAAATTGGAAACATGAACATGGAACTGCACAGTATGGCCGGAACTTTTCAGTTAAATGGTTAAAGGTATACTGTCTTACTAAGCTCTCCCTTTAATCAATAGTCCATTCGCTAAGTTCTGGATTTATTTGAAGCCTATATGGTCTTGCGCCTCTGGTGCTATATTCTAAACAGTAATTCTCAGTCTTAATGTCACTATACCTTTTTACCGTACCAAGTACCAACCTCAACACACAGCATCCCACTTTTTTATATCTCTTGTATCGATTCTGCAATGTTAACAATGTTACTGAGAAGTAAAGAGGATGCTTTCATAATGCATGCAGTAACATGACTTTAATGACTGATTATAATTCTTACCATTGTAGTTGTGCGAACTATCCTTCCACAAAACTCGGAATTTGAAGAATCCTTACAATGAAAACTTACCTGTGAAGGTACGTGGAACTTCTCACTATGTTTTTGATACGTTTCTCTAGCTGATCCTCTATATGGGATTACTAATACACTCCGCAAAGACCTAACGAGTTACTCGTTATTGACCTAACTTGCACGGTTACTCGTATATTTTGCTAGACATTAAGTTACTATTTGATACAATGAATGCTATTAACTAATGCTCGTTGTGTAATGTTTAAGTTTTTATAAGTACTTGCATGTAAGCTAGTCACTTTCATCTTACTCTTTTGGTTCAATGACCGTAGATAAGCAGAGACTGCCAGGAGTTAGAGCCTTCCGTTGGTGAACAGCTGGCTTCTTTGCTTTATCTTGAACCAGATAGCGAGCTTATGGTATATGCTTTCTCCCACTCTCTCTTTCTTGTTTTACTTCGTTCTTTCATGATATTCTGATGCGTATAAAACTAAACACAGTGAAGAACTGAGCTTCATATGCTCTTTTACTGATGACTTAGGTTCCTTCTAGGATTTTTGTTCATTCTATTACTTCATCGTGGATTGTTAATTTTCGTTTTTCCATGAATCCAAGGCAATCTCCATAGCTGCAGAAGCCAAACGAGAAGAGGAAAAAGCAAAGGGTGTGAATCCAGAGAGCAGAGCGGTGAATCCAGACATTGTGCCGTTTGAAGATAACGAAGAAGAGGAAGAGGAAGAAGACGAAAGTGAGGAGGAAGAAGATAGCATGGCTGGCGGTCCTCAAGGCAGAGGAAGAGGAAGAGGAATGATGTGGCCTCCTCAAATGCCTCCAGGACGCGGAATCAGACCTATGCCCGGAATGGTAGGCTTCCCTCTCGGGGTAATGGGCCCTGCCGAGGCATTTCCCTATGGGCCTGGTGGCTATAACGGTATGCCAGATCCGTTTGGTATGGGTCCAAGACCCTTTGGACCGTATGGACCGAGGTTTGGTGGTGATTTCAGAGGACCAGTGCCCGGAATGATGTATCCTGGTAGGCCTCCGCAACAGTTTCCACATGGCGGGTATGGTATGATGGGAGGCCCAGTACGTGGCCCGCATATGGGAGGAATGGGAAACGCTCCTCGAGGAGGCCGACCGATGTATTATCCACCAGCAACATCATCAGCACGTCCTGGTCCAACCAACCGGAAAACACCTGAGAGAAGCGAGGAGAGAGAAGTGGGGACGGATCAACAAAATCAGGATGCATCACATGACATGCAGCAGTTCGAGGTTGGAAACAGTTTAAGAAACGAAGAGAGTGAAAGTGAAGAAGAAGACGAAGCTCCAAGACGATCAAGACATGGAGAAGGAAAGAAGCGTCGGTGAGAGAGACTTACACAAAGCTATATAATTCACCTCTCCCCCCCCTCTATTTTTGATTCAAACATATTAGTATTACATTAGTGGCACATTGTTCGTATTTTCAATTTGTACTATCAGACGACAAGAGTTGGGTATTACTCTCTAAGGCCATGTTTATAGAGGGATCACCTTACTTGATCTTGGGCTTTTAAAATTAAAATTTAGTGAATAGTATCCATATGATCAGATGAAATGATCTTAATTAAGATCTGTTCTTCATATGTTCTTCTGCTGACGTGTCAGTTTGTAAACAAAGAAATGTTTAATTTTTTTTCATTTCATTCGACTTTTATTTTTTACTTTTCTTCTTCTCTCTGTCCGAACAGGCGATTTCACGAGAGATTTTTTTTTCTCATCGTCTTCTTCTCTATGTATTAATTAAATAAAATGTTTATCTTCTTTAATTAATTAAGTAATATGTTTGTTTTTTTTAATTTTAATAAAAGTTTTATAAGTTTGCAATTAAAATGTTATTTTATAAATTTTTATAATTGTAATTTGTTTAATAAGAATATTAATAAACATTATATTATTAAATAGTTTTAAACATTCTTAAATTATTTATTAAACATTAATCTTTGTATTTATTAAACATTTTTAAATTTCTGTGAGAATATTATATTATTAAATCTTAAGATCTTATACCTGTTCTCCCAATAATTAACTCTTTAACAAAAGTTCTTAAGATATGATCTTACAATATTTTTACAATATTTCTCTAATAAGATCACCCTCACCTGATCTCCCTATAAACATGCCCTAAGGTTTATTAGACTTTGGAAAAAGAACCGAAGACCAAATAGTCTTCAACTGTACATAAACAAATCACATCAACTATTTAGTTTTGCTAGTCTTTGATCCTTAGACTGATGTTGTATAAAATTTATCAATGAAAAATTGAAAAGTGAAAACATTACACAACAATATTAGACCAGACCGTAAACCAAGCCCAAATGAATTTTTTAGGGTAAATTATACGTTGTAGTCACAGCCGAAGTTTTTTAATTATTTAGGTCAAACTAAAAAGCAGTTTCCACCTTTCTTAGCCACCACCTAAATTTTAGACAAACATACCCTTACACCAAATCATATGCAGTTGGGTTTGTTATAGGACAATTCTTAGGTTGATCCTTAGGGGTGAACCACTTTTATTCACACCTGTTAGTTAAGGAAACAAATTATTAAAACAAAATCTGTATATCAATCAGTTTTAAAATTATTAATTCTAAACATTATTTATAGTTTTAAATTATAACATCTAAATCCAAATCACTCTTTTTATAAACCCAAATTAAAATACAATTTTCCTTAATTATAAAATCTAAACCCGAACCACTATTTTATAAACCCAAATCGACATATAATTTTGTTTAATTATAAAATCTAAACCCTAACCACACTTTTGTAAACCCAAACCGACATATAATTTTGTTTAATTGTAAAATCTAAACCCTAACCACTATTTTGTAAATCCAAACCGACATATAATTTTGTTTAATTGTAAAATCTAAACCCTAACCACTATTTTGTAAACCCAAACCGACATATAATTTCATTTGATTATAAAATCTAAATCTTAAACTCTAACCACTATTTTGTAAACCCAAATCGACATAAAATTTTATTTAATTATAAAATCTAAACCCTAACCAATTATTTGTAACCCAAACCGACATATAAATTTGTTTAATTGTAAAATTTAAACTTAAATCATTCTTATATTAACCTAAACGGACATACAATTTTTGTTAATTATAAATTTAAACTCTAATCCTCCTTTATAAACCAAAACCAACATAATTTCCTTAATAAAAAATTTACAGAATTGGTTTCCTTAACTTGTTTTGTCTTTTTATTTTAATTTTGATTTATTTTATATTTTTGTTATATTTTTCTTTGTTATATATGTGTCCTTAGTGTAGCCAATTTTTAGTCAGTTTAGTTAGCTACAGTGTTTTTACTTTGGCATTTAATGAGAGAGCTTTTCTATTTTTTCTGTTTAAACTTTTCTAATAAATGAGAATACTAGCAATTATAGAGAAAGGTATTAACCGTTTCTTCTCTCTTCTCGCGACTTTTCACGAGAAGAACTTCTCCGATCTCTCTGTGTTTTCCGGCCGGCGCTGGCTTCTCTAGCGTCGGTCGGATCCTTTTCCTTGCTTTAGTTTACTTGGATAGATAAATACAAATCATCGGCACATGATTCCCAAAGTAAATTGTTCGAAGATGGATATCCGAAGTTTTATTGCTTTTCTCTCCTTTCAAGAGAGTTTCCTTCCGACCACAATCTGGCATCGGTCTCGGAGTAGTGGCGGTGTTTTTCCGCTAGGGCTTTGTCCAGGCGGCTTTAGTTATCTCAATTTTGAATATGCTCATCTCCAACATCGTCGAGTCCACGACTATGATGATGTTAAATTCTTCAATTTGAGAAAAGAATTCCAAACCCAGATTTGGGATCCAAGAGGGCTTATTTACAGATTTGCAAAGGGTGGAATACGACTCCGGACGGATCATATCCACAGCCACCACCTTATGTTTGTTTTGGCGATTGAGATCTCAGATCACTATCACACCACGACGTCAACAATTTCATGTATTTATGGTGAAGTTTTCTTTTTTCCTCTGTCTGATTCTTTTGGCTTGAGGGATCTATTGTTGGATTTTGAGATAAGGATTCATCTTGGTTTCGATGATGAACCGGTGTCACTTTCACAACTGTCAAAGAAAGAGATGGATTTGGTGATTCGGAAAAGTCTATGGCTTTTTGTTGTTTGGATGATAGCAATCCATCTACGGTCTTCAAATATCCAAGATAAAGTATTGTGGTTAATTCCACTCTCGTTACAAGAATGGAGAATTCATGTTGAGTATCTCCATGACCATATTATTGACATCATAGAAAAAGCAAACTATTGAAGACTATCATTTTGTCTCTACTTTTAACCAACATGATTTTACTACCAAGAAGCTTCACTACAAAAAGGCAACGTCTGCAAGAAACATGAGAAACTTGTGTGCCATGTTAGATTTAGTTTCAAATATTTATTGGTTACAATGGAAACAATCAATATGGCAACAAACATGGGAGAGAAACCAACAAATATATCACGACGTACACAAATATTCTTTGTGGGAACCATCAAATATTTTAATTGTAATGCGACGACAAGTTCCAGAAACATTTCTAGCAACATTTAGTTTCATTGTTTTAACTAATGTAATGCCAAGTGCATTTTCGAGTTTCAGCTATATGCTGTTAGCCAATAAAAAGATATGCTGTTAGACATAACAAATATATCTAAAGATAGCATGATTACTCTCCACTGCTTTATCGAAATTATAAAAATTTCCTGTATTTGTGTTATTGGTTGTTTAGAAATGTTTATGTATCTTGTAAACACTTTTTGATATCAATATATTTGATTTGCCGGGAAAAAATTTTTCTAATAAATTTTGTTTTTTTTTGTAATTTAAGTTAATCTTACTTTTCTCTATCTTTTAAGTTCTATTTTTCTATGTTTTCAAATTATATATCTATATTTTTAATTCTTAATCTTGTTGTTTAAAACAGTTTCAAATATTACTATTACCATGTACGTACATAGTAATGACTTATGTTCATATGTACACATAAAAATAATTGTATTAATGTTAACATTTTTTTATATGTTTGTTTACAGATAAAACATTCTAAACATATACGTAGACAAGTTATTTTTATGTACATATATATGAACGTGTACGTATATATAAACATGTACGTACATATGAACACATACATACATATGAACACACAAATTGTTTACAAACAAAACATTCAAAACATGTACGTACACAAGTTATTTTAATATAACATTCAAAACAAGTACTTATGTGAGAAACGTGATGGCAATCATCATAAAGTGAACTATGTCATTCAATCTTGTTTGAGACTAATTAGGGAGATAAGTGAAACAATCACACATATAAAGATATGTATAACTAAAAGGTGCAATATGACATTCTCTCACCATATTCTCACAATTACAAATAAACCCACCGTTGAACATAGTTATAGAGGTGTCAAAAATATAAGCTATGCATGTTGCAGTTTGGTGTACATACATAACGTTCTTTTGTTTAATGTATGTTGCAGTTTGGTGTACGTACATAATGTTCTTAAGATTAGTGTACATACATAATATTCTTTTGCTTAGTGTACGTCCATAAATCTATTTTAATGAAGGACATTATTGTAATTTTGTAGTCATATTTAACATATCTTCTTCTGCAACCTTAGCTAATATTATCGTTGTTGTTTACTGGAAATTTTCTCCTCTTCTTCTCGCCAGAGTTCTACACACCCATATATATCGAAAATTTCCTCCTCTTCTTCTTACCGGAGTTCTACACACCAAAACTCACCGAAAATTTCCTCCACTTCTTCTTCTCACTGGAATTATACACACCCGAACTCACCGAAACTTCTAATACATCCAAAAACGTCGGAATTGTACACATCCAACTCGCCGGAATTTTACACACCCAAACTCGCTATATTAAGTAGCCTCACTTTTAATCTTACCCATGTTTCCTAATTTTTATTTGGTGAGATGGTGAACTTCAGTGTTCATCTCTCTCTTTCTAGTTTTCTTAAGGATTGATTACATCCAATATTTATTTTTTGTTTTTATTTTATAGAAACTAAACAATTGCAATGGTTTACTAACTAAGCTAAAAACTAGTTATCTATTTATAAGAGCATTTTTGACAGTTTTTGCCTTTTTGGTTAGTGGCTATTTGATGAGAAGTTCATTTGACTTTGTCATTTGGTGAAAGAAAATGACTTTTTGGAGTGATATGTGAAAATTTCTTAATCTTTTAACCGCACAGAGATGAGTCAGTTCGACATCCCAACTTCTATTTGACTATCTAATATTCACATCGGGTGAAAATAATCCACGTAATCTTTGAGGATTTATCATGATCAAGAAACAAAAAAAGAATTGGACCCTCAAAACAAACAAACGGCTGGGATACAAAACCCTAGTTTTGTTTTCTCTCTCTCTTAAAGTCGTATTAATAAAGAACAACATAGATCTTAAGTATAAACCCATCAAAAAAAAGGAAACTCCCTTTTGACATATCTCCTCTGCTCAGAAAATCCTTTGCCTAGTGCCATGAAACGCGAGAAGAGACAACGTATTGAGGAAGACCCCATCCCTCTTGACCTAGAGGAGGCTATATACTCACTAGATAGCCTGCCAAGTCTCTTATGAAGTTCCTATGCGTGTCAAAGATGTGGTCTTCCATCATCCGAAACCAAAGGTTTGTCAATTCTTACTACGCGATGTCCTCCACGTTCCGATCGCGGTTTACAATCGCTTTCGACTGCGGTTCACAACCCAAGATTGATGACTGGCGTTTGTTCGTCTTCTCGTCTTCCTACGAAGATGAGAAATCTTCTTCTTTGGCAACCACTCTCCATATGACAATACCTTCAGTGAGCTTGTCTAGCGCCTCCGCCTGTCTTTCTGTCCATGGCTTAATCGGGTGTACTAGCAGTGGTCCGTTCATTGTCTGTAACCCCAGCACCAACAAATACACTCTCCTACCATGTGCTGGGGCACGCACATACTGGGGATACGATCCTGTTGAAGATCAATTCAAAGCATTGACCATGGTGTCGTATCCTCATCAGCCTCCTGATTTTCTAGTGTACGAGGTTTTAACACTTGGAGGAGGAGAATCTTCATGGACACGCAAGAGGTTTACTAGCCCGCCTCATTTCACTGTTACCAAATCAAAATGTATCAATGGTTTCGTGTATTATGCTGCATGGTCCCCACGTAATAGAGTGGATCCAGTGATGATGTGTTTTGATGTCAGATTTGAGAAGATAAGTTTTATCAAAGCGCCTATGGCTGTAGTTGGCTGGGAGGGTGAATCTATTCTCATAGAATACAAAGGGAAGCTAGCTTCCATTGCAAGACACCCTCATGCTGATTTCCAGAGTTTTGATTTATGGATACTAGAGGATGTGAAGACACATGATTGGTCCAAGCAAACATTTGAGCTTCCTTTCTCTTTGGGGATGGGTAGGAATATCACTTCCCCGGGCACAAACAAAGCTGGTGAAATCATTTTTGCCCCAAAGCGCCTCTCATATGATGTTGCATACTACATTTTTTACTACAATGTTGATAGAAAAGACATGACAAGAGTTAGGCTACTAGGAATTGCTGACGATGAAGAGTTTAGGCGCCGTTACGGGATCGCAGGGAAATGTTACGTCTCCATCTCACCCCAACACGTCGAAAGTATTGCTTCTCTGTGATCTGGTTTACCTATTTTTCTTGAAGGATCTTTTATATATGTTAGAACTTTGTTGACAAACTCTCTTTTTTAGCTTTTTTTTTTTTTTTTTTTTTTTTTTTAATTGTTATTCAAGCGCTTTGGCTTTTCAACACCAAGCAAACTGGTTTGGTGGCTTATATTTTGAAGTGCTTTTTGTTTGGGGGTGATTGTAGTATTGAACACAAACTCTCTTTACTTGCTGTGTATTGTGTAATATTATGCACAATATTTTGGCAAGTAATTAAATTGATCCTGTTTCCCATTTTGTTATTCCAATTTTGTTACGATCCAACTTGGTATGATGGGAGGCACAGGATGTGGCCCGCATATGGTAGGAATGGGAAACGCTCCTCGAGGTGGCCGGTCGATGTACTATCCACCGGCAACATCATCAGAACGTCCTGGCCCAACCAACCGGAAAACACCTGAGAGAAGAGAGGAGTGGACGGGTCAACAAAATCAGGATGCATCACATGACATGGAGCAGTTCGAGGTCGGAAACAGTTTAAGAAAGGAAGAAAGTGAAAGTGAAGAAGAAGACAAAGCTCCAAGAAGATCAAGACATGGAGAAGGAAAGAAGCGTCGGTGAGAGAGACTTACACAAAGCTATAAAATTAACCTCTCTCCCCCTCTATTTTTGATTCAAACATATTAGTATTACATTAACCGCAGATTATATTGTTCATATTTTAAGATATCAGACAACAGCCATTAGCACAATTCTCACGCGTCTTTCGTATTACTCTTGAGTTTATGGCATTGGACTCGAAAAGAACACAAAACCAACAGCTGAAAGTCACATAAAAAGTATAATTTCTTTTTGCCATCTCGTTTTATTACTGAAAAGTGAAAACATATCCAACAAACTATACCATAAACCAGCCCTACAAAGTAAGTACCCCAACCCAAGCTTAAATGAGATTTGAACCGCCAAGGAAGAGATGAGTATGTTCGACAGCACAAATGAAATGATGTTTGACTATCTCATGTTAACATATAATCTTTTTCTCTGTTTTACATCGGTTGAATATAATCCATGTAATTTTCAAGATCTTTTACGAAACAGGAAGTGAGAGCAGTGGTGACCATATGGAAAATTATGGGTGAAACGATCCTATGGGAAAAAAAAAAAGGCATTTGCCTCAAGCCCCCAAAATATAAAGGTTTTTTTAAGGCCCCTAATTTATTAAATACTAGTGAAATAGAGTTGACCAGAGGCTTATCTACAACCTGTGTCACTTCATATGAGAACGATAGACGACGACGTCTCGAATGGATTCCAAGGCTGACGCTCCGAGAAGAAAAACCGCTCACCGTGTTGGTGAATATCAATTAAGAGACATGGTCTAGAAAAATTGGGTGAAATATGGCATGCCAAGCATGGACCCCCATAGTTTTGACACGCAGCAAAACGTCTTGGTTGACTTTAATTTGCAAGCAATCTCGAGAGTATCTCAAGAATGAGATCAACAGGGAGGCGTGGCTGAGTTTTCTCCACCGTTCATTGTCGTTGTATTTGCTTGTCGAACGGAGAAAACAAAATTGACAAAGACTCCGAGAATGTATATATGGAACTATGGAAATGGTCGTCAAGTTCAAGGTCGGCGCTAACCTCAAGGCTAAGAAACATAGGCTTTTAAGCCTTTAACTGTCTAAGATTTATATCAATTTTAATTTTTTTTTAGCTTTGATCGAAAATTATTTGAAAGCTTTATTGTATAGTTCCCGGTTGATTTGCCTTATCTTATTGGTACGTACTTATTTGATTGATTACAGAATGGTTTATTGTTGTTTCTTCCATGCGAAGCAACATCATCAATTCCTCAATGAGGAGTATCTGCTTGGGGTATAGCAGCAATAATTACATTATTGGGATCATTGATGGTGGAAATTACTACATTGCTGTCTAATTGACGACATAGACCATAAAAATTGTCTAACTGGTCAGTTGTCACTTACATTTATTCAACTTTAGAGCAGTCAATGATAATAATTGTTACATGACGCTAATAGAGATAACCGTTTAAGAAAAATTCTCAAAAGTAGAAACAAAGGATAAATTTTAGCTTTCCATTATCCATACAACAAGAATAAGTATGGATGAAAGCTAAGAAGCAGAGTAATTAAGAATAAGCTGTTACAGAAAGAGTCATGCGATCTCTCTCAATTAAGTAAGAGTCTATGAATCTGCATTCTCTCAAGATAGTGGCATTTCCGTTTTTTTGTTTGCTCTGTTTTCTATTTTTTTCGTTCATCTTTAATCTTTTTTGGTCTCAATTTGTTTCCCTTATTTGTTCACAAACTCATATGACTACTAAGCTTTCATAAGACATAAGCTTCAGTGTTGGCTCAGTTAAAAACCCGACTGAAACTGAACTCGATGATGCTATAATTGCTTGGGCTGTATCTGCAGATCTCATAGCAGAGAACAAATAATGTGTCACAGACCAAAAAAGCTCACAGATCTCTCTTGTACTAAGAACTTCTCTTTATTTACTTCTTATAAATCCTTAAGTGTTAATGAAATTTAAATGAAAATTATAACAGGCAGAACCTTAATAAAACACACAGTTACATAAGAACTTCTTTGATTTTTTAATACAGAGAGAATACAAATACAACTTGCATCAAATAGAGAGCCTTTTATAAGCTGACCTAGGGAACCATCAGTTTTTTAAACATATATAAGTTGATATTAATGATTTAGAACTGAAGTGAGATGGAATTACGATCGATTCCCTGCAAAAGTTTTGTAAGCTATTCATTACATTACATTACATAAGCTAGATTTGATTTGTACTACGTCTATAAGTATTTAAAGCACGTGAATTCATAGCACAAATTGGCCCTTCAACATCATCTCTCATTGTCTCTTTCTCTTCCTCTCCTCTTATACTCATTACCACACCGATGAACTCTCTCATCTCTTCACGGCTTCTTCTCACATGATGATAATTTCTAGATGACGCAGATGTGCTCCAGTGTTTAAGCTTCTATTCTGGTGTGTTTAAAGATGTTGTGCTCCTAGTATTAAACTGAAGATCCTCCACATGGTCTACAAAGACGCAAACTGCAGGAGAATGATGCCAAATATGGTATTCTCCAGGACATTGGATTTCCACACTAAGAAGATGGTTCCTTTCGAGATTAAGGTAGAAAACATAAAAAGGTTTCTATGCTTCATCATTCGCTAAAACAATGTCAACATAAAAAGGTTTCTATGCTTCATCATTCGCTAAAACAATGTCACCTGAAGCAGTCACCCCAACAACAGAAACCTTAACAAGTTTATCGTCAGGCCTCAAGAAGTAACCCGACTATTCCTGTTTCTCTAGATCCTCTTGAACCCACATACATAATCTGAGGAAAAATCTCTGGTTGGGATAGCTCCAATTTACCCTTATAATTTATCAATCTATAAAGTTTCTCAAGCACAAAAGATTTTAAAGAAATAACTTTCTTTATTGATGTTTAGAAATATAACTCAAAAACTAAACACCTTCTAAGCTCTTATGCTTTTTAAGGATTGTCACAACTCAACAACCTTATTTATAGAACTAGAAATCCTTTACTAATCCTATTCCTATTAGGAACTAGATAACACCTAACTCTTAATAGGATAATGATGAGCTCCTATAGTCTTTATCCAACTTGATAAGTTTATCTTGAGCTCTAAGCAATGTTGAAGCTTATCTAACATTCACCCCCTTAAGCTTCAAATTCTTTTTGTTGAGGTCTTGCATTTCAATGAAGCTCCTCATCTCCTTGAATTGAATCCTTGCTAGGGCTTTAGTAAGAATGTTTGCCTTCTGCTCTTCTCCCGGAATGAAAAACACTTCAATCTGACCATTTTCAACACACTCACGGATGAAGTGATATCGTTTATGGATGTGCTTTGTTCTGCCGTGAAAGACTAGATTCTTGGTGAGCTCAATGGCGGATTTGTTGTCAATATACATGATCACCACCTTGGTACTCTGCCCTGTAGTTTCACTCAACAAATCTTGAAGCCAAATGGCTTGTTTAGCAGCTTCTGTTGCGGCCATGAACTCGGCCTCACAGGAGGATAAAGCAACCATCTGTTGCTTTTGCACACACCATGTAATTGGTGTTTCTCCGAAATAAAACATGAAGCCTGTAGTACTTCTCCCATTGTCCAGGTCCACATTGTGACTACTGTCACAATAGCCAACAATTTCTTTTGATCCTCCACGCTTGAAGTGCAAACCATAAGTCAGAGTTCCTGGCAAGTACCTAAGAATCTGTTTGAGTGCAGTTCCTTGCAAGTACTCACAACTCCAACCGAGAAAGCAAGATCAGGTCTAGTGTGTAATAGATACCTCAAACAACCAATCCTCCTTCGATACAAAGTAGCGTCTGCAACCGGCTTCTCCTTACAAACCAAACTCCATAGGAATATGTGCTAGGTTGCACTCATCCATCCTAGCTTCTTTTAAGATACTTCTTGCATATCCCTCCTGTTTCAGTTCAATCCCATTCTCACTCTGCAATACATCAATGCCAAGGTAATAAGTGAGCTTACCAAGGTCTGTCATCTCAAATTTTGAAGACATAGACACTTTAAACTCTTGTATAATCGTAAGTGAACTCCCAGTGATGAACAATCATCAACATAGACAGCAACTATAAGAATCTCGGCCCCATCTGTCCTTCGATACACAGCACTTTCCTGTGAACACTTTGAAAACCTCAAACTTTTCAGAATCTGATCCAGCTTCGTGTTTCATGCTCTTGGAGCCTGTCTCAGGCCATACAAAGCCTTAGAGAGTTTGAAAACTTTATATTCTTCTCCCTTCTTTTCAAAGCCTTCGGGTTGAGACACATAAACATCCTCGTTTAGTTGTCCATGTAAAAACGCAGTCTTGACGTCTAGGTGATGAATCTCCCAGCCATGATAAGCAGCCAAACCAACAAGCAATCTGATTGTCTCAAGTCGAGCTACTGGAGCGAAAATCTCATCGAAATCGATCCCTTCTCGTTGAGCATATACCTTTGCTACTAAACGAGCTTTAAATTTACTGATTGATCCATCTGCGTTTCGTTTGATTTTAAACACCCATTTAAGACCAATAACTTTCACACCTCTTGGTCTCTCTACTAACGTCCAAATCTTCTTTTTGTTGATCAAATTTATATCCTCTACACACGCTTTTGTCCATCCGACTAAACCTTTTGCATCTTCATAGTTCAACGGTTCATCGTTGATAGATAAAAGAAGCCTCTCGCATTCAATATCAGCTAGAAGAGCATAATCATCAAGATAGCTTGGCCGTTTACCAGACCTTTATGATCATCGAAGTGGAGGTCGTTTAATTGTTTCTGCTGGATCTGCAGTTTCTACAGTGTCGTTATCACCTTCATCGTGATCACCAACAGAGATTTCATCATTATCGACCTCCTCTACCTCCTCTTGAGCATTGTTCCTAGAATTGTCCACTGTTTGATTACCACCAATGGCATACGGACCTGTACCAGCATCAATGACTCCTCCCGAAGTCAAGCTAAACATTCCAGGTGCAGTACTAATCACTTTGTTTGCTCCCTTCTAATTCCAACCATCATTCTCGTTAAACACGACATCTCGACTTACCACAACTCTCCTAGTTGTTGGATTGTAGAGCCTATAAGCTTTTGATCCTGGCTCTATTCCAAGGTGTACCAATGCCTGTGACCGATTATCCAATTTCTTCAAATTAACTGGTTCAACATTTGCGTGAGCAAGACAACCGAACACTCTAAGATGATCGACACTTGGTTTCTTGAATTTAAAACATTTATAGGGTGTTTGTCTGTTTAGACCTCTTGTAGGAAATATGTTGATCACATATGTAGAGTGACGTACAGCTTCACCCCATAAATAGTTTGGAACACTCATTGCTTTCAAGATACTCCTTGTCATCTCCATCAAAGTTTGATTTCTTCTTTTCACTACCCCATTCTGCCGTGGAGTGTACGGAGCTGTCAAGTGCCTCACAATTCCGTTTTTCTCACAAAATTCCTGGAATTCTCTTGAGGTAAACTCACCTCCCCTATTAGTATGCAAAGTCTTGATTTCCTTCTCAGATTTCTTCTCAACAAGGTTTTTAAATTCTTTGAACTTTTCAAACGCGTCACTTTTTTCTTTCAGCAAAATAGTCCACATGTATCGAGTATGATCATCAACAATCACAAAAACATACCGATTTTGAGCTAATGTGGCCGGTGATATCGGTCCACATAAGTCTGCATGTAGCAGTTCTAAAGCTCGAGTGGCTCTGTATTTTGATGCAGTTGCAAAAACTTGACGAGTTTGCTTTCCAACTAAGCATGACTCGCACAGTTGATTCTCCTTATCAATCCTTGGAAGACCAAAAACCATCTCCATTGATGACATGTCTCTAATGGTCTTGAAACTGATGTGACCGAGCCTAGCATGCCACCTCCAAGTTTCTTCTTCGCTTCTTGAATGTAAACAAGCTGGTTTTCCTATTTTGAGATTTATCCTGTAAAGTCTGTTAGGAGATCTTAAAACTCTTACCAAGAGTCTTCCATAAGGATCATGTAAGGTAAGATAGTTCTGTCTCATTCTTACATCACAACCACACTCGTTTGCCTGTCCCAAACTCAAAATATTACTCTTAAGTTCTGGGATAAAGTAGATGTCAGATATGAGAGTTGGCTCACCGATCTTTCCTTCGAACAGTATTGAACCTTTTCCACCAATGCCTACACACGATCCATCTCCAAATCTCACCTTACACTTGATATTTTCATTCAACTCTGAGAAGAATGATCTCACACCAGTCATGTGATTGCTTGCCCCATTTTCTAGATACCAAGTTCCTTCTTCCTTCTTTTCTTTCTCATACTTCTTTGGTACTAGATTTTCTTCATTCAAGAAAACGATCTCATGTATATAGAGAGTTGCGTCTGCTTCAACTGTCTCTGTTTTGTTTACTTCTTGGAGATTTTGTTTTCTTTCTGGACAAGCGGATGCATAATGCCCTGGTTTATCACACCGAAAACAGATCAGAACTCTTTCTTTCTTTTCCTTGGTCTGATTCTGTTTGGTTTGGTTCGAAGTACAATCCTGCTGAAAGCACCTTCCTCTACCTCTTCCTCTGTTTCCTCTACCTCCTCGTCCACAACCTCGACCTCTTGAGCTCACAAAGTTCGATTGATCAGTTCTCACATACATAAGTTTGTCATGTGTCTCATCCTACTTACTGTTACTTAGAGTCCTTTCTTCGTAAACCTTAAGCCTCCCAATGATTTCTTCAAACCCTGTTGTATTGAGATCAAGAACCTGTTCTAGTGAAGCGACAATCTGTATGAATTTTTCTCTTGGTAGACTGCTTAGGAATTTCTTGACCAAACATGACTCTTCTATTGGAACTCCTAGTGAAGTTGCTTTCGACGAGATCTGTAATAACTTACTGGCAAAGTCATCAATTGTGTCTGACTCCGACATCCTCAGCTTCTCGAAATCAGACATAAGTGTTTGCAGTCGGGCCTCCTTGACACGATCTGCACCCAGGTTCCGGTTCTTGATCATGTTCCAAATATCTCTTGGGGTTTTCTGATCACCAACCTGGATAATAAGAGATTCGGGTATAGATTGAAAGATCCATGTTGTTGCTATGTCGATCAAATCAGCATCATTGGACCCTGGTTCTATAGTCTCCCAAACCTTGTGTACACGCAGCATAATCCTCATTCGCATAGCTCACATGGTGTAGTTAGTAGCCGTCAGCATAGGACTTTGTAGCAATGAAGGAGCATTCTCCTTACGTCCGAGGGTTGCTGCAACAAGTTAATCACCGTCTGCCATATCTCGACCGATGATAGCTTAAAGATCGACTCACCTTAAAGCTCTGATACCAAATAAAGTTTCTCAAGCACAAAAGATTTTAAAGAAATAACTCTTTTTTATTGATGTTTAGAAATATAACTCAAAAACTAAACACCTTCTAAGCTCTTATGCTTCTTAAGGATTGTCACAACTCAACAATCTTATTTATAGAACTAGAAATCCTTTACTAATCCTATTCCTATTAGGAACTAGATAACTCCTAACTCTTAATAGTATAATGATGAGCTCCTATAATCCGTATCCAACTTGATAATTCTCTCTTTAGCTCTAAGCAATGTTGAAGCTTATCCAACAATCTAGTACACAAATCGTCATATTTGCCGCCGCCTCTTAGAGTTTGAAACTTAAACTTCTCAGACCTAACATCGAAGCAACCTAAAAGATGCAATCGATTCTCATGGTTGTATGCTACATAATACAACATTCCATTGATGCATACCCTTCCATTCCTATCAACCGTCTTGAAGGGACATTCGATCTCCCTCCATCTCTCTTTTTCAGTTCCTAATGTTAGAATATAGTGGGCCATTTTATGGTCAACCCTATTGTACTTCATGGACAATACCTTGAATTGCCCCCCAATTGGATCAAACCCTATAAGGCCACCCCAGTCTTTCACATCCTCAGGTCCTAATCTCAATCGAGGCAAGATCGAAAACTGTCCTGTGATAGGGTTACATATGAAACCTTCCCCATACTCATCAATACGTGAATCCTTCGTACTTGGGAAATAGAGCAAACTAGAGGCATTACACATAGCGAGGCTATGGTCTAAGAAGGAGCACTCGATATGAAAATCGGCTGCTACTACAAGAGACGAAGACTTCCCATAATGATTCTGAGGCTGAGGCGCCGAAAAGAAGCTCCACTCATGGTGTTGTCGGACCCCAATTAAGAGACGTGGACAAGCCGAGGATCTGGTAAAGAATAACTTGGTGAAATATGGCTTGTGAAGCATGGATCCCCATTGCTTCGACACGCAGCGAAACCTCCCGATTGAGGTTATAGGCAATCTGGAGAGTATCTCAAGAATTAAATCATTAGAGATGAAATCTGAGTTTTCTTCTCTATTCACGATCCTTGTATTTTCTTTATCGAATTCGGACGGAGAAATCGCCAAATCGCAGAGACTCTAGATTTATATATATATATATATATATATATATATATATATATGGAAACATGTAATCAGCGCTAAGAAGCTAACCTAAAGCCCAAGAAACATGGGCTTTAACCATCTAAGTAATATATTTACGTTGGAGTGGACACTGTCGTTTCTTTCCCCTCAAGCAATCTTATATAATATAATAGAGTTTTTTTTAACTTTGTCTATCGATGCAACATTTGGCATTCTTTTTTTTGCGACATGTATATTTTACATTAATTTGAAATTTGATCTTTTAAATTTATTTATTTAGAAAAGTACTTATTTTTTTATTTTCCACTACCAAATCTTTAATTATTTTTGGTTTGTATTATTTAATATTATTTCACAGCAAGAATCTATATAGTTTACTTTTATAAAAAAATTGTTTTGTAAAAATATGTATTGTCTAATTAATTTATACGATTTGTAAATTCCTCACTAATGTTCCTTTAAATTTCTTTACTCTTTTTTTTTTTTTTTTTGACAACTAAATTTCTTTACTCTTCGTCTACCAAATCTTTAATTGTTATTGGTTTTAAATTTAGTATTATTTCATAGTAAAAATCTATATAGTTTACTTTTGTTAAAGAAAAAGTATCTATTTTACAAAAATATATTTATTCTATTTTGTTTTTACGATTTATAAAAATTTTCACTTATATTTTTATCACAATCATAACTTTGTTACTTAACTATTTATACCGGTTTCACATGTCAATATTTACTATATATTAAACTATAATAAAGTAGAGTTGTGAGAAATTGTCATTTGGCACCAATCTTTTTTTTTTTGACATGTGTCATTTTTTTCGATTTTAATGAAATAAAAAGACACATCATTGCTAATCTAAAACTAAATTGTCTACACACTTTTTTTTAGTTTGAGATATTTTATTTATTCAGTTTCTTTAGATTACATTTACTTCTCCTAATCAATTACCTTAATGACATTTCGGGTGAACGTTTTCTTTTGTTCAAACTGTTCATGTTGCAATAATGCATATGACCAAATTAATTACAATTAATCTATACTAGTATTTTTGCAGCAGTTTTTTGCTCAAAAATACTAATAAGGAAAGTTTTATCAATTAATGCTACTAATACAATTAATTCTGTCGACCTCTAGCAATTTTATATGGACCTCTTAGTATTTTATGGGCCTCTTGATAATTCATAATTTAAGGGCCTCCGTTTATTTAGGTTGTAGACAAAACGATGTCCAAAATTTCATAGGACCCGCGAAAATATACTCTTTTGCTAATAATCTAGACAAAATTTCCGGAAAATGAATTTGTAGACAAAATTTCTGGAAAATTACATTGCAATAACTACGACATTAATGGTATTCTCAATTGCCAAAATGATTCTGAACACAAATGAGTATATCTACTCTTGATTTATCAGACATTCAAACTTTAAAAACTTTTATTTGGTTTATTCCGGTTCTTTATTTTAAAGATTTCTAAAAGGTTAAATATGAAAAATATTTAAAACTTTTAAAAAGTTAAATATGATAAATATTATAACGTAGATACACAATAAATATTAAAAGTTAAGATGATATAGTGTGAGTTAAAATATCTCGAAACGGAGTTATATAGAGGGACGGGTTTTATCGATATTTATATAAATTAAAAAATATCAGTAATTTGGTGTTACATGGGTAAAACATCATTTCATTATTTTGTTAACACTGTCAGTATCAGAGAATAGACATATCTAATTATTAAATAAATATTATATAAAGAATAAATTATATTGCAATATTATATGGTTTATTTAACAATTATTATATAATTATAACATATTTAACCAACAAATACAATTTATAATTTTAATATTTTAATCATAAATAATTTTACCCCACGGTATACCGCGGATCCTAATCTAGTATGCTTGATAACTGTATTTATTGCCATGAATGTGATTACTCGGAATAATGCATATGTCAATGGAATTCCTTACAAACTTCAAACAATGTTTAGTGTATTATATAAGATCCAATGCTCACATGACTAATAATGAATAAAATGATCACCCACTATATGTCTTTTTTTCCCATCATTTCCAATGGTATTTTTTTTTTTAATTTTTTTCTTATGAAGTTTTATGATGATTAAAAGATTAATTTCTCTATAACTATTTGAAGAAATCGTTTACAAAGCCATGTTAATGTATTTTTTTTTCTTGGTATCAGAGTTTTGTCAAATTTATTAGCCTTTTTCAAAGGATTATGTTTTATGATAATTAAAGTTTTTGCATTGTTTTGTAATGTGGTTTTTTTAACTTTCAAACTATAGTTAGAAGTCTTAAATGATGAAGATGAGCCTAATGCTTGATTCCTAAAGCACAATCACTTTGGCTTTGAACATTCACTCATGATATTATAGTTGTAAGTCCCTTAGCTTTCTCCTCTTAAGTCCTCTGATCTTCAACTACAATATATATCTAAGTTTTGATTTGTAAATTTGCTTTGTTTTTCGTTTTTAAAAGTTCTTTATTCCCATTACAAAAACATATATTACTTTGCATGTTGATAAAAAGATTGAGCCTCGTTTTACCATGTAATGCATATATACATGGTCAAAAGATCACATACTTCTTTATGCCTCTTTGGAATCACTTCCCAAAACTTTACAACATCCGTTCATATTACACGGAAAAACATTACAGAGACCTATTATAAAATATTTAATATATATATATATATATTACACATATTGTAACCTCAATACTTTCATCGTAGACATATGTCAATCATTAAAAATGGTATAAAATAACAAGTAGATTAACCTGTACAAAAGCAAAATTACTTTTTAATTGCATTGGTATTGTTTGAGTTACCAATCATACCTCATGTCTATTTTCCTGTAACCCTTACTCTATCCGTCATTATGTCAAAAAAAAAACTTACACCACTTCTAATGGTTATCTATATATTTTTTGTTTGAGTTTTATATTTTAGGATATAATTTTGAAGAGATATGGTTTAATATTTAGAGTATAAGATTAAAAGCATGATCCTCTTTTAGTATTTTTAGAATTTTAGAAATATTTTGCTAAATTTAAAACCAAAACTTATTTTTATGCTATATGTGAAAATTATTGTCCTTTTTAACACACTTCATAATTATAAACTTATAAATGTATATATTTAAATTCTTTTTAATGCATATATAAATAATATCATGTACATTTCATATATAATTTAATGAAATTTTAATTTACATACAAAATATTTGATTTTCCAAACAAATGAACGCAAAAAAAAATTAATATAATCAGTATATTTTTAAAATCACAAAAATAATCATTATTGAGGAAACAAATAAAAACTAATAATCTCCAAATTACTAAAAATAAACAACAATGTAAGATTAATGGGTGCGTAGACTTCTAGTAACAATAGAAGACATCATAGAATCCGAATATGAACCAGAACCACCCTTGCACTCGCAGTGGCATTCAGCCAGATCGACTACTCCGAAGTCCGACCTCGACGAAATGATAGAGAAGGACTTTGTTGGGGAGCAATCCAAGAAATGAGCTAGCAGGGACACAGAAAGGTTCAGACTTTGAGAGGATAATGCAAAGATCTCCGATGTCATTAGTGTAAACCGCATTTCCTTCTTCATCAAGCTTGAACACCATTAAATATTTTGTTTTCATTATGGTGTCAATGGCCTCGAAGGGCTTCTGGTACCACTTGAGCAAGAATGTTTCACCCGTGGATTGTGACTCCACCAAGTGTTCGCTCGTGGTGCATGAATTCAAAAGCTCCCGTTTGGTCTTGGTCAGCTCGGGAAAGCCTTGATATCGCAACTTCTGAATCTTGGGTGTGTGCTTGTGTTTGTGGAGATCCCATGATGCAATGAGGTGGCCTCCAGATCCGGGTATGCGAAACATGTCATGTTTCTTTGAAAACATGACTCGGGAGGAGAAGAAACAGGGGTTTTCGATTCTGACGTTGATCCATTCGGAGTTCCTTTGACCCGGTCTGCAAAAGCTGAGCCGAGGTCCCAAGAACTTAGCAGCCACAACACAATCCTCTTCGTCTGGAGAAGGTGTGGACATTGCCACGTTGGTGACGATTTGGGTTTGGCAATGACGCAGAGTTACAAGAGGAGGCAACGAGATACGTTTTGGATCTGAATCCGATGCAGCCGGGTTTATATCGTCTTGGAGACGCACAGTTCCGTTCTTCAAAGAAGCTACCCAGCCATGAGATAAACCTATTGTTACCATTGCATCAGTAACATCGCCTTGGTTTTCACTTTCTTCTTTAGGGTACAATTTCTGCCATGGGATAGTAGGCCAATACACCAACTCAAGAGGCGCCTTTTTTACCAAATGATCATAAGTATTTTTTTCACTGGTATGGTAGAGATATTTTAGTTTTCCGTGACCCGCTCCACGAAGTTTAGCGACGAGCATGACGCAAGGAGGAGTTTGCAGCAAGGAAGATGAAGAGCCATTAGAAACATGGGGAGAGGCTCTTACCAACACCGGTTTACGAAGGCAGAGCTGCGATTGCTGGTTGAGAAGCAGAGACATTTATCGTTCTTATCAGAAAAACAAGAGATTAATACAGAAGAATAATTGGTAATCTTGTCCCCCTCAATTATTAATACACAAGGAGTAACTTGGCCACCAAGTTTTCCATCTCCAAATTTGTTTCCTTGTTTTTGTTTATTTTTCATTCACTTCCAATCTTTTAACCCTAAATAACTCAAATCCTTTTCTTTGTTTCCAAATCGTTGAAAGCTTATATTTTTTTACAATTGAAAATAAATAAATAAAATAGGAACAATCGAGGGGGAAACATCAGTTTTTCCTAATATTCGTACAATAATCTTCTAAAATGAACAACAATCTTATAGTGTTTAATATTTTCTCCACTAACTATTTCAAGGTAAATAATGACCCGTCAATTTTAGTTGGCAAAATTTATTTAGACCCACAAGATTTGTACATGATTGACCAAATAGAGACTTACGTCAAACAATGAGATGGAGAGGCCAGGTAATATGACCAATATATATTTTATTTTTACTACTATTACTTAAAACATCGTCTTGATATTTTTAAAGAACATTTTGTTTTTGGTGTAAAGCGAAAGTGGTTGAAGTTGTGTATTGCGAAATGGGTGGCATTACATTTCATGCACTAACTGTAATTTGAAAATGAAAAAATCTAGTTCGACCTTGACATATCACACTTTCCCTCCATCCGAAGCTGTGGGAATACTCCGGTGTGTTTCATTGTCAGTCTGTCACATTCATCAAACACGATCAACACCACTTACCCCTAGAACCTGAGACACACATGTGGAAAAAATTTCAACAAGGAATCATAAACCATTTACTCTTGAATTTTAACATTTACAATTTTACATTTTTCACTTTCTTATTTTAATAGATAATTACTGATGATGTAAAGCAAAGCTTAAAACTGAGGTTGAAGTCTCTGCAAATCTAGGCATTGAAGAAACAACGTTCTGCCAGAAATTAAAATAAAAACATATGTTTTGCAAATTTTGTTGTTCAAAGAAAAAAGAAAATGTAATTCATATTTAATTTTAAATTTTAGTTCTGCCTTCACTCACTCAACACGAAAAACAAAGATGAAGGTGATTTTGCCCTTATCAATGTCGAAGAAAAAACTCCCCAAAAGGTGATTATCTGTAAGTATATTTAATATATTCACTAAGTAAATAAAAGCCACTAAATGGGGTTTGATTGGTTTATAACATTACTGGTCGTTTAATGTTGACAGGAAATACAACAACAAAAGTAAAACAACTTCTGATGTTGGGAGAAACCAGCAGGCAAAGGGAAGAAAATCACTTGTCGTTTCATCTGCAAAGCAAAGACAAATACAAGCCACATAAAAAGAAGACAGTGCAAATTTCAAATTTTACCGTATATGTATTACAAATTGGTAGCATCCCAAAACAACACATTCTAATTGTAAAACAGAAAGATATTTTAATCTTTTATACATTTTGTTATTTAATAAATTAAACAAGACTAATAAATTAAATTATACATCAAGGTTTACTTTTAGTAATGGAGTGTCGGTTGGGGTTGGGTATGGATAAATTATAATTTTTTTTGCTATGGATTGTTCAAATCTCCTTGTGATGATGATGTCAAATATCGACAATTAGCCAATCTTTTCATCAAAATTGATTGATTTTAGGTTTTTAAAAGATTGATTTGCTGACTTTAGCCAATCTCAGGATAAAATCTGTACTGATAAACATATGAAATTTACAAGGACGGGAAGTTTCTATTTTTCCCACTTAAGCTTGTGGGTACCTTCTTGACTCTCTTTTAAAGAGAGAAATAGTCTTTTTCAATAGTTCAATATATAGGATTTGATTGGTAACCTCTAGTATAATAATAATCGTCTGGCTCCCCAAAGTGATTACAGTTCAGTGATTATTGAATACAGCTGCCTAACTACTTGCTGTGTATTAGTTGTATGGTAGTATATGCACAAGATTTCATTGAACTGTATGTTGCATATAATAGAGAAGCTTCTCGATGTTGTTTGCTATGTAGATTAAGCGATTGCGGAAATTTTTGGCAAACAATCGTAATGATTCTTTGTGCTTCTGGAAAACCTAATCTCAACTATCATTGTCTTAATAAATAGTTGGTCTAAAAGGCAATGGCGAGAAACACGAAAGAGAACAATCAGGTGAAGGTGGTCTTGCATTTCATTATGCAGCATAAATTTACGCTACTCTATTAACTACAACAATTCTATTACATTTTAAGCTTGCAGAGATTCCCCTTCAAAGCTTATTTCCAAGGTTATTTTGATACTGAGAATCTATGTTTATTCTCTGGCTAAGAGGTTCATTACATTACCTGTTACTTTTATGCCAGCTTGTCGTCCTCTCGGCTATAATCTCTTGATCTTGCAGGAAGAGGTCTCTCTGAAATATCTATATTTCTCCATTCGATAAAACAACTAGGAATGAATGGGTCAACAAAAAAAGCAGAGGATTCATATCGTTGACTCATGGCTAATTGATCAGCAGCATTGTCTGCTGTCCAAAGAAATTCAATGGCATCAAATCTTTGATACATTGAAGATTGAAATTAAAATACAAATATAAAATCTGAAAACGGGAACTTTGTATAATCATTTTTGGTTTCACATTTTTTAAGATTGAAATAAATATTTAAAGTATTGTGTTACAAATCTGAAAGTTAGAAATATTTTTTCTTAATAAAAAATTGAGATAAATACTACAAATGTGAAATCTAAAGAAAGGGAATTTGTAAAATAATTTTGTTTTTGATTTTTTTAATAGATTGGGATAAATATTAAAGTTATTTTTATATAGATAAATTTCTCAAATATACCACATTTGAACTTTTTTTTAATAAATATATATATATATATATATATATATATATATATATATATCACAAACACAAAAACTATAAATACTTACAAAGTAATCATGCCTTTTCCACGAAACAATAAATATCCTAAGAAGATTCCGCCAATTTATAAAATATATCCATTGCACAATGGTTTAAGTAAAATTTATTTTGCAAGTGTTCATTATGCAACTTAGATTTATTTGATATCGTTATGCGATTATTATGAAGTAGGAAAGAGACTTTGAATCACTTTTACAATGTCATTCCTTCTTTATTGGTTACATTCATTCAGGTACATATTCAGTTCATTAAATCATGATGATGTCTACTATGATCATTTAATTTTCATTTACTCAAATTTTTTTGAAAACCAAACCAGGCAACATAATCAATCTGGTGGTCATGCTTTACATTAGTCACACAATCAATTGTCTCTTGGTAGCTTAAGATAGTTGTGCCTCTAATAATTTCTTTGTTGAGGTGTGAACCTCCTTTTTTAGGTAATTGAATATGAATGTTAGATATTTTTAGGCCTGATGATTTGCATTTGGTGACATGTGTAGTTTTAGTACTCATATTTGTAGTGTTTTTGTCTTCTTTTCAAAAATTTTAGAAACTAAAGGAATTCCATACCATACTTGTTGTGTGTTAGTGTATGCAAAGATTTCATTGAACTTACAACAAGCTGTTTTTTTCTTCTTCAAAGTTTGATTACTTAGGTCTAGGCCTGGGCATAAAAACCGTACCCGAATACTCAATCCGGAACCCGACCCGAAAAATCGGATTCGGGTTGGGTACGGGTTTGCCTATAAAACCCTATTGGGTTCTATTTTCCAATACTCGTGGGTTCGGGTTAGGGTCGGGTACCCGAACATATAAACATTTTTATAATATTTAGTTACAATTATGATTATAATTTTGAATATTTCATTTAGTTTTATGCCTAAATAAAAAAAAATTATCAAAATATCTGGAAAAATTTGTTACATAAGTCAAAATTTAGCTAAATTTATTTTTAAAGATTTTTTTCCGGGTACCCGGTAGTTCGGATGCTAATCGGGTTCTAACGTGTTTCCAGAACAAACAAGATACGGGTTGAGAAGGGGAAGTTAGCAGCTTCTTCATGATTTCGATTTCGTGCCGCGGTGAACAAACAAAAATGTGGTGGTGAACCTCTCATTCTAATTCAGTGCTCTCCGAACCGTGCGGGAAGGTTTCCCATCACACGGCTCACCAACTTGATCTTCCGGCGGGAACCGTATGTCCAAACAGGCCTAGAAAACAGGTACGATTGCCACTCAAGTGTACGAAAAAATCTTTGCACATGTCCGTTTCGTTATTACAACCTTCTTTTTTGATGTCAAAGATTTTGTAACCCAAACCGACCCAAACCCGATAGTACCCAAACCGAACCGAACCCATATATCTAAAAATACCCAATGGGTTCAATTTTTCTAAACCCATTTACCCGAACCCGAATGGGTAATACCTGAACCCAAACGGGTTACCCGAATGCCCAGGCGATCTTTTATAATCGTTTATATTTCCAAGCAACAGTTGTTGATATACATTCATGAATATACTAAACTTCCTAAACTAATATTAACATTTATCTAATATCTTCTACAACAATATGTTTGTGATTTTTATTTTCGGATTTATCATCTCGACCGTCGATCTCGGTCGATCTCAAGTTCTCCATTTCCCAATAACGATCAATAACGATCAAATCTAACTCAAGCATTCATCTTCAATTACCTAAAAAGTTTCAACAATTTCGTTTGTGTTCTAATCTCTAGATAAAAAAAAAAATCAAATTCATACATTTCTCTATCTTATTCTACGACGACGATGAAGACGAACGGCGGCGACGACGAAGACAAACGGCGGCGACGAAGAAGATATCTCGACGACGGTGAAATCTTTCCGACTGATTGATATTTTATTAACGAAAATATAAATAACTAGATAGTGACTGACGCTGTACAGCGTGGAAAAATATTTACGTTAATCTGGATTTGTTTGTTACAAAATAATAGTAGAAAATTATTTATTCTATATATTTTATAAAATTATATACTTAATTTCATACTTCGATTTCGACCGTAGTCGGTACTACTATTTTGGTTTGAGTGCAATAATCAAATTCGTTAATTATAAATTTGGTAAAGTTTAAAAAAACCAACAAAACATGTATTTGACATGTGATCTTGTATTACAAATTGATGTGATCGTGTTTAGAGATCTTAATATACCAAATTTACAATAGTGATATTAACACCATTGCAATTATTGGTATAACATGTTAGTATATATTAACTTTATATGTGAAAATTACAATTAGATTATTTATATGTATATTGTCAATATTACATACTTAGTATTGTTTATATAGTGAATATTGTGTATAAAAAATAAGTTTTAGCCAATGAAATAGTTTGTTATTGTTTCCAAAATTCTGAAACAATAAATAGAATATGTTAAATAATTTCAAAAAATATTGTTTTCTTATTTTGTAAACAAATATAAGTTTTTCTTTTATTAATTAAAATGAACAAAAATTTTCGTAATATGCTACATCAAAATTGGTTGAAATTCTAACAATATTGCTTAAATAAGTGTATAGAGATATTTTTAAAATATAAGCAATGTCGTATCTTAGTTTTAAAATATAACTGTCATTGTTAAACAATTTAGATTTGCAAATATTCAATCTTAGTTTTATTAATAAAATTAAGTTTTATAATTGTTCTAAATAGTTTGTTATTGTTTGCTAAGATTTATAAAACATTAAATAAAATCTGTAAAACAATTTTATTAAATAATTTCGAAAATATTATTTATTATTTTATAAACTAATATATGTTTTATTTTTTAATTATTAAATTAATTAAAATATAATGGCATTACAAAAGTAATATGCCATAGGATAATAGGATTAAACTTTAACAACATTATATAGAGATGACAGACCATAAACCACGTAAAAAGCCTATATGACCCAGACTTCTAAAAGCCCATACCCGGCCAACTATAATCAACGACCGAAATTATTAACCAATGTTTTTTTCTCTCATTTACTTTTATCAAAGCGCATGTGGATGTTGTGTATTGGGAGGGTGAATCAATATTTGATAGAATACAAAGGGAAGTTATAGCTTCCATTGCAAGACAACCCCACCATCCGTTTAGCAGTTTTGATTTATATGGATACTAGAGGATGTGAAGAAACTAGATGAAGTTTGCGTCCACATCTAGCCAGAACACGTTGAAAGCATTGCCTCTTTATAACGTGTTTTATGTATTTCTTGAAGGATCCAAAATGTAAGAGCTTGACAAACTCTAGTTTTTCCCTTTTCTTTTAATATGTTAGGAATGATGATTTGCATTTGCTGACATGTGTAGTTTTGTTACTCTTATTTTCAGTGTTTCTGTATTTTTGTCTAAATTTTTAGAAAGCAAAGGAATTCAATACCATACTTGCTGTGTTAGGGTATGCAAAGATTTCATTGAACCTACAACAACCTATGTTTTTTCTTCTTCAAAGTTTGCTTGCTTGCTTGGTCTTTTAAAATCGTTTGTATATCCAGACAACAGTTGTTGATATACAACTCTCACGCGTATTTAGTATATGATTTACGGTTTTAAAACTTAAATCGACTTTGAAAAGAAAACGACCAAATATTGTCTAAACTGCAATTATAATTGCCTTCCTTTTAATCTTTAATGCTGTTAACAAATCCTTCAGTCGTTCTTCATCTCTAAAGAATAGTCCATGAGATTTTGATGTATTGTTTATAAAAACATGAAAGAGTTAGTAAGCGGTGGTGACCATATATATGCAAATTTATGGCTGTAACCATATTTATAGGTTTATACGAAAGCTAATAATCTCAAAATCTTCCAAAAATCAGGAGATATCCATATCCATGAGATGGAAATGTATTGAATTGTCTCAGAATACAACCTTAGAAATGTTCTATCTGCAAAGACAAAAACAAAATGAAAACTATATAGCTCGCAGGAATATTCAATTCAATTCTTTTCAACAAAATAGAATTCACTATACTACAAGAAAGAGATTAGAAACTGTAAAATAAAATAAAAATAAACTGACCTTGTAAGGACAGACTTTTTTAATGGTCTTGGTGGGGTATAAAATGAGATTGAACTATGTAAATAAAGTAACAAGGTCTCTGTGGTACCCTCTTACGATCAACATCCTCGGCACATTCTCCACCAGCAAATCCATATATTCCATGTAGAAATACGCCGGGTGGTTCAACGGAGGTGGTGGGAGACTAACCAGAACCACCGCGGCCATCCTCGAGTAACTAAGTATGGTCGAGTTCAGTTTCAGCATTGTGTATAGAAACTTCTCTACTTGTTGCTCATTCACCACCATCGGTTTCCCATTTGCCAATAATGGATTCGAACCCTGTCTCTTGATCTCTCCCAGGTAATCGGAGATTCGTCTCTGTGCTGCATCAAAAGCTCCCAATGAATCTTCTTGGCTGTTTCCTTCGGATCTTATGTCCCATGATTTCATCGTGACGACGATTACTTCTGCATGCATTCTGAGATCGTATAGGAATTTCTTCACATCTGCTTTGAGTGCTTCCGCGTCTGAATCCTCTTCAGCTATGCAGAAGAGTTGGATTTTGCAGCTTTCAAAGCTTTCTTTCGTGAGAAGAAGCTGTGAGAGAAGAAGCATGAGACCACCATCTCTGACAATCCAGTACAAGTCGATTGTTCCATACTGCCTTTGGTACTCGTTTGGCCATTCGTCTAACCCTTTGATGATGACAACAGCTTTGTTTGCTGTTATGCAGTCGTTGATTATCCCAACAAATGTGGATGGAATCTCTGTTAGATTTTCTCTGCGCCAGATCTCAGGGTACCGCATTACCACGATGTTGGGTTTGAGATTTCCTAGTCCCATTGTCTGGATGATACCACGGAACCCTTCGGTCATGTTTGGTGCTACAACGATTTCAGCTACACCTTCGCAACGCTTGTACTCAATGTAGGTGGCTAGTTGTTTGCAGGCTTCCTTTGCTTCTTCAGCACATTCATAGTAGTCACCATCTAATATCGAGACAAAGATCGACATTCCACGACCTTTTTTCTTCATACAGTTCGCAAAATCAGCCAACTTAGGGTGGCACGGAACATTTTCTGGGAGCTGTCCCCACGGTCTGCAGAAAACGAGGGGAATTGGATACCAGTTCTTGGGGTGCACTTGATTTGCTACAGTTAGGAGAAAAGACAGTACATGTGATTAGCATAAATACATGGACTATATCTATTACTGAATCAAATAGATATGGCAGGTTCAGCATTATGGAACATGGAGAATATATATTAAATAACCCGTTGGTTACAAGCAAAATAAATTTATGCAGCTCACCTCCGAGTGACCTGAGACTACGAAGGGCCAACTGGAAATATGCACTCTTGAAACCATCCCCCCAGTCCCCGGCCTTTCCTTTTAGGCCAACATATTTGTATATAAGACTTGCAAGTGCAATGGCAACCACAGTGAACGACCAGGAAATCAAGAACATGATCACTGTTACAGTAGAGAAAATTGAAAAATCAACAAGTCTTTACAATAAGACATTTCGAGCTTCAGGTATGAATATACTATATAGGAAGACCGTACCAAAGACATTTAATTCAGTGAGTATATGGAAATTGATACCTATGCAGAGTGAGGCTCCAACAAAGGAAAGGCTCCAATGATGGTATTTCCACCGTGGACGCCAACTTGGAGCATCAAGAAGATCGAGCAGGAAACAAGACAGGTTTACTCCCGAATAGCATAAAAGATAAAACATAGTCACAGTTGGTGTGATAAGATCCAGATTTCCAATAATAACACATCCTATGCAGATAAATGCTGTGAAAAGCGTCGCTATGTGAGGTTCACTAGTATCTGCAACTTTAAAATAATTGAGGATGGGGAGAATATCATCATTTGCTATAGCTGCAAGTAACCGTGGGGCCCCTGTCAAACTCTGGAGAGCAGCCCCTAAGGTTGAAAGGATGATTCCAACGTGAACAATGGCAGGGAAAGGCCAAGCAATTGTAGCAGTAAGTAGCCTGCAATAGAGGGAAATTGAATTAGAAAAAGTTCATAATGTAAGCTTGGTGTTGAAGTACTTAAAAGAACACCGTCTCTGTGACCAGACAAGATAAATCTTTTCTGACATATAAATGTGTGTATAGTATATAAAGAACATGAGGTTATTTTAGTTTCTTTCAGGTTTAACCATACTAAAGACACGAATATGCAAGTAACAAGTGGGTTTTTGCATTTCCTCCAGGACACTTCTCGCTAAGAAAACACAACAGATCAGCTGTGTAACAAAAAAAAAGATAATCCACACGATGAATAAAGTCGTTACCTATCAGTCAAAAGTTTATTACGGGTCGCAACAGCTCCAAAAAACAACACAGAGATCAAATATAGCGAGGTTGTGGTCAGAGTGGCAGCCAACGTTCCAACAGGTATTGATCTTTGTGTGTCTTTCAGGGAAGCTGATCGATTTGAACCAGCCATAATTCCTGTTACAGCAGGGAAAAATAGACCCACCAGCTCACTGAAAAGAACCAACAAGAAGGGGAAATAAATTTCAGAGTAACAACTGAACAGAAAATTAATTCTAACATAAAACCAGTACTAAAGTTTTTCGATCATAGGCAACACAATCTCTGGAAGTTACTCACTTAAAGCTCCAGTACGTGCCTCCAGTTGGATCAGGAATTCCCGCATCATTTGTCATTTGATAAGCAGAGCCCCAGTTATCTTTAAAACTTTTTAAACGCAAGCCCGTAATTCCAGCTGTGCCAAATTATAAAAGGGAGCAAAAGGAAGGTTAACCATTCGGGGAAAACTAAAGACCACACCTGTTTCGAACAATATCAACAAACGACTTACTGTCAGGGTCATCAGTCTTTGCCAAAAATATCCCAATGAATATGCAGAAGATAGAGAGCAAAACGGGTACGAGGAAAGCAGGTGCAACCCGATTGATCATCTTCACGCCGCCAAACACAATGAAGCAAAGAAGGATCGTCACTACAATTCCATAAATCTGCAAGTCGTGTGAGTTCGGGCTTTGTATTGATTCGGCAACTGCTGTTCCATTAACCTTTGTGATAGTTTCTGCAATTAGAAATCAAGCACATACATATGATTAAATGTGACTTCTAGACTATAGATTATGTCCTCAGGAAAACAAGTAAATTTTTGTTAAATAAAACTCAAGATTTTCAATAACACAGTCTTTTGTTTCTTCCAAAATCCTGAATTTGCATAAACGCTTTCTCAGTCTTAACAAACTGATGAAACAAATCTCAGGTGTCACGAATAGCATTACAAAGTTGTGATTTAGATAAGAATAATGGCGGATATAAAACTAACAAATTACTAAGATTTGTTATAAATCCTCGAAGCCCTCTGCTAGTTCACAGGTCTAGTTCTTAAAAGTTTCACAGTAATTAATACCTCTAAAAATCCCAGCAGCAGGGAATGCTTTTAGAAAAGTCTCCACGGCACCTAAAACATACCTACAATGATTAGGAAAAAAGCAAAAAAAAAATAGTTATTAGAACCACTTGGCGACCATGTGAAACTAAACAGAGCACCAACAACTTAATGGAATGAGTGTCAAGCTAAAGACTTTTTCCAAAGGTAGATTCCTTGAAAGGATCTAGGATTTACACTTACAGAGCTCCAGCAACTGCATTGCCAAGGAAGAAGCACAAACCTATGCTAATCCCAACTTCTGGACCAAGAGCGCGACCAATGAGGTAATATGGTCCTCCACCCTGGAAGTAACACAAAAATTTATTAATATACTTGATATTACTGTCTATTGTTTAATCACAAAGGAAATAGAAATTAACGAGGGGTGCCAACGCTGGACCCGAGACCCAACAGTAGGAGATATATTTTTAACTATGGTTTCACAGATTTTATTCAAAGAAAATTCAGGTGATATAATAGAAAAAAAGAATTACCTTCATTGCGCCATTTGTTGCAATAGCACTCAGAGATATCGTCGTCAAGAATGTACATAAGCCACAGAGCAATACCAATACCAGACCTTGTCCGATACCAGCCATACCAACAATCCTGAATATTGAACAGATTGAGGCAGGCTATAATGACTTAATAATATGCTGTGAAACATCAAGGAGTTGCAGTCTTACCATGTGAAACGGATATAGTATATAATTCCTAATATGTTTTGCAAGCAGGGAACGAAAACTCCCATCATTGTGCCCATCTTGAGAGGCTGCAACGAAATGCATAATATCATGGAAATTATAAATTAAGCAATAGACGATGTCTATGTCAAAAAGATCCTTACAAAAAACTATGACAAAAATCTGCCAGACTAGAATACCTAAGAATACTTTTGCATGCACCATAATCAACAGAACAATGAAGGAAATTATCATTGGAAAGTAAAACCATCTAATACTCCTGAAACAATGATAACTAAACAGAAAGTAGCAAAACAATCAGATATAGGATTGCAATCTTTGCAGTGTAACAAGACATACTTCCGTACATAATCTTTATATCCTAAGTCTAGGATTGTTTATAAACGTTCCAAACAATATTTCTAGTGCAAACTAGAGGAGATAACACCTGGCGTGCCCCTGCATCGCCAGGGTAGAAAGATATACCTTTTAAGTTATTTTCCAATGTTCCCTAACATCTCACATCTACCTCTCTTGACTAAGCCTGATACTAATTGAAGTCTTTTTCTTTAAAACAGAGAAGCACTTGATCGTTACAGCCTGGCAGAAGTCATCAATTGTATAATTTAAAAAGCATTTAGAAGCTAATGGTAATAGGAAGATACCTTCGGGTGCCCTTGCGTGATGGAGATATCCTCCCCATCTCTAGGGCTAGAAGGTGTCGGAATTTGCTCTCCTGTCATACTGAAAGAGAAATTTATAACATTCTCACATGTACAGTTAAGAGAAAATGTGTTTTCCAAAGCAAATGACATATATATTGTGCAAGAAAAAACCAAACATGGGCAAAACTAAACATTATAAAAAAATTGAACTGCGGAATGGATCAAGTGTAAAGCGTAGTTTAGGGTAAAAGATGTCATTTCCACGTAGCAGGATAAAAGAGAAATCCTTACTGTTTTATTAATAATGAGAGACACTAACACTAGTAAAGAACAACACAAACTAATGGAATGTGCATCAATGTTACAGTAGAAACCTGAACTTGATACATAGCCAGGGGAAAACAGTACACAAGGTTCCAACAAGCAGGAAACTTCTATCGAGTATATTGTTATCCATTGATTCAGTTAAGATGGGAAAAAAGAACAAGGTGTTTACAAAGTCCAGAAATGGAAGCAAGAGATCATTTTCGGTGATTAATAACTACTTCTTAATGCATGTCACGTCATCTTTCTAATGAACATATCTAAATGTTAATAACAAATAAGATCGCAAGTACCTCTTCAAACCAAGAATATTCACAAGAGAATCGAAACCAAATAACTCCAGCTTGGATTCCTTCTGATGGCCATTAACTCCATCTTCTGGACTTGTCCTATCCCTTGCATTAGCGCCCACATCTCCTGGTGCAACTACTTTTATGTTCCTGTCAAAAACCTACAAATGTGAGACACTCATGATGAAATCAGATACAAAAGACTGAAACATTCGACCAATAATTTTCCATGGTAGAGTTCGGAATATTCCTGCGCCCATGATTCTTTAAACTAGAAGTTCACCTTGGAGGATTCTCTTAATCAGCAGTAAGGAAGCAGCCAAAAAAATATAAAATACCTAGTAGACTTATGCAACCCATCTACCAATGTGACCAGCTTCAACCACAACTAGTGATTGAAGCAAACGTAGATGAAGAAAGAAGGGAAAAAAAAAATGTAATGTGAATCTTATCAAGCTAACGTCACTTTCAACATCAAATTGTCGGAGAATCTTACAGAAGCCTTAGAATCATTAGAAATTTAACCAAATTGGATCCCATTCTACTGATCAGTACACAAAATCATCATCATCATCATCAACGAAAAATATCCACTTGAACAAGCAATGATCACAACACCAGACGAAAACGAAGTTCCCAGGCGAAATCTTATAAAAAGAAGAAATTACTTGAGGGTGGAAGAAGAAGATCCAGGATCGATGGAGGACATCTCAACAACGGCTCTATCGTGCGCCACCACGGGCCTGTATTTGCTTCCTCCGAGACGAGGTCCTGACCTTAATTCCTCTTCGCCATTACCGCCGGCTTCTTCAATGTCGCCGCTATCCATTTATCCCGCCGTATCTGGACAGATCCCTCTTTCAGAAAACGAATCTGATATCCCGGCGGAATCAGAGATCGGAGTGTTTGATATCTGATGAGGACGGAGATCGAGACTCTCACGAATTAACGGAAAAACAAAAACTCAAAAAAAAAAAAAATTCAGAAGAAAAATATAAAATAAAGAGAGGATTTTCAGATTTCAGAGAAAAGAAAATTAAAATATTATAAACGGAGGAAAAAAAAAATATGTTAAAATTGGGCTTTATAATTGGGTCAATTGCTTAGCATGAGAGAGTTTTTTTTTCTTTTTCATTTCTTTTTGTCAACAAAAAATCTAGTTCAGATGAGCCAATGCGGAGGGAAATTGTTTATATACAAAACATTATGTGGAGATGTGCGCACACAGCGTGCCAGGAGATCCGCTTTTACATTTGCAGTCCTACGAATAAGAGATAATGAAAAGAAGAAAACTCCTCCCTGTCCATCGTGATGTCCTCGAGATATGTGGAGAACGCTGGCCAGTCTTGTGGCGAAGACACCATCTTCACCAAATCAGCGCAGTCTGAGTAAAACGTCACTTCATGGTAATCATGTCCGATCATGCAGCGCATTGCCCAAATGAAAGCCTCGACTTCAGCGTGTAGGGGGGAAAGACTCCTTCGAAAGTTACTAGCTCCCATGCTTGGCGTCGGGTCCTGCGGCTTGGTACAAAACCAGCCAGCTCCTGCGAAACGGTCGCCTGGCTTCCAAGAGCCATCAACGAAACAACGAAAGCCTGTAAAAACCATTGGAAGAGAAAAGGGTGGCCTCCGAAATTCAGACTCAACAACCAAAGGCTGGCCAATTGAATCTGCATCGTCACCCTCCTCCTGAGCCTGCTGCCAGGATAAAGCATCACCTTCAACTACCCGAATCACCTCCTCCGGCCTGTCCGTAATATTTTCAAAAACCTTTGCATTATGCGCTTTCCATAAATACCACAAAATCCACGGGAAGGCTGACACATGGGATCCGGGCATTTGGGGTCCAAGAAATGATCCATATTAGCGTAAACAGACTCCACCGGAAAACAGTGTGATCCTACCGGTATCTGAGATAGGGCCCACACCTGATGTGCTGGGGGACAAAGAAACAGAACATGATTAACGGTTTCCTCCTTCGCACCACAACGTGAACAGTCCAAATCACACGCGATACCCCGCCTCCGTAAGTTCCTTGAAACAGGAATACACCCAGACAACACTTGCCTCATAAATTGGTGGAGTTTTGTCGGGCATCTAACCTTCCAAACACTTGCTAGGAGAGAGGTAATCTCCGGCCCGTCCCCAAGCGCCTTAAAAGGCCCAGAGATCGTCATACGTGCCGCATTATAACCAGACTTGACCGTATACCTCCCATTCTTCGTAAAATGCCAACCAAGAGAGTCCTCCTTTGGACCACTACCAAAAGGTAATGCTCCTATTAACGCAACATCACCAGGATCAAAATGCTCAGTGAGCACATCCATCCGCCATGAATTTGTCCGACTATCAATTAAGTGAGAAATTCTAAGAGAAGGGTCCTGAATCAGGCACTTACTGAGAGCTGGTCTCGGGGATTGAGCTGGTATCCAGGGATCAGTCCATATAGAAATGGACTCTCCTGAACCAACCCGTTTAATAAGTCCTTTTTGCACCAGAGAGCGAGCTGAAGTAATACTCCTCCACCCGTAAGAGGGAGAGTAAGATCGAATCGGTTCCATAGGATTCGAATTCCTATAATACCTACCTTTAAAAACCCTAGCAAACAGAGAATCCGGATAGTCAATTAGCCTCCAGAGTTGTTTTTCCAACAAAGCCGAATTAAAGTCATCAATATTCCGAAAACCTAACCCGCCCAATTGTTTACTACAGCATAATTTTTACCATGCTAACCAATGCATACCACCCGTCCTACCATCCGCACTCCACCAAAAATTCGCGACAGCACTTGTGAGTTTGGATGTAATTGTCTTTGGTAGCCGGAAACAAGACATCACAAACGTCGGGACCGCAGTTGCGATAGATTTGATCATCACCTCCTTTCCCCCTTTAGAAAGCAGCTTCGCCAACCAACCAGTCGTACGTCCCTGTCTTTCCCGGACAAAAGAGAAGACCTTTGTTTTAGACCCACCTAAACTCTCAGGCAACCCTAGATACGAGCCCATGCCTCCCAAATTTGTTATACCAAGAATCCCTTGGAGCTCCGTTTTTGTAGCTTCCGCAACCTTATGACCAAATTGAATAGAAGACTTTACAAAATTGATCTGCTGACCCAAGGCAGCATCATATTTCCGCAAAATACTCAAAATGACCTTACATTGTTCTTTGGTGACCTTACAAAAGAATAAACTATCATCCGCAAATAAAATATGTGTGATTGGCGAGCATTGATTCGCCACCTTGATCCCTGTAATTAATTTATTCTCCTCCGCTTTCCGAATATTAGCAAGTAAAGCCTCCGTGCAGAAAATAAACAGGTAAGGAGATAGGGGTCTCCCTGTCGTAAACCTCTCTCCGGAATAATCAAACCATTAGGTTGACCATTCAGGAGCACTTTATACTCGACTGAGCTAACACAAAACATAATCCCAATCCATCTTGCAGCAAAACCCATTTTATAGAGTAGTTTTTCAATAAACCCCACTCCACCCGGTCGTAAGCCTTACTCATATCTGTTTTTATTGCCATAAACTTCCATTTACATGACGGATTGGTCCGTAACCCTTGAAACATCTCATGAGCAATGAGAATGTTATCCGAAATGAGACGGCCCGAAACAAAAGCCGATTGAGTTTCCGAGATTAGCCCTGGTAAAATCTTCTTAAGCCGTTGACACATGATTTTAGAAATAATATTATACTCCACATTACACAAACTGATTGGGCGCAGCTCTGTCATCCAGGTTGGCTTTGCCACCTTCGGGATGAGATAGATGTGCGTAGAATTTAAACCTCTATCAAACACTCCCTCTTCGAAAAAACCATTGATCAAGGAGACAAGGTCTCCTTTGACAACCTTCCACGCCTTTTGGTAAAACAAAGCGGTCATCCCGTCCGGACCAGGAGCCTTATCCGGATGCATCATAAATAGAGCCGCACGAACTTCTATCTCTGTAACCGGGGCCGTTAACTGGGTATTGACCTCGTCTCTGATGACTGTGCGTACCTCACATAAGACCTCATCAAAATTTGTCGGGTGTAACGTTGTAAACAAATCTGCAAAGTACATCACCGCGGTATTGCAGATATCAACATCCTCCGTAGACCAAACCTCGTTCTTATCAAAAAGACCTGTAATCCGATTGCGGGCCCGGCGCTGCTTAGTGAGGGCATGAAAATACTTAGAATTTTGATCCCCCACGCGCATCCATCTATTACGACTCTTCAAATACCAATATACCTCTTCATCCCTATATGCGTCCCACAATCGGGCATTTAAATCAGAGAGTACCGACAGTGGAGTCGCATCATCGGCCTGAGCCACGGCCAGCTGGCTCTTTAAAGCCTCAATTGTATCTCGACCAAAGGGAACTTGCTCCTTACGCCACCGTGAAATAGCCCGTCGACAATTTACTATTTTGTCTAAAAAAGTGGGTGAACTCTGATTGTTTTCCCCATCCCAACCTGCCGAGATTGCCTCCATCAAACCTTCCTTCCCAACCCACCGACGATCAAACATAAACCGGCATTTTCCCCGCGGTCTTTTTGCCCCAATATTAATCACCATGGGCTTGTGATCAGAGGCAGTCATGGGTAAATATTCTAGAACCGTATCAGGAAATAATTCATGCCAATCCTCATTACCGAGAGCCCTATCCAACCGACACCGAATAGGTTTCTTCTCCCGCCAATCCCGCCAAGACAAACAATCTCCAAGATAGGGAAATTCCAAAAAACCACAGTCCTGAATCATCCCATTAAAAGGGAGGAAAGAAGAGGCATGACGACGCTTGCCTCCTTTTTTTTCATGGTTACCAGTCAGCTCATTGAAATCACCTACAGCGAACCAAGGTGAAGACCGAGACCCACCAATCCGTAGTAACCGCTCCCACACCGTATCACGATTCTTGGGTACCGGATCACCATAAACAAATGTTAAATAGATGACCCGTCCTTTATAAACTGCTTCAATATCAATTAACCGATTAGACTCGAATAAAATAGAGACGTTAAAATCCTCCTCATTGTAAAAAAGCGTCAAACCGCCACTACAACCAATAGGGTCAACCGTAGTTAAATTTTTATACCCAAAATGCCCTACATATTTCTCCAAAACAATGCGAGGTTGTTTTGTCTCCATCAAGAATAAAAAATTTGGCCGATGTTTATGCCATAAATCCCTAAGATTACCAATAGTTGCCTTATTACCCAGGCCTTGGCAATACCAACTAATAATATTCATAAATAAAGACCATTGTTGTGACACAAATCTATCCGCCCAGTCCTCAGGGAGACAGACAGAGTAGAAAACTCTTAGACACCCACAAAAACAATCCAGAAACCAATATATTGAAAAAGGCCCAATATATTGGAAAAGTCCAAAACGAGCAAAATCCAACTGGGCCCAAATAAAAATGGCCATGAAGCCAGAGGCAGAAATTTCGAGCAGGTGTAAAAACTTGAAAAACCCTAATCGGACCCATAGTCTCGGGGTAGACCATGAATTAAACCACACTTAGCGACCAAATAAGAACGAGGAGAGACTCCTGGACAATCATAAAACCAGTGACAAAATGAGAACCAAAAGACCAAAAAAGCAAGCAAGGTTTTATTAAATTTCTGGTGAAAGTGGTACAACCACAACTAAAAGAACCAATACAAAAGCACCCAAATAGGGGAATGAACAAAATACGAAAATGAGCCAATGGAGCATCCAATGCAAATTTATTCCATACATGAGAATGAAAAATAAACGAAAAAACCAAAGGAGGCCAGAACACCGCCTGTTTGCAGACTAAAAACCAGAATCGAGTGGGTTGAAACGAGGCCACTTCCCCTTGCCAGCTCAAGCAGACCACTAACATCAACGATCCGAGATACTTGGAGGCTTCCCTCCTTGGTTAGGACCCACTTTCCCCTGCAGACCCATCCCCTTGGTACCAACCTTCTTCCGTGGCGAAGATAAGGTGCACAAGTTCCGCTTCTTTGTGTTTACCCCTGGTAGAACCCCATTACTCTTATCCAGCTTATTACGTGGCGGAGGAACCGTAGCTTGGGCTGTTAAACCCTGCTCAACCGTCTCTGTGTCATCTTCTACAACAGTAGTATCAGTCTCCTCCCGGAGGTCTTGACCGGTAGCAACACCATCAGAGCTCTCCTTATTATCAAAAGTCACCTCCTCCTCTACGAGAAAAGAATCCACCTCAGCGGCCATCTCTGAGTCGTTCCCTAGCTCCTCCAAAATAGGGGCCATAAACCGTAAGGTGTGATCATCAGGGGGATAATCCTGGGCTAGCAGCGCACTCAGTGTATCTGAGAAGTAAGCCTCCTGCTGAACCAACTCCATGGAACCAGTAACTGACACATTTAGATCTTCAGAACCGGGAAACAAGTTCCTACACACCTGTTTGTCCTCACTTGGCAAGGTGTTGTGCTCTATAGCCACAGGCGGATCAACCAGACCCGTAGACTGAACAACCAGAGCCACACTATCGTCCGTAGTTGGACCCCCAAAGGCATCATGCATCGCGTGTTCCGTGTCAGAGATATGAACTCCCACATCCCCACCATGTTCCTCACTGGGACCAACTCTCGAACCAACAGCCTGGAGACTATCACCCGCAACTGCAGGAGAGGAAGCCTTTGACACTAACCGCTCCTTAGGGTGGGAATCCCTACGTCCCTTCTTCGACTTGTACCCAAAACCCTGGTTTTGTCGATGGTTGACAGCCTGGGAACCACCTGCACCCCGTCCATTTCCTGCACCAGAGCCCTGATGAGGAAGCCCTGGCCTGTCCCCACCCCGCAAACTAGAGCCATTCCCTTGAGTTACACCATTAGCCGCTGCTCCCTTGTAGTTTTGAAGCTTATCCTCAGGACGAGGATCCGACCCACCACCAATTTGTTGTTTCCCATTATTGCCAAACAAAGGGCATCGTGAAACGTCATGGCACAAGCTATAACACCTCCGACAATACCCAAACAGTTGTTCATACCGTAAAGACACTGATGTTTTCTCCCCACTGTGGAACTCCACCGCAGCTTCAAACACTAAAGGTTTAAAACCATCAAGCAAAACCTGAACTCGGCCATTGTCAAGATCAACCGCCTCCACCTTCCCCAAGTCGGACCCGATACTGCGGAAAGTCTCATCCGCCCAAAAATGTAGTGGAACACCCATGACTCGAACCCAGAACTTGATGTGACAGGGATACTTTGGATCCACCACAGGCTCCCACCGAACCAGAGAAAGCATCCAATGGTCAAAATGGTATGGCTCCATTTTCAAGACCTCCTAGATATCTTCTTCTTGATCGAAATCAAACTGGAAACGCCCCAAACCCAGATCAGCACCCACGACCCTCTCTTCCATCTTCCAAATTTTTGGCAGCATGAACAACAAAGCCTTCATGTTCTGCATCGCAGGGTTCATGCAACGACCAATGAAGGTCTTAGCATAACCTTCACAAAGCAGTGTTGTCAAACCGTGGGATCTTAATCTTGAGCTTACCATCCGCCCCGGACAAATTTTCCGCTGACACCTGAGAATTCAACAAATCACTCTGAGCCATAACTTTCGTAAGAACCAAAGGAGAAACACCAAAGAGGCAGATAAGCCAGGAGAACCGTATACTGTAAAGAAAACCGAGAGAGAGTGAAATAAAAAGCGAGAGAACACAAACACAGATGAGAAACAGCCCCGAACCTGAGTTCCCTTTTATGTCCAGAGCCGAAACTCTCGACTGTAATGACATAAGATACGATAATCACGAAAAGAACCGAATATGGTATCCAGCAATCTCCCTGACAATGATATCGTGATCTACAGACTGAGATCAAGCCCCATCCGAAACCAAAAAAGGAAACTGTGGAATCCTGCAGATCCCCCATAACCATCGCCCAAAGCCCCATAATCATAGCTAGAATCCTCCATTCCAATCGGAGCAAATCCGACAAAGATAGTCCGTAATCAACGCCCGAGAAAACCCAGTCCGAAGATCCCCTTGCAAAATCTCCATCCCCACGAAGTAGCAGCGAAATCCGATTTGAAATCCGAAATCCCTAACAAGGGAGAACCCAGATCCACCACAATGAAACCGCAATCTGAAAGATCAATAGCCTTGAAACCATAGGGAACCAACCAGAATCTCAAGTAGAGATTCTCCGTCATTAACTGAAACCGAAGAAAAATCAGAACCCAACCATTGCGACGAGAGAGAGTTTTTCTCGAGAGAGAATTCTTCTTAGCAGTTAATTTTTCTCTATGAGAGAATCTTTGGTTAGTAACTAACTAAAATATGTTAAAGTCTTCCAGATTTTTGTTTTTAATTAAACCACTTTTACTAACTCTAAATAAACCAATTTTAAGCAACTAATTACATATTTTCCCCATTCGAAACGATACTTGTATATTTATTAATGGAAAATTACTAAAAATATTGCATTCTCGTATATTTATTAAGGCTTTTGATAACTTACCATGAATGTAATTAAATTGAGACTCCTTAAAAAGATGCAAGAAATGAGATAAACACACTTTTAGATGGTTTAAAAAACTGAATTCTAGAGGATTATATTTTTCTTGTGCAGTAATAATATTTGATTCTTTTGAATTTTCTTAAGAGGTTCAAATGAAAATATAAAAATGAGAAAGTAGTTTGGTCGTCAAAGTCACATAAAATTGAAAGAAAAAAAAAACATGATTACAAGCCTACAATGCACACATTTAAACAAATGGAAGCTCTCTTCTTTTTTTAGCTAACCAATGTTCAGGACACAGTAACTGGGACATTTAAACCGTGGAATTTTTACCATTTTCACCTCTCAGAACTAATGCTCGAAGCTTTCTTATGCTTCCCACGACGTTCTTTAACATCCTTTAGTTTCTCTATCTTCACATTCTCGTTGTTAGACTTAGACACAGATCCTTCTTGAGCACTGCACATTTGATGTGACTTCAGCTTAAAACCAAACCCGAGTTTCTTAGAAACGTTTTCCCATGTTTTGCCGCCACCACCTCCACCGTTTGCGGAACCACCTCCTTTCGTAGTCTTGCCGAGTTTCTCAATCTCTTGTCTCATGTTTGAACATTCTTTCTCTAACTCGCAAACCCGCATTCTCATACTGTCCATTCCAACTTTCAGGACTTGATTCTCTCTTACTGCGGTTGCCCATCCTCCTCCTCCTCCTCCTTCAGTTGATCCTCCTACAAATCCTCCGCTTCTTAACTGTCTTGATCCGCCATCAAGGTTGTCTGAAACCAGGAAGCATCCAGCTACAGAGGTTCTAAGCTGAAGCTGCTCGAAGAAGAGCACTTGAACGATTATCCTTAGCGGTAATCTCTCGTTCTGCGCTGCGTGTGTACAAGCTTCTAACGAGAGTTTCTGGCAATCCAACAACCTGCACAGATTCTCTCTTTCGGTTTCTGCTAACCATGGATGATGCTGTGAATCATCAAAAGAAGAGAAAACTTAATTTGTCTGTGTAAATAGAGAGCCAATATATAGAAGATTGATAGGGTTCTATTTGAAGTTTTACCTTTAGATAAATGTCTATTGCACGATAGAGTCCGTCATCTAAGAGTCTGGCGTATTCAGGAACAGAAGCTGCTAAAGCTTGGAACTTTGGAAGCTTAAGATTGACATCGGGAGCAACTTCAGCAAGATACCCGTCGATCAGCTTTGCAACCGCTGTCATTGGTGTTATTGACTGTGGGGATCCGATTAAATTTCCATCATCTACTGAAGAACAAGGAGAGCCAACCCCACCAGGCATAATCTGATCCGTCCCAAGAAAATGGTCTAAGATCCTTTGCACAGAGTCAACATCGTATAGAGTCTCCATAGTATGAGAAAAGCTAGGCATTACAAGATCTTCCAGCGCAGCCTGGTCAAGCTGCATACCTATCCTTTTCTCCAAATTCGCTATGCAGTCCGGACTAGCTTTCAAAATCTTGGCGATACGAAGCATGTCAACGAAAAATTTGGTTGGAACTAAACCTTTTTGCATACGGAGAAGCTCCTGGATCTCTTCAAGCAAGTTCTTCTGCTCTTCCTCGGAGAGTACAGTTCCTGAGGCCAAAGGAGTACTGAAACGACCACTAGATTCAGCTCCACCGCGTCGCCTTTTTAAGCCAGGCAAATATTTTCTTGTGTAATAGGTTAGCGAACCGGCAATGATATCTTCTCTTATGCCTCGGGAATCCATGACTGTCATAAGTCTCTTGAAAAGAGGAAAGCTAAGCATCGATGCATCCTCGTACCACCAATCTGAACTAGTATGTTTAGGTCTAGCCCCGGTGCTTATCCCGTTCCATAAAACGCTGCCACCTGGACTCTGCATTGGCCCACCATGCTCCACAACAGGCCATCCAAACAAGTTTGGGTCTGTCGATGCTCTCATTGCTAGTGACTCGATACATTTCTTGGTAATATTCAATTCATCAGCATACTCGAGGACTTCATCGCAGCTATGAAGCGCCTTTATTGAATCTTTCCAGCTTTTGAGAACTACTTGATTGAAAAAAGTTTCAGTTTGAGAAATAAGATTTCCTTCCCCATACTCTTCCGTCATCTCGAGATGCTCAGCAGCACATCTGAGATATACAACGTTAGAGGCAGTGAGTTCGAGCTTCACACCGTAGCAGAACTTGGCAACTAGTTCAAACGTTTTGTCTCCGCCAGGAAGATCAGAAATTTCAATGAGACATTTATCATCCCCTTCTTTTGACGCCTCTGCAATCCTTCTTTCCATGACCCCACTTCTAGAGAGCAAGGGAAACTGTACATAGCAAAAAATGATTAAAACAAAAGGTGTCAGAAATTGCAAGTAATATCATTCTTTCACAAAGATGGGCTTAGTAGATATGTGCTTCTACAATAAGTGTCAGATTTCTCATTGTTGGAAACAAGGCATTGCCCAAAAACTACAGAGACTGAATGAGTTGTGAAGGAACCAAAAGAAAGTTCAGCAAATAAGCAAGGATGTGGAACAGCTAGCAAAATTGCATAGGTGGATTAGTCATATAAGTAGATTAAGAGCTAAAAACCAAAATTTTCGATCTTTTTGATCAACAAAAGACTAATATGACACAATGTTGTGAAGAATAAATATACACACCCACCAAACAGATCTTTGATACATAGCAGTTCTACAATGGTGGAGAAAGGCATAACTATTTCAGGACAATAACTATTCCAGGTTAAAGCAACTGTTTCAAGAAGAGAGTGTTGTGTTCAAGTTAAGCAAATTGTACCTTGTGGAGATGGAAAGACATCTCCCCAACTTCAACGACAATGTCACTTGGAAGTCCAGTTGTGCAAAACCTGCAATTAACAAAACCCAAGAAGACAATTAGCAAAACCCAAGAAGACAAAGGAATGAGCTTTTTTTTATTAAGTAATGCAGAAATTGCCGTAAAGAAAGACCACGGTCTCAAATTCAGACCAAGTCTGCTCAGTTAGAAGGAGAAAACAAGAAGCAAAATACAATATAAAATGAGAGAGAGAGAGAGATCAAGTGAATATACCAAGCCTGGCCTTGTCGCTGGAAAGCATCAGATTTGGATCCCAGCTTCATGCAAGCCATTGTTTCTCTCACCGGAATTCAACAAACCAACCAAAGTAACTAGAGAGTTAAGCCTTCAAACCTCTAAAAAAAGAAATCCCTCCAACAAAATCAAAACCCTAATGCAGAGAGAAACTCTCCTTGATACCCAGAAACGAGATATTGATAAAAACAGATTAAATTTCACTCAAGACATTTTAACAAACACTTGAGCTGCCTCCTCCTTACTCTACATTTAGTAAGCTCACAATACGTTTCTTTTTCTTTTTTCCAGAAAGTAACCTAAAATCCCACAGATGTACAACAGATCCCTAGACCAAAACCACTAAAAACCCAGAATCCCCCTCAAATAATCTTATCTGCAACACCAAATTCAAACAACAAAGTAATGAAAAGACAAAAAAAAAAATGAAAAGAAAAGAGCCCAACCCCAAAAACCCAGCTAGACAAGAACAGCTAAGCAGAAGTTACCAGCTCTTGTAAGCTTTATACGAGAGAATATACATTGTAAGAAGGGGACCATATTATATCCCAAACATGTTTATTATTATTATTTATATCAAATTAATTTATTTTGTTTTGTAAGAAGAGAAAAAAAAAAAAAAAGTGAGTTAATTGATAATTTCTATATTGGTTGCTTTTTAGAATTTTTTAGATATCAATAGTGAAAAGGAAAAAAAAGGTAAGAGATGGATGGGGAGATTTGAAAATCTCGAGATTAATAAGATGAAGAAGAAGAAGAACACATGCACGCATGTGGGGTCCTTAGTGTAATATCTTCAAACATACTCATTGTGTTGGGATTCTTGAAATTAGCAAAACACTACTTATGCTTTCAATTAGTACTAGTTAAATGTGGTTGTGTTTAGTTTTGTCCTAATCTTTACTCAAAGAATCCAATCCTTCCCACTAATTTCTTTTGGCGTGCGAGTGCGGTTATATGTGATGTGTGTTCCTGTTCCACTAATCCGTATCACATCAATTATTTTGAAAGAGATTTACTTACACATGACACCATAACTATCTTAGTAGGGTAATGATAAAGTTATACAAATTTTATTCCTTTTCTGAGTTTGCTAGTACTTTTTTATATATTTATAAGAATTGTTAATAATGTTATGAAATCTACTAGTTTTTTATTTGTTTTTATCAACCGGATTTATATGTTAGAAAATCTCAAAAATTGTGTGTATTGTGGTAAATGAGAAAGATGTGTTACCTATTTGTTATGGTTAGCTAACAAAGAAAATTAATTTTGTGGTTTCTACCGCTTCTCTACGTATTAGAATATGGATAAGATTATATTTTTTGAATTATCAAATTGATGTGTTGGCGGCCACCAATTGTGATATGGTTGATCAATGAAAAATCACCCTAACCATATATATAATATTTTGTTTTTGTTATCAAAAATTAATCCCTCCAAAATAAACCATACTAGATTTTAACTTACGGTACACTGTGGAAAAATATTTTTATAGCAAAAAAATTAAATTTTTAAAAATGTATTAGTTTGTTAATTTTGTTTAATATTTAAAATTATATAATTGTTTTGTTAAAAAAAAGATTGTATAATTGTATTTTAATTGTTAATTATAAAATTTGATCAGTTGTATACGGCAGACACGCGACAATTATTTAGTTTTATTTATACTAATGTTACATTTCTACCCTACCAAATTTCTTATGGTTACAAAAATAGAAATTTTTACTGCTTTTTAGATTTAAACCGTGAAAGTATTATTCTTACATTCTTATATTTTTAAATGTTTAGTATTTTTAAATTTAATCCGTAAGTTTAAAGTTAATTAGATTTAACCCGTGAAAGAATTATATCCATAAAAGTTATTATGCAGTATACCACATATTAATTTATATTATAAATACTCTAATTTATTAGATTTAACCCGTGAAATATTTATTTTTGCATTTTTATCAGCATATTAATAACCATTAAAGTTTTAATTGTTCATATGAAACAATATAGTTATTACTGAATATTAGAGTTTTTTAAAGAAGAAAATATTGTATAGATATTTTTGGCATATGTTATTAAGTGTAATAAATTTCTTTAGTATATAAATTGTTTTAGGAAATTATAAACCAAATTTGTAGAGACATTTTAGGAATCTAATTGATTCTGTTTGTATGTGCAATTTCTTAAAGATTAACTTTGTAAATAAGTAGAACTTAAAGGACACCAAATGTACTTCAATTTATAGAAACACCACGGGATAATTATTTAGTTTTATTTATTATAATGTGAGAAATCTGAGGAATCAACCCCTAAGTACCTCAAATCAAGTAATGTAGATGACTAAATCTACATTTTACAATCAAAATATGTAAAGCAAAAATTTCTAGAAAGTCTATACAAACAAAATCTCTAAAGATAGTTTTGGTGATTTTATGGGATTAAAACTTTAATGGGTAGAGCTGTTTTTGGAAAAATCGGAATGTATAAATATTGTTAAGATTTTATGGCAATAAATGTAACAAATGTTGGTCGATTTAAGAAAGTTTAGTATTTGAGTTTCTTTGCAATGTTATTTAAGGAATTTTTTTAGGGATTAATGTTGTAAATAAAAATTTAAATAAGCAAAACTTAAATGGCATAACACAAAATGTACTTCAAAAATGTTAATATAAATGAATCATATTTATATTATCTTTTAAAAAGTTAATTTTATAATATTATAATATCTTTATATTTAATTTAAATTAATTAATAGAGTTACTCCTAAAATTTTGTTTTTCATATTTGTTACACTTTTCATTTTCTTGTAAGTGTCATTTTTATAAATTTTCACACATGTATAATAAATAATACAGTATTAAGTTGACATATTTTAATGCAACATCACTTTACAATAAAAGACTCATTAATAATAAAAGAAAATTAAAAAGATATTTTAAAACATACCATCATGACATATATGGACTACTTTATTCCTAAAAATATCACTAGGAATAGATATCTTATTTTCAGAGTCAATCTTTCTAAATTACGATTTGTGTATCCAACCCATTATTATTTTTCGCATGTTGTATTTGTATTTACAGTTCGAAATATTAACGTTTCCTAGTATTCAATACAAAGTTAAAAACACAAACTTAAATCCAAATTTGAAGTAATGGAGTTCAAATTTATTTATGTTATGCTGCCCAACAACCTAGAATTAGTAATTCATAGTTATCAATTTACGTCAAAACCATAGATGTTCCTTTTGCAATTTTTAGAAGATACAACCCCCATTATGAATCAATTCGCTGACTTGTCATAGTCACGAAGAAGTGCGTATAGTTGGTGTAAATTCATAAGTGGCTTTAAATAGTCTTGCGCATTGATGCCCAAGGCAAGCGATAACGGTATTACTAACTATGAGGAGTCCTCTTTGCTGATCAATACTATTATGGATTTCATTCTACCACTTTTTTACCACTGTAATTAAACATGACGCTCTACATACGGTACATATATATAGTTAAAAACTTTATATAGGGAGAGAATGATATAATATAGTAGTATGTTCCAAACCCAACCCAATAATGCGAACTTGGCGAAGTCACGAAAGACATTTTATAGCAAAATATTCCTCTATTATTGTTAGTGATGGAATGGGATTTTGTCCGTACCTATACTATCTAAGCATGTGGTTGAAGCTTCGTTGTCCGACGAAGGTATTTTTACTTCAACGCTGACGCAGCTATAACCAGCTTAGCCACGTGAACTTTGACTTCTCTTTGGTTAACTTTTGTACTTCTCAACTTCCCACAAAAATAATAAAAATATAAACTGAACCAACGACTTCAATAAACTATTGTTAAGGATTATCCCAACCTTTAATTTGTACTATGGCAAGTTAAGTAAAAACTAAACTGTTTGAATTTTGGAAGTTATGTGGTTTTGTACACATGTGCGTTGGGCACTGACTCATGAATATCCCCTTAATTGATATGAATTATTTTATGGGTAATATAATTCTAGCACAATAACCAAATCATAGAACGATTACAATAACCAAACTTGTTTTAATTCCGAAAAATTCAACGCATGATTTTCTAATAAACAAACTGTTTTTCATAAAAGCTATATATGTTATCATTAGTCGTGGTAAATGTACTACATCAACTATACTACAATACATGATTATACATCCGAACTTTAAAAATGTACACTCAACTATATGAAGTATATGTATTGCATGGATACATATACCAACTATATGATGACATGTGTTCAACATCATGATCATTTTATTCCGGTACACTGTTCGTCGGAATCCGATGTTGACCAATATTGACCAACCAAAATATTCATTTTTTTTTTAATTTTACAAACAAAAATAAGAAAATTCTTTTATTGAATTATCTATGGTGTTTAAAAATTAACAAATGTTTATATTCATTATAAAATTATATTTTGTATATGTCAATTATATTCATCCAGCCTTATAATAGTTATTTTTTTTATTGCAAAACTTAATAAAAGTGAAATAAAAAATCATTAATAATATTTTCAGATAATAAAACTTTTATTTTACCATGAGTATATAACTTTTTCAATAATTCTAATGATTTTGACATGTATTGGTTTGGTTCTAAGTATTTTTTATTGTAGAAAATATTTTTTGTGGTTGAGAATATTAAATAATATTATAGATGTATTTAAATAAATTATGTAAGAAACTGATGTTTATTAATTAATAATATTAAAATAAGTGGTTTTTATTTGATTCACTACAACAAGATTTTTTTGTTTGAGTTTAAGTTTTAATATCTTACGAATGATTTTTTGTTTCAATTTTAGTTAAGTTTTGAAATTGAAAAAAAGTAACTATTATAAAACTGAATGAGTGAAACATAACAATATATCTTTATATTAGATACAAATATGTTTTTAATTATAAAATATCATAGATGATTCCTAAATAATTCAATTAAAGTTTTATTTTGGTTTCTTATTAGATAATTCCTAAAAGATTTCTTATTTTTGTTTCTAAATTTTAAAACTTTTTTTTTTTTGAATTTGTTTGTTAGTCAATATTGGTCAACACTGGTCAATATTAATCAACGCCGAATTCCAACGAACGGTGTACCGAAATAAAATGATCGTGATGTTGAGCACATGTCATCATGTAGTTGGTATATGTGGTCATGCAATACATATACTTAATGTAGTTGAGTATACATTTTTAAAGTTTGCATGTGTGGTCATGTATTGTGGTATAGTTGGTGTAACTCATAATCTTTTTTCCATGTCATAACAAATTAATTCGAGTGTAGTATTATTTACATAAATATATGTTATGCATGCTAAGTGTATTGAAAATATATAACATTTTCTGATTTAAAGAGACGTAAGAAGTCTAAAAATTAGAAACTAGTGGTTTAAAAATAATTATTAAACGTGTATCTAAAAATGTATTCTAATATCTTTCAAATATACATACACGTTAGTAATCTAGTTTTATTCTAGTTTCTTTTAACATATCAAATTCACGTTTAATAAAAAAATTGCACAACACCTACAAATAATTGAAAGAATGAATCTTTTTCACCACTATATACATATATATAAGTATATATATTATTTTATACTAGATTAAATGAAACTCCATGTAAATTTATTTGCGTATGTTTATTATATAAGTGTATATGTAACATGTCTATCTAGTAATCTACAAAAAGAATTAAAGTAAAAAAAAAAAAAACCATAAATACGCATGCAATAGTGAACAATGATTCGGGCCTAAACAACGAAGTGTATAACCTTATTCTTACAATTTCTTATCTTAGGATTCTTGAATTCTTGAATTTTAAATGCTTTTTTAAAATAATTTTTTTTTACATTTTCTATGCTCCTTGTCCACACATAAAAGCTCCTTTGCTTTTAAATGCGTTTATGTTCTGCCTTGGCTTTTATGCTCAACACTTACCCCCATACCCACAAGTCAACTCCAATTTTTGTTTCAAATTATTTGTTTAAGAACAGAGTAACGTACATATACTACTACTTATCTTTATATGTCCTTATAAAACAAGGTTACTGTAATTGTTCTAGAAAAGCCTAGTCTACCATGGAAAAAACCGAGTTTAACTTATCTAGACGGAGAAGTGAAATCGTGATTTCATTTTGAGGGTGTCTAATTCTTTTTGGTGTAAATGTTAAAGACAAAGGTGTCTATTACAAGTTCAGTCTATTGTGTATGTAAAAAAGTAAACTACGTGATAAGTTAACCTCACGTTCCACTTTTTTGTAAACAAAAAGGTGAAAAAAAAAGGAGAGAAATAATCTAAAAGTCCGAACAAAATCATTAATAGATGTCGCATAATTTTGCTTGCCTTTTAGACAAAGGCGTGAGAGAAACCTTAGGCCACATGGGTAACAAAACTCACCACACGCCTCGGCTTTCGCAAGCGTCACGCTTTTTACGTCAAGCTTTTAATTTTATTTTTAGCTAGCGATTTCAACCAAAAAGGTAGAAAAACAAAAAAGAAAACTCAAATCCTGCGACGTGGAAAATAGTTCAAGAGGAAGAGAGAGAAAAAAATCTCCGTTGCCGGGACTCGAACCCGGGTCTCTCGGGTGAGAGCCGAGTATCCTGACCAGCTAGACTACAACGGATTGTTGTTAATGATGCCTTATAGCACTATATGACACATTTGTAGATAGTAATCTAGTATAATGAAGTCTTCTCTTTGTAACATATGAACAGATGAAGTGAAGATACTTTATTAGAAGCTCTTGTGTGATTGTCAGTTATTACACTGTTCTACAAACCAGAAAAAAAAAATCACATAAGAACAAAATAACATTTGAAAATATCAATAAAATTTTAGCCATTTCAACTGCCAAGGAGATTCTGATCATATGTACACAAGAGTGCTATAACGCTTATTGTTCATGAGTGACTGCCGATTTCTCGGTTCACCTTCAATTGTTCAGCATAAGGCTATATCCCCTTGTAACGTTGGGACTCTGGTAAATGGTAGTGATGAAACTCCAATCATAATGCAAACTTATAAACTCATTCTTGGAAGGGCGGGTGACCATTTTTATCTACCATGACTCATTCCATTCCCTCTCCTTTCAAAGACCATGTTGGCAAGGTACTGAGCATTTTCTGGTCCAGTGCTATGAACCATCTTAAAGAAGGCACTAGTATCTCTTGATAGCAATTCTTGGGGACTAGCATACTCCAAAACCTAACAAAATTTGACATAGCTCGATGTAAGTCACATAAGGATGTTGCTACTCGGCAATAGAAATCCTCTTGAGTGAGTTCTAGGAACAATAATCCTGGACTTACCTGACCAGAACTAAGCACAAGGATCTTGTCGCAGTCAATGATGGTATTCAATCTGTGAGCGATAACAAGCATTGTGCAAGACTTAAATTCTTCACGGATGGTCCTCTGTATCAGAGAATCTGTTCTGACATCAACAGATGCAGTAGCTTCATCGAGAACAAGGATCTTAGATCTTCTTAACAATGCACGCGCTAGACTTAGCAGTTGCCTTTGCCCCACGCTGAAGTTCTCACCTCCCTCAGAGACCTTTACAGAACAGTTTCATCAATAATCTGTATAACAAGTCAAAACATTCTTCTACCTAATGTATGTCACTTAAGGTAAACTTCACCTCTGCATCTAAGCCAAAAGGATTCCTGTTGATGGCATCTTTTATATGCGCCCTTTGTAGGGCCTCCCAGAGTTCAGCATCATTGTGCTCACTAAATGGATCGATATTCAATCTCACCGTCCCTGACAAGAAGAATTGTTTCTCAGAAAGCAAGATCATACTTACAATATCATCTTAAAATTACACACACGAACCTGAGAAAATAACTGGTGACTGGGGTATGATACTTAGGGCCCTGCGCAAATCTGTCAGTCCAAACTTTGCCACATCATAATCATCAATTATGATTCTTCCCTTTTCCAATTCCACAATCCGATATAATGCATTCAGCATGGAGGACTTCCCTGCCCCAGTTCTACCCACCACTCCTACTTTCTCAGTGGGAGAAACAGAAAAGGTCAGTCCATGCAATACTGGAGGAAGCCCGGGTCTATAACGAAGGTGAACGTCTTCAAATTTAATTGATCCTCTTGAAGGCCATCCAGATATTGGACGATTATTCTCGATAATATCTGAAGCCTCAGAAGGAAGATCAATGTAGTTGCCAACACGCTCAACAGAATTTAAGCTGTTCTCTGCCTTGCTAGCTTGCCTTAGAACACCACTTAACAGAGTAGTGATATTAAGAGTGTAACTAAGAAGGAGTCCCATCGTAGATGCAAAAATGGCTTGGTTCTCTACATTCCCATATCGCAAAACCGCAAAAGTTGCAGTTAACCAAATCATGACACCCCCAAGAGTCTCTGATCTTATAGTGAGCCAACGGTTTGAGCTAGTATTTGCAAGAGTGAACCTTATGTTGTTGTCCATGGATTTTCCATTAATCTTGGCCATCCGATCATAGGCTTTGTAGGCTCGGATGCTTGGCAAACCATTCAAAGCTTCTCCAAATTGTGCATAAATAGGTGATCTAGTAACAGAATCCAAACGTCTAACTTCGCGGGATGTGCTCTACAATTTACAAAAGTAATATTGATTCCAATACAGTTTAATATGAATTCTGCATAAGTTTGATGCATAGAACAATCAAAGAGAAGCACACACTGACATGAAATAGAAAATTACCTGATAGTAGATATATGTTGCATAAAACAGTATTAGGAGTGGCATTATTACCCACAATGAAATTGTACTGACGGTACCTATTAGTGCAAATGTCGAGAGGAGTTGCCACAGCTGGTTCATGAACATATTCATTAGGTTGGCCACGTTTCTATCTATATCACCAATATCCTTAGAAAATCTGTTTATTACACGTCCAGTTGGGTTTGTTTCGAAGAAGAGCATAGGAGCTCTTAGTATAGAATTCAGCATCGCGTCATGGAGTCTTTTGGCGGCATGTAAACTTGATGTCATCAGCCAAAAAGAATTGGTAAAAGTGACAGCCACCTGAAAAAATGACCATTATAATCGTCAACTTCGTGTAATATGTCAGAGTTACAGATCTCAGTCTTTTACGAACACAAACCTGACCAAATCCGAGAAGAGCATATACGACAATGTAGAAACCGGGACTATGACTCGTTGACGTGATTTGATCAGTCCAGATACTTAACCACGTGCTACTTAAAACTCTAAGAACTTCAGTTGTTAAATAGCATGCAAAAAGAATCATAACTACCCATACGCCGCCTACTGCCTTTTTATACCTGAAAATTTGGAAAGAGCCTTAGCCATTTGTTTGTATTAAACATAAAGCAATGTACATCTAAAGATATAAAGCAAATGCCCCTATTTTTCATTTGGAATGACTATATCTGGTAAATTTCTAGCCGTAGAAAGATGTTGAGCTAAGTACCTCATCAGAACATCCCAACTAATGATGCCAGTTTCCCGCTCTTCTCGCTTTACAAGCATGGATCTTCCCTGTTTCCCTAGCTTGGTCCTGTCTAGATTTCCTTCATTCACATCAATTCGGACAGTAGGATCCGGCTTCAAGCTTTTGTCGTCTTTTTTATCCACCGCTTGTGTTGCATCCATTTTCCCAGCATTCTCCATAAGTGTCTGGAACAAAGTCCCATTTTTTGACAGCTCTGCAAAGGTTCCCTCCTCCTTAATCATTCCTTCGGAGACTAAAATTATTCTATCCATCAAAGGAAGAAAATGTAGCTGATTTGTGACAAGAACCCTCGTTTTCCCCTTCAGCTCATCCTTCATGCAAAGATCAAAGACCTGTTACATGATTCAGGGAAGCCTGTCGTTAGATGTACCTAAAAGATTTACTGAGAAATGAAATACTGTAATATTAAATCATACAAATTCCTGAACATACTTATTATTTATCGATACAATACCTGGTGAGCAACATGAGCATCTAAAGCACTCAAGGGATCATCGAATATGTAAACATCTGAATTTGAGTAGACTGCCCTAGCCATTGAAACTCTCTGCTTCTGCCCTCCACTAATATTCACCCCTCGTTCTCCAATCTCAGTAAGATCACCGCCCTAAATAAGCGAAATTCAAGAAGTTACTAAGTAATGTCATATCAACTTATATGTTATTAACATGTGTAAGCCTGTCAGTCCACTTAACTGGAAGCAAATCAAGATCGTGTTGTAAGGCAGTCACATCTATAGCCCTCCTATATCTCTCAGACTCAAAATCTGACCCAAATAAAATGTTTTCACGCACCTGCAATACATAGACACTTGTATTGGGGAACTTCTTGCATAACTAATTAACCAAATGAAAATAAAGCTACCAAAAGTTTAGGTTTCCAGAGCAAGCGAGAAGTAAAAAGGACTCACAGTGGCATTGAAGATCCATGAAACTTGAGGAACATAAGCTACGGAGCCTCTAATAACAACACTTGAGGTTTCAGCATGAGATAACTCCCCCAGCATTGCCGAAATAAGTGATGTCTTACCTTCTCCAGTTCCACCTACAATGGCAATCAAGCTGCCCAGTGGTATTTCCAAATTGATATTGGATAATGTGGGCTTGGTTGTCTGGGAAATTTCGAGCAAAACACAGTGAATATTGCAGAAAGTTATAAATAGTGCATCGTAGAAGCTAATATTGCATCTTTTTAGGATTAACCTTTGAATCCCATGAAAAATATCCATTTCTAATTGTAATGGCTGGAGCTCCTGGTTGAAGAGGTGGGTTATGTGCTAGAATTCTCTCTTCACTTAAAAGTAGTTCCTCAATGCGTTGCAGTGAAACATTTGCGTTAACAGCCTAATTAGAGAAATAGCAAACAGAAGATAACTAAATATGAATCTATTGGCAAATGAGAGACCAAAGATAACTGAGGAGAGGGAATAACTGTTAAAATAACCTGACTTATAAGATTTGGTAGCATGTTGAGAGGAGATCTTAGCACTGCGAATAGAGAAAGAGATGTAAATGCCCTTGCTGGTGTCAAATCTCCTCCAAGCAGAGCGAAAACCCCAAATGAAACCACGGTCACAACTACTGGAATGCTGTTTAGTATAAAACTATTGAACTGGAAGATGACAAACGTTTATAGGGAAGAAATGTTAAGCGTAAATTGTTAAAACTTTTCCTGAGGTTTTGCATTTAAGCAAAATTAGTTTATCTTTATTTAAGGTCTAAGTAATATATGGAACTAAGGGCAAACAGGATGAAATTAATGGAGAATAATGGTTTCCCTCAAAATGTCATGCATTGAAAAATCAAAGATCAGGAATCATACTGCCGATAGTAGCTGTGCTTTACGAAACCATGAGAGCTCTTCATTTCTAATTCCATGAATTCGAGACTCGAAGCTCTTCTCCCATGCATAACATCTAACAAAGTTGGAGAATGCCAAGACAATATATTATATGTAGAATAAATGGTTTAAGAATGTACCATTCATAAAAGCTGAAAGATAAGTAATTAAGAATATCAATCATACTTTACAATATCCATGGATGCCAAAATCTCATTTATGATACTGACTCTTTTGTCAGTCCACTGGAGTCCTTCTTTAGTCAGTTTCCGCATTCTTCTTACAATCAGAGTCTATTTATCAAGAAACAGAATAGGCAGACTTGTATGTAAACATATGCAATTACCACAATTTGTACAATTGAAAAATAGTTAAAAGCACATAACGAAGCTGAATACCTGGAGAGGAATAAGAAGAAACAGAATCAATGAGCCCAAAATTGAAGCAACTCCTAGTTGTTGATAGAGAAGAATCATAGACACGATGATGCGAAAGGGAGCTGACCATAAACCATGGAGCTGTTCTGCTAATAGCTTAAAACTCAAGAGACTATGTTAGCAATTATAAATCCATAGTTGTGCAAAGGTAGAGAGTATGGAACAAACTGAGAAAGAAGATGGAAATTTTAACTAAACCTAATTATACCTGCAGTGCATTAGCATCAGTCGTGATCATGTTTGTGATCTTCCCAGATGCAAAATTCTTGCGAGCTTCATGAGTTAGTCTTATTGATTTGTGGAATATAGCTGCAACCTACAAGGGAAAATGAGCATAATTAGTTGGAGACACAACATGACGAAAGTAATCATAGAAGTCGGAGAGAAATGGATGTTTCACAAGTTTTACCAAAGTTGACCTTAACCGAAATCCTACTCGCCCAACATGTTGAAAGTACTGAGATTGACAGAGCACTCCAAGTGTCTGAAACAAAATCGAAACAGAATAGCTTTACAGAAGTTCCAACAAGAAAAACAACACTCCAATAGTATTTTAGAGATCAGAGACGAATTTTGTGATACATACCACACCAACGAAAATTGAGAAAGCATAGACATAGCCAACCCAAGCTGGATCACCTTCTAGCATTGACTACATAAATTGATCAAAGATTTGTTGTATAAGTTAGATCAATAAATATTGTCTGGGAGTAAAGCTCAGAGAGATCCCTGATATAGAGGCAACAAAATGTTTCATAAATTTTAAAATGTGAGATAAGAATCAGGGAAATCTGCAGAGTGATTTAAATATAGCTCATCACTCATGTATGAGAAATATGTGGCTGCTACGTTGCTTTCTCAATTTGAAAAAAGCTATACTGTAGATGTAAAACCTCGGAAAAGATGTGTAGTGACCATTGCAACGTGAGAAACATAAATCATGGGTCAGAAAGAAAGCTTACCTGCAGTAGATGGCTCAGTATAACCGGTCCAACAAATTGAGAAAGATCATGCCCAACCTACAACACGCTAAAGCACATGTATTGTTATTAATTGCTTGAGAGTTTTCAATTACATGACTGAATATTACTGCGGATGCAGGTCAGACATGATGCACGAGATAATAACGAATCAAGTCAAGAGCATTTTTTAGGATCTATTTTAAGTAACCAACCAAGAGACAAGAACACAAGTTTAAGAAACCATGATTTGAAGAGCACAGAATGTAAACAAGATGATCTTTACCTTGAAAATACCACCCAACCAGAATCTACAAAAACGGGAAAGAAAAAATTAGTGCCAGTGTCTATGATGTGTCACTTTTAAGGAAAAGTATCCAGTGGAATAGACGGTTTTTAATGAAATCATCAGCTTTTACCTTCGACCAAGGCTACTATTTAGTGCTCGGAGTAGCCGTGGCTTAGGTCTCCGTGATTCTTCAGTCCAGCACCTTTGGAATCTGTCAAAATAAGAATGTTACTTGATTCCAAACGAAACATTTAACATAAATATATAAGAAGTAATACTATAGAAGGCAGAAGCAAAGCAGCACTACTTCTATACCTTTTTATCAGAGTTTCCGTTTGGTCCCATTTGTCTAATTGCCAAACATCCTTCTCGGTTATAGGCTTTCTGTAGCCTAACTGCAGAAGCGGCGTCATCCAGCTAAAGTATATTCCTTTGCTTTTTCAAAAGTAAACAAGAAATCCAAATTAGTAGAACAAAAAGAAACCATGGCTATTATATACATTTGCCTAACATGAATCGCTTGCCATTCGATTATCAATTCAAGGGCTACCTACCGGATAATATGCTGGCATATCGCTCTGGACATATGTGCTCTCCCCCAGGAAGTGCATCATATTCAACATTCTCTAACGGTTCATTGTTTAGAATATGGTAACCTGGATACGGATCCAGTTCAGGAATGTAAACAAGGAGAAGAGCTCCAAAGAGAGCCTGCAAACAGACAATAAATGAAAGTCTGAAGCTTTGTTCTGAGAACAATGAACTCCAAGCTTCTACATAAGGATCATGTTACCTGGCAACATGTTGAACTGATAAAGAGATATAGAGCAGTTCTGCAAGGGCAAATAGAGGAACGTTTAATGCGACAGCTATCAATACCCAAAACTTTTTAAGTTCAAATCACCGAATTGAGTTCCTTAATATGAAATATGCAGTAACTAACCTATCAATTGAGTTCTTGAGAGGCAACACAAGGTCCAGCAGGGCAGTATCAGCAACCAAAACATAAACAACACCAAATCTCACATACCATCGAAACTCTTTGACGTATTGTTTGGTTTCGAGTCCAACCAAAACAAGCATAAAGAACCAAGCGAATGCCTCAACCATTAAGGATACAAACTGCCATTGAATAACACCAGATTCATACTTTGATTTCAGAACTTTTAGAAAGAAGCATATTAATTAATAATCAGAGTTACTCTTTCGAAAGTCACCTCAAAGGGAGGAAGATCAGTCTCTTCACCCACGTCAAAAAGCGAAATCCTCATGACCAATCTCAGAACAGGCTCAATGAAACAGCAACAAGCCAAAACCCCCAGCACACAATGATAGTACATGTTCCTCAAAACATAAACCTGAGCTTTGGCATTGTCAAATAATGTGAGCCATATCCGGTAGAAACAAAGGCTCAGTAGCACTAGGTGAGAAGCAATCATCACTAACGAGTCAATAGCACAGGGCGTGTAGGCACCTAACGCACCATCCGGTGCTTTCTCCCAAAATCCTTTTGCGATTGGCTTGCAGTACCAATTCAAGGCCTCATCAAAACCCATCTTCTTCTTCTTCTTCTTTTTTTTCAAACAAAACTTGAATGAATACTCAAACTGGGAAAAAACAAACGGGCATTTGCTTAATACTTTCACTAAGGCAACCAATCTTAGCTAACAAAGAAGCATATATGCTTGACAACTGAGTCAACTGAGAGTTTTTTTGAAAAAGCATCGAACTCATTTTTCCAAAAAGCTAAAACCTTTATGAAAGTCCATTAGCAGACCCAAATAGTTGACCAAACAAAAAAAACTTACTACACAGAGAAAAGGAGGGGGGAGAGAGAGAGAGAGATGATTCGAGGGGGAAGTAGAAAGCTTTACCCTTTTCTGCTTAGTGATTTGTTCCTAAAATACCCAAAAGATCGGAGCTTTTGCCGATGATCTCTTCTCTGCAATAACATAATGAGACGTTTTACAAACATCTTCTTCTAATTTAATTTATATTTTAACAAAAAAAAATAATAATAATAATAATTTATATTTTATTATTATTTCATTTATCATTATTTTTGAAGTTTATATTAGTCTAATATACAGTAATTGGCTAGTTTGAGCTAATTCTTTACTTTGCTGAAAAAAAAAAAAAATGTTGTGTTATTTTTCTTTTAGTATTAAATGTGTTTCACATAATATTTGTAACTACATCTATATTCCTATACAAAGTATATTAATTAAAATATTGGATAGCAAAAATTGATCTAATGTTGTTTTGTTAATTACTGAAATCTATGACTACTACACAGGACATAACTTGTAAAGACATTGTATTTGTATATATCATAGGAGGGGAAATTATCATGAATTATATAGATATTAATCAAGAACAAAATTTATCAAGACATTGTGTCCCTTGTATATTTAGATTTGTTGGAGGTCAATAGTTTTATGTAGTTTTTGTACATATGAACACATACTTCATTAGAAGCTATCATGTATTATAATGCAATGCTAGGAACATAGGGTCCATATGCTTCTAAATGTTCCCAATCTCCAGCCCTCAACTTCACCATTGTACCAAAAACCCTAAAGAACAGAAGAAAATTTGAAAAAGTCAGCAACTGCCCAAAAGTTGTTGGCCAAATTTTCAACTGTCAAGAAGATCATATGTACACAAGAGTATTAAAAGGCGTATTGTGCATGGCAGCACATCGTTTAGGTTTTATCTCTAAATTATTCAACATAAGACTATCTCCTTCTAACTTTGACACTCTGGTATATGGTAATGATGCGTATTCCATCATCATGAAAAGTGATTATTGCAACTTCCATTGTCGTTTGTTGCAAACCGAACTTATATACTCATTTTGGAAGGCTGGTGACCATTTTTATACACCCAGACTCATTCCAGTCCCTCTCTTTTCAAAGACCAAGTTGCAAAGGTACTGAGCATTTGCTGGTCCGGTGCTTTGAACCATCCTGAAGAAGGCACTTGTATCTTTTGATAGCAATTCTTGTGGGCTATCATACTCCAAAACCTACAAAAAATATTGACATTTCCCATAGTTTTTATTATGTAACGAAGCCATATCTGACGAGAAGATATATATAATTAAGTGAGTTCCACGAATAGTAATCTGGCATTACCTGACCAGAACTAAGCACAAGGATTTTGTCACAGTCGACGATGGTATTCAATCTGTGAGCGATAACAAGCATTGTGCAAGACTTGAATTCCTCGCGGATGGTCCTTTGTATCAAAGAATCTGTTCTGACATCAACAGATGCAGTTGCTTCATCGAGAACAAGGATCTTAGATCTTCTAAGCAATGCACGTGCTAGACTTAGCAGTTGCCTTTGCCCCACGCTGAAATTCTCACCTCCCTCAGAGACCTTCACAGAGTGAGAGTTTGATGAATAATCTCAATCATAACAAAACAAACACAAACAATGCTAATAAAAGCTCTGATTAAAACTACACCTTTGCCTCTAGGCCTAAAGAATTCCTGCTGATGACATCTTTTATATGGGCCCTTTGTAGAGCCTCCCAAAGGTCAGCATCATTGTGCTCACTAAATGGATCGATATTGAATCTCACCGTCCCTAAAATAAAGAAATGATTCTCATAATGAATAACAGAATGCAGGAATATACTTACAAGTTACAATGTTATCTTAAATTAAACACGAACCAGAGAAAAGAACTGGTGACTGCGGTATGATACTTAGGACCCTGCGTAAATCTGTCAGTCCGAACTTAGCCACATCACTATCATCAATCATAATTCTTCCCTTTTCTATTTCCACGATCCGAAATAATGCATTCAGCATGGAAGATTTTCCTGCACCAGTTCTTCCTACCACTCCTACTTTCTCACCTGGAGAAACAAAAAAGGACAGTCCATGCAATACTGGAGGAAGCCCGGGTCTATAACGAAGGTGAACGTCTTCAAACTCAATGGATCCCCTTGAAGGCCAGCCAGATACTGGACGATTGTTCTCGATTATCTCTGAAGCCTCAGAAGGAAGATCAATGTAGTTACCGACACGCTCAACAGAATTCAAGCTGTTCTCTGCTCTGCTAGCTTGCCTTAAAACACCACTTAACAGAGTAGTGATATTCAAAGTGTAACTAAGAAGGAGACCCATCGTAGATGCAAAAGCAGCTTGGTTCTCTGCATTCCCATTTTGCAGAACCGCAAACGTTGCAGTCAACCAAATCATGATACCCCCTAGAGTCTCCAATCTTATAGTGAGCCAACGATTTGAGCTCGTATTTGCAAGAGTGAACCTTATGTTGTTGTCCATGGATCTTCCGTTAATCTTTTCCATCCGGTCATAGGCTTTATAGGCTCGAATGCTTGACAAACCATTCAAAGCTTCTCCAAACTGAGCATAAATAGGTGATCTTGTGATGGAATCCAAACGTCTAACTTCGCGGGATGTGCTCTACAAATGACAATATGATGTTTAGTCCAAGAGGATCATATGGTTTAACAGCAATTCTCCATCTATTTGAAGAAGGAAGTACCTGATAGTAGAGATATGCTGCATAGAACAGTATTAGGAGTGGCATTATTGCCCACAATGAAATTGTACTGACAGTACCTATTAGTGCAAATGTTGAGAGGAGTTGCCATAGCTGGTTCATGAACATATTCATTAGGTTGGCCACGTTTCTATCTATATCACCAATATCCTTAGAAAATCTGTTTATTACACGTCCAATTGGATTAGTGTGGAAGAAGAGCATAGGAGCTCGAAGAATAGAACTCAGCATCGCGTCATGGAGTGTTTTGGCGGCACGTAAACTTGATGTGATCAGCCAAAAGGAGATGGTAAACGTGACAGCCACCTGAAACAATGACCATAAAAGTCGTCAATTTCGTGTGATTTGTCAAAATTAAAGATCTCAGTCTTTTACAGAAACAAACCTGACCAAATCCGAGAAGAGCATATACGACAATGTAGAAACCGGGACTATAACTCTTTGACGTGCTTTGATCTGTCCAAAAACTTAACCATGTGCTACTTGAAACTCGGAGAACTTCAGTAGATAAATAGCATGCCAATAGAATCATAACTACCCATAAGCCGCCAACTGCTTCTTTATACCTGAAAGTAAAAAAGTATCTTATAGTCATCTGTGTGTATAAAATATAAAGAAATGCTATATATTCTGAGTCGGATGAACCAGTGAATGTTGAGTTAAGTACCTCATCAGAACATTCCAACTAACGATGCCAGTTTCCCGTTCTTCTTGCTTGACAAGCACGGATCTTCTCCGTTTCCCTTGCTTGGTACTGCCCTGATTTCTTTCACTCACATCAATCGTGACAGTTGGACCCGGCTTCAAAATGTTCTCGTCATTTGTATTGACCTCTTGGGCATCCATTTTTCCAGCATTTTCCATTTTTCCAGCATTTTCCATTAGTGTCTTGAACAAACTCCCACTTTTTGACAGCTCTGCGAAGGTTCCTTCCTCTTTAATCATTCCTTCGGAGACTAAAATTATTCTATCCATTAAAGGAAGAAAATGTAGCTGATTTGTGACAAGCACCCTCGTTTTCCCCTTCAGCTCATTCTTCATACAGCTATCAAAGACCTGTTAATTGTAACAGTGAAGCTTAAATAATTACTCAAAAATAAATACTGTAACTGTGGATATTAAACTATACAATTTTTGTTAGTTCAAAGAGATTATCATTTATGTAATGGATCAACCATAAGAATACCTGGTGAGCAACATGAGCATCTAAAGCACTCAAGGGATCATCGAATATGTATACATCTGAATTTGAGTAGACTGCCCTAGCCATTGAAACTCTCTGCTTTTGCCCTCCACTAATATTCACCCCACGTTCTCCAATCTCAGTAAGATCACGGCCCTGATTAAGCAAAATTCAGGAAGTTACTAACAAATGTTATATAAACTCAGGCTGTGTAAGTTTTTCATTCCACTTAACTGGAAGCAGATCAAGATCTTGTTGTAAGGCTGTCGCATCAATAGCCCTCCAGTATCTTTCAGACTCAAAATCTGACCCAAATAAAATGTTGTCACGCACCTGCAATATATTAACACATATGTTGGGACACTTCTAGCCAAACTAACTGACCAAATGGAAAGAAAAGGCGACTCACAGTGGCATTGAAGATCCATGAAACTTGAGGAACATAAGCTACGGAGCCCCTAATAACAACGCTTGAGGTTTCAGGATGAGATAACTCCCCCAGCATTGCCAAAATAAGTGATGTCTTACCTTCTCCAGTTCCACCTACAATGGCAACCAAGCTGCCAACAGGTATCTCCAAATTGATACTGGCTAATGTGGGCTTGGTTGTCTGAGTTTTCGAGCAAACGCCGTGATCAGAATGTCATGCATACTGTGCATTGCAGAAACAAGTATTGCATCTCAACATAATTTCAAGAAGAGGGAATATTTTGAGGAATCACCTTTGAATCCCATGAAAAATATCCATGCTTAATAGAAATGGCGGGAGCTCCGGGTTGAAGAGGTGGGTTTTGTGCTAGAATTCTCTCTTCACTTAAAAGTAGTTCCTCAATGCGTTGTAGTGAAACATTTGCGTTGACAACCTAAGTCGAGAAGTAGCAAAGATAATTAAATATAAAGAGTAAATCCATGGGCACATGATAGGTCAAATGCAGACTAGTAAATTAATAGTTAAAATATAATAGAGGTATATGAAACAGCTGAGGAGGGTATGATTGTTAAAATAACCTGACTTAGTAGATTTGGTAGCATGTTGAGAGGAAATCTTAGAACTGCGAATAGAGAAAGAGATGTGAATGCCCTTGCTGGTGTCAAATCTCCTCCAAGCAGAACAAAAATCCCAAATGAAACCACAGTCACAACTACCGGGATGCTGTTCAGTATAAAACTATTGAACTGGAAGAGGAAAAAACGTTTGGGGATTAAGTTGTTTAATGTGGAAGTGGATACAAGATACGTAAATCCCTAAATGTAAGTCATATACGGAATTTAAGTGGATACAAGATACGTAAATCCTGTCGAAATGTGTTAAGAGAAATGGCAGGCAGTATAAAATCAAAGATAAGGAGTCATACAGCTGATAGTAACTGCGCTTTACGAAACCATGAGAGCTCTTTGTTTCTCATATCTTGAACCCGAGACTCGAAGCTCTTCTCCCATGCATAGCATCTGAAAATAGTAGAATAAGTAGTTTAATAATGTATCATTAACTCAAAAAACCTGATAAAGAAGCAATGAGAATTATCAATCATACTTTACAGTATCCATGGATGCCAAAATCTCATTTGTTATACCGACTCTTTTGTCAGTCCACTGGAGTCCTTCTTTAGTCAGTTTCCTCATTTTGCTTATAATCAGAGTCTGTTTATCAAGAAATAGAATAGGTGGACTTTTATGTGAACATATGCATTTACCACAAAGCTTGTACAATATTAAAATAGGTTTATCAACAGAATGAAGCTAAATACCTGGAGAGGAATTAAGAGAAACAAAATCAATGAACCGAAAAGTGAAGCAACTCCTAGTTGTTGATAAAGAAGAATCATAGACACGATGATGCGAAATGGAGCAGACCATAAGCCGTGTAGCTGTTGCGATATTTGCTGAAATAATCAGGAGACTATGTTAACAGTTGCAAATCCATAGACCATAGTTGTTCAAAAGTAGCATGTATCAAACTGAGAGAGTTAGACGGAACGTTTAACTGAACCTAAGTATACCTGAAGTGAATTAGCATCCGTAGTTATCATGTTTGTGACCTTTCCCGAAGCAAAATTCTTGCGAGCTTCATGAGTTAGTCTTAGAGATTTGTGGAATATAGCTGCAACCTACAAAGTAATTAGCATAATTAGTTGGAGAATAAACATGACTAAAGTGATCATAAAAGTCGGAGAGAAATAAACGTTTAGCCAAATTTACCAGAGTTGATCTCAACCGAAACCCCACCCTCCAAACATTCTGAAAGTACTGGGCTTCACAAAGAACTCCAAGTGTCTGAATTGACAACCAAACATGACAGTTTGGAGAAAAAGTAAATAAATCAATAGAATTTTAGAGATCAGCGACGAAATTTTGTGAAACATACCACCCCAATGAATATTATGAAAGCATAGACATATCCAACCCAAGCTGGGTCACCTTCTTGCATTGACTACATAAAATGATCAAAGATTTCTATAAGTTAGATTCAGTAAACCAAAGTAACACAGGAAAAGTTGTTGAAAATGTAAGATAAGAATCAAGGAGGTCTGCAGCCTATTAAAGAGAGCTCATCACTCATGTATGAGAACTATATGTCACTGCGTTATTTACTAATTTTTATATATGTAAAACCACAAAAAACAATGGTAATGACCGTTGAGTACATGTTTAATATAAGTCAGGGGCCAAAAACAACTATGCAATATTTTTTTTAGTACGAATTAAGCAGAAAGAAACCTTACCCGCAATAGATGGCTCAGTATCACTGGTCCAACAAATTGAGAAAGATCATTTCCAATCTACAACACGCTAAAAAAAAATAATGTATAAAATTGCTTGAGGGTTGTCAAATATAGAACTGAACATTACTGTGGATGCAGGTCAAACCTGATGCACAGGAAAATAACAATCAAAAGCTTTTCTGGGATCTATTTTAGCCAGCCGAGAGGCAAGATCACAAGTTTAAGCAACCATCATTCAAATAGCACGACAACTAAACCACAATATCCTTACCTTGAAAATACCAGCCAACCAGAACCTATAAATATGGAAAAGAAAGTTAATGCCATTGTCTATAATGTGTGGCTTTAAGGAAAACTACATGGAATAGACGGTTTTTAATGAAATCATCAGCTTTTACCTTCGACCAAGGCTACTATTTAGTGCTCGGAGAAGCCATGGCTTAAGTCTCCGTGATTCTTCAGTCCAGCACCTTTGGAATCTGTCAAAGCACTCATTCAGTGAATCAGAATGTTCTTGATTCTAAACAAAATCTTCTACCATATAAATAATAGATATATACTGCAGAAAGCAAAAGCCAAGCAGCAACACTTCTGTACCTTGTGATCAGAGTTTCTGTTTGGTCCCATTTGTCTAATTGCCAAACATCCTTCTCAGTTATAGGCTTTCTGTAGCCTAACTGCATTAGCGGTGTGATCCAACCAAAGTATATTCCTAAGAAAAGAAATCCAAATCAGTAGAATAATAAGAGATCATAGCTATCATATATATTGCCAAACAAGTGTCATTTGCCAATAGACTGAGCATTAAATAAATTTCGTTTATCAGTTCTGGGGCTACCTACTGGAAAATATGCTGGCATGTCGCTCAGGACATATGTTCTCTCCCTCGCGAAGTGCATCATATTCAACATTTTCTAATGGTTCATCGTTTAGAATATGGTAACCCGGATAAGGATCAAGATCAGGAATGTATATAAAAAGAAGAGATCCAAAAAGAGCCTGAAACAGAAACCATATCAGACAAGAACTTGATTGTTAGCACATGGCTAGCCTCCTCTAAAAGCGAGCTATCTATAACGTAGTTTACCTCTTTCCCTACACAGATATGTCTGTAAGTTTGAAGATTTTGGATGTGATTTCTGAGAACAATAAACTGCAAACTTATACATAAGAAAGTTGTTCAAACAAACCTGGGAGCATCTCGAACTGACACAGAGATATAGGGCAGTTCTGCAATAGCAAACAGAGGAAATCTTATTACGAAATTCAAGGCTAAATCCACCAATGCCCCAAACTTTTCCCCACGTCAAAATATGTTAGAAGATCAAATAAATTTTTGAAATATAAATGTCCAATCACAAAATCGAGTTCATTTCTAAGATATATACAATAACAAACCTATTGATTGAGTTCTTGAGAGGCAACACAAGGTCCAGCAGCACAGCATCAGCAACCAAAACATAAACAACACCGAATCTCAGGTACCATCGGAACTCTTTGACATATTGTTTAGTTTCCAGGCCTACCAAAACAAGCATGGAGAGCCAAGCAAATGCCTCTACCATCAAAGATGCAACCTGCCATTGAATAACACCAGAATCCTATTTCATTTCTTTCCTACAACTTTCGTATCAACAAGAAGGGCTTATGAATTTAATCTCCACACACGACCATATGATTACGAATCAGAGTTACTCATTTAAATTCACCTCAAAGGGAGGTAGACCAGTCTCTTCATTCATACCAAAGAGTGAAGTCCCCATGACCAATCTGAGTATAGGGTCAATAACACAGTAACACGCCAATATTCCAAGCACACAGTTATAGTATTTCTTCCTCAAAAGATATTTCTGAGCTTTGGTATTGTAGAAGATGATCCAAATCCGGTAGAAACACAAACCGAGAAGCACAAAGTGAGAAACAAGCATCACTAATGAGTCAATGGCACACGGCGTGTAAGCTCTAAAGGCACCATCCACTGCTTTTCCCCAAGTTCCATCTGCAACTGGCTTGCAGTACCAATTCAAAGCTTCAAAACCCATCTTTTTACAATCAAACCTTCATTACACAAATTGAAAGAAAACAAAAAGGCATTTTCTTAATACTATACAAAAAGGCTAATACAACACACACACACACACACACACAGTTTCACGCCCAAATTTAAAACCTTAAACAAGGCAACTGTGATAGATTATTACAAGCAAGAATTGACACCAGTAGTATCCTTACAAAGGGGTGTTTTTTTTGACACAGCCACTCAAAAGATTCTTCAAGGTTCCAAACGCAAAGAACTCAGTTGTGAAAAGTTAAAACCTTTACGAAAGTCCATTAGCAGTAGTAGTACCCAAATCAACTTGAACGCTACTAATACAAAAGAGACGAATTAGGGAGAAGAAGAAAAGAATTACACTTTTTGGCTTCGTGATATTTCCAAGAAGACCCAAAAAAACTGAAGCTTTCGGCAATAGTCTCTGAGTAATATATATACGGAGAAGACTAATGGGTACGAAAAGCCAACCCAACCCGAAAAGCACTCTAAAAGCAGCGTAACGACGAACCAGTCACTGGTTAGTGGAGGGAGTGTTTGGTTCTTCTTCATAACTAATCCAAACCCACTTTAAAAAGAAAAGAAAAGAAAAAGGATTCTCTTATTAGATAAGACGAATTGCGAATTCCGATCTCTACATGTGTCTGTAAGTGTAACTCTGTATTCACGTGTGTGACTGTTTTATGAGGAAAAAAAAACAAAAACATTTATTTATTAGTCACCACCATTGACGTTTGTCAGAAATGGGTGACTGATTAGGTATGGAGACGAAAATTAATCATTAAGCAATGTGAAATATTTAATCAAACAAAGCTTTTTCAATTTGGTAACGATTTAGAAAATTAATTTTGAGAAGCAGGAATTGATAAGATTTTTCCTTTTATTCACTGAAATTGGATTTTCTTGTTTTATAAGTCATGGCTTACGTGCACAAACCCCAATCAAATCAACCTTTATGTATATTTTGGCTATATGCATATGTAAACTACCAGGTAGTATCGCATGCGCGGGGATAATACTCTTTTTTTTTTTTTTTTTTTCAAAAAAAAACAAATTGTTTGTAATTCTATTTTTGTTTGTTTTCACAATTTTCCAAATTCTTTTGGATTTTATATATAATTTTTGTGGAAAATGTCATTGAACATGGTCCTGCATTTTGTCAATTAACATTGGCTCGTTTGAGTTAATTTGTATTTTGTTTTTTAAAAAACACATGGTTCTGTATTGAGAAATTATGCCCAATGGTTGGTTAGCAACTTAGCCATGAGTTCAAAAGTTCAAACCAATGTTTTTTTTTTCTTTTCAAATTTGCGTTGAAAATGAATTCCAATTGTGTCTATATCATCCAATCCTCGGGTAACTAAACACTCTTTCTCAAAGAAGCGTAGCCTAAATATATATATAGTTACACCACAACAAAATGGGCATTTTTGTTTCGTGTATCCAAAGCAACACAAATCAAAGTTTATCAAAATGGGACTTTTTAAGGTCAAGTAATTGTAAGCCTTTCATCGTTTGTTTACATCTCGACATTGTCCCAGTCAAACGATTTCCCTTCTAAATTGTAATCTGGGTGTTGCATTCGGTTCTTCGCCAATCTGCTCATCACCGCAAGCCCTGAAAGTATATTACACATATTATTAGATCAAGATACTTTCAACATTTCGTATCAGCAGAATCTTAAGAATACCTTCGACCATCTTGTAAAGAGATGGCCACCACCGCTCTCTAGAGATATCACTTTGGTTAAGAGAGTCTTCAATCTCTTTATCATGCTTCCCTTCAAGAACACTGCGTAGAGTGACGACGGCGTCCTTTGTTCTCTTCAAAACACTGCTATCATCTTCTATAATAAGGCTCTCAAGGTCGTTGTGAGATGAAGTGAGGCTCACAGCCAAAGCAAACTGGGCAGCTGCAGCCCAACGGGAAGAAGCTTGCCATTTCCTCTGACCTTCTAAAGGTTGTGATGATTCATCTTTTATACGTCTGTTCTCAAGTACTATACTACGTAAGTACTCAGCATTTGCAGCTCCTGTACTTTGAACCATCTTCGAGAAAGAACTTTCTCCGTTGGAAAGAAGATTCTCTGGTGTACTGAATTCCTGAACCTGAGGTGTTACGAAATTTCAATTTATATTAGTTGAAGACATAAAAGCAGATCTCAAAAGTAGGGTATGATTGATGCAAATAGTGAAGGTCGATGAAGCGTGCGTACTTTTCCAGAATCAAGGACAAGAACTTTGTCACAGTCGATGATAGTATTGAGACGATGAGCAATGATTAGCATCGTGCATGACTTGAATTCTTCTCGAATGGTCTTTTGGATGAGAACATCAGTTCTGACGTCAACAGCAGCAGTTGCTTCATCAAGAACAAGTATCTTAGATCTTCGTAACAATGCACGTGCAAGACTCAACAACTGTCTCTGTCCAACACTGAAATTCTCTCCTGCCTCAGATACCTGATCGAACATACCGAGTTATTACTGAACACAAAAGACATTCTAAAGAGAAAATGTTTCACCGAAGTACCTCAGCATCAAGACCAAGAGGATTTCTGCGTATAGTATCTTTCAAGTGCGCCCTCTCAAGCGATTCCCAAAGATCGGCATCATTGTGTTCACTAAATGGGTCAAGATTGAATCTCACAGTACCTAGATACAAACGACATTATTAGTATTCTTTTGACTTTTAAGAAAGATAAAACATCAGAAGCAGTCGTTCAAAAAAAGAAATACCAGAAGCAATATTGGGAGACGTACCTGAGAAAAGAACTGGCGCTTGTGGTATAATTCCGAGCACTTTACGTAGGTCCATCAGTCCAAATCTGCCAATGTCACATTCATCGATCAAGATCCTTCCTTTTTCCAGCTCCACAATCCGGAATAAGGCATTCAAGAGGCTTGATTTCCCAGCGCCTGTCCTTCCAACAATTCCCACCTTATCCATTGGAGAAATCAAGAATGAAACCCCATGAAGAACAGGAGGTAACTCAGGGCGGTAACGAAGAATAACATCCTCAAATTTTATGGATCCAGATGATGGCCATCCGGGAGGTGGACGATTGTTTTCAATGACCAATGGAGCCTCTGACGGTATCTCGATATAATTTCCAACACGCTCAACCGAGTTTAAACTATTCTCAGCTAGACTCGCGAGTCTCAGTACAGCTGTTAAGGAGCTGGTGATACTTAAAGCATAACTGAGAAGCAAACCCATCGTAGATGCAAATGCTTGTTGGTTCTCTGCCCTTCCATTTTGCATGACGGCTAATGACGCAGTCAACCAAACCATGAGACCTCCCAAAACTTCCAAACGGATTCCCAGCCACCGATTTGCAGCCATGTTTACAAGTGTGAATCTGATGTTATTATCCATTGACCTCCCATTAATTTCAGCCATCCTATCATAGGCTTTGTAAGCTCGGATACTAGATAGTCCATTCAATGCCTCTCCAAATTGAGCATAAACCGGTGATCTTGTAGTGGAATCCATACGTTTAATTTCACGAGATGTGTTCTACAATAAGGAAAAAAAACAGGGTTACCACACAACAGATATGATTGGACTTTCTGACAGTTAAGATTGAAGGACTGATGTGCAAAAGACAGGCAAACTTTTATAATCATGAAAACTTACTAATGTAGAAAACGCAGCGTATAATAGAAGACTTAACTCTATCAGTGTTTTTTTTGGTCTCATTTTCGATGTCTCAACCTGTATTCTTTGAAAGATTTATGAATTGAGAAATCATTGCGTCTAAAAGGTATTTTACCTGGTAATATAGATAAGCTCCATAGAACACGATCAACAGTGGCATGATGGCCCACAGGGACAGAGTGCTGACAATGCCAATCAAGATAACAGTTGAAAGAAGCTGTGCGATTGAACCCATAAACATGTTTACAAACACTGCCACAGTTCGATCAATATCACCCATATCTTTCGCGAATCGATTGATTATCCGTCCTAATGGATTGGTTTGAAAGAAGACCATTGGAGCCCTTAGTATGGAACCAAGCATAGCATCATGCATCTTTTTAGCTGCATATAGACTGGACATAATCAACCAATATGAATTGATCAATGTCACAGAGACCTGATAACCAAAAAGCAATTAGTATTAGCACAAACATTTTGCTCTCTGTATCCTTTTCTTCTCCATTTTGTTTTTCCGATACATTTTTTCTTAACTAATCTGCCTTCTAATGTTCAGTTATATATTGTTATGCGATCATGATTCATGAGTCTTTAAGATAACGACTCAAACATTTACCAAATGCAACTCATACCTGTCCAAAAGAAAGAAGCGCATAGACAATATTATAGAATAGGGGTCCATGAGTCTTTGGAGTTCCTGCATCAGTCCACTCACTCAACCAAGTGCTGCTTGAAACCCGAAATACTTGAGTCAAGACGTAGCATATAAGGAGCATCATCACTACCCATGCACCTCCAAGTGCATTCTGGTACCTGGAACACCTCACTACTCTCATCAATATGGCCTTTAAATACGACTTAACAAGGAAACATGACTAGGAGGTGTCAAACAATTTTTAGAAAAAAAGACACCACAGATAAATTCACAAATTGCTGAACCAATAATAATGCGTCATATTTACTGATATTTCCACTATGAATAGAAACTATAGGAAAAGGAATACCGCAATAACACAAAAAGAAAGAGCAAAAGTCAAAAGGCCAACTAACCTCTCCAGGACTTTCCAACTCACAACTCCAGTTTCACGTTCTTCTCGCTTGACAAGCACAGAGTTTCCTTCTTTGGATTTCTTTGTCTCGCTTCCATCCTTCTGCACATTATTAGTGTTTCCATTCTCAACTGGTCTTACAGACGTTTGATCTGCTTCAGCTTCTCCATTTTCTTCTGAATATTCTTCAACCTTCCCTGCATTTTCCATTAACCTCTGGAACAATGGGCCACTATTGCATAATTCTTCATATGTTCCTTCCTCTTTTATTGTTCCCTCATGGACAAGTAGAATTTTATCCACTTGCGATAGGAAGTGGAGCTGGTTTGTAACAAGTACTCTCGTTTTCTGTCCTAGTTCTCTTTTTATGCATTTTTCAAAAACCTATACATAACAGCCAGTTCTAAATATCAGGTGGCAAACAATAAGAATATTCATGCAGATTGGAAGCAAACGTTATAGTATTCAAGATTTGCAAGATTTAAAGATAACAAAGTATTGATCTATCTGAAAGAGTCTTTGGCTAGTTTACCTGCTGACCAACATGCGCATCAAGGGCACTCAATGGGTCATCTAAGATGCACACATCGGAATTTGAGTAAACGGCCCTAGCCATAGAAACCCTCTGCTTTTGTCCCCCACTGATGTTAACACCTCTTTCTCCAATCTCCGTGAGATCACCACCCTATCAATCAAGAGCAAGAATAGGAAATAAACTTAGATACCTGAGAACTAGAAAAGAGAAGTCCATGCTATCAATGGACTCAATTTTTTTCGATTTACATCGCATCAACAAATGTTAAATTTCGTTTCACCTAAGGAAATTTTTTATGCACATGGTAAAGGAATTCTGCACAAAACTTACGGGAAGTAACTCAAGGTCATGCGTCAGTGCTGTCACATCAATCACCCTTTCATATTTTTCTTGGTCAAAAGGAGCCCCAAACAATATATTGTCACGTACCTACGGATGTAAATTACAATCATCAGCTCAAATCACTTGAGATATAACACTAGTAAAACCAACAATATATGAACTTACTGTAGCGTTAAAGATCCATGAAACTTGTGGAACATAAGCGACTGATCCTCTAAGAGTAACTGTAGCATCAGATCTTGCAGGAAGTTCCCCAAGCATAGCAGATATTAGGGAGGTTTTCCCTTCTCCTGTACTGCCAACTACCGCAACTAGGCTACCAAGAGGTATGTCCAAGTTGATGTTTGACAAGGTTGGCCTATCCGCCTGCATATGTATACTTCTAGCTCACTTTTTGTCCTTCAACGACAATATGTAATAACGAAAACTAGAAGACGTATGAACATGGGATAAAATAGACAAAGAAGACCTTTGGATCCCAGGAGAAATATCCATTTCTTATTGAGATAGCTGGCTGTCCAGGTACAATGGGAGGATTCGGTAAGAGAACTCTCTCTTCAGTCGATAGTACCTCCTCCAAACGGTTCAAGGATACATTAGCATTTACCATCTACAAAAGTAAAACTTGGTCAGCATCTGCAAGACAAAATTATGACAATGACTGGTCTAGAAAAAGAGGTAGAGGTTAAATATAAAAAGAACAATTAGAAGCAATCATTGCTACTAATGCCACAGTATTCATACTGGACATGTATACATGGTTCAAAGGAAAATCACCTGAGTTATAATGTTCGGAAGCATAAATAAGGGAAAACGAAGCACAGAGAATAGAGAAAGTGACGTAAACGCTCTTGCAGGTGTCAGATCTCCTCCAAGCAATGAGAACACACCAAATGAAACAACAGTCACGAAGACAGGAATGCTGTTTAGTATGAACATATTGAACTGCAGAACAAATAGAAGACCAAAAATGAGTCAGAAATTAACATGAAAAGAGGAAATCGAAATACATACAATGCAATTTATGTTATAGAATGCTGCTACACATGGCCGATACAACTAAAACAATGTTCACTGAACTAGAAAAGTACATAAAATGCCCTCAACACATCTTGATTCTTGATGGATACTTTTCTCAAAATGATCAAAGGCATTTAACTAGACGAGCAGCTTGGATTTGTCTTTATATACAACCATACTGTTACGAGAACGACCAGTATATGACCAAGACAACTATTGCACACTATGCATACAGTCTACAGAAGCAATTAATATAATAGTCACTGCACTCAAGCCTTACCGCTGACAGGAGTTGTGCTTTTCGGAACCAAGATAATTCATCATCACGTACAGTTTGAACCTTGGACTGAAAACTGTTTTCCCAAGCATAACACCTACATTATATGGGTTTAGTGAGTTAAAACATTGCCTCAAACATCCAACTATGCAAAAAAGAAACATCAGGTTCCAGTCTTCTAAAGTATCGTACTTCACTGTATCCATTGCGGCTAAAACCTCGTTCATTAGGCCAATTCTCTTGTCAGTACGCTGCAGCCCTTCTTTTGTTAACTTCTGTGTTTTGCTTATAATAACAGTCTGGATCAATAAAAAAACAAGAAAATGAATCATAGTCGTTGATCTGAAAAAGAATTGAAGTGATGAGGAGAGAAGCAGAGAAAATTAAGAAACAAATGAGAAATAAGCACTCAAAATCAAAATAACAAAGATCATGAGGAATTATAAAGATATAAGAACCTGAATAGGGAACATCAGAACAAGAAACAATGCACCGATGATCGAGGCAACACCCAATTGTTGGTAGAGGAGAACCAGCGCTACAATTATACGGAATGGCGCTGACCACATGGTATGAAGTGATTGGCAGATTTGCTGTCACAAACAGGAGAAAAATTAGGAATAAGACCAGCTATCAGCTAGGTAAACACTTCGATTTCAAGCAGAAGCTTTGATAAAAGCATTATCCAAAGGCAACTTTTTGACTACATATCACGCAAAATGAAAGGTTTATTGGCTAACAAAGGAAAATCCAACTCCTACAACCGCATTAAAAGAACTCTTAGATTCCTTGAATCTTATAATTAGCTTTCAGAATCAGTCAATAACTTACAGGAAGAGGATTATCTTGGTAAACTGCATTTGAGACTCATATTTTGAGGTAGATACACAACTATGCAGTAAAACTTAATACTGAAAAACAGACAATGCCAAGAGGAAAAGGCAACAAAGATATATACCTGCAGCGACTCAGCATCAGTTGTCATTAAGTTTGTTATTTTTCCTGTTTGAAACTTCTTACGGCCCTCATTAGTTAGCCTCAATGACTTCCGGAACACAGCAGCAATCTATTAAGGGAGGAAGTCATCAGCATAATAAGCAATCTAAAAGCATCTGTTATAGTTTTCAACAAACAAATCAGTACAGGTTTTGAATGAAAACATGAGAAGCATAGCAACAACAGAAGAAACTAAGTAGCAAAGATAATTGATGTGAAACTTCATCTTACCAGTGCAGATCTTAGCCGGTAACCAACACGCATCACATTTTGGAAATATTGAGCTTCACATAGAACCCCCAATACCTGAAATTGTCAAAATCAACATCAAAAACTTGCATAGATATATCCTTTGAAGTCCATGCAAGAGATTAAAAAAAAAAGGAAGCGGAGAAAATGTAATTTGTTGCAAATTACATACCACTCCAACAAAGATTGAGATTGCATAGATGTAACCTATCCACGCTGGTTCATTAAGTTGCATTGACTGCAAAAAGTTTTAAGACCACATTGAGAGATATCTTCAGAACATAATATCCAAAGGATGATAGGATTGTGAATCTACCAAGAACATTTAAACACTAATTTTAGCCAGTAGAAATATGAATCCATCTGAGCGATCCATGTGAATGGCCAAATTACATAGCATTGTGTTAAATAGGTCCAAACACAATGTGAACTGGGAAAAAAAGAAAAGGGCAAAGGAACAAACCTTTAGGAGCTCATTCAGTAGAAGAGGCCCCACGAATTGTGAACAGTCATTCCCAATCTATGATACAATTAAGATTAAAAGGTCAAAACACTTGATTAACTTCTTACAAAGCACATCATTTAGGAAATATAAGACCTCCGAAGCCATCAATATTATTAAATAGACAAAGAAAAAGACTGTTACGAAATAATGTAAAAAAAACACACACACACACACACAAGCAAGAGAAACAAAAGTACCTTCCAGAACCCACCCCACCAAAACCTACAAAATGCAGAAACAGGTTTCCATAAGACAAACAGTTCATAAGGATGAGAAATATTTGGCATATTACGACCAGAAAAGTAACACATTTATTATCCAAGTTGACATGCATTAAAACATACTTAAACTCACAGCCATAAGATAAGAGGTTTATCAGTTTCTAGTTGTTCATAATGCATAAACAATTACAACCAAATGCTTTTCTATATAATTACATATCATGACAAAGCCCAAACAATCAATTCATATTCCAAATATCTGAGAACACATGACTGCAAAGATGTTTCTCTTTACCTTCCCCCAAGGCTGCTATTCAGTGCTCTCAAGAGCCACGGTTTGGGCTTTTGTAGTTCCTTATCCCAGGACATCTGGAAGCTAAAAAAGGATATGAAAAATTATATCACGCAACCATGCCAGTCATAGACAGTATTATAACAATAACAAATATTATTTATCGAAAAAAAAAAATACCTCCTCATGAGAGTTTCAGTTTTATCCCACGTGTCCAGATGCCACACATCCTTCTCTGTGAGAGGCCGTTTCGATCCCAAAGTCATCAACGGATTCAACCATGAAAAGAAGACTCCTATGGGGTAAAAATATATTGGTAAGGTACATAATAGTCAAAGTTCAACAAATGTTGAAGAATCTACTATACAAAATGTTGCGGCTTAGTCAAAGTGATGATCACTAAGCAAAAACTTCGGCCTCACAGTCACATTCTAGTTTTCCTAAGTTCATATCTATAGAGAACGGAAGCAGAAGTTAAAAAGAAACTGAAAGTACTATAGACAACTCGCTGTTTAAATGTGAAAACACTTATAATGACCGGTTACCAACTATTAGCACTCCATTAGAAATTTCAAGATTCAGGGACATATTTAAGCTCAGAAGAAATTCCAAATTAGATAGGTAGTAAGTGAAAAGAGATCAGAGATGATGTGGTGATTCTCACAATAAAATAGAAATGCATATAGATAACTAAACTGAAACGATGGGAAGGAGAAATGTAGAGTGACATACTGTCAAATAAATTTGCATGCCGCTCAGGACATATATTTTCTCCTCCAGGAAGCTCTTCATACTCAGAATCCTCCGAATTTTCAGTCGCCAGTGGCGTGTAACCAGGGTGGGGATCCAAATTAGGGAAATACACAAACAAGAGAATTCCAAATGCAACCTGGATCCAAAAGCCACCCTCAACGTCATTATCAAAAGACAGCTGTATCATCTATAGCCTGATTTAGACACAGCAGATGGTACCGAACAGTTTAGAGAATGCAAAAAAAGAGTCTAAATGTGCAAACCTGAACTGCCACCTCGCTTATGTAAAGATACAGTTTAAAACTGCAAAAAAAAAAAAAAAAAAAAAACATGACATCTACAGTATAAGTCCATCGTGCAGCAACGACTTTCCATAAACCAGATGGATTGCAAATTTACCAACCTGCTATAGTACTCCTTGACTGAAAAAACAAGATTCAACAGCACCATGTCTCCCACAAGAGCGTAAATGACAGCAAATCTGACATACCAACGGAGTTCACGGATATACGTTTTAGTTTCCACAATAGTCATAACCAATGCAGAACCCCAAGCAAAAGCTTCAAGGACCAACATGAACGTCTGCCAAATAAAGCACAATACAGCAGAATCGTTCAGACAAAGCAACAACAATAAAAGCAAAGCGGTAGGAACAGGAAAAGCAAGTGAGATTACACGAACCTCATACGTAGGGAACCCAGCTCCATCCAAATCCAAGATAGAGATCCTCATAACCAATCTAAACAAAGGCTCAGCAGTAGCATAAGCAGCCAAAAGAGCCAGAAAATAGTTATACCAATTGGACCTCAAGCAGAACTTGACAACTTTGTGATCCTTGGAAGTGAGCCATAAGCGATAGAGACACAGAATCAAGAGAACAAGATGAGAGATGCCAAGCACAAAAGAGTCAATAGCACAAGGAGTGTATCCACCAAATGCATAATCCACTGTTTTTGTCCACACACCATTCTCCACCGGCTTACAATACCAATGCAACGGCTCAAACCCCATCTTCTTCTTTCTCAATACAAAATTAAAATCCCTCTGCTTTCAAAGTTTATTATCCTCTCAAAACACTACACATCACAAGTAACTAACAATCCTCCAATCTGCAATTTAAAAAAAAAAAAAAAGAAAATGAAATCAATGAGTTTGTGGTTATGAACTCAATGAATACAAATGGGGAGAAAAAGTTGGGAAAAAAAGATATTTGCCATATAAGTGGAGATTAAAAAAAAAAAAAAACTTTAATCCCAAAAAAGGAAGAACAGAGACAAGCACCACGCAAAAGTAAGCAGTTTCAAGCATAGATTCTCATAAAACTCTGGAGAAAAAAAAAGACATCAAATAGAAGATGATAACTCTCAAGTTCCTATCCCCAGAAAATAAAAATAAACAAAATCTACAAAAAAAAGTCAGATGGCTCTCTCTCTCTCTCTCTCTCTCTATATCCACGAACAGTATTAATAAGAAATCACGTAATCGATTCGTTTTTAAGATTCACTGTTACAACAGACTTTATCAATCGATAAAACGCAGGCAAAATGGAGTAAAACGAAAACCTCGAGAGTGCAATCTCGCCGCCGGAGATTTGGAAAAAAAAAAAAAAAAAAAAAATCATTTTTGTAAACGGAAGAACCTCATTTTTGGCCGGAGAAAAGGTGACTCTGACTCTCTCTCTCTCTCTCTTTCTGGCGTAAGCTCTCTCCTTTGGCAGATTCTGAGAGAAATGAGATTTTATACAGAAGATGAAAAAAACAAGAAATGAATGCGTCACTGCTTACACTACAGAGAGAAAATGAAGACGATCCATTTTGTATATATATATTTGTAGATTTTTTGCCCAGAAAAGTCAAAATGTTTCTTAAGTAAAAACAATCACTACCTTTTCTCTCCTTATTTCTTTCATTTTTCTTTACACACATTTAAAAAAATTAACAAATAGGGTGATTTAGGATATATAATGATTTTATCCAATTTTTAGTATATTTTGAAAATGACAACGTTAATACTAATTAAATGTTTATTTTAGTTAGAAATTATAGTTATGTAATATGAATGCCTCAAAATAAAATAAAAAACTATACTAGAAGCAATAAGAAAAACATTTCCATTCGACAAGTGATATTAGATTTAATTATTATTACCCATAATCTAAATCCAACTAACACTTTGGCAATTAGTAGTCTTTTTCTTAATGTTTTATTTAGTTATCAAATGATATATCATATATATATATATATATATTCTTAAAAAGAAACAAATAATGACTGAGTAGACTTTTCCTAATCCCATACGATACGATCATAAAATAATCGCAGTGCATGTAACAAAGTTGAAAGCACGACTTCTCTACCTTACACCACTTTACCAGTAGTAGTAGACCAAGGATATTTCACCTCTCTGTCCCAAGGTTTCCAAGATATGCATTATATGGTCACACGAAAATTAAAAAGAATTTATTATTATTATTATTATTATTATTATTATTCAATAAAAAACAAATCAGCAAACTAATAGAAATTGTCTTCGGAAGATATAGTAGTGCACACGAGTAGAGGCTCCTATTATATCGACCTTTCTATAGAAAAAAAAACACTGATAACATTCAACAACTTAACAGTTCACAGAGTAAATTTTATTGTGCATTATAATTTGTCAGTGTTCTTATATTATATGGCGATTAAAATAATTATATCAAATTTTATTACCGAATAAAATAAAATTTCTCAAAAAAAAACACTCAAATTTGCAATTTAACATGATTAGTGCTTCAGATCATATGGATGATTAGAGTTAGTTAGCGATTTAATATAATTTTGCTGCTCATTTGTTGAGAAATTTTTATTTTGTTTAGAATTTTAAATGTCAGTATATTTTCTTCAACGAAAAGGAAAATTACCATACAATAATAACTCCAACTATGCATTATGTATCATTGGCTCATAACAGTGGACAGTGGGATATATAAAAGATCTCCTGAGATAAATACGCAAATGGTCCACACGGAAGATGATGGCGCAATGAATGAGAGAGAAGGAAGGATCATAGAATGATAGAACACAAACAAGTGCAACTATCTTTCTATCATATCTTCGCTTTCTCTTTTTGGCAAGCCATGTTTTCGATTTGAATGCCTCAACTCACACAATTTTTGTCTTTTTCCCCTTCAATTTTACTATAATACTATTGATTACAAAATAAAAATTGTCGGATTCAATTTACTAGCTGACTTTATTCTCTCTGAGTTCAAGTTTCAATTTATAAATGCAGTTCTTCTCATTTTTCTTCAGTTACAAAATTTATTCCGTGTTGGCCAATAGTTTTGGGGGATTCCTCGTTCAGATCTTTAAAAACGCCTCGACGCTAGATCCGACTTTGACTCAACAGATGTTTTGTTTGCACATGCAATATAGTACTAACTAAAATCACTGAATTAACAAACAAAAAAAAAAATACTATGAATAGTACTCATCACACGACCTCGACATCGATGATCGATCGAGTACAATGAAGTCTTTTGCCAAATTTATTTATTCATTTGTTACAAATTATATATCTTTGCCGGAAGTATCCAACTAATTAAAGTTTAAGCAGAATTTGTAAACTCTAAAGATCGAACTGGTAACTGTAAATTAAAAAGACTTTATACTTTTTAGTTACAAGATCCAATACCAATGTGCCACCACACCATGCGAGCATATTGTCTTTTGGCAAGTTTCCTATGGAAAATTTTACATGAGAACTGAGATGTTTACTACAAATAAAACTGTATGGGCCTAGCCTTAATTCTGATTGGGTCTATCTCGTACATTTCGACGCTACAAAATGAATTCGATACAAACATGAATTGAAAATAGATGTGAAAACCAAGTCAGAAAATAAATTAAAATATTTGATAACTGCTGACTGTAATTAATACAAATATATCATACAATAATCATCTAAGTGGTATTCAAATGTATTCCATCAGAGGCGCGCGAACTAAGAATAACATCTTTGTGGCTCACGAAGGATCTTCCAAATGTAGACTCTTTTGCCATATCGCTTAACTCCATGTGGAGGCTTTCCCTAACTGCAAGTTCTATAGGGGTTCATGAGGAGATTCTCTGATATCCCTTAACCGGAAACGGTTATGTGCGTTGGAGACATACTAAAGTATCAATGAAAAAACGTGGAAAACTTCCTTTCGCCTATTCCCAAATCTTGGCATTACCCGAATAAGAAGTTAAAATTATATAAGAGGAATTGTAAAAATAGGAAGCGGCTAGGTTTATAAGATCAACTCCCTCTTTACCTTATTCCCCATGAAACATTTACATCCTTATATTTATACAAGAGTCAATGACTTGTGTCTCAAGCAAACCTAAATAATATACTTATACAATTGCCTATTCTTGTACAAGTTGTCTCAAATAAGGTAAGACACAATATATACCGAATATATGCCCAATACTCCCCCTCAAGTTGGTGCATGCAAGTCACAAATGCCCAACTTGGACGATAACCGGTGAAATGGAGCATTGCCCAATGCCTTGGTAAGTATATCAGCTGGTTGCTCATCGGTGCGGATATGAACCATTGTCAGTACACCATCTTGCACAGCATCACGAACAACATGACAATCCCGTTCAATGTGTTTGGTACGTTCATGAAACACGGGATTGTTAGAGATGTGAATTGCGGCTTGACTGTCACAAAAGAGACGAATGGAATGAGTTTGAGGACAGCCTAAATCGCCCAAAAGTTGTTTTAGCCATAAGATTTCATTCAATGCGTTACGCATTGATCTATACTCGGCTTCAGCGGAAGACTGTGAGACGGTGTTCTGCTTCTTTGTTTTCCATGAAATAGGTGACCCACCCAAAAACATAACATAACCACTAAGTGAACGGCATGTGAGAGGACACTTCGAAAAATCGGCATCACAATAAGCCGTAAGGGTCAGATCAGGATTGGAGCTTAACAAAATACCACGACACGGAGCACTTTTCGAATAGCGGACAACATGTAACGCCGCATCCCAGTGATCCATACGCGGAGACTTCATGAATTGTGAGAGAATATGAACTGAATAAGCAAGCTCCGGTCGAGTGGTGAGAAGATAAATGAGGCGACCAACTAGACGCCTGTAAGCCTCGGGGTTAGGCATGAAAGCACTCTTACTCAAACCCAATTTGTGATTCTGCTCCATTGGTGTAAGAGCTGGTTGAGAACCAAGAAGTCCGGTTTCACTACAAATGTCGAGAGCATATTTTCTCTGTGAAAGATACATACCTTCGGAGCTTCGGGCGATCTCAATCCCAAGAAAATACTTGGCCTTACCCAAATCTTTCATATGAAAACACTTGCCCAAATAATCCTTAAAACTTTGTAACATACGTGTATTATTTCCGCAAATAAGCAGATCATCGACGTATATGAGCACCCGAAGTTCAACATCACCACGTGAATAAGTAAACAGAGAGTAATCGGCATAAGAATGAACAAAACCAAACTTTTTCAATGCAGAGGTGAGCTTATCAAACCAACAACGGGAAGCTTGTTTAAGACCATACAACGATTTCTTGAGCCGACATACCTTATTGGGATCGGAATGACGGAAGCCAACCGGCAACTTCATATAAACTTCCTCTTCTAAATCACCATGGAGAAAAGCATTATGCACGTCCATTTGGTGTGCGTCCCAATTCTTTGCTGCAAGAGACTTCGTATAGTAGACATTTTTACCACTGGAGCGAAAGTTTCATTGTAATCCTCCCCCTCAATCTGATGATTACCACAAGCAACTAAACGAGCTTTATACCGTTCGATTGAGCCATCAGCATGGAATTTAATTTTGTAAACCCATTTGTTGTCAATAGCGACTTTACCATCAGGAAGATCGACAACATCCCAAGAATCAAGGTCTTCAAGAGAATCGACCTCGGTACCCATGGCGTTAGTCCACCGCGGGTCTTTAATAGCTTGTTTAAAAGAACGTGGCTCAATGGCATCAACAACAGCAGCTAGAAACACTTGATGAGCAGGAGAGAAGTGATCATCAGAAATATAACTAGTAAGAGGATACGGTGTTTTACCTTGGACCGGTGTCGAGGAAGCCGTATCAGAGTCGATTGGAGCGTGATGGGGATCTTCAAGACAACGAGCGTTGTAAGTGACATAGTCGTGTAACCGAACAGAAGGAAACTTCAAACGTTTACCTACTCCTAACTCTGCTTGTGGTTCTGGCGAAGAACCAGAAGTATCAAGAACCGGTGGTGTTGTTAAGTCTATAGCGGGAGACGTATCGGGAGACTCCTCCTCTGCAACTGATGGGGAAGACAGTTCTGCGCCGATGGTCTCCTCCACAACCGACGGTGTTATATTCTCACCGACAATGGCTTCATCATCGACCCTAATACGTGGAGATTCATCATCATCACTCCCCCTTACAATAGACGTGGATGTTGGTGGAAGAACCCAATCATCATCAAACTGGTTTGTACCATGCAACGTAACTTCTCCATTGTCTTGTGCAGCATATGGGAAAATCTCCTCGTGAAAAATGACGTCTCGAGAAACCAAAAACTCATTAGTTTCAAGGTCATATACCTTCCATCCCTTCTTTCCAAAAGGGTAACCCACAAAAATACAAGAACGACTTCGATGTCCAAATTTATCTTTGTCCCTTGACTTTCTATGTGTATAACAAGAGGAACCAAAAACTTTCAACTCATCATAAGACGGTTTCTTGTCAAAAAGCAACTCGTACGGTGTTCTTCCATTGAGGACTTTGGTGGGAGTGCGATTGATGAGATAGGCTGCCGTTAGAATCGCTTCTCCCCAAAATATAGTTGGTAAACTTGCTTGAAAAAGTAAGGAGCGGGCAACGTTTAAAATATGACGGTGTTTCCTTTCCACACGTCCATTTTGCTGTGGAGTATCAACGCAAGAGGTTTGATGAATAATCCCATTTTCTCTAAAATAAGAAGATAAGCACATAAACTCGGTACCATTGTCACTGCGTACCACACGAACATCTTTACCAAACTGTTTCTTCGCATAAATACAAAAATTCTGCAAAACTTGTCGCACCTCAGATTTTTCGAGTAAGAGGTATGTCCAGACAGCTCTCGAGAAATCATCTACAATAGTCAAAAAATAAACAGCTCCACACGAAGCTGGAATACGATAGGGACCCCAAACATCAACATGTATTAGCGAAAAACAATCCATTGTTTTATTGGAACTATCATAAAATATCTTTCTTGTCTGCTTAGCTTTAAAACACACATCACATGGAGTGGAGCTAGCTGAGTTTTCAAAATCAGAAAACATAGGTAAACTGGAAATAACTATAGAAGAAGGATGCCCAAGTCTTTGATGCTACAAAGTCGAATCACACTGCAACTGAACCTTGTTAACCCGTGCTACATCCTTGTCTTTAAGATAGTAAACCCCATCACGCTCTTCACCTCTTCCAATCAGCATCCTCGAAAAACGGTCCTGCAAAACACAAAGACTATCTGTAAATATCGCAACACATTTTCTTTGTTTAAGTAACTTAGAAACGGAGATAAGTGTGCAATCAAGAGTTGGGACATATAACACATTGTCAAGTGTTATGTTATCTGAAATATGGAACATGCCCATACTAGTTGATTTCGTTGAGCTTCCATCCGCAAATCCAACCAAACATGGTGGAATTGGACCAACATTTGTTAATAACGAAAGGTTCCCCGTCATATGGTGTGAAGCTCCTGTATCTAGAATCATATCCTCATTAATCTTACCAGAAAGTTTGTCGGATGTGTTGAACCGCTTCTCTTTTGCTAACTGTTCCAGCGCTTTCCACTGTTCAGAGGTAAGAGACGGATACGCGGAGGCATGAGGGCTGGTGGCATGTGCGACTGTTGCATAGCCACGACCACGACCTGCTTGTTGGAAGTTGGAACCACGTCCTGAACCACGTCCTCCTCCTCTACCGGAACGTTCGGTCCACCATTCTGGATATCCAATCAACTCCCAACAGTAATCCTTTTCATGACCAGTCCGCCCATAGTGTGAACAAAGACTCCGTTCTCTGTTTCTGTTGGTACTTTGAACAAATTTTGCAGGAACAGATCTCGTTGCAAAGCTAGACGCATCACTCGATTCATGTCCCGTGAACTGAACCGAAGTCTCAACTTGCGAAGCGGATCTCGTCGTGAAACCGACAGCTTCATGTTGTTGTTCTCTTTTCTTGCTCGCTGCAAGCCTCTGTTCTTCTCTTATCACTTTTGCATAAGCTTGTGCCAAGTCTGGCATTGGCTCTGCATCAATAATTTGGCAAATCACGTTGCCAAATCGAGACTCATCAAGCCCCATAACAAACTGATGAACTTTCTCATCTTCTCTCTCTTGCGATTTGTGTCGCAGCTCCACATGTACAAAGAGGTATCGGTCGATACCCTTGTAATTCATCCCACAACACCACCAAACGCCCATAATAATCAATCACGGACTGTCCTTCTTGACGACAAGAAGCTAGTTGACACACTATCTGATGGATTCGTACCTTGTTACCAACAGAGAATCGCTCCTTTAAATTCTCCCACAACTCAGCTGCATCAGAAACAAATGACACCGTGGAACGAACTCGAGGTGTGATTGAAGTCCTCAACCACCCGACAACCATCGAGTTAACACTCGTCCACGACTCCAACTCCGTGCCTGCTGTCGTCGGTTTTGTGATGGATCGATCCACAAAACCAGTCTTCCTTTTAGCTTTAAGGGCGTTGAGCATCTCCGTTGCCCACTCTGCATAATTCTCTCCTGTCAACTGAACAGAGGAAATCATAGATCCAGGGTTGTCACCGGAGGTCAGGGTGTAAGGGGTAACCTCCGATGAATCGGATCCCTTGGCGATGATGGCTTTCTTGTCTTCACTTGACATCGTGAAGACCGTAACTAGAAAAAGATTTATAAAACCTTAGAAGAGAATGAACAAGAAAAACTATAAGAAGATCAGGCTTTTTGCTCTGATACCATGTAAAAATAGGAAGCGGCTAGGTTTATAAGATCAACTCCCTCTTTACCTTATTCCCCATGAAACGATTACATCCTTATATTTATACAAGAGTCAATGACTTGTGTCTCAAGCAAACCTAAATAATATACTTATACAATTGCCTATTCTTGTACAAGTTGTCTCAAATAAGGTAAGACACAATATATACTGAATATATGCCCAATAGGAATTGTCTAGAGAAGATATATATAGTCCCTGTATAATGGAGATATCAAAGTGTAACTCGTTAAAGTTAAATATTCTATATGACTCCATGACTTACCTTGGCGGCTCATTCATTTAACATAGGAGTCTAAAACTATAGCTTCAACAACTCTTTGAAAAAGCCAAAATAAACTGAGTAACCTTACATCGTTAATGACTAATTTACTTTATCAAATAAAAGAAACGACTCATTTTGACATTGTTTTGTTATTAAGTATCTATAGTTTTTATAAACTTTGAATATGGAACCAAGTGGAGCACTAGAGTAAAAACCAATAATGGAGAAGACATAAGAAAGCAATAGTAGTATCGTCATTTTCCTAATGCCGAAACGACTAATGTAAGTATGTAACAGTAAACATCAGTTCGAACTATAACATAATGCAGATTTAATGCCTAATCAAAAAGAAAACAATTAAGCATAAGAATATATAGCTCAAAAGAATTTTAAAAACTGAAGCGAACTCTACTTGTAGGCTTTTGGCGTCACTCAATCGAACACATTTTTATCAACTTTTTTGGAAGATTATCTCCAGACTCCATCATCCATTACTACCTAATATACATCTATTATGAGATGACAAACTAATTATACATTTATACATGGATCAACAAGCCAAACAAAAAAACTGAAAACCTTCGTGAATTCCTTTTGTCTCTTCATGTTTTGTAAAATGCTAGACTTGCAAAATATTATAACATGTATATATCTTGCTAGCTGGTGTTCCAAAGAGAGTATTGGGTTATATGAATTTCATATTTCTCTTTGCAAAATAGCACTATGCATCAAACCCTTTGACCAGAAAATTGCACAAAGCAAAAACTTCCAAGATCTAACTAAGATATATAGCAGCTAGCTAGGCTTCGAAGAATAACAAACTCATCAATTAAAGGGAATGAAATGCGATCCAAACGTTATAAACATAAAGACTTGCAACTTCCATTAGACCTCCCTCCGGTTCATGAGAACATTGTTATAAAAATCTACAAATTTTACATATCCAAATAAAAGAGCTTCAACAAATTTTAAATAGCACCGATATTTTTGAGGCCGAGGACAACTCCAACGCCGATGACATGACCAACGGTACCACAAGCCAATGTGTCAGCGAGCGTGAACCCGGCAGGGTCGCCCGTTTGTAGACCCGAGTCACGTGCCTCCAGCCTAAGTCCAGCTGTCGCCTTTCTATTGGCTGATGGCGCTAGTCCGAATCTCCCCGCGAATAGCATCAGCGTCGTCGATGTTACCATTATCTAATCAAAATATATCATCAACCATTGCTTAAAAGTTAATTACCATCCATTTAATTTTGTTTTATCTCTTTCATTACCAGATTTGTTGATGAACCAATGAAGTCACACTTGGCACCCAAAGCTCCATTTCCCTTGCGTCTCATGGGCTGAACACTTGCCTAGTAGTTTTTAAAACAAAACAATAAAACATTTCATATTAACCATTTCACATAATATCAGCATCTAAAGATTGAATCAAGAAAATTGAAAATTACTAACCAAGCCTTGAACAGGAGCTGCGGAGATCTTGGTGGCTCGAAGACCATTGAACTGTGGCAATGTAGTCATCATAGTGCTCGCCATATTCTTAAGTTGAATCTCAAACTCTTTTTATTTTCTAGTGCTTTCAGATTTTTGTATTTCTTGTTTTTCGCAGTTTTGTTCTTCTTACAGTCTTTAAAATGATTTAGGCAAAAATCATCGTGTGGCTTTGGCGATCACAGAACTGGATTCTGTTTAGGTTACTTCTTGCTGACTCGTCGACTGTCTATTGGCTGATTTTAACTCTGGATAAGGGTGTCTCATCGACTTCTTTCAGAAAGATCCTTTCTTATATGGGCTTCACATGCAGGCCCATTTATACTTAAATTAAATCTCAGCACATATACTTGAACTTTGCATTATCACCCTTGTGGGACTTCAAACTTCAAGTGGACCGTGGTCTAGTTTAAACATTTGAAAGCAACGGAATCATAATATAGGGACAATAATCTATTATACCATATTTCATCAAAACAATTTCTCAAAAACCCCTCAATGGTAAAAAAACAATATTATCCTTAATGAAGCTTGTTAAAGGTTAAATATAATTAAATCAGTAAGTGTTCAACGAAAAACACAATAGCTCAGTGGTTGCGAGCTCATGCGCACGAGCGCACGCCCAGGGTTCGAATCCTACTATGCGGGGTACAACTGGTACAACGAGTACAACACGGGTACAACTAGGGTGCAACGGGTACAATTAGGGTACAACTAAGTTGTAATACGTACAACTGGTACAACTAGGATGTTCGATTTTATTTAAAAATTGTTAGAAGGGTAGTTTCGTCATTTCATTAAAGAAGAGGGTACTTAGAATAAGTTGAGGTAATGCAGAAAAGAATTTCTGGGGTAAAACAGAATTAAATCCCATAATATAGTACATTATAATTTCCTCAACAACACATGGCTGGTCAGAAGGGTAAGACTGAGAATAGGAAGGATGTCTTATCGTTGACGTGCGGACGAACTTGCCTTGAAGAACACTTTCGAGTTGGTCAATTGTTTGTGAATTAAGTTTTTTCAAACCAATGATCGTACATGAACTATTTTGTTTCCTTTTAACATTAATACAAGTTAGAAATTCTTATCTACAACAATCATCAACCTTAATAAGCCACTTGAAGTCCACAAGATTTTCATACACAATCATCAACTTATCCACAATATTATTTTAGATAGTGTAAAACTAGATGATTAATCTTTCGGAAACATGATTATACTAGTTATATTTATAACATTTTTATAATCTAGCATAATCCTTATTAAAAAGATTAATTTCTCACCGAATTTTAAATTGATCAACTAGGTTAAACCAGTTGGTCGGAAATGCACGTTAATTTACATGCATTTATTTATATAATGAGATATGTTTTTGTCTTTATTTTCCTCTAGTAAGCCAATAGTAACATTTTTATTTTATGCTTTTGAACAAGGTAAGCCAATAACATTTTTTTGTTGGATATTTATGTAAACGTTCTTATCCAGTAGTAAGCCAACAACAATAATTCTAAATCATAAATAAGTGGACCCGTTTATTAGGAGGAAAAGTGAAGTTATATAACCTAACACAAAAGCCGACACAGTAGACTCTTCTAGAGAATAAATTGTAGAAAACTCCATAATTATATGTAAATATAGCAGCCGCAGTTGTTTAAGTCCTTAAGCTGCCAAGGAATAAATTGTAGAAAACTAACATCATGGCGTAGTTTTATTACTTTGACCAACTAAATCAATTGTTGAGAAAATGAAATGTGTTTTGACTTAAATTAAACCTCTTTCTACGAGAGGAAACTTAGAAAATTATATCGACCTAGAGCTTTTGGATCTGGTTAGTTTACCTGAACCGGGGATCTGATTCTATTAAGCGATCGACCAACCCTCTTCGCTTAACTTACCCACATACATATCTAAAACTAAACCGGGTCAAACATTAATTCTTCGTCTGCGCGCATCTGGGTATCTTCCTAGAAGTAACATATATGCGCGTGTCAGTTTATATGTTTCTTCATTTATATACAACACACAAAGATCATTTCTAAAGCACATCGAACGCATCAAAACGTTTATCATCATCTTCATTATAACCTGAAATATAAACTCATAGAAATGGAGAACGCATTGGTCAAAACACCATTGAGAAAGCTACGAAGAAGAAGAACAAAACGGGTCTGGAGATTGAAGCTGAAGCTTAAATTGGCATGGAAGTCTATCAAGATCCGGGTCAAGTCACATCTCCCAGGTTTCTTGGTTACCAAGAGACACCTCTTACACATTAAATCACGAAAAGAAGAACAAGATTTGTCTCAAGTTGCCCGGAGGATCTGCAAAATCTCTAACGACTCGACCAAATCGCTAGCGTTTTTACTTCAGCTTCCTAAATACTCAGCCGCGGATTTCTTAGACCGCGGAGATTTGATGACTCCGGCTGCGTCTCCAAGGGAGAACATATCCAAAATGTGGCGTGAGCTTCACGGTAGCAACAATTGGGAGAATCTTCTCAATCCTCTGCATCCATGGCTTAGGAGAGAAGTAACAAAATATGGAGAATTTGTGGAATCCGTCTACGATTCACTCGATTTTGATCCTTTATCCGAATTTTGCGGAAGCTCTAGATTCAACAGAAACAAACTCTTCGAAGAGCTTGGTTTGACCAAACATGGTTACAATGTAACAAAATTCATCTACGCGATGTCTCATGTTGATGTTCCTCAGTGGTTCTTAAGCTCATCTATGGGAGAGACATGGAGCAAAGATTCGAACTGGATGGGGTTTGTAGCTGTGAGTGGAGACAGAGAGTCGTTGAGGATCGGTCGGAGAGACATTGTTGTGGCGTGGCGTGGAACTGTGACTCCCACGGAATGGTTCATGGATCTTAGGACGAGTAAAGAGCCGTTCGATTGCAAGGAAGAACATGGCAAGAACGTGGTCAAGGTCCAAAGTGGGTTTTTTAGTATCTATAACTCGAAAAGCGAACTCACACGGTACAATAAAGAGAGCGCATCTGAGCAGACGATGGAGGAAGTGAAGCGGTTAGTGAATTTTTTTAAGGATAGAGGCGAAGAGGTGAGCCTAACAGTGACCGGTCATAGCCTTGGAGGCGCGTTGGCGCTTATGAATGCTTATGAGGCGGCTAGAGATGTTCCAGGGTTATCTGGTAACGTTTCTGTGTTCTCGTTTGGTGCGCCAAGAGTAGGTAACTTGGCATTCAAGGAAAGGCTAAACTGTTTAGGTGTCAAGGTGTTACGTGTGGTGAACAAGCAAGACATTGTCCCTAAGCTTCCTGGTATCGTGTTCAACAAGGTACTAAACAAACTTAATCCGATAACTTCAAGGCTCAATTGGGTCTACAGGCACGTTGGAACACAGCTTAAGCTCGATGTATTCAGTTCGCCTTACGTAAAACGCGATTCGGACTTAGCGAGGTCTCATAATCTCGAGGTTTATCTCCATGTTTTGGATGGCTTCCACAGCAAGAAATCAGGGTTTAGGGTTAACGCGAGGAGAGACGTTGCTTCAGTGAACAAGAGCACTGATATGTTGTTGGATCATCTAAGAATACCTGAGTGTTGGTACCAAGTGGCACATAAGGGTCTGATCCTCAACAAACAGACCGGCCGATGGGTGAAGCCCGTCCGTGCGCCAGAAGATATTCCCTCTCCGTTATCGACCGGACCAAAACCGATTTATAGCTTATGAGAAATAAATCAGTTTTCATTCCATTCATTCGTTTATTTCTTGAATCGTTTTGTCTTTGTGAATTTTGATTAGAATATTTCTACTCGATCAACATAGATCAAACTATGACAATAATGTATATATGTTTGAAACTATATTAAATACAATTTGCAGCGGAACGTGTCAGCCTGACACATTAAACCTTAATCTTATATAATTTGAAAAAGTTTTTTTTTTTTAATTTTTACTTGCATTGCGACATTTGGCATTCTTATATAAATTATATTATATTATATAATATAATATGAGAGATTTTTTTAAACTTTTACTTGCATTGCGACATTTGGCACTCTCTTTTGGTGACACATGTACTCATTTATTTTCATTTGTTTTTTGTTTTAATGAATAAATTTTCCAAAATTATGTTAATAATATGAGAAGGTTTTTTTTATGTTTACTTACATTGCGACATTTGGCACTCTCTTTTGGTGACACATGTTCCCATTTATTATTTTTATTTTTATTTAATGCATAAGTTTTTCAAAATTATGTTAATATTAATTTCAAAAACACTAATTTTGGTACATTTGACATGTATTTTTAAATCTAATTTTCTATGTAAATTCTTTTACCAAAAACATTAGCATTTAGTATCGCATAATTGATATAAAAAAATTCCGCACAATTTTTCTACATTGTATTTGATTTGCTTTTCATTATATAAAGTTACAAAATTATCTAACTATTTTATAATAAATTTACTATCACATAACTGGTACTTCTAATTAACATTTAAAACATCAAAAAAATTTTGTAATTTATATAAATATTAATTTTAACAAATTTAAAAATCATAGAACCTTTCCTTTCATTAATTGAGCAGACAATTCAATTAGCCAGCTCCATTAAAATCTTTTAAATGTAAGAAATTAATAACATATTAATTATGAAATAATATCATGCACTAAACTCTTAGTAACTTAACTCATCTGTTTTAAATAGTAAGTTTTTTTTAATCCAAAAGTTTTACAAAACTATGTTAATATTCATTCCAAAAACACTAATTTTGGTATATTTGACATGTATTTTTAAATCTAATTTTTTATGTAAGTTCTTTTACCGAAAACATCATCCATTTTGAAAATCAAAACCATGAAATTAAAGAAAAAAAAACTTAAAAGATCCATTGATGTGAATTGACTGACTTTGAAAATGAAAACTTCTAAAAAAACAAAACAAAATTATGTTTGATGAGTGAGGTTAGTGAGAATGAAAATTTTTCATTTGGTACAACTTGATATTCTATTTGTATTAAATTTAATCAATACCACAAATTATTTATATACATTTACATTTTTAACATTATATACACATCAAAACAATCTTAACAATTAAATATGATAATGATTTAAACAGTTCAGTCTTGAAATTTCATCCATTTAATACACATTTTACATTTTACACACTAAGTTTTAAATAACCAAACAAATGAATTTGAAGAAAATAAAACCGTAAAAGATCCATTGATGTGCAAAGAATGACTTTGAAAATGAAAACTTCTAAAAAAACTAAACAAAATTATGTTTGATGAGAGAGATTGGTGAGAGTGAAAAATTATCATTTGGTACAAGTTGATATTCTTTTTTATTGAATTTAATCATGACCACAAATTATTTATATTTCTGTTACATTTTTAACATTATATACACATTAAAACTGGCTTAACAATTAAATATGATGATGTTTATCAAGAATGTACAAACAATTAAAGATGATGATGTTTAACAAAATTGTGCAAACAATTAAATATGATGAATCCTACTTTTATTATTAATAATATGTGAAAATTTTAGTTGTGTTGTGAAACCTTAGTGGACTCCATAGACCGGCCCGTTTACTGTCCATGTTTTGAGGCCCATTTGGTCAAGACCACAAAGGCCTATTGGTTTATTGTCTTAGTCTAATGTCGGTCCAATGTAAGCACTATATATATGTAACCTCCTTCGATCATTATGAATAAGAATAAGAGAATTTCTTCCTTCAGATTCTCTAGTTTCATAACACGTTATCAGCACGATAGTTTCTATATCCAGCTGAGTAAAAACCCTAAAACCCTAACGCCGCCGCACATCTTTCTTCTCTTGTCCGAACCCTAAAACCGCCGCCGTTTCATCTCTCCTTGTTCGTTTGAAACTCGGTGGCTGCTCAAAATCGGACCAAGCTCGCGGTTGATCAAAGCTCGGCGTTCGGTTCCAGTTCGTGATTAATCCGACTCCAAGTTCGCGATCAGCTCAAGTTCGGGGTAAGCTTCTTTTCGTGATCGGCGGCTGTTAAAACCTAAACCGCCGCATACTCTCTCCTTCGTTCGGTGAAAGATTCAGCAGCTGCTCGGACCTGATCGTGATTCGATCCTTGTTCGTGGAAGCTCCTGTTCGGCGATCAGTTCGTGTTCAAGGGCAAGCAAAGTTCGCGATCGGTTCTGTTCGTGATCGACTCCTATTCGCGATCGGTTCTGTTCGTGATCGACTTCTATTCGTGATCAGTTCAAACTCGCGATCGGTTCTGATCGTGATCAAAGTTTTGTTGGAGTTCTGTTCGAAGTTCGTGGTTCGAATTCAGTTCGTGAAGGACGCGGGTTCGTGATTCTGGTCGGATTCGTGATTCTGTTCGAGACTTGTTCGACGCGGTTCATAGTCCCTGTCCAGTCCGAGGTTCGTGGTCAAAGAGAAAGTAAAACCGAGGTCTTTAGCTCCCGTTTCATATCCAGTCAACCTCCAAAGGTGGAAGGTATCTAATTCGAAACCATCGGACATGTAAAAACCCGAACATGACTAAAAGGTATAAGAACCCTAAAATTTGGAAATCGGATCGTATGAGGTTTAGGGCTGTTAGATTGATTGATAATTGTACCCTAATATCCATAATGAAATCCGGTTAATTGCTATTGAATGATTGCTTGATTGTTTATTGCATGCATCATAAATATAAAATCGAATCATGTATAGGGTGTTATAGATTCGTTTATTGAATAATGATCAAGCTGCATGAACCCTAAAAATCGAATTTGATAGTTTGTTTTAGGGCTGATAAAATCAAACCTAGTTCCCATTAGTAAAAGGAAATTTTGCTAAGATAAAATGAAACTTAAGAAAAAGGAATTTTGCTAAAAAGGAAATCATGTTAAAAGGAAATTGTTGCATGCATGCTAGTTCCTATCTAGGTTTGTTGTTCTTCATGCATAATAAGCCACGAAATTGAGTATAATAAAGGCATGGTTCGGTCTTAAACACCGCATGGCCTAAAGTTTAAATTTGATGGCATGTTTCGGTCTCAAATACCGCATGACCTAAGACTAAAATGATTCCATGGTTCGGTCTTAAACACCGCATGGCATAATCCAAATGAATTACATGGTTCGGTCTTAAAAACCGCATGATATAATCGGGCGCATGTTTTGTAAAATCAAAGGACCTATGTGAGTATATTAAGGATGATAATGATTGCACTAAGAAAATATATACAATGTGATTATGCATATGCACCATCACCTTACTGAGAGTCTCAAGAATCAGTACCTCGCCATAGAAAATCCTATTGACCTTTGGACAAAGTTGAAAAACAAATATGGACACCAACAGATGGTGCTCCTACCAAAGGCTCAATTTGATTGGAAAAACCTAAGGATCCAGGAATTCAAATCCTTGGATGAGTATAACTCAGAGCTTTTAAGATTGTCTCTATCCTAAGGTTGTGTGGTACTAAGGTTACTAAGAAAGAACTGCTAGAGAAGACATTCTCTGCTTTTCACACTAAAAGGTTTAAGACCTATGCAGACCTCATCTCTTGTTTGCTACTTGCTGAGCAAAACAATGAGCAATTATTAATTGAAAAAGTGCAATGAAGCTCACAAGGTTAACATTACAAAGAAAAATCCTCAAGAGCCTAAAGAGCTAAAAGAGACTAGGAAGTCTAACTATGTCCATAGAGACAAGTGTGGCCGTGGCCAAGGAAGAAGTGGACGTGGTGGTCCTGGTTGTGGAACTTACCAATGACATAATTATGATGGTCAAAAGCCATAGAAACCGATTAGGCTTCGGCCGTGGTCGGGGTAAAGGCCGCGGGTTATTTAACCCGCAACATAAAACCAAATCCACTTGTAATAATTATGGTATAGAGAACCATTAGATAAATACATATAGAACTCTTAAGCACCTTGTTGATCTCTATTAAGAGAGTTTGTAAATAAAGAAAATAAATCCAGAAACTAACCTGGTTCATCTCGATGGTAAAAGAAATTTAAAACCATGAGAAAGATGACTAAATTGGATTATGATATTTGTAATTGCCTAAAGAAAAAATAATTAAACTCATGTGGTGTATTAATTTAATTTCTATGCTTTGCATTTGATTGAATTATTATTTTGGTTTAAATCCAATTATTTTATTTTCTTCAATATATATTAAAACATAAAATCTTGTCCATTGTTGGAAATGGCTAAGGACAAGAACATAAGTGTGGTGGATAGTGGATTAAGCCACACAAATTTTGAAAAATGTCAATATTAGCAAATATAAGCGGATATAGCAAGCCTAAGTGAAGGCTACGGCCAGACATATATTTTATGGCACACATTTGAACTAAGTGATGCTTTATATTCACCCAGCTCTAAGAGAAGTTTATTGAGCTTTAAGGACATTCATTTGAATGGTTCCTATGTTAAAATAAAAGGTGAAGGAAACAGAGAGTTCCTATATATTATTGAAATCACCCAAGGACATAAAAAATGTCCTAGAGACTATACCCGCACTAGCCACTGGTATTTACCATGCTAAGATTAAAATAATAGAGGCTAATATGGCAATGAACGAAATGTTCAATAATTCACTTTATGGCATGACCGGATAGGCCATCCGGGTTCTAACATGATGCGTAAGCCGATATTAAATGGGCACACTCCTAAAAAAGAGAAGAAGTTATCCCTAAAGAATCTCACGTGTGTAGCATGTACACAAGGGAAACTCATTATAAGGCCATCACCAGTAAATTTAAATAAAGAGATTATCCACTTAAAGACTATAAGTCTAGATAGTGCTGGTGAATTTATATCCCAAGCGTTTAATAATGGTATGTCCATGGGGGGAAGTGTGGACCACCCTGTGGCACATAAACATACAAAGAATGGATTAGATGAATCCTTGATTAAACGTATTCGTTTGATTGCTCAACCATTACTCATGAGGTCGAAGCTTCCTGCTTCGGCTTGGGGACACACAATATTACATGTAGTAAGAGCTTATACGCATCAGGCCATCTAGTGAGAATATAATATTCACCATCCCAATTACTAACGGGTCATGAGCCAGACATATCCCATCTCAAATAATATTCAGGTGTGCCGTTTATATTGCATCATCACAGAGAACAAAAATGGGATCTTAAGAGAGGATGAGAATATATGATGAATATGATTCTCCCACCATTGCTAAGTATCTTGAGCCAAGGGTGATTTATATGTGACCAGATACACGGATTGTCACTTTGTTGATTCTGAGTTTTCTATGATGAGTGGAGAGATAAGCAAGCTGGTCAAAGAAATATTATGGAATCAAACATCCTTAAATTGGCAAGATCCTCGCGCTCTAGCCTATGATGCAGAGGTCCAAAGAATTATACATTTGCAAAAGCTAGCTATTTGATTGCCATTTGTTGACCCAAAGAGAAAATAAGAAAATCGTACATACCAGCTTGTAATGCACCAGTACGTATTTATGTTCAAAAGGAACACAATAATCAAGTTGCTACAGAGTCTAAGTAGACCAATATGTTCCTTAGAAAAGAACCTTCGGAAATCTAAGAAAGGTGCAAATAAAATCGAGGTTAAAGGAAAATATAGACATGGCCGCGGCAAATCCTAAGGTACCAACAATGAGATTTGGGACGCTAAACCTCAAGGTCCTTAAGGTATTGATAATAATAAGAGCTCGATAAACTATATCATGTCTAAAATAAAATGGAACCGCAAAGATGTCGACATAAATAAAATAATTGCATGCAAGGTAGCACTTGAACTAAATGAGGATCAGAAACTCACGTCTATATTATAGTGCACTCAAAGTAGAGATTGGCTAAAATGGAAAGAAGGCATTGACGTGGAGTTAAACTCTTTATAGAAGAGAAATGTGTTTGGTCCGACCTTAAGGACAACACTTGATATAAAACCAGTTGGACATAAGTTGGTCTTTGTAAGAAAGAGAAATGAGAGTAATGAAAGCGTGAGTTAAGACATGGCTTGTAGCACAAGGATTCTCTCAAAGACCAGAAATAGATTATGAGGAAACTTACTCCCTGTGATGAATGCAACGACTTTAATAAAGTCTGGCTATAAGAAAAAAAAACTGGATTTACGGTTAATGGATGTTAAAACCGCATACTTATATGGTCCACTGGAAAATGAAATTTATGAGATTACCATAGGGTATAGAGCTCAAAGATAAGAGTGGTTCTCGAGAAAATACTGCATAAGGCTAGACAAATCCCTTAATGGACTGAAACAAAATGGGTGTATATGGTACAAGAGATTGAGTAAGTACCTAGCCAAAGAGGGCTATAAAATGATCCCATCAGTCCATGTATTTTAAAGAAGTTTGCAAACAAAGGGTTTGTAATCATAGCAGTGTATATGGATGATTTAAACATCCTTGGAACCCCTGGTTAAATTGCCCAAACAGTAGAAAGAATTTGAAATGAAAGACCTAGGCAAGAAGAGAGAAAAGAATTCTGTTTGGGGTTACAAGTTGAGTACATAAGTGATAGAATCCTTGTGCATCAAATGGCATATACAGAAAGGTACTCAAGAGTTTTAATAAGGACTAAGCTCACCCATTGACTAGCCAAATGGTTGTAAGGAGCATTGATTTGGATAAAATATCCATTGGTCCAAAGAAGGACAATGAGGAAGTTCTCGGTCCATAAATGCCATAGCTCAGTGCTATAGGAGAGTTAATGTTCTTGGCTAGCCACACTAGACCAGAGATAAGTTTTGCCGTGAACCTCCTAGCAAGAATCAGTTCTTGTCAAACCCAAAGGCACTAGAGTGAAATTAAGTATTTGTTATGATACCTACAAAGAACTTTAAATTTGGGTTTATATTATACTAACTATAACAAAGAAGGTTTTAGTTGGTTTTGCTGATGCAGGTTATAACAAAGAAAGTCTAAGTATGTATGGTCGAAAACAAGGAAGCTACGGTCATACATGAAGACAATACCGCCTGTATTGCACAGCTCAAGGAAGGTTACATTAAGGGAGATCGGACGAAACATATACTACTCAAGTTCAGTCTAGCAACAACTCAGTCGATCTCTTCACCAAAGCATTGCCGACAATAACATTCAGGAAGCTCGCGCACCAGATTGGAATGCAGAGGCTTAAGGACTTAGAGTGATGCTTGGAACAGGGGGAGCAATGTGTGCTGTACTCTTTTTCCTTGACCAAGGTTTTGTCCCACTGGGTTTTCCTGGTAAGGTTTTAATGAGGCAGCATCCCCAAGCACATTGCAGAGATCTCTTCCAGCATAGGCACGGTCATATCGTCCAAGGAGGAGTGTTGTGAAACACTTAGTGGACTCCATAGACCGGCCTGTTTACTGTCCATGTTTTGAGGCCCGTTTGGTCAAGACCACAAAGGCCCATTGGTTTATTGTCTTAGTCTAATGTCGGTCCAATGTAAACACTATATATATGTAACCTCCTTCGATCATTATGAATAAGAATAAGAGAATTTCTTCCTTCGGATTCTCTAGTTTCATAACAAATTGTTCTTAGTTCTTGGAAATCATTTTTATTGAAATCTTTTCTTTTAAAAATAGTTCTAGATTTTTAATATATAAACTTATCCGCGATACTTATATCAAACATATTAAAACTCTGAGACTATTTTTGTCAGTGAAATATAGAGCTTCATAAATTTTTTCGAGAAAATAGTATTTGATATATATATCTAGACAAGTGTGCAAATTTAAGAAAAATTAAAAACATATATCTAAAATATATTATAAATTATAAAGTGCATTGAGAACTTTTAATTTTCAAGAGTCTTCTTCATATTTCATAATTTATAATCATGTAAACGAATAACTTAAATTGTTTTCAATAAATATATCAACAATTTTATATACATTTCATATATAATTACATATTCTAAATTAATATTACATGCATAATCTATGCATTGCATGGGCAATTTTTTAGTTACAGATATGTTAAAGTTTCTAAACCAACAAAACAATCTAACAAAAAGGACAATAGTTTACGGATTCAACCATGGGAGTGATCTTTAACACTGTCTCTTGAATTCAAAAGATTTCAACAATGATCTGAAGATCACATATCTCAATCTAAAAATACGTTTGAAGAAGTGGGCGCCTATTTTGTAAATTTTTGGAAAAAGAAATACTAAATTGCTTTAAGAATTGTCTGTCTTAATACTGATGTGATGAACCAACCAGATTGCATCATTTTTTATAAAAAGAAATAGCAGTAGAAGAATCATAATGATGACAAATCAAGTTGATGTTTAAAAGTAGCTTACAAAGTTACAAGTTACAACAACTCAAGAACACATACAAAGAAGAATCCTAAGCAAACCCTAAAATTCACACACACAACAATAAAGAGATTCTAAAAAAAAGCCAACAAATCAAATCTATGAGATAATTTGGGATTGGCTTCAAATCTTTTAAGCGGCTGATATTGCATTGAAGTCTTGATAACGAGACATTGCGCCTTTAAACTCGTGTTCGTCTGGTTTGTGAGTGCTCAAGCTATGAGGAATGTATGCTCTGAAAATCTCCTCGAGGTCCGGACTCTGCTTCAGCTCACGGCAAGCCACCTCCAGAGCTGTGTGTTCAAACCCTCCGTAAAACTTCTGGCGGCACACGTAACCGAAGATGAGAGAGGTGATGATGAGAGGGATCACGAGGGCTGTGTAGAAGAATGTCTTGGCTCCTAAGTAACCAAACATGACTACTTGGAATAGAAACAAAGCTGCTAGTATGCGCTGGTGAATATGCGGCCACATTCTTCCATAGCTCTCATATGATGGGACGTACACTTTCAACGCCTGTCATACATACCCCCAAATAAAATCGTTTAAGATCACATTTGTAAACCTAAGTATTTATGGGTATAGTAATTAAGGAGAGAGTCTGACCTGATTTCTAAGGACGAGCCAGCCTAAACCGAAGTAGGTGACGCCGAATACGAGGATAAGAGGAGCGATTACGGAATAACAGAACGTGATTGTGAGGATGAGCAAGTCTCCTGGAACCCTAGTGGCATAGCTCAAGTCTCCCGGGTACCAAGCTTCTTTCACCTCTGCTTCGGTTTTGCACATAAACTTCTTTTTCAAATGGAAGATTATCAAAGGTATGATCCGAGACAGCTCAAGGCCATAACCGATAAAGAACCTGAAAACAACAAAAGATTTAGAGAACAAACGAACAATGTATACGCTGTTTAAGTTACGAGGAGCAAAAAGAAAACTCACTTGAGAGCAACATAGGTCAAGAAGAAAGTCGCACTCTTAGGGAGGCTAGTAGCCAAAAGGTTAATGACCATGTCGAGTTTAGGATTTTTGGCGATATCCTTCACTGTGTTAAACAAAGTCCCTGCAAGGGTAACTCCAATGAAGACATTAAAGACCGAGAAGTAAAAGTACTTCCCCGAAGCAGCCCTAATAGCATGGCTCTGCGAAGGAATCCCCTCAGCTTTGGAGAGAAACAAGAGAAGCTTAGGCAACATCGCCAAGAAAACAAGGAGCGCAATCTGAGGAAGGAAAGACTCCAAAACGGTTCTTACAGAGGTTAACTCCACAACCGGCTTTATGAATGGAATAATCTTCTGAAGATTCTTAAGAGTGGTGATAGCAGAGACGAACGCGATTGGGATCATGTAAAACAGAATGGTGACTGCAACAAAGAAGTAGATGAAGTATTGCCTGATTATTCTACCGAAGAGCTTGATATTGAGATTCTTCCATATGAGCTGGCGAGGCTCAGGAGCTTCCATCACAGTCCATTTATCAACCATCTGGCAGTGCAAAGACTGAGCAGCTGATGCAGCAGTAATCCTATTGTTGAAGAAAACAATTGCTGCAGTTTGCTGCTTTTCAGCAAGAACAGCTTTCTGCTCTGTTTCAAGTTTGGCTACAGACTCGTTGATTAGCTCGGTGTAATACTCAATGCTGTCTACTTGTTTACCAACTAGTCCACACATGCCGGTTTTATTCGTGGGTCGGTTATTAGTGGCTTCATTTATCGCTTCTGCACGCGCAAGCTTCTTCTTGTAACCTTCCAAATCTTTCCATATCTTATTAACCTACATATCAACAAAGAGCAAAGATTAACACTGTTCTAACAATATGATGCATAAAATATTAGTGCAGAACAAGCAGATAGATACCTTGCTGTTTTCAGTTACGACAAGCGATCTGTAGAATGTCTGAGGGTATATTTCTCTGAAATAAGAATCAATGAACTCTTTCTGTGTCTGTCCGTCAGGCGGATGAGGCATATCCCTAACAAGAATAGCGAATTGCTCGGGTTTTACATCAGTAGACATGAGAGCTTGAGCTCTTAATGTAGAGACATGCTTATAAGCTTTCCACAAGAAGAAATATGTGACAAAAGATATCCAGTAAACAGCTCCTAGGAACGCCCAAAGCCTCGGACTTTTTTTCTGTTCAGTTGAAAGGATACACATTTTTGCTTTAGAAGATCAAAACCGCAATATCTGAAATGGAGTCTGTGTTTGGTGTTTGTGATTACTTACTGTGATGTTGGCCATTGATAGATTATCAATTTGGCTAAAAGTGCCTTTGCTTGTGGTATCTGTGGCGTTCTTTGAACGGGTCTTTAAATTGTTGTCTGTTGCGGCTATAGGGAGTAGAGTCGGTAAGAGAAGAAGACCGGAACAAGCAAATATCCCCAGAACTGCGTCAAACAAAAACAAAAAGCCAATTTCAAGACATCAGAAACACTTTGTCATGTTCTTGTGAGCATTAACTGAACATCTACAAGTAATGATCTAAAAGAAAAGGTACTTAATTTAAGGAGAGATCCAAACATAACATAGCATAGCAAAACAGAATCGTCAGAGACAACAACAAAAACATCATTTTGAAACTTTTCTCCCCAAATTGTCCCCAAAGATTGAAACTTTCTTAGGTTAAATCTCAAACCCAAATCAAAACCAACGGAAATTAGCAGAATTCCACCATACCCTTAAATTGGAAGCACTCTAAGAACAAACTAAAGTTTCCCACAGAGAGGGAGGGAGGGAGAGAGAGAGAGAGAGATCGAACCAGTGCTCAAGAAGACAAAGTGGACGGCAGTATCGACACCGGAAACGTCAACAATATCTTGTTCAGAAGAAGTGAAAGCTTCACGCATCCAAGCCAAAGGGTTTCGAGTCAAGGAGGTGCCTTCCCATGGTTCCAACCCTTTAATGATCCGATTCGGGTAGTAAATCGTAACATTTCCGGGTTTTCGAGAAAGCCAAGTGAAGAGAAGCATGAGAACGACGAAGATAGCCGCGGATGTCCCTAAGGACACAAGAAATGATCCGAATTCCATCTGGGTTTTGCCAGATGCAAGCTCTCTCTGTTTTCTTTCTAAATCCTCTCAAAGTAGCAGTTTTTAAAGAACAAAAGAAGGAAAGTAACCGTTTTTAAGAGAAAGAGAGGAAGTGTGTAATGTTGTTGTTCTTGCTTCTTCTGGTAATTAACAGCCTTACAGGTGAGAGAGGACAGGCTTTTTTTCTTCTTTTGTCCTTTGTCTTCTTGATGTATAATTATTTCACAGAAAAGAAAAAGAAAGAAGATATTTTTTCTAGTATTTGTTTAATCTTGTGAAATTGTGTTGTTTATGGAGGAATCAAAAATTTGTGAGTAGATTAAGAGATTAAATGGTGGGGAGAGGGAGAGGTGTGAGAAAAGAGTGAAGAGCGTGTTTAAGTGAGAAGGCCGACAGGTGTTGACGAAAGAGACACCAAAGGAGCTGGTTTCAACCCTACTTCAGGGCACCCTCTCTCTTTTACCCAATTTGTTCCTTTTCTTTTCATATTCTTTTCTTTTTCAATGATAATTTTTCCTCTTTTTCTGCTTCTCAAGTTTCTATTCCTTTCTATTTTCTATTTTCTAGTGTTGCTTTTTACAAAACTTTTTAACTTCTAAAATTACTTACTATAGTTGTCTTACTTGTAAGTTATACTATGACATGGTTTTACAAATCCAATAAATAGTTTTTAATTATATTTAATAAGGAATAACAATTATTTTATAAAATATAAAAGTTATTGTGGAATTGGTTATCAAATTGACTTGTGTTTATTAATGACCTCAAAGTAGAAGTGTCAAGCGGGCTCTATGCAAAAGAGTAATTATACAAAAGAGTCTCAACAAGAACAAGAGATAAATCTCCACAAGAGATAAAGACATATTTAATCACAATTATCACAAAGATATTTAATCATAATTTTAGCAGATTGACACACATCCTTCTATATTCTCTCTCACGTTGGAGCGTGAAGATCACTAACGCCCAACTTTGAATCCAGACAAGAGCCTTGGTCAAAACAACTGCAAGTTGTTCCGACATTGGAACATGCTGTGTAACAATGAGACCGTCACGAAAATCATAACAGACAGAGTGACAGTCGGCCTCAATGTGTTTGGTGCGCTCGTGGAAAACCAGGTTGGCGGCAATGTGAATAGCAGCCTTACTATCGCAAAAGAATCGAGCCGGCCTAGACTGTTTGATACCCAATCCTGTCAACAACATACATACCCATTTAATCTCACGAAAACCAGCGGCCATAGCGCGATACTCTGCTTCAACGGAAGAGTGAGAGACGATGTTTGGTTTCTTTGTTTTCCAGGCAGTAGAAGAACCCCCAAGCAAAACAACATAAGCACTCAACGAACGTCTTGTGAGTGGACACGACTGTCAATCTGAATCACAGTAGATCGTGAGAGTAAGATCTGGATCAGCCTTAAGCAAGATACCCTGACCGAGAGAGCCCTTTAGATAACATACCAAACGAACTGCGGCATCCCAATAGCCTCGCGGGGGGGGGCTTTCATAAAATGTGACAAAACATGAACAAAGTAGCTTAACTCAGGATGGATATTAGTAAGATAGATTAAACGACCAACCAACCGGTGATATGGTTTGGGATCATCAAGTACAGGACCGTCGTTGGTGGCTAGGTGATGATTTTGTTGAAGAGGCGTTGCAGCAGGTATAGCACCAAGATTGCCACAATGAGAGACAATGTCCATTGTATACTTACGTTGGGAGAGAAAAATGCCTTCGGGACCACGACTAACCTCAAGACCAAGAAAATATTCAACCTCCCCAAGTCATTCATAGAGAAGCAACAAGACAAATAGTCTTTAAACCTTTGTAGCATGTAACTGTTGTTTCCCCAAATGAGAAGGTCATAAACGTAAACCAAAACACGGAGCTCAATATCGGCTTTGTAGTAAGAGAATAGGGAATAATTTTCATAGGATTGTACAAATCCAAAACAAAGCAAAGCATCAGACAGCTTCTTAAACCAATACCGAGGAGCTTGTTTGAGCCCATACAGAGAGTTCCTAAGACGGCAAACTTTGCAAGGGTAAGAATGACGAAAACCAGGAGGCAACTTCATATAGACTTCTTCTTCTAAGTCACCATGAAGAAAAGCATTATTGATATCCATTTGAAAAATTTCCCACTGATTAGCAGCAAAAAGACGAAGCAAAGTCTGCACGTCATCTTAGCAACCAGAGCAAAAGTCTATGTGTAATCTTCACCTTACACTTGGTTATTACCAAGAACAACAAGACAAGCCTTGCACCGTTCAGCAGAACTATCCACATTGTATTTCAGTTTCTAAATTCACTAACTTCCAAGTACAACTTTATTCTTAAGAGGATCAACCAAATCTCATGTCCTTTTAATCTCAAGAGCATCCACTTCTTTGACCATTGCATCATTCAAACTTTAATTTGAACAGCTTCTATAAAATGTTTTGGTTCCACTAACGTCGTGATCGCAGCCAAATAAACACGATGGGCTGGTGAAAAAAAATCATCAGAAAGATAGTCTTGTAAGGGGTATAAACACATACCTTGGACCTTTATAAAGAACTCTGACTGAGAAGGCACCAAAGCATGATGGCTTTGGGCAGAACAAACAGCATTTTGAGTGATGTAGTCTTGAAGATAACCTGGTTCATAGTGTTTCCTTTCACTACGACGAAGCGGTATGACCTGCGGTTTATCAATTTTGGACTGCAACATTGCAGGTTGTGCAGGCAAAATCGTAGGTTGGGACAAAACTACAGGTGGTGAAGATTGATTAACAGATGGTTCTGCAACAAGAGAGAAAATTGCTGGTTCCTCCGCCAAAGAAGGCACATGCGACGGCTGAGATGCAGGAGCAGGAAAAACAACAGCAAGGATCGCAATATGTGACTCAACAGTAGGAGTTGTTGAAATCCCCCTGTCCGACACAACCAGAGAAATTAGCCAATCCGTTTCATAAATAACCTAAACAGGTGAAATAGGAGTAGCTTAAATTATCATAAGCATAAGGGAAGACATCCTCTCTGAAAACAACCTCACGAGAGACTAGGAATTCATTCCGGTCAATGTCAAAAACTTTCCAAACACATAGAGACAATTTCATTCACCAAACATATCTTTATCTCTAGTAACACGATGAACATAGTTCACAAACCCAAATACACTTAACAATCCATATGATGGCTTATGCCCATGAAGCAATTCATAAGGAGACGACCATTATGAATAGAAGACGGTGTGTGATTGATAAGATATGTAGCTGTAAGTACAACCTCTCCCCAAAACTTAATGGGCAAACTTGCTTGAAACAGTAATGCTCTTGCGACATTTAGAATTTGCCTATGTTTTCCTTCAACTCTACCATTTTGCTGCGGAGTTCTGACACACAAAGTTTGGTGAAGAATGCCTAGTTGACGAAAATGTGAGGCAAGGCAAATAAACTCTGTACCATTGTCACTTCTAACAACCTTGACCGTCTTACCAAACTGTCTTTCCGCATAAGTAATAAAATATGTCAATACGCTATGAACTTCATAATTTGCAAGAAGAAGGTGTGTCTACACAGCCCTAGAATAATCGTCAACAATAGTCAAAAAATAAACAGCATCACATGAAGAAGGAACCCGATAAGGACCCCATATATCACAATGAATCAAAGAAAAACACTCGATTGAACTAGTCTTCTTAGCTCGAAAACACACGTCAAACGGACTTGAGCTAGCAGATTTTGAGGAAATGGAAAACATAGATAAAGCCGAAAGAACAGAAAAAGACGGGTGTCCTAATCGCTGATGCCACAACTCGGTATTGAAACTAACATTCATGTTATGTATCTTTGCCGAAACCACATTCGTATAGTAGTACGCCCCATCACGCTCTTCACCTCTTCCAATCAAAGTTTTCAAAAAATAGTCCCACAAAACACACAAAGTTTCAGTAAACAAAGCAACACACTTTGTTTGTTTTAAAATCTTTGAAACAGAGATTAACTTGCAATTCAAGGCAGGAACGTATAACACATTCGTCAACGAGACTGTTTCGCTTAATGGAAACATACCCATGCTTAAAGCAAAGGTGTTACTTCCATCGGTAAAACCAACAGAACATGGTGACATAGTTTTAACACTGTTTAAAAGGGAGAGATTTCCAGTCATATGATGGGAGGCTCCTGCGTCAAGAATGATATTGCCAAGATTTTTCTTACCGGAAAACTTGTCGATACTCTTGGCACTCGACTGTTTGTTAACCATTTGTTGAAAGACCCTCAATTGTTCTAGTGTGAATTCTGAAAAAGCCGAGGAATTAGAGCTCTTAGTGTGAGCTGTTGTTACTTGTCCTCTTCCTCATCCTACACCGCGTCCAACACCTCTACCTCTATGTTCCATGCACCAGCCCGAAAAGCCTACAACCAAAAATTCACGTGCTCATGTCCAGTTCGGCCACACTTTGTACATGTCTTAAAAATTTGGTGTTTTTGTGATGGATGTACTGGGCCTGCCTAGATGTGTCATGTCTGTTCTACCAAGGTACGAAGCAGCGTCAGAAGAGACCTCTCTAGAACTAGAGGAGACTGGCTGGTCAGAATTATTACGGCGAGTTAAGAACCCAACTGAGTCACGCTACCGTTCATGAAGACGAGAAGACGCCAGCCTCTGCTTTTCCCTAATGATGCGTGAGTAAACTTCTCCAATAGACTGCAAGGGATCCATGGAGATAATGCTAGTGCAGATACCTCCAAAGCGAGACTCATCAAGACCTAACACAAAGTGATGAATCTTTTCTTCTTCCGGTTCAAGAGTAGCACTACAAGTACACAACCCACATGTACATGGTTTGATTGGTTTGTAAATTTGGTATTCTTCCCAAAGTTTACTTAAGTGACCATAATATTCAAGAACCTGTTGACCATCCTGACGACATGCTGCAAGTTGAGTCATGAGTTGATGAATACGGTCTTTGTTGCCCACAAAAAAGCGTTTTTCAGATCCCTCCATAATTGATGAGCATCGGAGATAAAAGTCACCGTAGATTCACCTTTGGTTCACTTGAAGAACGGATCCAGCCAACATTTATTGAGTTCACGACTGTCCAATTCTCAAAATTTGGATCACCTGGAGATGGTTTAGAGATCGAACCATTGATGAAACCGGTTTTACGTTTGGCTTGAAGTGAGTTCACCATCTTTGTTGACCATTCATTATAATTATCACCGGTCAGCATGACCGACGAACTCATATATCTTTTACTTACATTTCATATATCTTTTATTTAAGAAAATCATACATAAATATGGGTTGAGTGTGTGTAGAAGACAGACAAATAGCGAAAACATTTAATTTCTCTATTATTTTTCCTACACTTTTGTTGAATAGTTGTGGAATACCTAACCCATTAAATTTATTTTTTTCCAATTTAGATTCCTTTCTGGTCTTTTTTTTTACCCTAAAACATTCACCAATCACACAAGATGTGTGTGCCTGTTAAGCCTAAACATATAACACTTTATGTGTGTGTATAATCTACGTAAGAAATACATGTCTTGTACGTGTGCACAATAAATACAAGAGAGAGCGTATTATAAAAAAGACAAAGAACAATTGATGCAGTTTCTGAAAGTTTTGAAGTAACAGATAAAAGTCAAAAGACGACGTCCACGACATACTTATAAGATACTACTATAAGAGTTAAGGTGTGACTGTCTGATTGACAATGATCTAGTTCAAATTAATCAATAACCATGTCTATGTGTCGAGAGGGGAATCGTCTTTAAATTGGTTATGATTTTAAGCCACGGGAGGAGTGGTTACAATGAAAATGATAGTTTTGTTTTGTTTGTGTTATTATCCATGACCAGTAGCTAGTAGTATCACTACCACCGGTCCTTCCTTTTTATGTCGATTGGGTAAAATCCACACTAGATAGATCTAAAATAGATGTTATTCTTTTGGCATCTAACTGAATTAAATAGATAACAAATTCACAAAGACAAAAACAGTGGGTTTCACTAAGACAGGCCATTAATAATATAATATGGATGGGCGAATAAAAATTACTATATATCTATAGATAAATTTATGCGAATTTGATAAAGTTTGTGTTACTCAGAAGACAAAAAGGACCCAAAGAAAAATAGCCGTTGTGGTCCAGTTGTTGCCACGTCGACGTAAACTTCATTGCCGACAACGAAAAAAACTTGAAAATGTCCCCCAAAGCTTATCTTTATTATATGTAGTCGAAGACCCTAAAGACTTATCTACAAATAATTTTAGTTTAGTAGTATTTGTTATTTGAAAGTAACGCGGTTCACAGATTTGGTTAGGTGGCTATTGATCGGGTCCAAACTCCTTTTGCCGATATTTATTATTTTTTCTTCTCTTTTCACGTCGACATGTACATAAACCAAGACCCACCACACCTCATCAAGTTTCTTCTTCTACTTACGGGTATGAACAATGATTAAATGATATTTCAAATATCAATTAGATGGCTCGAATCCATATTTTAATCAAATTTATATAGAATAATGATGTCAAGACTGAAAATATCTAGAATTAAAGTGTTAGCATACAATGCGATATGCCGTTAATACCACTGGATAAATGAATATGCATATTTAATAACAACTTTTACTTTGTTTCAACAACTTTATCCGCATCATACTTGGATAAAAATATCTAAACTTTGTTTTACAACTTTTTTTAAAACCCCACTGTATGATGCGGATATTTATGCAGACTACCCCCCACTTTACAACTTCTGGATCAAAAGAGACAAAACAAATGGTGTTCATAAGTTGTAGGTATTTGAAATCATAGGCATTCTTATGTACTATTAACAAAATCTAGACTAATCTTCAAATTTAGATGAAGATCAGAATAGGAAGAGATTTGTGAGAATCAAATTTGGTAGATTTTATTTTGTAAGCGTCGTTGCTTTCACGATCGAATATATATGTACATTTGCTTTTGCCCATAGACTTGTAATTTGCTTGGGAAAATATTGCAATAGTAATTAGTTGTAAGAATATTGACTTCTCCAAGACTACGACTTAGAATCATAAGGATTTAAAATGTCTAGAACCCGAACCTACTGATTAATTTTTTATTTTATTATATAGGCTATTTGTTAGAACACAACGACCAATTTTTAATTGCGCAACACCATAGTATAATTGTGATATGTGGACTATACAAAACGAATCAAAACATAAGGATTTTTAAACTAAGTTTATTTCATAATCATTGTATGGGAGACGTGACTCCTACTAGTAAAAAATACAGTTTGAATTATTTTGCATGACTTGCAATCAAAGGCAATATTCAATCACACAGAACAAAGTATCATTACTATTATTCCAAAACTGAATATCAGGTTACTATATTTTACCATATTTCTGGTGTTGTCGCTATGCAACGAATCAATCACATGTAATATAGCATTTTGGTGACAATATGACAAAAGAAAATTAATTAAATGGTACGTGTACCTCCGGCCAAAATAAGTTATTTATACTTGACTTGCATATGCCTGAGCAAGTTATACCATATTACATCATCTCCAGATTACCATATACTTATTCTTAGAAAGAAAAAAAGCTAATTAAACCCTTATACATCTAGTTTTATATTGACACCTATAATCCCCATTTGGTCAACACATTAACATCGCTGATCGTTTTCATTGTTTTAGCTGACTTATATGATGGGCCGTTAATATGCACGGCCCAAACAATTTCTTTAACGAGACTCCAGCAGGACAAGGAAGAAAATGGGAGAATTGTGCAACTATGATATTTAGTTCGTATTTTAGCATAAGCCTGCAACTATGTTTTAAAACTGGATCCTGCCCAATACTAGACTTTGGAGCGATGTTCATATATATGATGAACCAACCAGGCTCTAACTTTCTCTAATCTTAAAATATTTCCTTAATCACACTGATAAGATACATCCCCAAACTTGTTATAGGCTATTATTAACATTACATATAGAATCCAAATTCAAACTAACACATGGTCAGTACAAGCAGTGCGGCCATTCTATCTAAGAGAGGAAGAGCATTGTTCAAAAAGGTATTTCTATAAACATTTAAATTCAAATGATGATAATATAAATTTCATTAAAAGTTCGGACCATTCTTTTTTAAAAAAAAATTAATGTTAAATTATATTCAAAAGAAAATAAACGTTCTTACATTACTCAAATGCAAACTGTTTTTAACCTTTTAAAAGAAATCATTCAAAAAACTAGCCTTAATAGAACCTTGCTGTGAACCAAGTTCGGACTATTCTCCCCATCTATAAAGACATATCTTCTCACATTAAATGGGCCACTACATTATAATACAAATTAAAGAGTGTATAACTAGGAGATTTCTTAGGAAGATCAAAATCCAACTAAAAATTAATTTACTAAATCCAAATCTTATGTTATGTGTCACTGTTAGACAATAGTAGTACAAAGTTCAACAAGGATCAATCATGGAGCAGAACCTAGTTGGTACCAAGCAAACTGGTAGGAGATAGCCAAGAAGAAAAGTTAACATAAAACATTGAGGAAATGTTTGACATGTATGTAATTTTTTTGACAGTCATTTTGCAAAATAAAAACTTTAAAATGATATTTCCTTTAAAAATCTCTTGTAAATTGCATTATCTGCATGTGTGTCGCACCTTCTCATCTTTCACACGCATACATAAAATTCATACATGTAATGCAAATACTTATATACTTACAAGTCTATTGGTAACTTATACGTATACTCTCTAGCTCACATCTATGTTGTGACTCATGCATAGATATTTGCACTCACCTAGTTCAATTCAAGCATCAACATCTTCAAGAAAATGGATTCTCTCGTAATAACAATTTCACTTCTCTTTGCAATTTTCGCTTCTCCTCTTGTAGAGTCTGCTTATAATCATAGTAATGGTTACACCCTCGCGAAGGTATCACTAAATCCAATTGATGCTTGCTGGCGAAGAAACCCTAAATGGGCGACTAGCCGTCAAGCTCTTGCAAATTGCGCGGTAGGGTACGGAAAAGCTGCGTTAGGGGGCAAAAACGGTCCGATCTACGTGGTTACAGACCCATCAGACGACCCTGTAAAACCTAAACCTGGAACGCTAAGATATGGAGCGGTCCAACCAAAACCGCTATGGATCACATTCGCACGTAACATGGTGATAGTGTTGAAAAGCGAGCTCTATGTGAACAGCTACAAGACGATAGACGGGAGAGGGGCAAAAGTTGAAATAGGCAACGGGCCGTGCTTAAGGATGAAACTAGTGAAACATGTCATTATACATGGGATAAGTATCCATGACTGTAAACCAGGTCCGAAGGAAAAATTGGATGGTGACGGTATCCGCGTTTTCCAATCTTCACATATTTGGATCGATCATTGTTTCTTGTCTCGGAGCCAAGATGGTTTGATCGATGTGATTTTTTTGTCTACGGCTGTCACTATCTCTAATAACTATTTCACGCAGCATGATAAAGTAAGAGTTTATAATATTTACTAAAACAGTACCAAAAATAATATTTAAGCTAGTATTTGATGAAAAAATTGGTGTGTTTTTGTGAAGGTGATGTTACTCGGACATGATGATAAGTTTATGGGAGATAAGATCATGAGAGTTACAATTGCATTCAACTATTTTGGACCAGGTCTCATTGAGAGAATGCCTAGGTAAGTATATATATATATATATATAGTTTAATTTAACTGAATTAGATTAGAAAATGCTGACATAGATCGATATTTGATCAGGGTGAGGAGAGGGTATGCGCATGTAGCAAACAATAGATACGAGAAATGGCAAATGTATGCGATCGGAGGAAGTGCTGATCCAATTATCTATAGTGAAGGCAACTACTTCGTTGCTCCCGACAAGCGTAGCAGTAAACAGGTATCTTCATTTTAAATATTATCATGCAATAAGATTTAAATTAACGATGACATAATCTCACGTTAAAATAACATATTACATGATGCACTTGGGTTTATATATTGACTTTGAGTAGCTTTAATTAATAACTGTGTATTTGTTCGAGTACAACGTTGTGTATACATATATTGTAGGTGACGAAGAGAATGACAACTGGACCTGATTCTAAAAAATGGAAATGGAGTACGTCTAAAGACGTTTTCATGAATGGAGCTTTCTTCGTGCCGTCTGGTGGAGCAGTCAAGCCGTTGTACAAAAAAGGAGAGGCGTTTCCGGTGGCCCACGGCTCTCTCGTCCCTTCTCTTACTTCCTCCGCTGGTCCTCTCCGTTGCTCCGCCGGTAGAATTTGCTAATCAATTACTCACCTCGTTTTTATTATACAAGACCAAAAATAAAAGTCAATATCTTCATTAAACGGTATGTAATTTTAATTTTTGGTTATTGCCTCACAGTTCGTTAATATTATCAGAAAATTAACTCCCTTAACTTTTATTTAATATGTAGTCTCGTTGTACACATGTATATAATATCAAAAAAAAAAAAAAAAAAAAAAAAAAATGTATATAATATCGCATTGAATCCTGTAAATAGACTTTTAGTTACATCGCATACGAGTTATAGTGGCATAGAATTATCCTCTGGCTTTTGCCTTCTATTTAATGTTAGATTGTTCTATGATTTCATTGGTGGTTTTTCTTTTTGAGAAATGAGTGTGATGATTCATAATGTTTTAGCTTCTTCTTAAACTTAATTAGGAACTAGATCTATGGTTTTCTCATGGACGTGTCTATTGTTTTGCATTTTATTGTTGTTCGATAGAACATGCCAATCTAACCCCTCACAAAATCTTCACCAAGAACCCACATTCCAATCTTATGTGAACCTTACATGGGCCTTTGAGACCTCCTAAAACAGATCGTTGGATGGTTCTCAATAAGAAGGTATCTCATATCGGCTTTGATGGGCCTTGTTTTTGGGGTCTAGGTTTGTTCAAAGCTGAGTGAAGGAATCAACTTACATGAGATTACAATAATTATTACTAAAGGCTTTCTGGTTTCACTTCAATTGGAATGTGATACATTTGACAATTCAAACTTCTTAATTATGATATCAAACTCATACATACAGATATTGAAAACTACATCTCGTATCCTTTTTAAAAAGGATTTATTTTTGTAAAAACAAATATAAAATGAAGGAAGATGAAACAGTGTCTCCCGTTAGGAAAGCATATATGTTGCAAAAAATTGAGCTGAATAATTACTAATAGCTTTTTATCACATACAGTACTTTTTTAATATATCAATATTTTGTTATCTTTCGCTTTTTACGTGTGTTAAAAGATGTACCGAAAAGTAAAAGGCATATAATCAGCATTCGAATGGATTTTTTCTTTGGTAAAGAAACCGTTTCAAAGCCGTTTTAAAAAAAAATCAAATTATCCAGGTTCAAATCCATTTAGAATTCGTATTTATAAAGAAACCTTGACATAATAATAGACTAATACATCCACCAATTGTGAAGATCGATTATCATTAATCATAACTCATAAGTATATGTAAGTGAGTGTTTACATTACAAAAAAAAAAAAAAAAAAGATTGTCTAAATTACTATATTTAAACGTGAATAAAATATTAATATATTCAATAAGAATTTATTTTGTGAAGTGCATAGATACAAAATATTTGGTACATATGAGTTATTGATTATTTATTAACTTTATAAAAATTTGTGATGAGCTGTATGGTTATTCATCATTTTTTTATAAATTATCAATAACTGACCATATGTTCCAAAAAAATTTATACAACAAGGAAAATCCGACTTAGATAACCCGTATTTGTGTGATGAGTCATGAGCTGTAAGCAATATCTTTGTCAAATTATTATCATATACATATATCTTAGTCACAATTTATCAAAATATCTTGATGAAATTTTGTTAGATCCCCCACCAAATAGAATATATTTTAAATATTTTAGGATTGATTATTAGACTGCACAGCACAGATATGAAACCAGAGATATATATATATATAACTTTATTTTTTATTCTTTTATGGCCTACATCATCGATATGATTCGCACTACTAGATCTTAAAAGTGCATGCTCATGTTTATTTATACATCGTGAAACCAAATTATGTCACTTTCTTCTTCCATTTCTTCGCACATCCCTATCATTAATTTACCGATTTGTTTTTATTTTATTTATGTATTGACATTGTTACATTACTTTCTTTAGATCCATAACCGTTCTGAAGATAATAATTTTAGGCGTTTACGGTCTAAACATTAAAATTTGAGGTTTACGGCCGTCTAGTGCATCCCTAAATTCTTACGTATTTTTCAAGTTCCAACATATCTAGGATTCCGATTACATGTTATAAAATTAGTGTCGAAGTATGTCATAATATCAAGTGGAATGTACTAGTTAAAATTGCTTAGAGAGAAATAAAATTGTATATAAAAATGCATTTTATTGTAGTAGGTATGAGACATGATAAACCGGGCCACCCTTAGTTCAATGCAACTTTTTCTCTAGCACATTGCATTTGACTCTTTCTTGGATTTCACATTTTCCTCAAGTATATCAATTATGACTAGATACCACCTTCTAATATACACTTTTTCTATGATAAAGAGTTTTTGTTTTGATATTTGTTAAATTTAGTGAAAAGTAACCTCATAGTTTTCCAATTAGATGAATCCCCTAAAGTAAAGAAGAAGAAATTCCAGAAATACTATAGGTTAACACATTACTTTACAAACCAACTTAGATTACTATTAACAAAACTTTACTCCTATTTCTAACGATGATGAATTGTATACTTCGAAAGGAAAAAAGAGTATTATTTGTTTAGTACTTTAGAGTTATTAAAATTTGTTAATCACAAAATAATGCATTTATAGTTAAATTCTAAAATATATGATGTCCACAAGAACCATTCACCGTTCACAGTGCGTCGATTAGATCATGTCGACACAAAAATAATCAACTTCTACCGTAGAGTAAATAATGTCACTTAGAACTATCTATCATCCCTCCTAGCCTAGTAAATTAGATAATTCGTGTGGAAAATCCGAAAATATTTGGTTTGTGATAGAAGGTTGATAGTTCTCGTTGGTAATATTTGGTCTACAAACAATTGCTAGTTTTCACTTTTCATGTACCGTATTTATAGTTAACTAGTTATTAATAATTTTGGTTTATTAATGAAATAGCCTCTCTCTATTATCTTAGAGTAATTTTGATAAATTTATTTATTTCTTTTTTTTTGTGTGTGTTCAGAGGTAAAAACTAAAAACGTTTACTTCTCTCATTCTCTCAAAAACCTAACTCTATCAACTTTGATTAATATTAGCATTTATTTCCAAGAGACTTGCCTAAATGATCGACCGAACATATACTCTTTGGCCTTTGCCATAACCTGATGCGTGAAACTTAAGTAGAAAAATAAGGATTTTGGGAATACAAACATGCAAGTGCATGTGACAACTATCTTTGGCAACAGAATAAGCACTTAACTATAAATTTATACCAAAAAATGTAAGTACATTCAAAATTTATAAGTAAATGGATTATTCTCATAGTTTACAGTATGGTTCTTTCGTAGTTAGGGCGACCAGCAAAAGGAAAACAACTTTCTGACTCTCATTGTTGAATGAGACAACGTGGTTGGTCAAAATATTGATAAAACAGAAATAGCAAGACTACATATATCTCCCATAAGGCCATAACAATCTCTAGGGCGACGAGTTAAGACGCTCGGATCCATTTCGTATAGTAGTTTTTGGAGGACAGAATTAATAGTTTATTTGAATATTGATTTCAAATTTCCAATATAAGGTTCCTTCTAGCTATATGGCACGATCTATTACTCTATTCAATGGTGATTCGTTTTCTCGTTATTGTTTTGCCTATAACCATTATAAGAACTAACCAATATGATACCCAAAAAAAAACTAACCAATATGATACCCCAAAAAAAAAAATAACCAATATATATAACCATCAATTCAGATTTTGGCATGCTTTCTTTTTCAATTATTACTTCTACAAAAAAAATCAAAAAGAGAAATTGGCACATATAACTCCAAAAAATACTATAATTAACTATCTAACTACTCTAACCATATAAATATTATACACACTATATAATCTACAATATATACAATCTTATCCTTGATTCAATACTAATACCAACCCCTTTACCTCCTATCAACTGACACCACCACTGCCAGACCGCCGCCGGACCACCACTGCTAGACCACCGTCGGACTACCTCCGCCAAACCACCGCCGGACTACCTCTACCGGACCACTATCGGACCACCTCCGCCGGACGCCGGCCACCAGCCACCACTACTCCATCACCACCAACACTGCCCTTTTGATAAATTTCTACTGACCAATGATTATTCACCTAATTTTATTTATTAGTTGGTTATTTTCTACGTACTTTTTTTTATTTTGGTTACCACACCGATTCACCCTGAAAAAAATCCAGTGAAAGAAAAATATTTTTTTTTCTTCTTCTAAATGGCTCATTAATTTTATAAAAGAAAGATACTATAACAGATATATATTTACCCTTCACATATATTTACCCTGTGAAGTTCTTTTATATTCTATTTAAAATTATAATAATTTAATGCTGACTTTATATTTCTAATTTTTTGTATAACCTGAAAGAGAGAAATATATAACTTGGTAAAGTCTAGTATATATAAGATTTGATAGCTTTATGTCTATTTTAAATACTTTTTTTAATCATATTCACGAATTCTTTGTTTTTTTCTCTCCAAATATAAAAATAACCGATCTACTATATATTATATATATATATATATATTTCTGTACATATATAATATATATGTAGATTGGGCACATATATATGTGTGTGTGAGAAAGTAAATCCAATATGACACTTGATCAAAAGTGAGAATAAAAATTATCATCATTCAGATTGCATTTGACTACTTTTTTTTTTCTTCTTTTTAATTTTGAAACGGCGCAAATGGTGAAAAGAATCTAACTCAAGCTTTTAATATATAAGCACCAGTAGTACTATGCCCTAATTAGCACTAATCGCAAGACTTATAATTAAGGTAGACAAGGGTTATCAGTGTCTTTTCGGACACTCGAACATGTCTTATTTGTTGTGTTGGTTTCTCCTTTTTAATTAACACTAATCATTGTTAACGATAACATTAATTTTTTATAATACTACAGCTTTTAACTTCTTTATTTCGTTTGTCAAATTGTTTCGCTTCATTAAGGGAATGTGGGGCCTATTTTTAATAATTAGAAAAACAGCCTAATTAACATTATAGCTTCGAGTCTTGTCTCTTGTCATCATCTAATGCTCTTACGAGGTTACAAAGAAAATCTTTGTTGGTATGTTTTGTTTAATGTTGTCTCTACAAGCTTATAACTTGACTGAATAAACAAATGAAAAAAAAAGTTTATAACTTGACTTAATGAGTCTGACCTACTTGTTTTACATTAATTAAATATTTTAGAATGATTACAAAACATAAATTTCTACGGACATAACTCCAAATAATAGTGGTCAACGACTCTCTCTTACTAGAGGTCAAAAATAAAATACTCGCTACACATACCTCGCTCTTCGGTCACTGCAATAGTTAACGACTAATAAGACTAAGTTGAGTTTCACTAATCATAGTTTGCTACTAATTTAGGTCACTACTGAGTCTTGATATAAACACATAGCCTATTATAAGAACTAATTAAGTATGTGATTTGTTTTATAGTAATATCTGATTCGTTAGTAAACAAGGTTATGTCGCAATAATCTCAGTCTTTTAAAAAAGGAACTAGTTAATCATCTCGTCTTAGAAGTATTATAGGTGATGAGACGTTTAGGTTCACGAAACAACTTATTTTTCGCAATATAATATAAAGTTACATTATGAGTCAAAATTGTTAAAATAGAATTCTGAATAATAAAAGAAAGCAATATAAAATAAAGTTACATATCAATCAAAATTGTTTATAGTATGTGGTATTATTAACAGAAAAGCAGCCCTAGCTATTTGTATTTTTTTTTTCTTTCAGTTTAACCAAAATATTACAAAAGTAAGTTGAACTAGTACGGAGGCTTCATAAAATTAAACTCTTTAACAAAAGTTGGATGCTCATGACGTACGATATTTGAACCAAATTGCCTTCGATTATAATTTAATATTATATGGTTAGGTGATCTTACTATATATTTAGGTTACAAGTTGCGGAGAATCCTTCACTAAAGAAATGTTCTTTTTCTTTTAATTTTTATTTTCCTTTGGCACAAAGGGGGGGGGGGGGGGGGGTCAATGTGTACTAATTAAAGAAAACATCCTTAAAAGAGAAAAATGTTTCATTTAAGGTATCTTTCTTTTCCGCGAAATCCCCTGAAAAACATAATTTCATGATTATCTTATAGTAGTAGCGATTTTGTAGATCTCATCGTTTTATATAAGATGCATTGTAATCATTTTATCGTAGATGATTCCTTTGCATGCTCGCTTTTAGATTATTAATGTAGTATGTTACTAGCGATTAATTTGAAATTAAAGGGTATAGTTTGTCAGGAGAAAGATGTATTAATTAAAGCAAAATATATTGCATGTACTAATGCATATATAATAGTACTATTGGTTTATATACGGCCAATGAAATTAATTAGTTGTTTATAACAATATGGGCCCAAACTTCATAATATATAACAAATGTTGTATTGCATATTTATTACTATATCAATAGCCGTATATGGCTCGTCCGACGTCAAAATGTTTTTTTTTTATCTTTAATTAACTCATTTTACTAAATTTCTTATAATTTAAATAAAAATAAAAATTATTCATTGTATCTGTAGTCTCATTGATAACATTGTACTCTGATTGATAGTAATAAATTTTTTAAGATGTTAAAAAAAAAATGAATAGTGGAAATATTATATCTTTCATTACGAATAACAAATCCAATAGCTATGAAACAATACATACTGTATATTACGGAAAATCTAGTAAGTGTCTTTGGTACTACAGAAGAAATTTCTTCCATGCCAGAAAACTTTTCGTAGTAGCTTTGCAAAACTCTCCAATGTTTAAACACAATTTATCTATGGTCAGATATTTATACTTAAATATGTGAACAAAATGTAAATGAAAGGCATGGGCGATAAACATAGGCAGTGGGTGAAATTGTACCTACTGTTTTTTTCGTATATGTTTGTACTTTGTAGTTTATAGAGAACAAGTGCCTTAAATTTCAAAATGTGGAATGGGCTTATATGTTATCTATAACAAGTATGGATGTTTGTTTTTTAATAAACTATTTTTTAAAAAATAAACTATAAGTAAGTATGGATGTTTCTCCTCAATTGTTTTAGTTATAATATTGAGGGTAATTATATTTTTTTTTTCATCTTCACGTAAGCATGGATAATTCTCCATTATATTCACAAGATTAAGTCAAAGTCACCTTATGCACTAATCCTAATAAGTAAGAAGTACAGAAAATAAAAACTCCCCAACATTGTTTAACACAAATATAAGAGTAAGTTTGAAGAATACTTTTGATTGACGAACATGCTCACTCCAAAATCACATAGCTATTAACCACACTATCATATATTTTATCCTATAGGAGATCAAAACTAAATTGTTGTATTATTCTTAATCATGAAATCTTTTTTCTTTTGAAAATGAGCAATTATCTGTGAAAAGCGATGGATTAAATCATGGAAAATATATAAAACCAAAACTCATAGAAAATGGTAGGACCAAACTTAATATCAATATGTTGAAAGGATCAGTTTTATATTTATTTTATCTTCATCAATACAAAAATAATAATTAAATGAACCACATGGTCATATACAATTTAATTGCTCAATAAGTGACAGAAACTTTACATTTCGAATACGATATATTTGGAACATTGTAAATTGTAAAGCTTCAATGAAGAAAAATAACTAATAATTAATTTTATGTAAATTTTAATTTTGATAAATCATTAATCAGAACTTTATAGTTTTTATTGATTATTATTTTCTTATTGTTAGAATCAAATTCTAAGACATTCTAGAAAAACAAAAGGTTTATTACATCTCACATATTGATATTATAGATTGATTAAATCCATACATAGACATAACAGCACAGTTCTATGTGAACCCAATAAATAAATAAATATATATATATATATATTTGTGATTATAAGAATCACACCATATTTTATCACTTTTCTATTAATTTCTCTTTAACAAATTACATTTCTTTATTTCTACATTTCCACTTATACTATAATTACTAAAATAATTGATAAGAAAGGAAAAAAATATCCAATGAAATTTTTATTAAATGTTAGATTAAAAAATGATTGAAGGATAAATATTTACAATCTTTATTTTTTTGGGTGGTTTTGATTAAACAGTCAATCTTAAAAGTTACATTTAAAAATAAGAGAAAGAGAGAAATAAAAAAATGATCGAAATTTTTCTATGAGTTTTATTCATATCAAAGTTTGATTTTGTAAATCTAATGGAATATGTATATATATATATATATCTAATAAAATACATAATATTACAGTGATCGAAACTTTGATAATGTTTTAGATTTTGCTTTCCAAAAGCAATTAGCCAAAAAGATAATGATTATTAAAGTTAGGAGAAGAAATAATAGTGGAAGATACAATATGACGTCAAAAAGAGATGGGACGGGGAAATCTTAAGCGATTAAAATGGTGGGACTACCAAATCTTACACTTGACCTGTTGCTTTTTTATTTTCTATTTCTCAAAAACCTGAAATCTCCCTTTTTTATTTTTTGTGTGGATGGTTGTTTTAGATCGACAGTGAATATTATGCATATAATCTAACATTTTTGTACGGTCAAAATATTTTATGAATCATATTTTGGGATTTTTTTTTTTCACTTATAAGAGTCATAGTTTTGTTTTTGTATATTTGTCTTGATTGGGTTAGTTAACTCTACTAAATTTGACACTCTGATAAATAAATGAGCTTCAAAATTAAAATTTATTGGCAGTTATTCAACTAGTCTGTGTTCCATACAAAAATATGTTTTCTCTATCTCTACTTTTAATGAAAAATATAATAATAGATTTTTTTCTATTAAATAACCTAGTATGCTTATAAAACCAAAGAAGGAGGTTGATTATTTCATCGTAAAATGTCTTAGTGTCTTCAAATTTTGAGAGTTCCTATTTTTATAATACTTTTTTGAGAATGATGGCGTTTCTATAATTAACATCTAACATATGCCACTTCTAACACAAACCTAGTTCTTCATTCCTAGTATGATATTCTACATGGGTACCAAACAGGTACAATTGTTGGCAGTGCGGTCTACTACTAATAAAAACGATTTGTATTGTCAGTACACTACGAAATAAACAGTGCCATTAAAAATGTTAAAAAGTGAACTAATGTGATGTATTTAGAAGAAAAAAAAAGAAGTTTGATATTACTCAGTTTAGAAAGCTATATAAGCAAATATTGTTTTTATTTTGTAATTTACATATTTAATTATTACTTTTCAAAAACAAATATAAGCACTTAAGCAGTATGGCGGTGCATGACAACCGCGAATACTTTTCTATATTTTAATTAAAACAAAACTACTTCACTTCGTTTTGAAGACAATGACGCTTCTCGATATAGTGTTTACTGTTTAGAAGAGTCGAAGTTTATTCGGAAAACAACAACTCGTTGTATTTTGCAGCCAGTCCTTACTCATATAACTTGAGTTTTCGTTTACTTTTAATTATTGTATTATATATATGAGTTCATAGCATACGTCTGCATTTATTGTGTTGTTTTAATTGAGTTCTTGGTTCTGTAAAATTGTTTGTTGGTTATGAAAATGTATGAGAAAATTTTGACCATGACGTTGACTCGAATGACAGGTTTGCCAGAGGAGTCGGTGTTTTAAATAGGTATTGTTTTTTTGGCGTTAACTAATTATTCAAACGTCAGATACAAATAATATTGTCTAGCCAATTATATTTGTTAATTTTTATTTTATTTTATATTATAAAATCGAAAGAAGAGTTGAGCTCATACTCGATAAGACAGGTTTCACGTGCAATGCCCATAGACCAGAGATCAAATACATTTTTGGACTAGGACTAAAATATCAGCAATCTTACAAATTTTTAAAAGAAAATTCTAATATAGTTTTTTTGAGTTTATTTATTATGTCGAAGAGAATGCGTGTTATACTGACTTAGAAACGTATTAAAGACAGACTAAACAAAATTATTATATCGATAATTAATGATATGCTCCAGTATTATAGATATGCGATATTAACACCAAACATTTGGATAAGTCATACGCCAAATTTGCATGAGACAGGAACACTTGGAAATTTGTAAACCAAGTCTAAGAATGATGTGATGCTGTTGATAGAAAAGGTATCTCGTTTTCTCAATTGATTACCAACATTTTTTTTTTCAAAAGAATAAATTAAACTTATTTTCCAAGAATTAAAATTAATACACATAACTAAATATCTCAAAATTGTTTTTCTTATAAAAGAAATGAGAGAGAGAGAGAGAAGGAGCGCATGTGAGATGGGCCAGAGCCTCTGATCCAACTGGCAGTTTCTTCGAGGGACATGCATGAATGGCCTCTTCCTTTTCTTTCTCTTCTCTTCTTACTTACTTAGGGTTTTTTGTTTTTTTTTTTTTAACTCTAGCATTTATGAGTTACTTTTTCTCATACCCGAGAAGTTTCTGATCGAGAAAACTCAGGAATCTCTTTGGACCAGAGACAAAAACATAATTTATCTAATGATTTTTCATCAAATAGTGCTCGAACACACGACATGGTCCGACTCCACCACAGTTTGATTTCATCAGATTCAACCGATTGAATTATCGTTTCCAAGTATCTATTATTTACTTTATATAAACATATATATCCTTTGTTATCATCGTCCTATCTGTTTTTAGTTGTACGTACGTTCTTGTCTTTAAAACATTTTTTCTATAATAGGCTTGAACAAGTGAAGTTACACGGTGTTTCGATGATTTTAGAATCGTAGCCTACATAAGACGTCTCCCAATGATCATCATACACCATTATTTTCTGTTCACGAGGAAGAAATATGTTTTGTTTATGTAAGGCAAGACTCTAGCTTCATATATATGTTTGTTTAAAATATCGTAAGTCGGAAAGTTGCGAAGAAATTTAAGTAATATAAAAGGGTTATGGCCTCTCCACTCATTGCCAATTAGTTTTGAGTTGGAAACTCATAGTAAAGCTCGAGTTTAATATGGTATCAGAGCAGGTTGATTGTTGGGCCACTCCGTGTATGTTGCTCCTACATATGCCCACGTTTCAGATGGTCATGTCTGAGCATGAAGGGATATTAGTGTAAAATATCTCACATCAGAAAGATGTGAAGAGATCTAAGTAATATATAAAAGATTAGGATTTCTCCGCTCATCATATATTGCTTTTGAGTTGAAAACTTATAGTAAAACCCGAGTTTAATAATATATGATCATCACCAAGGGTTATCCTGCAACTTTCTTATTTTATTTGCCTTGGAAATAAGTCTTTGTAGAATTAATCTTATCTATTGGATATTGATTTCACGATGACCATGGTCATTTAGAGCAAGGTCATTAAGATATATTCGAGGCATCATAAAGCCATCAACAAGAAACTATATATCATTTCACCCGGTAACCTTTGATATTTTGTGTAGTTTATCCATCATTCCTCTTATAAATTGTATTTCTGATTCTGAATAAAAGGAGTATATTCTTATGTGTAATAGTATGCTTTGAACATGTATGAGATATTATAGGCTGCCATAAAATGCATAACTTTTTCCTCAAAACTGTTTACCAGTGACTATTCTCTCTTTTTTTTTTTTTTTTTTTTTTTTTGGCATCCAGTGACATTTTTATTTAGTAATTTGTGGCTTGAAACAGGAACAGTTTTGACCCAATAGAAAAAGAATCGGAACAGTTTCCTTTTAACCACAAAAGAAAAAAAAAAACAAAACCTTGCATCTTTTAATTATTAGAAACACTCTATTGTTGTAAATATCTAATGCAAATTTTCTAAAAATTCGGTGTCCAAATTAAATACAAAATGTCAAAACATTTTTTCTCTTATCTTTCGTGTGTGTTTCCAAATACAATATACATCAAAAATGTCATACGCCTCGTAGATCTTATCTTGATCATATTTTCAGAACCTTTCAAGCTAATATTTAGTCGAAGAAGAAGAACAATAAATATTGGACTATATATTTTCGTGTTATGTGTCACGCAGTACACACAGTGCACACGTGTGGATTAGAGTGTGGGAGCGGGAAGGTAATTGCGTGTAGCGATGGAACACCGTAAGGTACTGTGAAAACGACCAATGGAAGAAGCCCTACTGTTTTTAATATAATGTCATGTCCCATCTCCAACTCATATGAGTCCCCACTCTTTTTTTTTTTCTATCGAACGGCTACGATTCATTCCTTGTTTTCATAACCTATCATCGTACACCGCTCACTTCCGCTCTCTACCCTTTCTTTCTAGGGACAACCCATACACTGTCCTATTCTTCTTCTCTTCTTCTTCTACTACTTACGCATATATTAGTATTTTTACATTATTCTTTTCTTATTTTGACGTCCAAAATCTATCCTATACGTACTTTTATAATATACCCGTCAAGTCCACTATATATATATATCGCCGACAGAAAAAATATCATTCTATAGTATATGTAATACATTAAATTTATTCGTGTACACATACCGAGCTATGTACTTAATAAAGGTCTCGCTTTTGAGACTTTTGTGACAAGTTCAAAACGAATATATATATATATATATATATATATATATATCGAGTAAAGAAGAATCCCTAATATACAAATTAATATTAGTGCATATCGAAGTCAATTTCCATTGCAAAACCTCTCTTAAACAAGTCATGGTTACTATTTTCTACACATATCTTGGCGACGAAACAAGTAAACGAAAACTAAAGTCAACGTGGAATTTGTAAGGAGTTCTACTACGAAACACTTTTATGGCCGCCATGACATTACTAGTAACATCGTATAGATCTCAATCATCTCATACATTAGTACGCAAAATCTGATTAAGAAATTTTCTAAATCAGCCGTCTCACAATAATCCGATTAGTTTGTGTTTAATTTGAATATTAATGTTTTGTCTGATGTAGATTTATTAATTAACATAAAAGATATATTCATTAACGTGATACAATAACTTTTAACAGATTTTAATTTTGTATCCGGTATATCATAATAACATATATCAAAAAAATGAAATTAAACCTTTTAAATCCACAATTTTTTTTTCGGATCTATAATCTATATATATAGACCTGTTTTAAAAATTATTAAAATGTAATAGGGTTTAATTTTTTTTATTTTCTTTTCGAAAGTCCTCTTATAATTGAGATGAACCTATGATCTCTTCGAAATCCGTATAACAGTTAACATGATAACTTAAAATGTTACACAAAATTTAGCTTGTTCACTTATTATACACAAAATAAATAGTTTATGAAAAAAAAGGAGAGGGAGAAAAATCTGAAGTAGAAAAAAGGAAATGAAAAATATCTCTAAATGCGAAAAAAGATTTATTACATTTTATTTATCATATTTTTTTATTATATAATTTGGCAATCTTCCATTGTAATTCACTAAATTCACCCATGTTTCTATATCTCCAATTTATTTCTATTTAAAATCATTAGATCTAAATTAGTGTATACATAATTAACTGTTATTTTTGCGTAACTTACATGTCATCTTTATATAATAAACAAGTACTAGGCTTCTAGCTATGTTTCTAGTTTGTAGCAAATTTTTAAGGTTTTTTGCTTAAGAATTAGTTGCATAAACAAATGCTAGTTAGATACTCTTTGATGCTGATGTTTATACACATATAACATATGTACAACCACATTAGCCGAATTTTGTAGCAACTGAATCCCATGTTATTGAGAAATTTTCAATAATGCAACCATAATTAATACAAATAGATAAATATTCCAAAAAAAAAATAAATAAATATTCCCAAAAAGATATGACGACGGTGTACTGATCTATTTTGTATATTATGTTGTTTCCAATGTTACCCTTGCTACGTCACGAAACTGCACGTGCCTTCTTAGGGACAGTATTGTCATTGCAAAGCCAAATGATCACTAATGTCCACTGTTCGGAATCAAATTAGTCACCAAAAAAAAAGTGGAAAACAACTAGAAAGCTCGAAAATATGATTTTCATTTTTTCTAAAAAAGAAAGAAAATAGCTCTAAATTGATTTGAAAGAAATATTTTAAAAATATGACATCAGATTCGTAAATTTCCGAACGAGGAAAAATGTGTATTATATACATATATTGCCAAAAGTGCCCTCTCCGACATGCAATTTCCAAAGTATTATATACATAAAATAAAAGAAAAATGTATAGAAGAATCAGGAAACCCTAAAAGCACGTCCTGTCATTTTTATCAGGTGATTTCACTGTCTATCTTGACTTATTGCTACAATTTTTTTTTTTTTTTAAATTGTAACTCACACACTTCCAACTTTCTCATAATTACAATTTAAAAAGGTAAAATCACTTATGTATAACTACTACAGACTCGCTTGCACTAAAATCACTTTTATTTTAACTAAATATTATGGTCTATGATGATACAGTTACACACTTTGACCTGAGTATCTATAGTATGATATTTCGTGTTTTGTGATAAAGCGAGTCCATCACTTCATAGGGGAGGTATTAGCTTATGATTTAGAAAGAATTTTATTGATTTTATGTTTTTAAAAATCTTGTTAATTTTTAAAATTATAGAAAATTAGAGAGTAAAAATGAAGGATTCTATTATTTAGGAAGTTATTTTAAATCTTGCTGATTTGTTTTTTTTTTAATCTTGTAAAATCTTTCATAAAATCTTTCAAAATCTTTCTATTTGATGAAAATGTTTTTATGATTTTTGTTATGAAGTAAATGATATAAAATCCTAAAACAATAACACAAAACTTGAATTCATTAACAATTCAAGATTTTTTTGTTTTACTTGAATAACATAAAACTTTTAATAACTTTATAAAACTCTTAATCCAATAACACTAGATTTATCAAGATTTTAGATAACTTTTTACAAATCCACAACCAATAACACCAAATTTTTAAAAAGTGTTGATTGAATAATAACATATTTTACATAACTTCTAAAGTCGTTAAATTTCTTTCTAAATCCTAAACCAATGCCCCCTCTTAGTTTGTCTTCAAAATTAATTAGAACACTTACTTAATTAGTGTGTAATTTGTTTATTATTTTTATTACAAACAATAATTTATTTCATTCACGATAAGAAAATTTAAATTTATATAGTAAATACTAAATCCACACAAACAGATGATCTTAAGAACAAATTTACAATAAACTGTCTAAATTTATAAATACTTCAGCGTTGAATATTTAACTTTAATAAGTAAGATCACCAAAAATCATATCGTTAACATTACTTAATATTCATGAAAGTATTATATGAACTATTTTTTTTTGTTAGATAAAAAGAATTAAATGTCAAAAAACAAAAAATAAATTGTCAAAAATAAAATTTGTATAACTTTTATACATCAGTACATCATTAAAGGTTGGTTGCTCCAAGTGATTGAATTTGGTGTTTAAAACCACTAAAACTAAGCTATAACTATTTTTCTCCAAATTATTTATCTAACAAAGATTTTTAACCGTTTCCTCTAATCGATTTGTTGATTGTTTACTATTTGAACAGTTCATTTGTAAATGATGTTAATAAGTGACACTAATCAGAGTTAAGATTATGATTAGTTATCGATTAGTAGAAAAAAAATCTCTCAAACTATTTTTTTTTATATAAAACTATGATATACAAAATAAATAAAAAATTGAACAAAAACGACCATGTTGTATAATACAGTAGTAGTATATGACGGGCACCATAATGTATTATTAAAACCATGATATAGTACTTCTTCATTTATTTATTTTCATGGACGACGTTTTTAAAATTTCGGGAGCAGCACAAAAAAATCAATTTAGAAAAAAAAGAAAGAAAGAAGGCACGAGTCCCCAACTGTAATAAGAAAGAAACTAAAAGGGTAAATGAGTAAATGTAAGTGTCCTTTTGGAAACACAACAAGTTGCTTTAAAAATGTTTTTAGGAGAAAATTAAAGACCCGCTCCGTTCGGGTTCGGGTCAAAAAAACTGCCATTGTCGTTCTTCTTCTGATTCAAATAAGAGAGAAAGAGAGAGAAGTTTGTAAAAACTTTAGCAGAAGAGAGAATAAACAAATCAATAATATTAGCACCGCCACGTCGCCGCCGTACTTCTCTACCGGAAATATAATCAGTCTTCTCAGTTTTTATCATTTTACAAATCCAAATAAAAATAAAATAAAAACCGTCTCTTTCTTTCTATCTTTGTCTATACTTTTTATTTATTTATTTGGGGTTTGATTATTCTGAGTGTAGCCATGTTCTGCAACAGTTGAGCAAGTGCATGCCCCATATCTTTCTTACTTCTCATTTCCCCCATTAATCAATCATACTCCTCTTGGGATCTCAGTTAAAAACAAAGCTTCAAAGAAGAAGATCTCTCTCTCTGTTCTTAATCTAAAACGACGCTACCTCTTGTCGTTTTTTTTATTTAGCTCGAGATCTGTGTTTCTTTTCTTTTTTTTTTTTTCTTTTCTTGGCTTCCGAGCTTTTTAGCGGTGGTGGGTTTTTCTGGAGAAAACCAAAGGACAATTAAAGTTTTGAGCTTTTTTTTTTTAATGGGAGTTATGAGTGGGATTGTTACTGGGTAAGTAGTTTACAAGTATGAAGGAGTTGAAGATTCGAAGAAGCGGCTTTGAAGTTGGCGAGACCAAGATTGCGAGCTTATTTGGCTGATTCCAGTTCCACTTCTGTTCTGTGAGGAGATTAGAAGAAAACAGTTATTTTATAATTTAGGGTTTTTTTTTTATTTAGATTGTGAAAAAGATTTGGTTGGTGAATGGGTGGGAGGTGGAGGGAAACAGTTAAAAAAAGTTATGCTTTTTGTGTCTCTTCCTCATAATTACATTTGGGCATCTTGATAAATCTTGGATCTTTGAAGAAAACTACCAAGTTTTTTTTTCTTCTTTGTTTGCTTTTTTTAAGTTATCAAAAAATGAGATTGTCTTCAGCTGGGTTTAATCCTCAACCTCATGAAGGTACTTCTCTCATAATTTTCCCTCTTTCTCTCTCTCTGGTTTCTTGATATACTTAACTAACTTTGTCTGTTTTGGATTTAAAGTTACAGGAGAGAAGAGAGTTCTTAATTCTGAGCTCTGGCATGCTTGTGCTGGTCCTCTGGTTTCACTCCCTCCTGTTGGAAGCAGAGTTGTGTATTTCCCTCAAGGTCACAGTGAACAGGTTTTTGTCTCCTTCCTTTATATTGATTTGGATTCTAATCTTTCCTTTTTGGTAACAGATTACTTAATCTTCTGAGAACATTTTTTCAGGTCGCTGCTTCGACCAACAAAGAAGTGGATGCTCATATACCAAACTATCCAAGCTTGCATCCGCAGCTTATTTGTCAGCTTCACAATGTCACAATGCATGTGAGGAGCTTGTTTTTATGAAAAAGAATTTCTCAGAGTGTTTTGTTCTGCTTTGTTTGTTAATTAACATGTTTCCTTATAACTTCAGGCTGATGTGGAGACTGATGAAGTCTACGCACAGATGACTTTACAACCTTTGAATGCGGTAGAGACTTTACCTCTAATCTATACTTAATTTATTTATGCCGAATTTGTCGGTGTCCTGAATTTTTTTTTTTTTTTTTGCTTTGGTTTTCTCTTGATTGAATGCAGCAAGAGCAAAAAGATCCTTACCTTCCGGCGGAATTAGGTGTCCCGAGTAGACAACCTACAAACTATTTCTGTAAAACTCTGACTGCTAGTGATACAAGCACTCATGGAGGTTTCTCTGTACCTCGCCGAGCTGCTGAGAAAGTTTTCCCTCCCTTGGTAAATTCATCTTCTCTTTCATATAACTTTTAAGCTTAGCTGGTATTGCCTCTTTTAACCGGAAAATGTTATGTGTTTCTTCAGGATTACTCACAACAGCCTCCAGCTCAAGAGTTGATGGCGAGGGATCTGCATGATAACGAATGGAAGTTCAGGCATATATTCCGAGGTTAGCTTTCTTTGTGATAGTCCAAGCTCTTCTTTATTGATTGATGACCTAAGAACAAAGAGGTTTATATCTACTCTGCATTTGTTTCCACCTCTCAGGCCAACCAAAGAGACATCTCCTTACTACGGGTTGGAGCGTATTTGTGAGTGCTAAAAGGCTTGTTGCTGGTGACTCTGTGCTTTTCATCTGGTTAGAAACGTTTCTTTAAATTTTGTTCGTTTTTTAAAATTGAGACTTGCGAATCTTGGAACTAACTCAAGTATTTTATAATACCAGGAACGATAAGAATCAATTGCTTCTTGGTATAAGGCGAGCCAACCGACCACAAACTGTCATGCCTTCATCTGTTTTGTCAAGTGACAGTATGCATTTAGGTCTTCTTGCTGCAGCAGCTCATGCTGCCGCCACAAACAGCCGTTTCACTATCTTCTATAACCCAAGGTACGGTTTTAGATCCATAAGAATGCGCTGTTTATGCATAAGAATGCACAAGACTGTGCTTATGTGTTGATCTGCATTTCGCGTTTAAAGGAATCCGCTTTTCTTCAGGGCGAGTCCATCAGAGTTTGTTATACCCCTGGCTAAGTATGTCAAAGCGGTTTATCACACTCGCGTCTCTGTTGGCATGCGGTTTAGGATGCTGTTCGAAACCGAAGAATCAAGTGTTCGTCGGTAGGTGAATAATCAGGATTCCTATATTTTTACTCTGCTTTTTGCAGCTGGAATGTTCTCAATAATCTTTGTTTATGTCAGGTACATGGGTACAATAACTGGCATTTGTGATCTTGATCCTACTCGTTGGGCTAATTCGCATTGGCGGTCCGTTAAGGTTTTAGCTCCAAAACCAAACCTTTAGTGAAAATGATTCATTCATCTTTACTTTCTCATATGTAACATTCACATTCTGATCAAAATGTAGGTTGGGTGGGACGAGTCTACTGCAGGAGAGAGACAACCGAGGGTTTCCTTGTGGGAAATTGAACCTTTAACGACATTCCCAATGTATCCATCTCCTTTCCCTCTCAGGCTTAAACGTCCTTGGCCTCCTGGTCTCCCATCTTTCCATGGTATTGTAAAAATTCAAAACTTGTTGGTTCATCCCTCAAGAATTTCCATTTCTAGTCTTTTTATATCTTCTAAATCTTGTTTGCCTTTCCTTTTCTTTGTAGGACTTAAAGAAGATGACATGGGTATGAGTATGAGTTCGCCGCTTATGTGGGACCGTGGACTCCAATCTTTAAACTTTCAAGGTATGGGAGTAAACCCGTGGATGCAGCCGAGGCTTGATACTTCAGGCTTGCTTGGTATGCAAAACGATGTTTACCAAGCAATGGCTGCAGCTGCACTTCAAGACATGAGAGGCATTGATCCCGCAAAAGCTGCTGCTTCACTTCTTCAGTTCCAAAACTCTTCGGGATTCTCAATGCAATCTCCGTCCTTAGTGCAGCCGCAGATGCTGCAGCAGCAACTCTCTCAGCAGCAGCAACAACAACTCTCTCAGCAGCAACAGCAACTCTCTCAGCAGCAGCAGCAGCAGCAGCAGCAACAGCTCTCTCAGCATCAGCAGCAGCAGCAACAGGCGTATCTCGGCGTTCCTGAACCCCACCACCCGCAGTCTCAGGGTCAGTCACAGTCGAACAATCTTATTTCTCAACAGCAGCAGCAGCAGCAGCAAGGAGTGGATAATCATAATCCGTCTGCATCCAGTCCTGCTGTTGTTTCCACTATGTCTCAGTTTGGTTCTGCTTCTCAGTCCAACACGTCACCACTCCAGTCCATGGCTTCTCTGTGTCACCAGCAAAGCTTCTCCGACACCAATGGAGGAAACAATCCTATTTCCCCGCTTCACAGTCTTCTCAGTAACTTCTCTCAAGACGAGTCATCTCAACTGCTCAACCTCACTAGGACTAACTCTGCAATGACTTCATCCGGTTGGCCATCAAAGCGTCCTGCAGTTGATTCATCGTTCCAGCACTCCGGAGCTGGTAACAACACTCAGTCCGTAATGGAGCAACTGGGACAGTCCCACACAAGCAACGTTCCTCCTAACGCTGTCTCGTTGCCTCCATTTCCCGGTGGTAGAGAGTGTTCAATCGAGCAAGAAGGAAGTGCCTCAGACCCGCATAGCCATCTTCTCTTCGGAGTCAACATAGATTCATCTTCTCTTTTGATGCCGAACGGAATGTCAAACCTTAGAAGCATTGGCATTGAAGGTGGCGACTCCACGACTTTACCCTTCACATCATCTAACTTCAACAACGACTTCTCGGGTAATCTTGCAATGACCACACCATCCAGTTGCATAGATGAATCAGGTTTTCTACAGTCCTCAGAAAACATTGGTTCCGAGAACCCACAATCTAATACCTTTGTGAAGGTAAAGCTTAGTTATGTTCTTTTCCTACCCAAAGTGTTTTCCTTTTCTGTACTTAGTGGAAAATGTTTTCTTTGCAGGTGTACAAGTCAGGGTCTTTTGGGAGATCGTTAGACATATCAAAATTTAGCAGCTACCACGAGCTGCGAAGCGAGCTTGCTCGCATGTTTGGCCTTGAAGGCCAATTAGAAGACCCTGTGAGATCAGGCTGGCAGCTTGTATTTGTTGACCGAGAGAACGACGTTCTTCTCCTCGGCGATGACCCTTGGCCGTGAGTTTACTAACTAATCACGCAGCTCAGCTTTTTTTGTTTTGTCCATTTCCATATTTACTAACCTGCATAATTATCATTATCAATAGGGAGTTTGTGAGCAGCGTGTGGTGCATTAAGATATTGTCACCACAAGAAGTGCAACAAATGGGTAAAAGAGGCCTTGAGCTTCTCAATTCCGCGCCATCTTCCAACAATGTCGATAAGCTCCCGAGCAATGGGAACTGTGATGACTTTGGGAACCGGTCAGACCCGAGGAATCTCGGTAACGGTATCGCATCAGTTGGGGGTACATTCAACTACTAGAAGTAGAAAGAAAACCCCATTCAAGTTAAGTTTCAATATTATAAATTAGTAGTGAGATCCTCTTTAGTTTAATTACTAGCAAAAATCTCTCTTTATAACTTATAAAAAAAAGGGAGTTGTGCCTTTGCCTTTGTGGAAACAAAAAAAACTATATAATCCCTCTGTCGTAATACTGTAATTATAAGATCTTTTGGTCTTTTTTTCTTCTTAATTAATCATATGAATATTTTTTACTCAACTTTGTATGTCATTTTCTTTACTCATTTCTTCAATCAATATGATAGTGAAGTGTTATTTTGGAGTTATATTAAGACTTTGTCTGACCTTAATGGTCCACATAGAAAGTGATTTGGGTCCCAATTCCTTTATCAGAAGTGAAAGCGTTTTGTGGTTTTGTTGTGTGAAACACCGAAATATTCCGACCCGCAATTTAGGGCTTTACCCTAAAATTAGATCTCATTCTGCGTCAGCAGTACCTTTTTTTCGCTAGACACGTATCGATCCGTAGTTCGTAGGACACTTTTATTGGTAGGTAAATTAATATATGTCCTAGCTAGCGTTTATAGTAGCCTCGGAGAAAAAAAAACGAGGACGGTTTTAATAAAAGAAGTTTAGAATGAGTTACGAGTAAGGTTTTTTGTTTACGTCTTATGTTATGAACTTATGATGATGCATGATTAGTTTATTATATGTAAGTAATGTAACATGGAAACGTAAACGTGAATTCACAAAAAAAAAAATGTATGTATACTCTTATAAACTTACAAATCGAAGTCGATTGCAATGATTGAACTTCTTGTGAATTTGGTTGGCTTTTATCAGATTGGGATTAGGTTAGCTATGAATTGGGCATCTTCAAATAGTTTAGAATTATTTATGATTTAGTTTGGTATTTGATAGTTCTTTTTTGATTGTCCATTACGATATAATATAGAGTGGCCAATGAATGAAAGACCATGTTTTATACATTTTATTGAGTCAAAGAAATAACAAATCTGATAAAGAGATATTTGTAAGCATTTGGTTTTGATGTGTGGTGTATGAATGTGATTCACATAAATCTTTATAGTGGTGGGACTCTATATTCTAAGTAAGAAATTGGGAATGGTTGAAAATAATGTTGGGTGCATGTGGTAGGGACATTTATAGATGACACAAGTTAGGGCACTTTCATGAACCCTAATTAAATAGTGCATGGTGACCCATCATTTTGAAAGTTCTCACTTTTTTTTCTTCTTTTCATTTTCTTTATTTACCTTTTTCCTCCTTTTAAAAGTTATTTCTTCTTACAAAATCAATTATTCATTTTAGTCATTCATAGGATGTTATAGCCATTCATTACGTGGTTAAGAATAGATTCAAATGAAGATCTAAGAATATAACTTTTGTCTATATATATCTACACAAAGAATCATATGTCTTTTCTAGATTATATGTCGTAACTATATAATTTCAATCTTATAGGGATTTTCATGACTTTAATATTATTGCATAATCTTAAAAAAATTCTGGTTTGTTATATCTGAGATTCAAAGGCTGAAAGTGAACGTGTAAACATTCTTTGAATTCGTTACTTTTAAAGCATGCATGCATCAGTGCATCACTCTATTATTTCTGATATATATATATATATATATATATATATATTATTTTTGTGATGAACATATTAATCTATGGAAGAGCAGGATCGTAGAACCGTAATCTGACTTAATTACAGAGAAAACATTGCATGCTTTAGTTATTTTGTTGATGGAGTGCATAATTTATTTTGAAGTTTGCTATTGAAGACCTTAATTAACAGCTTTATTTAGTAGTACTATATATTTCTAATTTGGTCTCATTACCAAATAGAAATGATAAAATGAAATTTGCACTGTTAAACTCGTAGTGGAATGAAAATATAATCCTTACTTTCTATCTATAGATGTATGGAAATTAAAAATGAATATAACCAAAATAAGCTTTTAGCGATAAGGCATAAGGGTTTTGAGTGGATATGTAATTTTGTTATTGTGCGACTATCTTTCTCATTTATCTCTTTTAAAAACGACGAACAGAAAACGTCAAATGTGATAATTATTGATTGTTGAAGCACTTTTTGAACAAAGTAAATAAAGGCACTTTTTTGAGTTGTAAGACCAAAGAAAAAAAAAAAAATTCTTTGGACCATCCTTTCGTTGTACTAACTACTCTGTTACCGTTTCACTGAGTCAAGTTTTATCACATTAGTTCTATTTTGTACGGGTGGTTTCAATGCAATGGAACAACCGGACAACCATGCATTGTTAGCGAAGTACGATCCAAGCTTGAGTATGCCAGAACTTCTACTGAAAGGCAAACTGTTAAAAAAAAGCATAGCTAGTATACGTACATAGTGATCCTAGCTACTAGTACTACTTACCCATGTTTCTAGAGGTTTGAAGCGAATTAAAAGAAAATGGGTATGTTGTATAAATATATTTTAACGATGATTATGATTTAGTTTCAATTATCATACAAAATATTAAGTTTGAGAAAAAATTATAGATAAAGTCTAAATTGTTGAGATAACCAGATTTCTAAGCATAATTTTGATATTTTTTCAACAAAATCTTTCCAAACTTTCAAATTCGAGTTTCCTAACCAAATTCATTTCTATGTATATGATAGCCAAGTTATCAAACCTTACTTGTTGTGACATAGTTTATCGTTCAATCTTCCATACTTTTAAAAGACTTCTTTTGACCAAACATCTCTTACAACTTTCAGTTGGAGAGGAAAAATCATAAAAAATGGGTCGTGGCAGAAGAAGACTTAAGCGAACGAAGTTACGAAGGTCGAAGAAACAACAACTTGAAATTCTAAGGTATCAATAAGACTATTTTCTTTGATTAGAGATTTAAAAATCGATAGTGTTTTTGGAATATGAGGCAGAAGGCTCATTTTGTTACAAAGTAAACAGTGGCTGGCTTGCAACGGGATATAGATTAACATAGATACATAATGTATATAATATGTTTGTAAACAATATACATTATGTGAGATTTGAACTCGAATGTTTGTAAACATCATACATTATGTGATATAACAACGATGCACAAATAAAATGTTCGTTCTGTTTTCTATTGTTAATTCATAAATTGTAAATCCGTCAATCCTGCTTCTATACTTGAAGAGAAGATTTTTAGATTTGGAATCATACAAAAAGAATACATGTCAAAACTTTCTATCACTATAAAACTTTTTGGGTCAACAGTTGTACTCATCTTAAACATTGAGTCCATAGGTCAAAGCCCAAATATATCAGTGTAACCAAAGAGGGCCTTTACAACCTACAACTACAATTGCTGTCCGGTTTGCAAGTGAACCGTTTCAAATTTGTTTTAGTGTTTACAGGCCATGTCAATCAACAAGCAAAACCCATGTATGAACATGTAAACATAACGCCACAATTTACCTCTAGTGATTTGGCTTTCAATTCTTGGATTTTTTGTCAGTTCTGGTTAACTTGCTTCTGAAGGCAAGAGGAAGCCCTGACCTAAGGCACAATCTTTCTTTTGAATCTACGCAACATAAAAATGCATTCCATTTATATATTACACAAAGGGGATCTGAGAGTCCAATCTTGGTTTACTCAAAGACCAAAAACTCAATCTAGTGCCTCATGAGAACCAACCACAACATATCTTGTAACCTGAACCCGGTATTCGACCAGTTTCCCGGATATATTGGGCTTCAGCTACTGCCTTTTCAGCATCACGGACTTTTCTAGCTTCCGCCAAAGCCCGTTTCTCTTCTGACCTTTGCTTAGCCATCGCAATTTTCTTCACTATCTTCGCTTCAGCTTCAGCTTTCATCTGCTCAACTTTAGCCTACCAACAGAAGTTTATGTAAGCTTTAGCAATGAATTTGGTGTGAGAGACCAATCAAAAGTTTCAAAGGGAATAAGAATTTTTTAATCACAAAACGCCTCACATACCTCAATACGTCGCATTTCTGCTTCGAGTTTGGCTTTCTCCTGACTTTCCCAAGCTTGGATTCTGATTTCCTCACGCTTATACCTAAACATTTTGAGTTTCAAAAAGAAACAACACATTAAGTCTTTTGCTCTTTACCTGCCAAACAAGAAATACTGGTTTAGGTCATAGGAGCACACACATACCTTGCATTATGTTTTGATTTCTCTGCTTCTTCCCATGCAGTAGCTCGTTTTTCAAACTCAATCTTCTGTGCCTCCTCTGCATCTTCATTTTTTCTATTGTTCTCCTCTTCTTCTTTACTTGCCCAAGCCGCAATGTTCATCTTCCCTAACTGAACTCCAAGAGCTACAATCTCTCTCCTCGTCTTCGCTTTCTCTTCCTCCTCAGATAGTTCTCTTCTTGTGTTTTTCGACTGGTCTTGCGACAAAGAAGAGTCCTGTTGTTGGCCACCTCTAGGGGTAGAAGGGAGAGATGAGGTCGGGCTGCGAAGAGGAGTTGTTGCATCAACTGGTGTGACAGATCTTGAAGGTTCTTGACTCGGTATTGGCGTCATATCGGTTCCCATATCTCTCATACATACAGAACGAATCGCAAGACCACCTTCACAACACATTAAAATACTTCACTTGTCAAGCTCCGTGGTCATCGTCAAGAATCAAACAATTTCGCCAAAAAAAAACACTAGTCACCTTTTATTACCTGTTGTGTTTTCATGTGATGGAACCTTTGTTGTATCCACAAGATCATTGCTTTGTGTAGATTGATCGATCAACGAGTTTCCTCCATAGTGGCACGAATCCATCCTAGATTTGTTATGCTCGTAACCTGCATTATCAGGCACAACTCTCACGGGCACCCGGTTCCCTTGACCGTTCTTCCTCATCACCATGTTCTGTCTGCTCATTATCCACTTCTCAGCATCATTCCATTTGGATGGCATTTGTCTCGAAGGGTAAGCTCTTGAGCCATGATTCTGATTCGAACGCTCGCCACGTGCTCGGTGAAACTCGAAGCTTGAAGAGCTAGCGTTACTGTCGTAATCAAGGTTCTCATCTTCTTGAGGTCTCATCATGTGAGAAGCCATACTTAAGTCTCCTTTTCTGTATTGTTGCGGTCTCGGTTGATCGTTTTCCTTCACAACACCATCAGAACGATGTCTCGACGCTTGATTATCGATCTCGGTTAGATCCAAAACTGGCTCATTTGGAAGTTTAGCTACTTCGACATCCTTAGTTGTAACCGCCACTAGACGTCACATACAACAAAAACAGACAAAAGAAACACACTTTAGCCAAATTCAGGAGTTATAAAGACTTCAATTGTAACATAGAACAGAGAGACAAAACAAAGAAGAGGTCAAAGACACAAACTTTATCCAAGAACAGAGCAAAGACACAAGCTTAATCAAAGTTTTCAGGACCAAAACAGAACAAAGACAAAAGCTTTAGCCAAGTGTTGAGGACCAAAACAGAACAAAGCAAAGACATAAACTTTAGACCAAGTTCCGGTGTGAAATCGAGCTAAAGACTTCAATTGTAACGTATAGCAGAGAGACGAAAATAACAGGCCAAAATAAACACAAACTTTAGCCGAAGAACAGAGCAAAGACCAGAGACTGATTACATGATCAAACTGTGATACGGAAGAGGAGAGAGAGAGAGAGAGGGAAAAAAACCATTATGGTCGTCGTCGTCAGAATAAGATTGAGAAGCTAGCAAGCTGTTCTTGGAGAACTCGGTGTCATCTGAAATCTGAAGACGAGAAGGAGAAGTTCTTGAAGAGTTACTGTTAGACTTGGATCCTTCTTTCTTCTTGTTATTGTGAGGTCCCATTAGCTTCATCCGCAGCTTTGTTGGTGAGATTATGCTCTTCTGCAATTTATTCAATATATATAAAACCTTTAAAAAATTATTAAATTTTTCTTGATTTCTTTTTTTTTTTGTTTGTTAATATGAAAATTTTCAATAGTTCAAAAAAGACAGACATATCAATTTTTGTTTTTCTTTTTCTGATAGAACAAAAATGTCTGAAATTGAATAGTAGGAAAGTTAAAGGTAGAAGTGAAACTCACTGTAACATAAAATGGAACCTAAAAATCTTAAGCAGAGAGTTGTAATAATGAGGACAAAAACAAACAGAGAAGTACAAACAAGATTCAAAAACCAGAGAAATGTTGTACTTGCCCAGTGAAAAGAAAAAAAGAAAATTTAAATGAAACTGTACCTTCTCTATCCTCTCGTAATCCATTGCCAATGCCCAAATCTTTTTTTCTCTATCTCACTATATATTTACAGATACAAGAAGAAGAAGATGAAGAAGAAGAGAGACAAATGGGATTTTGTTTTGTTTTAACTTTGTTCCTAACTCCTAGCTTCTTCCTTTTTTTTCTCTAATTGGGGTTTTTGGGAATTTTTTAGATAATGATTGGGACAAAAGACGGAATATATTATTTGTAATTTATATACGACTTCTTTAATAGGGTGGGACTGTGCACGCCGGTCCACATTTGCTAGCTTCTTCATCATCATATCACCGTTCTGATTTTGACACGTCACCTAATTACATCAACAGTTTATTTTTGGTTTTGAGTACTTTTTGTTCTCTTGTGTTGTTATCCTCCATGAATACAACAATTTTTCTTGTTTCTATCCAATTAAGTTTGGAAAGCGACTTCTATATTTATTCATCGAAATAGAGAAAAATAAAATAAAAAAAGAACAGATGTATCTGTAGAGACACAAGTAATTGGATATATGATGAAATTATAGTATTTTAACAAAGTTTAGTTTGAGTTTTTTAAAAAAAAAAAAAAAAAAAGAGAAAACGAGTCTAATCATTACTATGGTAATCATTTAGATTCTTTTTGAGATAAAAGAGTTTGAAATAAAAGAGAACAAAAATTGAACTACATGCCAAAAAGAAAAATTCATAAAGATACTAATAAAAATTCACTGATATCTGAAGAGTCTATCTATAATAGATCACTAGTAAAAGAAGTGTATTTATTATTATTAGTTCATTACTCATCATAATGAACTCTGAGAATCATTTATTTTTTTCACTGTTAACCTAATAATTAAAAGAAGAAAAAAAAAATCAGAACCCCATACAGTATTTGCCTATTTGGTTAAGAGTGATAAAATGGTATTTTCTTTTTCTCAAATAATGGTTTTTTTCTTGGTTAGTTTTAAAGAAGAACCGAAGAAGTAGTTGTGTTGTGTTGTGTTGTAGAGAGATTCGCAAAGCAAGTGTAAAAAAAAATCAGTACTGACTGAAACGTAAACAATCGAAACTGACACTTTTTCTCCACTTTAGGGCATTACGTTTCCTCTGTCACTTTGACCGTTGACTACCCCCTCTCCTTCTTCTATTTTTCTTTTTCTCACATACTTTAATCGTAAGATTGTATAGTTCCTCTGATTTATCTATCATATAACACCACAAATCGATATTATATAGTTTCATGGGATTAACAAATTCAAAACATACGAATGTATAAAAAAATGACGAGGCGTGTGTACGTATTGCGAGGCTCGAGCTTACAGCTAGATTCCTCTAGCCTACTAACCTTGTTTTCCTCAAAAGTTTTTTTTTCTTTAAAAGAACCAATTTTTCCTAAGAAGCCATGCTTTTGCACACTATATATATGACATTATTTCACTAAAAAACCTTTTTTTTGCTCTACAACAAGATACAATGAGATTATTCATCAATCATAATTTTCGTTTTTCCCTTTTAATTTCTCTCAATTCTGTCGAAAATAGTCTTAACTACAGTCGGAAATAATATGTCACGCTGCTATTAATCATGTGAATTTGATATATTTGATCTCTATTGTCATCGCAAAAAGGACTGAAGCAAACCTTATCCTCAAATCAATTCTTACTATAACCAACCTTAATTAAATCTCTCACTTTCACTTCTTTTTTTTCTTTTTTCACGTTTCACTTTCACTTATTGTTGTTGACTACTGTTTCTGAAACTCATTTTCACTTCTTGTTAATTTCGGACTGTTGCACATTGGTGAGCCTGTTTTGTTTCTTACGTATATGTGTATACTATATATAGTATTAATTAAATTTAATAATTGTCAAAGTGGTTTATCAAAATTTTAAAATAGAAAAGAAAAGTTGATTATAAAAATGATTCATATTGACGAATTTTTCAGAGCCTTGAAGAAAGATCTTTGACTAATTTCTCCGGCATATTATTCCACATTCTTTCTTCTTTCAAATACTGAAAATTCAACAACTTAGATCTTTTTTTGTTTCTTTACATGAAAATAATGAAATCAACGTTGATATGATTGTGATGTACATGTACGGGGTCGCTGATTTATTACATTTTTTTTTCTCAATTGACAACGAAAAGTGTTTGTACTCTATTTATTCTTGGTCAACAACGAAAACATTCTTATTTTTTAAAACAAATAAATGTATATACAAACGGATACTTCATTACCAGTTGGACGTTTCACAAATGGGCTTATTGAAATGGTGCGTCAATTGGATTATGGTGGTCGGTGTATGAGATAAGTCAAAAAAGCCACTCTACTACAAATTCCTCGCACACATCTTTTGACATTTTGTCCATTTCACATTGACAATACAATTCAGATCAAATGCCGTGAATTAAATTTCGAAGATTAGGATCATTTGCAAAGGTTCAAAACCCATGAGGTTTGACTATCATAGTAGAAAATAGAAATGGTGACAAAACATCTCTGTAGTGGGTCCAAAAAGATTTTGCTAAGCTTATTGAAACTTGTTTGGTCTACAAAAATAGATCCAGTTTTATTTTGATTATCATGTTTGTGGAACCTTTGCTCGCAGACAAAAGCTCCATAGTTCCAAACTATATATATATATATGTCGCAACAAGAAAGTTAGAAAACATAGTAGTAGCGATGATTTCTATTGGCTATAGATAAATGTAGATCTTCTAGTAACTACATAAAACATATAGTCTTTTTGTTGAATGCTTAGGATGGCAATGGCGATATTACTTCGAAAATTCAAAGGCAATGAGTTTTTTATTTGAAATGACCCGGATCCAGACTTGTTTCATAAAACCATTCGGTCCACGACCCATCTCAAAGCAACATTAATTAATGGTGAGATAGAAAAAAGCAACCAATATATTTACTGCACCCGAATACTACAACGAAAATTAATGCTAAACAGAACTAGATTTTTTTTTTTTTTTTTTTTTTTACAACAGCATACAAAATTGACTCAAACAAACAAATACTAAACATAGGTAACTAAGTGCGGTGTTGTGCGAATTCGTCTCGCCAAATTATCCGCTTTACCATTCTGAGTTTACTAAGAAACCTCACTACCTTCCTGTTGAGCCTCGGTCGGCTCGACAGCCGCAGTGGCCTCCTCAACATCATCGAAGCCCATCGGATCATCCGTAAGATCCTCCCCTGCCTCATTGTTTTCAACATCGACCCCCATCAGATCCTCGACATGACTATCCTGCGCAGGTGCCTCCACCGGTCCAACAGAAGGATCCACTGTTGCAATAGAAGTAACCCCAACAGCACCATTCACCTTGTCATCAGTGCCCACCAAAGCCATCCCTGCAACTGCCGGTGATAAAGTATCACCCTCAGCATCCGTCTCCACACTCACCTGAGCTGCAACCTCGACCTCCTGCTTGCTATCTGGTTCCCCACGAGTCTCAGACAAAACCATAGAGACAGCATCCACCGGGATAGCAGAGGTAGAAGAAATCTCCACTACCTCCCCATCCTCCTGAAACAAAGCCCGACGCGCTACCGGAACAGCCTTAACCTCCGGTTCCGCTGGCTTCACCGGTTGAACCACGGACTCACCAGTCACCTTGCGGTCATCCACCTGAGTTACAGACTCCTGAACACCCTCTCGACGATGTCGAACCTCATTATATTTAGCATAGGGCTGAAACCGGCGTTGCTTAGCCACTGGTTCTCTAGCGACAGTCTCAGAACTACTCTTCATACCCCGACCCGACTTCCCCTCCAAGTGGTGCTTGCCATCCATTTGAGACCCCTCTCTACCAGCTTGACCTCGATGTCCTCGTCGTGAACCACTGCGTGAACCACCCTCATGACTAGGACCATGTTGCCTCTCCGCCTTTACATCACCCTTGTAGCTTTGAAAGCATTGATCATCATCATCCCGTGGCATCACAGTCGGAGCTAAAATAGGCTCCTCCAAAGGAGGACAGTGCTTCTCGTCATGACATAGGCTAAAACACTTCCTGCAGACCCCATACAAACGTTCATAACGAAGAGAAACAACAGTTTCCTTCCCGTTAAAGAACTCAATCTCAGTCTCAAAGCATAAAGGCTTAAGACCATTCACCACAACCTGGACCCGACTACCATCAAGATCCACCTCCACCACACTTCCCAGGGCCTCACCAACGCTTATGAAGGTCGGACCCGCCCAGAACTGGAAAGGCACTCCCATCACATGAACCCAAAAGGTCAGAGTCGAAGGACACAAAGGATCCACGGTAGGACTCTAACGGACCATCGACACCATCCAGTTGTCGAAGTGGAACGGTGTCAGCTTCATGACTTCATCAATGTCAGCTTCGTCGTCAAAATCGAACTGGAACTTCCCCATCCCAAGGTCAGCTCCTACCACCTTGCCCTCTAAATGCCAGAAACGGGGAAACATCACAAGAAGAGACTTCATGTCTTGAGCCCGTGGATTTAAGCAACGACCGACCACCGTTTTTGAATACCCTTCGATAAGCGCCGTGTTGTCAAAGAAAGGTATTTTCACCTTACGCTTCACCCCGGATTGAACCATATTTACCGCACTGGAACTGTTCCCCAAAACCAAACTCTGAGACATCTCAAGACCCTCTTTAGCATTATCAAAAGACAAAAGAAAGAAACTGAATTTAGAACACACAAGAGCTGTAGGATGTGAAAGACTCCAGACATGAAGGACCCTTTTATACTCGGAGGCTGCAAATATTCTCCCATCTCAATCCCAACAAAGCGCATAAAGAACCAGATTACCGTATCTCGCTGATCTCGGGATTTCCATTTAGTAGAGAGAATCCAAGAAATCAAGTCGCACCAAAGCCAAACAATCCACCCCCAAGAAACCCTCTGTTGATCTACAGAACGAACCCAAAACAGATACTCAATTTGCCTATTTCCTTCTATGAAAATCGAGACAGAAGAAACCCCCAAATGAAGATCTTGAAACAGATCAAAGAGAGACCGCAATCTCTGCGAGTAAAGGAACGATAGCACCAAGCACAACAAAATCACAAAATCAGGGTAAATCTGAAACAAGCAGATTGTGAACAACAAAGATCCTCCTTGCAGTAATAGACCCTGATCGAGATCACCAATATCTAGTTCTTCAAACCACGGATATTCCATTAAACGAAAGCTCCGAGGATCGGACGAAGATAATAACCCCAGTAATATCTCCCATTTATGAATTCGAGATCCCAAAGAAACCCAATGCCAACCCACCAAGGCCGAATCCAATCCCCATGGGATTCGCGACTTGCCTTCCACCGAAATCTCCCCTTTATGAAACCACAAACCTAGAGAAACCAAATCCGCTGAAGCGGAACCAAATCGCCATGGCCATCGCGAGATATCGCCACTGAGCAAATCAAGGGAGAAAAAATTTCCAGAATCTTCAGAAATTAAAGACCAATCGGGATCATAAGCAAACGAAGAAAACCCCGAGAAAATCTCCAGAGAATGCAATCCAAGATCGAGTACAATAGCCACAATAGAAACTAATCGAAACCCATATGAACCGTAAAAGAACCATAACACCCCCAGAAAAACTCTACTCATGGTCGGGTTCAAAACCTTAGAGATATCACCATCGCCCGAAAAAAATATTATAATATATGTATTTAGGTAAATTAATAAAAAGAAAATATAAAATTCAATACAATGCTAAACAGAACTAGAATAATATTATGTTATAGCACATACTGAATTTTATTTTATATAAAAAATTTAAGTATTTTTTATATGTTAAAATAAATTTTGGATATAATTTTTTAGTATTAAAAAATATAAGTTTCACATTTTACATTTAACCCACAATAACTAATTATATTTTAATAGGTAAACAGTCACAGAATAGATAATAAGATATGCAGTTTGTAAGAAAATGATGTACGTGTATATATATTTTATTAAACTGGTAAGAGCTAAATCTTACAAATAAAATGCTATAATGTAATTCCGTTTTAATGATAGGGGATGATAATAACAATTTGTTTGTTTACTTGTGATCTCTCTCACTGATAAGTTTTTGACATCAATAATTCAATACATCTCCACTGAAACTAATTAGTCTTGCCGAGCTAAGATCACCACTTAAGATATATGCATGCATATCGGTGAATAAAATATTTTTCAGTTCTCACGTCTCTCACAAAATTTAAGCGGGTGGAGAAAACAGCGATCCACATTATGAACTTCGGGGTCAACTACTTGGTTAAAATGGATCTCTCAACAAATACCATAACTGGAGTCAGGGTAAGATGGATATGTCAGAATGTAAAAAGTTTGAAACAAAATGACAGACAAAATTTTAGTGGAGAAAATGTTAATCAAGTATCCAACAAAGATCCTCTCAGGCCAGAGACCCTCCCTCCAGAAACAACAACTTGCACATCCTGGATTTGCGTCGTTCTTCTTCTCGTGGATTTCACTATCGAACACCACCTTAACCCTCAACATATTCATACAGAGAGAGATTTCGTAAACCTTACTTATATCATAAAATTGACAAGAAGATAACAGAGGTCAAAGAAAGAGAAAATTTGTTGCTTCTGTTAGTATGAGATTCCGTTACAGAGTCTCTTTATATACACACTGGTTTTGGTTTAATTGCACACGGTTATCTAAACCGGTACACTAATATCAAAGACAATTGAAGATGTGAATTGGTTAAGAAACAAAAAAAAAAAAAAAAAAAAAATTCTCTGTTTTTACTTTTTATTATAACAGGTATATCTGGGGGAAAAAAAATCTTTAGTGATAATGTCGATGATATGAAGCCATGTGACTAAATGCATCATCTTGAACAAAACCGTTTCTTTCTTCTCCATGTCTGCCTCTCCCTCTCTGTATCTTCTTAAAGACAAGAAGACTCAGAAGCATCCTCATCTTGTAACTTAGATAATCAAGCCTAAAGAGATGCAAGAACCAGAGCTCAGTTAAAATATAAGAAGCCAATATTAATGTTCTTAGTTTCTTAATGGGAAGACCAAGTAATCATTTTTACCTTTCTATAGGTCTATTGGCACTCTCAAGCCATCGTGAGCGAGTTTTACTGGAATCCCTTCCCTAACAAACCAAAACATTGCAGCAAGTAAGATTACTTCTCTCTTTCTATGGTATGGATTTCGTCAGATGGATTATGTAATTAAGGGTTTTCAATAGTTTTATTACCTTTTCGACCACTCTTCAAGATACTCGTTGTCCTTGTGGTGATCAAACTCGTGAGTCATTCCAATTAGAAGAGCCCTTTTCGGACTCAGTCTTTTGATTGTGTCTAGTGTCTACAGATAACAAAAGTAAGCATACATAAACCATAAAAGACAAAACCACACCTTAGCTTTCAATTATGCTAACCTGCGGGAAACATAAGTGCGTGTTGTGGGATCCTGTCTGCAATCACAGTTAAGGACAAAGAATGTGAAACCATCAGCTCACACTGAACTTAAAAATTCAAACTTTAATCCATAACCAATGATCTGTGTTACCTTATATAATGTATCCAAGATAAGGAGATCCAATTGTCCACCACCAGATTTTGATATAACTGTGTAATCCGAAGGCAAATGAAGTCTGAAACATCTTCTTCATGTATATCAAAATGCAGCCGCACTAAGCAAATTCGTTACACTTACCATGCTCGGTGTTTGGAGGAAAACGTGATACATCAGATATATATGCCACTCTTGATTTTTCACCAAAAAGGAAACCAAGACATACATAGTCTTCTCCATGCATCACCTGCGGCATTAACAAGATTGAGTTTCCACATAGAGCGGCAATGGAAGCATGATTCACTATTTCTTCAGAGGCTTTGAGAAACTTACTGGAAGTGGCGTGAATGGTAAGTCTGAAGCTATAAATGGCTTCTCACAATCTTCTTCAATTATTCTCCAATCCAGCTGTGCTACTCGCCTAACTTCTTGGCCTTCTTTAAGTTTCTTCTGAACCAAATACGGGAACTTCACAGCAAGGCTGTTTTCAAAAAAAACACGAGATTGTCTACAGCTTCAGAGCCTAAAAGGTCAAACCGAAATTTCCAAAGACCATAACTATGTTTATTACCTGTCCATAGCGTATTGGCTTACAAAAATTGGAGTAGGCTCAATATCATTCGTAGGACTAAATGGTTGCACAGAACGTATATCATCCAGGCCAAGTACTGCATCAGCATGTTCATGAGTCAAAATTATCTGCAATCCATGCAAAGATTATGAGAGCTTCAGATGCAGATAGTAAAACTCGAATAAGTGACCCAAAGATTTAAAATTTGCTTTCAAGTTAGCTTTCTACTTATTCATAAAAAGAGATCTAAATGGGAAGAATGCAGAGCAATTAAACGATTTCCAGACGACTTACAGAATCAACTTGAGGAATCTTGTGAAGAGTAAACCAACGAAGGACTTGTTCCCTAAAAGTCTTGCCAACATCGATTTGAATGTATTTATGTTTGCCATCACTTTGACAATAATCAATCAGCATTGAAGTATTCCCCCTGCCAAAAACCACCCACCACATCATTTCTTATAGAATGAAAAAAAAAAAACAAGCTAGAACTAGTCTAACACTCTAGAGGCAAACTCAGCTAAAAGATGGATCTAATCAAAGCACCACAGACAAATCTTAAAGTCTTCATATGATTCAACTCAACACATGGATCAAAGTGGAACACCAAAACTAGACTAACTGATGCCAAATCCTACGGATATTGAAATTAATTCAAATTTAATCGTTCGTAAAAATTCAGAACCAAATCAGTGCGACACGAGAATGTACCTGTAGTTAGGATTTCGCTCAGGGGGGATCGAAAGCGACTGGGAACAAACGTAGCAGGGACTATCAGATCGCTGGATCAAGCACATTGCGTTAGGTACCGCGCTCGAACATCCCGTTCCGAGGAATATAAGAGCCGATCCATCACGATCAGAGGAAACGGTACCGTTTTCAATCGGAATCGAACCGTCCATCATCGGCAACGTCAGTATCTCTATGTGTATATATAAAATATTCCGGCGAAGGAGTCGATTGTAAAAACCGGTAACAGAAGGCCAAGGGTGTCGACGACGCAAAGGGTACACAAGAGGAAGGAGAGAGAACCAAAAGAATTAATTTGATAAATATATCAACGGTTTTTGTATAATTTGTTTACACCACGTGGCGTAATCTTAACGGTATTTTCCTCAAGGCCCACGTTTTTAATTTATTTTTCGATTTTGGACTTGTAGTTTCTTTCGATAGCTATGTCACCCCCCCTTTCTGATTTCAAAATTCGCATGGTTCCGTTGATTTTGCTCTTTAACCATTTATCAGTTTGAGTGAACGGAGAGAGGTTCGTGTTTGAGTAGCTTAATTAGTGAAGAAGCTTCTCGCTCTACTGTTCATCTTGTTTGATTGATGTTGAATTTAAGGGTTAATAGGCTTCTTCGTAGACCCTTAATTCGATGTTTACCTTGCTCAATCTCTAACGATGATCCATCTTTCTCGACAACTTCGTTGAAAAATCCTGGCTTTAGTCATGTTCCGGAGATTGGAGGAGTTTCTCATCGAGAAGATGAACATTTAGGAGAGTTCAGGCAATTGGGTTTCGTAAAGTCATTAGCTTTGAATGCTACGAGCGTTGGTGAAGCTGAATTCGGAGAGATTCGAAACCCTAGGTTTGATGAGATAGAAGAATTGGGAGAAGAAGAAGAAGAAGAAGAAGAAGAACTAGATGATGATTTTAATGATGAAGATGGTGAAACAAGTGGTGAAGAGCGTGATGATGATTTCGCTGTTCTGAAATCGGTTAGGAAGATCCCTCAGTCACGAGAAGACGTTGGTAGATTCGATGTGGAAGAAGATGAGTCTAGGCATCCTTTGGTGAGAGAGATAGGTAGATTGATTGGTCTCAGGTCATCTTGGAACCCAAAGCATGAAGCCCAGATGAGGAATCTTCTGAGGAGCCTTAAACCATCACAAGTCTGCGCTGTTTTACGCTCACAGGAAGATGAACGGGTTGCTCTTAAGTTCTTCTATTGGGCGGATCGTCAATGGCGGTATAGGCATGATCCCATGGTGTATTACTCCATGCTTGAGGTTCTTAGTAAGACTAAACTGTGTCAAGGTGCTAGGAGAGTTCTCGTTCTGATGAAGCGTAGAGGTATATATCGAAGCCCTACGGCGTTTTCGTTTGTAATGGTATCATACAGTAGGGCAGGTCAGCTGAGAGATGCGTTGAAGGTGTTGACTCTTATGCAGAGAGCAGGAGTTGAACCTGACTTGTTGATTTGCAATACAACTATTGATGTTTTCTTGAGAGCGAATAGGTTGGAGAAAGCTTTACGGTTTCTAGAACGTATGCAGGTTGTTGGTATAGTGCCGAATGTGGTAACTTATAATTGTATGATCAGAGGTTATTGTGACTTGCATCGAGTTGAAGAGGCAATTGAACTACTAGAAGATATGCCTAGTAAAGGATGTTTGCCGGACAAAGTTAGTTACTATACCATAATGGGCTATCTTTGTAAAGAAAAACGGATTGTGGAAGTGAGAGACTTGATGAAGAAGATGGCGAAAGAGCATGGTTTGGTGCCGGATCAAGTCACTTACAATACTCTAATTCATATGCTCACAAAACATGACCATGCAGATGAGGCTCTATGGTTTCTAAACGATGCGGATGAAAAAGGTTTTCGGATTGATAAGGTGGGTTATAGTGCTATAGTTCATGCATTGTGCAAAGAGGGAAGAATGTCTGAGGCTAAAGATCTCATTAATGAAATGCTGTCGAAAGGACACTGTCCACCTGATGTAGTAACTTATACTACAGTTGTCAATGGCTTCTGTCGTTTGGGAGAGGTGGACAAAGCTAAAAAGCTTCTTCAGGTTATGCACACACATGGACATAAACCAAATACTGTGTCATACACAGCTCTGTTAAATGGGATGTGCCGAACAGGGAAATCGTCAGAGGCGAGAGAAATGATGAACATGAGCGAAGAGCACTGGTGGAGTCCAAATTCCATTACTTATAGCGTAATTATGCACGGGTTGCGAAGGGAAGGGAAACTGTCTGACGCCTGTGATGTGGTAAGAGAGATGGTACTAAAAGGTTTTTTCCCTGGCCCAGTTGAAATCAACTTATTGCTCCAGAGCCTTTGTCGGGATGGGAGAACACATGAGGCCAGAAAATTCATGGAGGAGTGTCTGAACAAGGGTTGTGCTATTAATGTTGTGAATTTCACTACAGTGATTCATGGTTTATGTCAGAACGATGAGCTAGATGCTGCTCTCTCAGTGCTTGATGACATGTACCTCATCAACAAACACGCAGATGTCTTTATATATACTACTTTAGTTGATGCGTTAGGAAAAAAAGGTAGAATATCAGAAGCAACGGAACTTATGAAGAAGATGCTTCATAAAGGTATAGATCCTACCCCTGTTACATACAGGACTGTCATCCATCGATACTGCCAAATGGGAAAAGTTGATGATCTTGTGGCTATACTGGAGAAGATGATATTGAGGCAGAAATGCAGGACGGTTTATAATCAAGTCATTGAGAAGCTTTGTGGTCTGGGAAAGCTCGAGGAGGCAGACAAACTTTTGGGAAAGGTTCTGAGGACAGCTTCAATAGCTGATGCTAAGACATGTTACGTACTTATGGAAGGCTATATTAAGAAAGGTGCGCCTCTGTCAGCATATAAAGTGGCCTGTCGGATGTTTAACCGCAATCTGATACCTGATGTTAAGATATGTGAGAAGCTTAGCAAAAGACTGGTTCGAGACAGAAAAGTGGAGGAGGCAGATCAGCTAATGTTACGTTTGGTTGAGCGTGGTCATATTTCACCCCAGTCCTCAAAACCATCAATGGTCTAGTAAATACCTGTCTTGATTTACTTTAGTTTTTGTAACAACAAACTTCTTGATAGTATTTGAGGCTTCAAGCAGAGCGATTTTGATAATACAACTGTCCAGGTGCTGGAAATGATAACTACATGCTGTTGTATTTTTCGCTTTTTAGTTACAACCTCCAGATCCAAAACGTAAGAACTAGGCTCTCACTCCGTTAGCAGTCACTGATGGATTTCTTCTTTGATGCTCTTGGCATGAGGAAACTGGTTTGAGCAGAAACCAGTTATTCTGTTTCACATTTTCCTGGTAGCGTTACTCCCAATACTTCTACTCATTGTTTTCACTATTACTATTAATGACTGGACAAAACTAAGAAATTACCTTCCGATAGAAATTGAAATGATTTTTCCTTTCCGCAGGGACCATATTTAAGTGACACCATACAATCAAGTACTGATAAGTCTCTGTCCTAAGCTTTACTTTAATTAAGGCCACAATTGTTTCTTTGCGTTTGCGTTTCCATGTTATCATGATTAGAATATTATAACAGAAACACAAGAAACAATTGTGATTTATCTTACTTTCTAGCAAAATTAGAGATGTCTGACACTTCACAGGTCATACAACGCTCAGTATACCTCACTGTTTATTGATCATTTTGATTATTCTGGGTAGTGATTTCATTACAGACCATGATATTTTGTTGGTTGCTGCTTGATAATTAGAATACAGTAGAAGGTGCAAATAGAAAAGAGTTGTTTATGCAAATGAGAATTGACTATTACACTAAGATTTTTTATACATGTAGGATTTTCACTTTCTCTGAAGGTAAATGCTATTTATATTATCAATTATGAGAAGAAAAAGGACATCTTTTTGGGACAGACAGAATTCTATGGTTAGAATTACGATAGATGACTTAAGCTTGATGGAGGATATTAGACATGTCGCTATATTAATAAAGATATCCATTATTTTCTGTATTTGGGTATAGTGAAGCTGATAGCTTACTTATTGCATCAACCCTCTCTCTTATTGTTGTATTTTAGTTGATTTTGGTTTGTTGTACTAACGCGGAATTAACTCGCGTCATTACTTTTTTTTTCGTGTGAACCTGGTGATGTTGGAGGTACTTATCAAACAAAATTTCCATGATAATGCCTGCATCTTGGCTGATTCTGATAATAAGCCAAAACTAGAAACTGTTGCCGGGAAAGTGAAAGTAAAGAGCTTACCTACCTCAGTTACTGCTTTTGTTGTAGACTGTTACTTTATATTCTGCAAACAAAAGGATCATGTCTGCTCTGCTTGTCCAGTTAACGGTTTTAAACTATTGCTTTTTATAGAGACTTATTGAGCAATTTCCATTTTGGCGTGTTGCTGTTTGTTTTTCCATGTAAAGGCTGAGAGAGCCCTTATGCGAAACTCGTTTCTTACGCTGTGCATTCACTGTTACCATATAATTCCACACACAATCATGCTAAAAAGAAAGTGTTGCTTTCAAGAATTTCTTGTGAAATTCATTTTTAGAAAAGATGTTGAATTGATCTTTGGCGATGTGATTTGTTGTTTTGTTTGTAATGTTTAAATGGTATGTCCCAGTATATGACAGCGATTATAACTGTTGTTGTCTTTGAGTGGCGGACTTGACTTATCTACAGGATTCTACCTTGGATTTATGATATTTCCATCAACACTTGACAGTAAATGCTACTGGTGCTTCCAAGGATCTCTACTGGAGCTTCAAAGGATTTCTATTGGTTACATGCAAGTGCCGACAGAGCGAGAACTGTTCTATTACTGTTCACTGCACAGGTACTGAAAGTCTCCAACTTTACATAAAAATAGTTTCTAGAAACTCGATGGCTCTGACTGAACCATCATCTAGTAAGGTCTTTAGCATCTTATGTAGTGAAACCGAACCCTGTAAAGTCTTTGCTTTGACTAAATGGTTGAATACAAATGATTAAACTTTGGGTTAAGCAAGAGAGTCCTGCCGTTAGGATTTTTAGCCTTGGAAGCCTTACTCGAACATATTAATCACTCGTTTAACTTTGCTTAACTCATTAACAACATTGGTGAATCCTTCTTTACGTTCCCATGTACTGCAATGCCACATTATTGAGATGGGTAGTTTGCATTATTGAAGTCACCCTCAACGAATCCATGACTCTGAACTGATTGGTAATGTATTTAGCCGTCTTTTCTTAAAACATAAATATTTGTGTATATAGTTTCCTTCTTTTTTACCACTCTCTGGAAATGCAATGTGTTTTGCATGGTCTAGGTTCATTTCTGCTTATGATTTGCATTGCCAAATCACTCTGCAACAAAACACCACGAGTCCTTTCTGCCCCATCTCTTCAACTCATGGGTATGTATAACACCATTAGCAACATAAATATCTTCATGTTATTTTTTCACCAATCTCTGCAAATGTAGTGGTTTAATTAATAGTGACATAGGTCAAATTCAACTGTAGTCTATTTTGTCTGCTTATGGTTACAGTCGCTTTCCTCGTCGGCTTATTACTTTGTCAGGAGGCTTATTACACGTCAAGAGAAAGCTCATTGGTTATGGCCATCCATTCTTTGTGCTCGACCTTAACTGGACAGTGTATTTGAGGATTTTGTGTTTGGTAATATCCAAAGGCACTTATGCTTTTGCTTACTGAATCATCTCCCATGTTCTGTTTACTTTGTTTGTCTTCCAATTTGCACCCAAAGATCATTCATTGCCTCTGTAGCAGTCAAATTGTTGGGTAAATTCGGTTCTGCCCCTACCCCTCCTCTTGATACACTTTTGTGGGAACTGAGGAACTATCTTGGGAGAAATATCTTCGGATATGTGGAACCATAGTCTAACGAAGTTATGTGCATTGAAACCGTTGACGAGGAAGGTCTTCCAGGTGAGGCATTGTTGGCCGCCTTAGAGAGCTTGTTTATTTTCCGAGTGAGTTGTTGGAGCGGTGTCATAGCCTTGATTGTGAATTTGACCATATTCTTTCTCTCCGCACATGATAAATAGTGGTTCGGAAAGCTAGTCGAACGAGGATTCACTGCAACGTGCTGAAGAAATGTATTCCCTTTTGGCGCTATAAAAGTATGTCAAATTTAGTATTCGAATGATGCTAATGTAGATTTCAAAAGAGGATAATACTCCTTATATGTGTTGCAAACTAAACATATTGTAAAATGGACCACCAAGATTTTTCTTTCCTTTTTAAAAAGGAGATTTGATCTCTAAAGTCATATCGTGGAAAAGATTTTCATATTAACTAAAGAGGACAACATCTTCGCAACATAGCATCCTGAAAAAAATAAAACTGCAAGGAAGCATTACAGCTCAGACACATGCTTTGTAAGTTGTAACAGCTAAACATCCATGATTATTTTTTATAGTTTTTATCTAATTACTTTGTTATTATTTTAGTTAAAATGATCTAAGCTCGAATCTTTAAGGGAGCAAATCCCATAAGAAATGATTGCTTTTGTATATGGTTTTGTATATTATATAGTATATTTTCAGAAAGAAGATAAAGTTGTCCCCCTTGAAGACCACCTGATCTGCATTTTTTACCTGTAATGTTCTATACCATGGTTTTGAATCTGATATAATATCACTTGCTTGTTCCTTTTTTTGGTTGTTTTTGTTCCTTGCCAAAATGGTTTCCAAACGCAATTAAAAACTCTGCATGGTCTTCTTCTTCAAAAGGTGGTTCCGAGCTAGATGAGAATTGTTTTATAACTTTTGTATGTAACGGATTTTGTTGTTTAATAAATTTAATATTTCAAAAAAAAAAAAAAAATTTACTTAAATACGCCAACTTAAAAAAATTACTATAAAAGTATGTATATTCAACAATAATACGAGTTTCTTACAAATTACTTGCATCTTTTTTTTTTTTTACTATAGTATAAATGGAATAGAAAAAAATCTAAAGAAGTCAAACAGAAAATAGCTAAGAACTGAGATTTGATGTGCACATTTTCTTTTTGTATATTTACTTTATTGATTTTCAATAGATTTGTTCCATCGGTCTCCACAATAGTGCCCGTTTCAATTGCGAGCCAAAATGGAAAGATCTTGTTCGAAAACCAATTAAATAGTCAAGAATAGCAAAATACTCCCTAAGTGTATGATTCATTGACGAAGATTGAGTCTAACCCCATGCTTATAGTAGTTCATCTTAGGGGATTATTATAAACTAGTGAACATGCATTAATGGAATTTATAGCCTATTTGTATGCCGAAAATATAATTGCTTACAAAAGAACATAATATAAAACCACTTTTATAATGTGATGATAAATTAATGAACTGTCCATTCGGGGACATCAAAATAAAATAAAAGTTTAACGATATTTTTTTCTATCTAATTAATTTGGGAATAATGATAAGCATGTGTTGGAAAGTAAGAAGGGTATGGCCTTTTTGGTGGGGAAGAATGTTTATTGACATCAAATTATAGCATGCATTGTCCCCCTCCAAAGGGTATGTGTCATTCCTTCACCCACTTCTTTTTTAATATCGAAATAAAATTAAAATGTTTTAAATAATCCTTTCCCTAAACATAATAGGAATATCAATATTGGAAGTGACTCTAATTATATATCAATGAAATGATTTACGCTTTACATATCTTATCGATGACTTGTCAAAAATTAAAAAACGTGATCTTAGTTATCCCACTTATCAAGCTTTAAGTTTTTTTTTTTTTTTTTTGAAGTTTTACTACAATAAATTGTATGCAATCATATTGGTCAGTAATTAGACATGCGCATGTTAAACAGCCTAATATATACTAGTCGTACATGGGTTTTTCTTCGTCAAACACAATTTTTTTTTTTTTTTTTTTTTTTGTATTTTGAAATAAAAACATCATGTACATGTAAATAAAACCATCATGTTTTAGTTCTTCTTAAACATTTTATTGGCATCTATATATGATGTTGTTTGAAAAAACAATACTATCTTTGCTTTAATTAAACATATATATAAAAGCTAACCGGAGATAATATCTGCTTGATCCATTAACATTGAACGTAAATGAATCAAAGTATAAAGACTTTTGATCTTGTAAGTATATAATTATAGTTTAGCAAATACAACTAGCAAACGCGAGACATGTTGGAATGTTATCACAATGCAAAACGATATCGGATTCATAAATATCATAGTTAGATATTTTATGAGGTAGGGTCTAAAATTTGATAAGTTTATTGTAAAATAATATATACTTTTTAATCTAAATAGATTAGATTTGTTTTTGGTTTTACACTCCACTAGGACCACTATCACCCAAAGATAACTGAAAACTTAGATAATAAATATAATTTTTTTGAAAATTATTAGATAAAAGAGCTAGAAAAATAATGATACAACAAAAGGCCGGAAACCATTAAATCATGTCTTCTAAGAGAGTAGGGACTCCAAGTGGCTAACATGCTATTTGGTGACAACTCCAACAACAACAAGAAAAAGAGAGTCAAAATCTTTATTACATACATAGATTTACAGTATTTGCCTCTATTTAGAAAGGCATAAACATCAAGAAAGAACACATACTTGTTGTACAAGTGCAAAAAGAAACAGCATATTATACATAGATAGATTTGTGACCTTTTAAGAAATTAATCATCTCATGTTTGATATGACCTGAGATTATTCAATACCAAGATATATAAAGAAGATGATAATTCAATGAAACCTTTTTCATAAAAAATAACCAAAGCAAAGCCTTTTCATGAAGTATGTGCGCGTGTGCACTAATGTTAACCTTTTCACTTAATCAAAGTATTTATCTTCTTTTCCCTCTCGATTAGCTTGAATAGGTAAGAGTTTCATTCAAACTCTAGATTATGCCAATTAATCTTTCTTTTAAACTATGCTGATTCACCACATATTGTCCTTAAATGCACCAAACTTTCAATTCTCAAATGTTAGTTAGTATTCTAGATTCGGTACAACGTACAACTTATAGGTTTAATTGATAACATAACGGAAAAAGAAAATGGCTAATGATACATAAATAATGTAAAAAGATACGAAATGGTGAATCGAAAAAAAATAAAAATAATAATAACATCATTATGTATTGATTTAAGACTTTTAGTATTGTTCTCTGATTCTTGACAATGAAAAATTGAAAATGCTAATGAAGAAGGACAATTATATACTATAGACAAATTACATGTTTGGATAAAATCGTTAAATGCATTGTATGTGTAATGCGTCGTACACAATACTAATCCACAAAGGTACAACTAAATTAAAATTTTAATTGAAGGAGAAAAAGAGTTGAAAACGAATAAAATCCATAACCATGATGAAAATAAAAATAATTAAAAATAAATCTTTCGTTGCCTACTATATATATACTACACATGTTATGTTCGTTAGTGTCCATTATTACACAACACACCACAACACACTCTCTTCACTTCCTTTTTTTCCTTAGACTTCCCCGGTGACTGGAGAAAGAAAAAAAAAAAAGAGACTTCACCGGCGAAATGGACGAATCGTGGCGTATGAAGATGGGTTTAGGCGCTGATCCATTCTTCTCCATAGCTCGTAAATCTATGGACGCTCGGATCGACGCAGAAGACTTTGCCGATGTTTTTGGTGGTCCGCCGCGAAGCGTCCTCACCCGAAAATTTTCTGGCGACTTCTCTCGTTCCGACTGTTTCTACGACGAGATTTTCCGGCCGCCGGGGAATTATCCTAGTGGCCGTTCCCTTGCTTCTTCTAAATCTCACGGCAGAAACCTACCGGCGTTTAGGATTCCCTCCGGCGGAGAAGGATTTTACGACGGTGTGTTCGGCGGCCGCGGCGGGTCGGCTAAGGATGGATTAAAGAAACAGAACTCGATGGCCAAATCGAGGTCGAATTCATCATCTGTACTCTCTTCAGAAGAGCTCAGCCCTCACTACCCTCCACCGGCGGCAACTTCCGGCGACGACGCCGGGTTTTCTTCTTTCACTTCTAGACTCAGGTGAGTGGACTTTTTTACTATTTTCTCCTCCACATCATCGCTAGTTTATTCACAATTCTTAAGGACAGTACCGTAATTTCGAACATGCTCTGTTTTATCCGCAGACCGTTAAACGTCCCTTCAAGAAGTCATAAGCGAGACTCAAAGAAACAGAGTTTCCCGGCGTTTCCAACGTCCAAAGATTCATTCTCCGGCCAAAACAACACGCCGGAGAAAGCAGATTTTTACTACAGGAAACCACATTTCAGCGGATCCAGGAGAGCATCGCCGGAGACAATTAGCTTAGATCCTAATTCCTTCAGAAGAACGGATGATTACGGACCGAGCTCCCCTGCATCTTCCCCTGTTTCTTCATTCATCTGCGAAGAAGAACACAACAACACTGATGCGAAACAGAGAAGGAACAGAGACGACAAAGATGTAGTCGTAGTAGAAGACGAAGAAGACGAAGAAGAAGAGATGAGCTCTTACGTAATTGAGATAAACTCAGACCGATTCGATCGTTACAAAGAAGAAGGAGGAGGAGGAGGGAACTCGGATTCAAACGACATGGATGAAGCAATAGCTTGGGCAAAAGAGAGATCACAAAGACCAGAAACAAAGCAAACAGAAGAAGACGTTATCGATTCGAGAAGAAGCGAAGAAGAACCCAAATCAGAAGAAGAGGTTAGTGTTGTTGTCATTTGACATTTTCCCGGGAAAGAAAAAAAAAACTGAACTTTTTACTGATGAGACAAAAAAAATGAATAAACAATGCAGATGGAGATGGAGATGAAAGATGAAGAGATAAGAATCTGGTTAACCGGGAAAGAGACAAACATTAGACTTCTCCTCTCAACGTTACATCATGTAAGTGTGTGTGTGTGCATGTGTAATCAGAAATTAAATTGGTTTACATTTTTTTCTTTTTTATCTCGGATCAAGTAAACCGGTTACTAAGCCGTGATATTTGTATATTCAGGTTCTTTGGTCAAATAGCAATTGGTACGCGATTCCTTTAGCAAATCTCCGAGATGGATCACAAGTGAAGAAAGCTTACCAAAAGGCTCGGCTTTGTTTGCATCCAGACAAGCTACAACAAAGAGGTGGAGCATCACCGATTCAGAAATCTGTCGCGAGTAGAGTTTTCTCCATTCTTCAGGTACTACTACTATAACCAACTCAAAAATCGACTTTTAAGCTTAGGTGTTTTGTGTTCTGGTCACTTAACTTTTTTTTTTTCTAAGTTCTGGTCACTTAACTCTTAGCTGACATTTGGAAATTTATAGGAAGCATGGGCCGTGTACGTAACAAACGAAGGGCTCTCGAGCTAAACCGGAATCCGCAAACATTTATATTCTCTCAGTTTGTATTAAACTTGAGGTTTTCAGAATCGGTTTATAATGTAAGAAGAATAAGAGCAAAAAAAAAAAAAAACCACAGTTTGGTTTCTTGATTGTAAAAGTCATATATATTCTACTTTCAAAGTTCTTATATAAAACCTTGATAAGAAAAAAAATAGAGCAAGTCTCACATGCATCAAACAGAGTAATAGTGTCTCCAAGTCCAAGTGAGTGATGTTTGAAAGATTTAACAATAATAGACAGACGACATAGATTCTCTGGACGACTCAAAAACTAGTATTCTATTATATCTAGAGGTGGAATATGGTATGGGGCATTGAACCCGAATCTAGATGAACCACCCTCGTAGCTGCATTCAGCCAGATCGACTAATCCTACCTCGGAGAAATCAAAGATATGGACTTTGTTAGGGAGCATGCCTGGAAAAGAGCTAGCAGGGACACAGAAAGGTTCAGACCTTGATATGAAAATGCAGAGATCTCCTATGTCTTCAGTGTAAACCGCGATTCCTTCTTCGTCAAGCTTGAAAACCCTTAAAACACTTGTTTCCATTATCGAAACACCGTCGATGCTATCTACGATATCCCTGTACCACCTAACCAAGAATGTTTCACCTGTGGATCGTGACTCCACCAAGTGTTCGCTTGTGCTGTACAAATTCAAAAGCTCGGGTGTGGTCTTCATCTGTCTGGGATGGTACTGATATCACAACTTCTGAAGCTTGGGTATGTGCTTGTTGTACTGTTTGTGGAGATCCCATGATCCAATGAGGTGGCCTCCAGATCCGGGTATGCGAAACATGCCGTGTTTCTTTGAAAACATGACCCGGGTAGAGAAGAAACAGGGGTTTTCGATTCTGATGTTGGTCCACTCGGGTTAGTTTGACCTGGTCTGCAAAAGCTTAGTTGAGGTCCCAAGAACTTGACAGCCACAACACAGTCCTTATCCTCTGGAGAAGGTGAGGACATTGCCACGTTGGTGACGATTTGGGTTTGGCAATGAGGCAGAGTTACAAGAGGAGGTAACGAGATACGTTTTGGATCTGAATCCGATGCAGATGGGTTAAGATCGTCTTGGAGACGCACTGTTCCGTTCTTCAAAGTAGCTACCCAGCCATGAGATGAACCGATCGTTACCATTGCCTCAGTAATATCATTATACACCTACTCCATAGGCACCTTCTTATCCAAATGAATGCGGCCACATTCGTTAGCATTTATAATCACGAGTTTTCCTAGATTTGCTCCGCAAGGATCAGCGCCGATGATGGAACAAGGAGGGGTTTGCATCAAGCCATTAGAGCGAAGAGGAGGAGAGGCTCTGACAAACACTGGTTTCCGAAGGCAGAGCTTCAGAGGCTGGCCGAGAAGCAGAGACATGAGTGTGTGTTCTTAGGCGAAAGGCAAGTGTTACGTTATTAACAAGAAACCAAAAAAAAACTTAATCGGCGATGTTAACATCTCCGCTAAAACCCTTTTTTATTAGTAGAAAGGAAGGAAGGAACTTGGTCACCAAGTTTTCAATCTCAAATTTTTTTTTATGGACATTCTTCTTTCCTTTTCAATCTCTCATTAACTTCGCAACCTTAAAGAACTCCAATCTTCTTTTTTTTGGTATTTTTTTTGGGATGGATTGGGTTTGGTCTGCAGCTTGAATTAGAGGCTGAGGATTCACATACTGAAACTTCTCTATCTATGAAGATTTATATTCTTCAAGACTTTGTGTTGAGTCCTATGTGTGTAGCATGGTAATATACAAAGAAGCGTTCAAGGTATAAGCTGATAAGAAACTTGGGAGAGTTGAACATAAATGTATCAGAAATATAAAAATTAAACATGAATATGTATGGCTTTTGTTTATGATCATATGTTATAGAACCCTGAGAGCAAATGTAAAAGACTCTTCCTCAAAATGGCAACTAAATTTGATGTTCGAAAAGACAGACTCTAGACTCAAACTCAAGTCCAAACTAATTTTACAACTTTTGAGGTGAAATATAGGGGGGTGTATTCAAACCATGATTTTGGAGAATTTGATGGGATTTAGGAAATTTAGAATTTTGATAGATTTTAGGGAAGTTCATATGATTTTCTGTAAAATTCTTTCAAATCCCACCTAAAACCATGAGATTTGGATTTCTGTATTTTTAACTAAACAAATCCTCCAGAATCCTAAAAGTTATTAAAATCCTAATCCATAAAACTGTTTTGAATAACAGTGAATTTTAAAGTAGATTTTTAAATCATCAGTTCAATAACAAAGGATTTTAATGGATTTTAAAGTAGATTTTTAAATCATCAGTTCAATAACAGTGGATTTCAGAAGACTTTTTAAAATACATGATTGAATAACATAGGATTTGTAACTCTTACACAAATCAAAATGTCAAGTTGAATACACCCCCCCATAGTAAGGGACCGTGAATCTATTAATAATACTATCGATGGAGGAATCAGTCAACTTGACGAGTGAAAATTCATTGTCGTCCAAGATATGGACTCTGTTAGGGATCATGTTGGGAAAGGAGCTAGCAGGGACACAAAAAGGTTCAGACTTTGAGATGAAAATGCAAAGATCTCCTATGTCTTTAGTGTAAACCGCATTTCCTTCTTCGTCAAGCTTGAACACCATTAAACCTTCTGTTTTCATTTTGGCAACACCGCCCATGATCTTGTCGGTCTTCTTGTACAACTTAAGCAAGAACGTTTCACCCGTGGATTGTGACTCAACCAAGTGTTCGCTCGTGGTGCATGAACTCAAAAGCTGGCGTTCGGTCTTGGTCAGCTCGGGAAGGTCTTGATATCGCAACTTTTGAAGCTTGGGTGTGTGCTTGTGTTTGAGGAGATCCCATGATCCGATGAGGTGGCCTCCAGATCCGGTTATGCGAAACATGTCATGTTTCTTGGAAAACACGACTCGGGAGGAGAAGAAACAGGGGTTTTCGATTCTGACGTTGGTCCACTCGGAGTTGCTTTGACCCGGTCTGCAAAAGCTGAGCTGAGGTCCCAAGAGCTTAGCAGCCACAACACAGTCCTCTTCCTCTGGAGAAGGTGCGGACATTGCCACGTTGGTGACGATTTTGGTTTGGCAATGACGCAGAGTTACAAGAGGAGGCAACAAGATACGTTTTGGATCTGAATCCGATGCAGCCGGGTTTAGATCGTCTTGGAGCGCATAGTTCCGTTCTTCAAAGTAGCTACCCAGCCATGAGATGAACCGATCGTTACCATTGCATCAGAAATTTCGTCTCGGTTTTCACCTTCTTCTTCAAAGAAGCTAGCCAGCCATGGGTTATTAATATCGTCATACACCAACTCCATAGGCGCCTTTTTTACCAAATGGTCATAAGTACTGTGTTCACCGGTAGCATAGAAAATTTTAAGTTTTCCGAGACCCGCTCCACAAGAATCAGCGCCGGCAATGAAACAAGGAGGAATTTGCAGCAAGGAAGATGAGAAGGAGCCATTAGATGTATGCGAAGAGGCTCTTACTACCAACACCGGTTTACGAAGGCAGAGCTGCAAGGGCTGGTTGAGAAGCAGAGACATTAATGTTGTTGGAGAAAAAACAAATAAACTAAAACGGAAGAATGAAGAAAACCCTAATTGTGATCTTGTTCACATTCTTCGCCCTCTGTTCACATAGATGAACAAGGAGTAACTTGGCCACCAAGTTTTCCACCCTCAACATAATCAATCTTTATGGACATTTATTTGTCTTTCCTAGTTTTCGTTTAATTCTCAATTTCTCATTAACGTCAAATCGTACATAATACATTTAATTTGCTTTTGGCTACATTTTTGGTATTGGTTTTTAATCCGCTTTCCTTTTTCGGGGTTTTAAGTGATTGATAATGTAGAAATGGCAAAACCAAATCTGTAAAGCTTTTACTTTCCGGTTAAAAAATCGATTCAAGCCAAGATACTCGCAACACGCATGCTATTCACAACATTCCATGGAATCAAACAAGATTAAATTATCAATAATCCCCATTTCCCAATATAGTTTCAAATTGCTTTGCTTCACTTCTTAACGCTTCCTTTGTATAACTTCAAACCCACTCGCAATCCCACCCACTACTATGGTAATTTAGAAAACGAAAAAAAAAAAATATCTATATTTGAAAAAAGTAAACAGCTTATGCCGACTGTTTCGCGACTGTCCGGTTAGCCATGGCACCATTAGTACCACCTGAAACTTGAAGAGACGAAAATGATTTGTGTTCAGATGTTTCGTTAGTTTCTCCTTTCTAGGCTTTATCTAGCAATCATAATAATATCAAAAGGCGGATACTTACCATCGGTTCCTTCCTCTTTCTCTTCGTCGATGGTTTTCCAAACAATGTCCTTAAGTCCCGTGGTAAGGTTCTTGTAAAACTAAAAGCAGGCAAAAGGGTAAAGATTCAAACATCAGTTACTGGAACACCATTTGACAAACAAAAGCACAAGCTCGGGTTTGATATAACCAGATCAGCATTAATAAGCCTTGCATACCTTGTGGAATTCCAACGTGTCACCCCCTGATTTTCGCATTTCAACCATGTAAAGAGATGGAGCAACTTGAAAAACCTGAAGGTAGATGTTAATTAAGTTAAAATTAGGTTCTCATCCAACATTGGATGACACTGTACAAAGGTTGAGCACTGGTCATTGTGAAAGCTAACCTCAGTGGCAACTGCCAACTGACCCTTGCGGCCTGATTTTTCTCCTGTCAGCTTCATCTGAAGGAGTTGAGAAATGGTAAAAGGGTCTAATCAGAAGCTCACAAACCAAAACAAATCCACAGCACGGGTAACTTTTGTTACAGTATTCTAACCTTGTAGTTATTTGTCTTGACATCAAACCCCATAGGTGCTGCCGCAGCCTCGATTTTTGTAACTATCTCATTAGCCGAAGATTTGGAAGTAAATCGAGTTTTTCGCTTCACAAGCCCCTGAAACCAGAGATGCTTATCGATCAGAATGACGACTTTATCAAACTAAGTATGGACTTCCAAAGAAAAGTATTGGTCACTAAAATTTGGTGGCAAAAGCTACTTCTAATTAGGTTCTGACCAAACCGGCAAAAAGTTAGTTTAAAATCGTCAACAAGATAATAGCGTTGAGGGCCAGCTTTAAAATCAGACTTCTGTACCATTTGTTTTTCGAAAAGTGAACCGAGATTGAGACCCTGGGATGTTGAAATGAGCTCAAAAGCATTCATAGTTACAGGTGTTTTGGGTCCTTCTTCTCGCCTCTCCACAACAAGATTCTTAGACTCCTATATAACAATCAAAAACACAAACTGAGCAATCATCCAGGACAAATTACAGAAAAAAAAAAAAAAAAAACCCCAAAGGACATAAGCCTTACCCCTGAGTCATCAAAGATTGCATCAACATCATCAAGGCTGACATCAGCATTCTCAAATTTAGGTGCTTTATACCCTTTTTTAAACCACTCATTTTCAATAACCTCAGCAAATGTAATTCTCTGCCCAATATAAAAAAAATCAGTGCAAAGCTTTCAGATCTACTCAGTCCAATAGAAGCCTTTGTCTCTTCAAAGGAAATCCCCTCTAATATAATAGGGTAAGAACAATTTACCGTTGCTGGACTGGGATCCAAAATCCTTTTGATTAACTTCTTAGCACTTGCAGAAAACCAGGGAGGGCAGGTAAATTCTGCTTTGAATATCTGTAATCATGAAGAAAGAAGACTGAGTTGGCATTTCATGCTATATAAATCTTGTGTCCTATAAAAATCACAGAGGCTCCCCATACAAACCAATGACACCTTCTAGAAATTCAAACCTTCAAGCCTTTCTGATAGCATGCAAAATGAATATGTATCAAAAGAAAAGCAAACATCAAAGAACAAAGCGGTAATACCTTTTTATATAATGAAGTCAGGTTAGAATCTTCAAAAGGTAAATAACCAGCCATTAAGACAAAGAGAATTACTCCACAAGACCACAAATCCGCCTTCGCTCCATCATAACCTTTGTTGTTGATTACCTAAAGAGAGAGAAAATAGAAGGTTACAGAGACTAGAAAATAATAGACTTGGTTCAAGACAACTAGTGTGTCAGTTTTCAGTAGCAGTCGATGATAATACCTCGGGAGCAACATAATTGGGTGTTCCGCATGTTGTGTGAAGTAACCCATCCTCCTAAAGAAGAAGGATCACAAAATCAGCTTTTGATAAGTGATAACTCATGGAAAAGTAAAACTTTTCTCCTTAGAGGCCATACATAGTAGCTGAATTATCAAAACTATCACATATACAACAGTGAAATAACAGAAAAAAAAAAAAGAAATCAATATATTGATGCTCACTCGAACTTGCTGAGGTAGAGCGCTCAATCCAAAATCAGACACTTTCAAAGCACCATTAGCATCCAAAAGCAAATTTTCTGGCTGAAACCAGAAGGTAAACTTTTATATTCTGATGCCAAAATAATCCACAAGAGCTCTACGCAAGAAGATCACAAAAGTAAGATTATTTCTAACCTTAAGGTCTCTATGATAAACACCTCTGCTATGACAATAATCAACCGCATTAATAAGCTGTTGGAAGTACTTCCTCGCCTCATCTTCCTTCAATCTCCCATTGCTTGACTACATACATGACAAATTTTTAAAGAATCAAGATCTCATTCCCACATATAGTATCAAGAAAAGAAGAAAAAACACATGTTTAAATGAAAGCTTACAATTTTATCGAAAAGCTCCCCACCAGTCACGAATTCCAAAACAAAGTAGATCTTAGTTTTGCTAGCCATCACCTGAACAATGAGAAGAAGAAGAAGAGAATCAATTGGTAACTACTACAAAGATACAAAAACATAGAATAATCAAAAATCCGTTAAATATTATATATATAAATATATGATCTAGCCAAGCCAGGGACCACAAAATATGTTACATAACTTCAAAACGAATCTCAGACTCTAAGAACAAACACTTTGAATATATGAAGCTCTTAAAGAGGGGAGATGTAGAATAAAGAACCTCAAACATACGGATCACATTTGGGTGCTTGATCAATTTCATTGTAGAAATCTCACGCTTGATCTACCAAAAAAAAAAAAACAAAGTCCAAGGTTACATATTATATCACAGACAGCTGCGTAAATCAAGATAAACAAAGAGAAGAAGATGTAAAGGAGAACCTGAGCGATCATCTTATTTTTGGTGACTTTCTCTTTATCAATAACCTTAATGGCGACATTATCACCATTCTCAACATTTCTAGCGAATTTGACCTTAGCGAAGGTTCCTTCACCCAAAGTTCTACCAAGCTCATACTTACCAACTCGTGTCCTACCTGAAGAACCACCACCACCACCACCAGAAGGTGTTGATCGAGAAGGAGTCGATCGTGAAGGTGTTGTTCGAGAAGCCATCTCTCCTCTCAATCTCAATTTCGCTTGTTTCTATAGATATAGATAGATCTCTTTCTCTATTGACTCGAGGACCTCTTCTTCTTGCATGGCTGCCATACTTGGGATTTGGCTACGCTCATCGTGAGATCTGCAGACGAAATAAAAAAAAAAAAAAAAAAACCCTAAAAGGGAACCCGGAGACCCCCAACAACAACAACAACAACAAAAATCAACTCTCGTGTGCGGCGAAAATTCAAATCGGACGACGACAACGAAGACGAAGACTCATCACAATACGAAGATTTTCAAAATTAATTCGTAGTGAAGAATTTATTCAGTAAGGTGTTTAAATCGGCCAATTTAATGTTTTTTTTTTTTTTCTGAGAATCGAAAATTTCGGCTACAAAGGAAAAAAAAAATCGAGTAACAGCGCGAGAGAGAGAGAGAGTTTTTGTGATTCTGTGGGTGGAAGAGGATTTAAAGTTAAATTAATTTTTACTCTAATTTTTTATTTAATTGTTTCTTTTTGTTTTTTTGTTTTTTTGTTTTTGTTTTGGTCAGTAAAGTTGTTTAATTAAGGAAATGTTTAATTAAATTCTGTTTAGGGATTATACGAGGAAGGTTATATCTGTGGGCGGTTTTTTTTTTTCTTTTCTTCTGACGCATGCTATAGTATAGTTTACATTTTTATAATAATTCTCTAGGCTTATTTATTAATATTAATATATACTACTGTACTATTTATTATTAATATGCAAAGTTTGTAAAACTGGGTAAGAAAAGTTCCTATGGCAAAAGTCAGAAACCGTTACTAAAGTAAGCGTTTATTTTTTATCTTCTTCCTGGTAATACAGTCATTTATTTATATGTTTGTAACCAGATATATGATGATTCTTTACTTGTTTTTTACTTGCAATGAATATTTTCGTATTTTGGGTATAACAAAATTTTAGGTTCTTTTGGGTCCAATGTAAACCAAAAAGAATTAAAAAAAAAAAGAGTATTTGGACGTTTTTATATGTCAATCACCAATTTATGCAAATGAATCGTTTATCATTAAAGACATTCTGTAACTTAAAGAGATAGTACACATTAAATTTTTACCAATCACAAAAATATTATTATTTTGGATGAAAATATACCAGTTTAACACAAATTTGGCAATTAATTGCTAGATTAACACTCTATCCTATCCAATGACTAGAATGACACAAATTTTAGATAAAAAGACTAAACACCCAAGATTTTTTTTTTATAATTTTTTTTTGGAAAAAACGAAAAACTAAAAAAAAAGTAGTATTTGATATTTTGATTTGAAAATATGATTAGTGAAAAAACAAAATGTTTAAAAATATGATGTTTGTATTTCTAATATAATTTACAAAAAAAAAAATATGATTTAAAATATAATTTATAAAATTAATATTCAAAAAATTGTTTATAAATATATTATGTATAAAGATATGATTTAAAAATATGAACTTTAAGATGATATAGTTTAAATAAGTTTTATAAAAAATATAATGTATAAAATTATAACTAAAAATAATGTATATAAAAATATTAAAATAAGATTATGTAAATATAATATAAAATATATAAAAATAGGACTTTACAATATGATATTAATTTTTTAATATAATTTAGGAAAATAAATATGTATGACTGAAATATATGCTTTAAATATATGAGTTTAAAAATATCATTCATAATATAATTTATAAAAAATATAATTAATAAAAATATGACTGAAAAAATATAACTTAAAATAAATTTGTTGTCACTGTATTTACATTTTACATCTAATAAATCTGTTATCAAACTCGAGATTTTTGGAAACAAACAAAAAAAACTGTCATAACTTAAGCAAATCTGTCATAACATATGATATTCACATAGGTCATTTTAGCAATTTTTTAAAAATGTTATAAACCTGTTATCAAACGACGTATTTTTGCTTAAATTTAAAAATTTGTCATAACTTAAAACAAATCTGTTATCACTAGAGGTTAACCTAGTAATTATTTCTCTGTGAAAAAATATGTCATATTACGACAGATTTTTAATCAAGAAAATAAATCTGAAATAACTGTGGAAAATAAATCTGCCAGACATTATATCAAATATATCATATATTCTGAAACTTTGTGGTGTCTTTATAAATAAGTCTGTTGTAAAAAATAAATCTGTCATCAATTATAAATCTGTCATAACTGTAATTAAAAAATCTGTCGTCCAAAATAAATCTGTCATAAAAAATATGTCATACAAAAATAAATCTGTTGTGCAAAAACAAATATGTCATACACAAATTAATCTGTCACAATTTGTCCGACAGACTTTAGAAAATATTTTGATTTTTTAAAAAAATTCTGGAAGGGTAAATTTGACTTTTTTTTTTTTCCTAACAAAGTAAAAAAGGTATTTTAGGCAAACAAATAACTTATCTAACCCTTACATTTTATGAATTATTTTAGTGATTAAACTACTAATTTGGGTCAATCTAGTTTTTCAACCTTATTTTGGACTATTTTGTAACAGCTAGCTTTACGTATGTTATTAATGGAGTCAGTGTTGAACTTAATACATATGATTGGACATGGATCCTTTTTCAGAAACTGCTAGCTATGAATGATTTTATGAGGAAAAAAAAGTTGATTTGCCATCTTTTTATTCATGGTGAAAATTTTATGTCGGGAAATAGTTTGATGTCAAAGATTACGATGGTTGAAGTGTATAAATCCATCGGCAGTTTAGTTTCCTTATTTTTTATATATGTATAGACAACGAATCACTATCCATCAATTCTATCTGTTTATCAAAGCAGATTGTAACTGATTTACAACAATTTTTTTTTAAAAAAAAAAAATTGCCTACTGCAAATATAATTTATGATTGGTAAAAATAGTATAATCCACAAAACAAATTTATCCGCATCAATAATCATTCGAACTCAAGTCTTAACATCAGAATGTTAATATGTGGGGAAGAAACTTTAGACCAAGAAAAGAAGCTTCTACCTCTTATCCAATTAGCATTTATCCAAGATTATCCTTTTATACATACTCCGAGATTCCAAACATATACTTATGAGACTTATAAAAATGTTAGAGGAACTTGTAAGTTTTGAAACGTCCAATTCAACTTTTGATGTTATGGAAAAGCCGTTAGCAGTATATCAAAGAGCCACGTGCCCTTTTCAAGCCTAAATCGTTTACAAAGGGGCATTGATACAAGCCATTAAACAATGCATTAGTACAAACCATAGCATTAAACAATAAAGTTCGATGGTTTGATCATATGTTTAGAATCTTGTATCTAGATTACGTGTTTGTGTTTTCTCTATAAGAAATAATGTTCTATTGTAAAGTAATACTGTTATTGTTCTAATCTGGATTTTGTATTCATGGTTTCAAATATATTTATCAATCTAAAATAGCTATACTTCTTTAGTTGTCAACCCAAATAGCTTGGTTTCTTCTGTTATTATAATGTTCATCAATGAGAAGAAGAAATGTATTGTTGTCATGAAGAAGGAATCTCAACCTATCATAATATAATAAGAGAACAAAATCATTGATGAGCAAATTGTAGATCCATGAACTTGCCACGTTTTCTAGAAAGGTTTGACTTTAATACTTAACATTATGCCCATGATGCCATTTACTCTGAAAAAAGGTTTATCCAATTCATATTCGTACTGGTTTAGTCGTCGTTTAATATATTTATCATTTTCCTAAAAATTTATAAACTACATTTTCAGAAACCATCACTATATTGAAATCAGTCGAACATTGTTTATAAAAGATTTAGCTAGTTTTTTTATAAACCCTAAAAATTAGTTTAAATTTTGGTTCCAAGTTATAATTACAATAATAATAAAAAAAAAAAAAAGCATGAGCTATGTGACTTTCTTATTAAGAAACGTATATTCCTCGTCAGTCATTATTATATTTGACCTCGGAAACAAAGTTATATACCGACCCACGAGTCCGTGTGTGGTTTTGATATATCGATGACCGCAAAAAAAAAAGAAAAACTAAATTAACGGACCTTAACAGAAACAATCATGTTAAGAGTGTCTGTTGGAGCCAATCAAGACCTTGTTTTTTGCCTAAATAAAATGATTTAGTAGTTTTGCAATGATTAATATTTTTGACTAGAAAACAAATTTTGCAATACTCTTAAGTTCCTATAGGTAACACATGATAGCATAATTACGTTTTTTAAGTAATTTAATTCCACCATTTTTTTTTATTTTTAGGATATTCATTATTCGAATTTTTGTTTTGCAGTTTGTATTGTTATGAGATTTACCGATGGGAGCCTTAATTAGTTTCTTACATGTATAAGACCATATATATGTGAATCCAATTATAATAGAACGAAACAATATTCATTTTAATCCGTTGAGTAGAGTGCGTTTGAGTTAATATCATAATCGTTTTATATATGTCTGTCTTCTTTGACAAAAATATGATTTTTTTGTTTTTTTTGTTTTTCTCTTAGGCTAGCTTGTGACATATTGAATAATTATCAGTTATATTCACATATAATTTAGCGAGACTATAAAACTTTAACAAGGATGTCTAGTTTTCGTTAACAATGCATACTCAGTTCAGATCTAGTATAGTATATGATTATATGAATCACCAACAATACCCCCCCCCCCCCTTGATGAATCAAAACGTCCCGATCAAAACCTAAAAAAACATAATATATAAGGTTTTGGTAAAGGGCTGCTTACGCTGTTCAGTAAACTAAGCAAAGCGCACCACTGATTATCATTGAGACCATGCCAGTAAGGCCGACTCGATCATTGGCAGTAACATGCGTGAGCTGTGAGCTGAAGCCTGAATGCATGAGAGTGGAACCCAAAACTCATATATGGAGTTGACACACCTTTATTCAAGATGTTTGTCTTTAAACTCATAATATATTTTACTCGTTCGTACTATATATCTTTCGAGTCTCGACCATGATTCGTCAATCCTACGGATAAAAAAAGGTTTCATTACTTAAACTTGAAAAAACGATATTAATCTAACAACCTTTTCGACGTCATTGATGAGCGATCTAGTTTCGGACCGTATAGGTACTTTCTTTTAACACCATTTTATTATGATAAAGAACACATAATCACGAGGTGAGGGACAAACACAGATTCATGCATGAACTTGCCACGTATTCTAGAAACATTTGACTTAGAAAATGTATAAGTTTAAACTAATTATATAGAACGCATGACAAACATTAGGTGAAACGAATAAATTAATCAAGATGTCCATTTTGTTGTATGATGTACCGACGTCTAATGTGTTGCCACATATCCCTTTGCAACTTCCAAGCTAGTGGCGTGGAGCATACTAGATTTGTAACAGTCAATCGATAACACAACTATCTCTAAGTTTTCTATAATTCTATCCACAAATTTCTTACGGTATTCAAAAATATATATTTATAATATCGCATTCTAAGTGCAAATCATTTCTCTCTTATAAAATATAATTGACTTAGTCATCATTAAGTATTCACTCTCAAGAAGAGTTGGCCACCATCCATTTACTAATACCATACTTATAATCCACCAATCCTCCAAGTCACCACGTAATATTCACTTGGTTTAAAGGTAGAACCATTCACAAAACCACATTGTTTTGCGCTTTAACTATCATAGGCGCGTATGCATACTAGAAGAACAATCATGTGATACGGTCAAAAGTAGAGATTGTAGAAATTTCAACAAGCTAAGTAAATGAAGATAACAATATCTTAAATTATTGTTTTTTTTTTGGGCTCATTTCATATAAAAAAAAACAATACATTGAAAACGACATCGAACAGAGTCCCTTCCACATATTTGACTACGTACACAATTCTTTGATCAACCCACTAGGGAATAAAACTCTGATCATCCGAATTCACCGGAGCTCACCGGGAAATCAAACTCAACACACATAGGCACACTTCTGATTACAACGTAATCGAATACACAAAACATTTCCATGCATACATATAGAAATATAGGTATAATTTACATCTGAAAATTGGTTCAGTTCTTGAAAACCGGAAAAGAACTCCGGTTCTCGATAACCGGGAAATTTTTGAGACCGGAACTGGATGAAGAAGAAGAAGCTGAAGACACAGAGGAGGAATACGGAGAAGTAAAGGGTGAGCCTGAGGAGATGATCTTCGAAGAAAATATGGAATCAGTGCCAACTTCTCTTTCTTCTTCCTTGATCGTGTCGAGTACCTTAGCCGTTCTCCGCCGCATCACCGAGACAAATTGTGGTGGTGCAACCTCTGTTATGAATCTCGCCAGTCGTGAGCTCGCCATGATCTTGAAATTCAAAGGATTAGATCAGAGTTGGTGATGATCGATGATGAGAGAAGATGATGGATGGACTTGGTTTGAGAGAATGGATTTTATAGTTAGGTGACAAATCATATCTTTCATTGTTTTTATTGACTTTGTGAAATAAAATTATTATAGTGATTTTTAACAATTGTATTTTCCTATGGTGGATACTCGTCAGAGAGAGTAGATAATTTGTATTTTTTTTTTTTTCATTTTCTTAATTGGTATATTGGATTTTGAAAAAGACCTTGACTTCAGAATCGTGACACGTGTTGAATAGTATAATGTAGAAAATGAAATCATTGTTATCTATACTTCTATCCGCAAACAAAACTTATGTTATATATTTGCTCGAATTGAGGAATTTTTTCATCTTTTTTTGGTGAATAACTTGATATTGGTTTAAGTAGTTACACTTAATAACATATCAAAATATGTTACACTTGGATGGTTGTATATTTTGGTTGGAGAAAAAATGTTTGGAAAAGTTGTTAAATTTTAGTTATGGTGGTTTTGAATCAGAAGTTGCAATCAACTGGTTTTTATTTTAAGATCAGCGCAAGATATTGCAAAAAAAAGTTGGCTCAGTTATCTGGAGTTATTGTCAGTTGAAGGTTGAAACAATTATAATTTTTTTCTTTCTCTGAGTTCAATATGACAATACATGTCCATTATAAATGTCGACGACGATCGAACTTCCAACTTTTTAAAGTTAGAAAACAAAAACTGATGTGAGAAATTTAATTGTTAGTGCCGCCCACTAGCTTTTTGTATTAAATAACATAGCCGTCTAATTCCTTGACTTCAGTGACCAAAAGCAAGCTTCATCATCACTCATTCTCAACCTGACTACAAAAGAAAAAGAAACGAGAGTACTTGTTGTTACTCAAATATGTGAAAGACGAAAAACTTGTTTCTGCGATTAAACTAAGCCATGAATGTTTACAAGTTTGTAAGTGGTTTTTGAACTATAGTTTTTGGTTTTAGATTCTACACTTTGGTTTATAGTTTTTTAGATCTGTGTTAAGAATTTATTAAAAAAGAGTAATAGAAAAGATAATTCAAGTCAGAATTAAAAATGAAAAACTAGTATAACCAATTATTAACAACAGCTTTAAAATCCACAGACATTCAAGGTCTAACCATTTCTTTACATAAGAAGTAAACAAAAGGTACATCAAACAAAGTGCAAAAGATATGTACTGATAAAATAGGAAAATTTTATTCCCAAATTGGTGTTTTCACCAACCGATCGAGTGGACTTTAGTGTTCATATCTACAATGACACCTCACAATTAAGTTATAATTATAGTAGATTGCAACACAGATTTTGTATTCAATGTATAAGTGGATTTTTGTTTTCGTTTGATGTAGTTATTCATCATCCTCAATACTTTGTTAAATCCTAATGCAGTGTTAACCTGTAGAATCTATCTAGACTATGCATGGCATTAAGAATCAAACTGCATAGAAGTCATAACAAATTCGTTTCCACATTTTGGAATTTCACTAACTAGCCAAACTTCATTATTGTTTCTTTAATATATCAACTTATTAGGACCACCTTACCCGATAAAGAAAGTTACAAATTTTGTATTAATCTTGTGATGCATATTATTACCACATTTATCATACCAACTAAAATTCTAAAACTGATAAATACATATTCGGATCTATATATACGCATGCAGTAAGTACAAAATTTGACTTAAATCATGAAAGACGTACAAAAAGGGAAAGGTAATAGGATAGCTTGGGTCATCTACGTACGTGTAACACCCTAAAGATCTGAGGACCACGCCATCTCTAATCTGATATGTGCTTGAGCTTAAATTTTATTTTGGTTTTTCCTGCTAGCTTCAGCCTAAATTAGTATATGATTTGGATATATACCTATTTGTGCCCTTATCTCAATACGGCAGAATCGGCCAAAAGCAGTCACTGTTATAGACGGACCTCTCTAGCTCATATTTGCCGTCAGAAACACGGCACAAGCCACCGGCTAAAGAAAAAGGAGAGTTTTCACACTTTTTGCCATCAATTCTTGCCCTAGTCGAGACAAAGGTTTTGCAGAAAACACCAAACTTCTTCTTTTATTTTCTATATTTGGAGGGTCCCTTGCCCACATGATATATTTCCGAAAATGAAACGGGAAATGAAAGCGTAAAAAGAGCACATCTTGTAATTTAGCCCCATTGACCTCTTATACAATTTCACGCGGTTGCTTCAATAATTAGACCGTAAGCATGACGAGTACAAACAATCTGATAATGAACGTTAAGTATAGAGACTCAGAGCAAAACAATTCTGATGAAACATGAGACTATGGGAGGACTATGTTGGGACATAAATAAGAGAGACATATATATGTCGTGGGAACTCATCCAATCTGATATTAATTTTACGATAGTCAGAAAGAGCGAATAGCTGACGTAGCATTTGAAGATATATATCAAGGAAGATATAACAAGTTCAAGAAACTTGGATTAGATTGTTAAGCACATGAGGGAATAATTTCTGTTAAGGTTACTAGCTTTAGGTTTCGGTTTATCAGCAAATACAAAGTTCACCTCTAGGAAGAATCGTTTTGTGGGAAGATTAATGTTAGTTCTTAGACTTTGTTTATGTTTATAGTATGTTACATTCGAGTTAAGGAATCAAGGGTTTCTACTGTAAAAAGTATTTTTGAGGTTTGGAGAATTTAGTTCTTGTGAGAATTAATTTAATTTTTTCGGATTCCTTATTATATTAGTGAGATAGGGCAACACATATCGTAGTTTATCTCATAAAAGGCCATGTTTGAACCGATCGAAAAGACAAATGTAAACAACTTGCACCAATAATATAGTCTTCTTATCGCTATTTCATATGTCAAAAACATATCGCTATTTAGCTTTTGTATTTTGAGAGATATTAAGAAAAGGAAGACGTTAGCTGAATAATGAAAATTCTTTGATGTATGTCCAAAACATGCATTTAATTAATTAAGTTCTTAGTGCTGTCTTTCTTTTGACGTCCATCCAAATTTTTTTAGAATGACAAGTAAGTAAGTGATTATTTTCATTTTTATAGTGTTTATCCAATCGTTATTTGTAAGTAAATTTTTGAAAATTGCGTTTGCGTTTCAAAAGATAATAAAACTATAGAGTATATCATTTTGATAAGATAGAACATCCTCTACTAATTAGTTGAGCCAGTCAGACCACCTGATCCCTATTCCTACTCGAAGCCAATAGGAAAACATGATAATAGGAAAACATGATAATTGAAGACTGAAGGAGTATAATCGTCTTCTAATAACATGTTTACGTTTTTGGTAATGCCATTGACTGCCTTAACGATGATAGATGAAAAATTGAAAAACAGGAAAGTTCATATATATTTTATCAACTGGAAATTAATCTACCTATCTTTTCTGACAATAAAAAAAGTTGACATGGTTTTCTCGCAAATATTAATTAATTCCCTTATTTTCTTTTGGAAGATTATACTACTAAGCTTTGTACTAGCATGCGAACATTTCATTGTTAGTTACTTAGTTGTAACAACAAAATTAGAAATCTTGGTATATAATAAAAGGATAATTTTTGTTTCATAATTCCTTTAGTTTGATTATTTCTACATTATACTGTATTAGAAAATTTTAGTTTTGTCTAAATCATTGAAAAAAATTACTACTTGTAGGTAATAAGTTATTATTTACGACTTAGACATCGATGGTACATAATCTTATAAAAGCTAACAAAACATATCTTTAAAATGTATAAACTTGGGAAAACAAATACAAATTTTATCACAAATATTCTGTCGAAGATAATATATAATTTTGACAAAACAGATTATTAATTAATTTTCTTTCTATGCCTAATTAGAGTTTTATAGAGTTTACTGTTTACATGTATATATGTTGGCACTTTTATTAATTTTTGACTAAGATAAATGAGTACAAAAAGGAAATGAGGGCATTCTCGCCTAGGCAACTCCTATATAAACAGAGAAACCCATCTTCCAAATCAACAACATTTACAACAACCCCAAAACAAAACAAAAAGCTTCACTAGTCCTAGCTCCTAACACTTTAGTTTAGCCTTAAGAAACACAAAACCCTTTGTCAAAATGGCCGATACTCAAAACACCCTGTTCGTCTTCCGACCAGACCACCAAACTCTTGCACCTCAACCTCTGACTCCGTTCTCTGCCGTGACTGCGAACCGTGCCTCAGCCATACGTAGGTGCCGCCTCATGATCTCTGCCAAAACTCTCGAAATGATCCTCGAGGATGAGATAGCACCAGAAGAAGATCATCCAAGTATCATTACCCCTTCGTTGGATTCTCTTTTGGTGTGTCCGGCGACCTCTTGTTTCTAAGACATCAAGAAACAAGTCTCTTCTCTGTTTTACTGAAGCTACAAGTGCCCTTGATCATCCTTCACCACAAGTATTGTGTGTTTTCTTGTAATAGATAAGTTAGTGATGTCATTTAAGTTCAAGTATTTTTTTTTCTTGTAATTTGGCTTGGTGCTTTTTTTCAGAAGTCAGTTACGTTCAATTTTTTTTTTCTTCTTTTTATAGTTTCCACCAGATAATAATTAATCTTGTGAAACTGTTGTTTGAAAATATGTTCTTATTGGTTTCGCAACCCTAAGAACATGTTTTTTTTTTTTTTTTTTTTTTTTTTATTGAATAAGAATTTACTTCTGTGATATTCATATTCTTGTTACAAAGATTTGTCTATTAGTCTTACTGATTTGGCGGTTTAAATCACCAAATTAAAGGATATATATATATATATATTAAATTTTTCTAAAGAAGTCTTGATTTTTGACTTATGTACAAAATGAAAATTTGGTAGTATAAAATTTAGAAAAGGAAACCCCTACCAAAAAAACAAAATTAATAAAAAGGAAATTTCAATTTTGAGGATATTGTCCCCCCCAATTTGGATTACAATGTGAAGGTACATCCGGTTTAACACAAGACAAATTACACTCGGTTCAACAAACCGTCAAAATTACCGGTTCAATTCGATATAACCGATGAACCAAACCTGATTCGCTTAAACCTTGTCTCTCTAAAATCAAAAAGCTCGAAGCCACCTCTGTGTCCGCTTCAGTTCTTAAACCCTAATCTCACAAAAACCCCTAATCTGTTCTTCATCCGCTGCTTCAATGGCGTCTTTTGAGCGTTTCGAAGACATGTGTGACTCAAGATTAAAACCCAAGATTCTCCGAAACCTTCTCTCCGAATATGTTCCAAACGAGAAGCAGCCTCTGACCAACTTTTTAGTACTCTCCAAGGTTGTATCCACTATCTCCACCCATAAGCTCTTAACTGAGGCACCTATAGCTTCAGTTGACCAGAATCATCATGGTAAATCGAAATCAGCCGTTGATGATTGGGTTAATAGACTATTGGCTTTGGTTTCTTCAGATATGGTACGAATCTGTCTTCAATGACCTTTACTTTGGAATCAATTAACTCTATGTGGTGAAAGCTCTCAACTTTGGTGTTGATTTGTGTGAATTTTGTTGTTTTGGTTGTTGTTGTAGCCAGATAAATGCTGGGTAGGTATTTGTTTGATGGGAGTGACTTGTCAAGAATGCAGCTCAGACCGTTTCATTACTTCCTACTCTGTTTGGTTTAACAGTTTATTATCACATCTTAAGGTATGTTTGGCTTTGCTCCTATAATGAGGTTTGTTCCATCTTCTACTGTTAATTTTGAAAGCTAAATGTTTTCTTTTGTTTTCAAACAGAATCCAGCAAGTTCTAGAATCGTCCAAGTGGCTTCATGTACCTCAATCTGTGATCTCCTTACAAGGTCTGTATATATATGAATCTGTTTTTTGCTATTTGTTACTATAAAATTCTCTGTTTCGTGTTCGATAATGGATTCAAAGCCTGCCGTTATTTGCACTGAAAAGCTATGTATATCAGATTGATGTAGTTTAGACTTTGGACAACTATGAACGGTGTTCTCCGCACTCTGCAGAGTCTGTAATTTTAGCTGATCTATATCTTTCTTTTTTTACTTTATTGTTAAATGTTATATATGTGTTTAGCCCTCAAGAAAATGCTTAGGCTTTTTATATAAAGAGATTTCTCATATGGCATTGCATTGCACATGATTATTCAGTTTTTATATTTGTTTCTTTATTTCTACCGTTTCCTTGGTTTGCTTCTCAAGCTTTTTGTAACAAGGAACTTTTGAAAATCGAATATTTTTTTTTGTTTTAACTGATACAGGCTGTCTAGATTTTCGAATACAAAGAAAGATGCAGTTTCACACGCTGCGAAAGTAATCCTACCTATCATTAAACTATTGGAAGAAGATTCTTCAGAAGCACTATGGGTAAGTGCCATATAAGAAGTCTTAGGCCTGGAATTATAAAAGAAAGAGTTTGTCAGCTTCCATCCTATAATCTTGGTTTTGTGCCAAGACTGTTCAACCACTTAAAAAGTAAAGTTAGATGTTTAACATGTAGAGTTAATAGTTATACATCGGTTCCTCTGTTTGAATCCTTTGTAGCAGAATCATAACCTACTATGACTGCTCAGTGCTATAAGAATTTAGGGAAGTATCATACTTCAGCAACAATTATTCTTCTCCTGTCATTGCTAGAATCTTCAATTTGATTTTTTGATTGGTGTTGGATGTGCAGGAAGGCATTGTCCATCTGCTAAGTACAGTTGTAATATTGTTTCCTGCTGCCTTCCACAGTAATTATGACAAGGTCAGCTCTCTTGGCTTAAATGTATTTTCTGTTTGTCTAATTTCCCGAATGTATTAGTATCAGTATTTCGATAGCTACATGACAACAGTTCATAGTCTAATTAATACACACACATTTGACTTTGTTATACATTTACTTCCATCTCAATGGTACTACACTATCACAATCACCATACATATTTCAAGTAATTATGTTACCAATATGAGTTTATTTGAAATGCTAATTCTTTTCAGGTTGAAGCCGCTATTGCCTCCAAAATATTTTCTGCGAAAACCAGTTCTAATATGTTAAAGGTATTCATCTTTTTATAAATCCTCTACTTCTTATTGTCCATCAAGGCATCAACTAAGCAAGAAACTATTAACGTGCATTTCTTTCCTTCTATTCCAACCTTCAGAAATTTGCCCACTTTCTAGCATTGCTCCCCAAAGTTAAAGGAACCGAGGACAGCTGGTCCTTGATGATGCAAAAGTTATTGATATCTATAAACGTACATTTAAATAATTTTTTCCAAGGTCTAGAAGAAGGTAATTTGTTCATTTCTTTGTTCATTTTGTTTATGTGCGGGGCTATAGTTTTCCTGATAGAACATGTTGGCATGTGTTGTAGAAACAAAAGGAACAAAAGCAATCCAAAGATTGACTCCTCCTGGAAAAGACTCTCCTTTACCCTTGGGAGGCCAAAGTGGGGGTTTAGATGATGCAGCGTGGAACTCTGAACAGTTGATTGTATCCAGGGTTTCTGCACTTATGCTCTGCACTTCAACGATGTTAACTAGCTCATACAAATCCAAGGTAGTGTAATATCGTCTTTTCGGTTGGACTATTTGTGATTCCCCTTGATTTTAGACGTGGAGAGAGTTGGCTTATTCGTACTTGGTCATAAATAGATAGGGTCGCAATTTGGGTATCTAGATTAAGCATTATTGTTAAAGCCTTAAGTTAAGCATGTCCCTGCTTATGCCAAGTCCAAAGTTTGGATTGCCGGTCAGGAGACTCCTCCTGTCTCTCTTGATATGTGCTACTACGTAATCCAAACTTACCATTTGCTTCTGAAAGATCCTGATATTCTTTATTTTAATCTTCAGATTAATATTCCAGTTGGCTCATTATTATCCCTTGTTGAGCGAGTGCTAGCAGTGAACGGCTCTCTACCTCGAGCCATGTCACCCTTCATGACAGGGATCCAGCAAGAATTGGTTTGTGCAGAACTTCCAACTTTGCATTCGTCTGCTCTAGAACTCTTGCGTGCTACTGTAAAGAGTATCCGCAGGTAACTCCTTTCATTCTCACTAGTAGCAGAAACTATAGATTCCATTTAACCTGGATTGTTACCTTCATTGGCGAATGCTATATATTTTTACATGTCAGACACATTAAATATTATATTATAACTAAAACCTGATCTTTATTTCATTGACACTGACAATTAAGGAGTTGTTCCTTTGGTAATCTATGTCATGGCTGATAATAGTTTGCACTTTCTCGCTTTTCCGAATAATGGATTGTTACTACATCTTCCTGTGCTGTTGGAACTTAACAACCATCCTCTTATTTGTTCATTTTGCAGCCAACTTTTACCATATGCTGTATCTGTGGTGAGACTAGTTAGTAGTTACTTCAGGATATGTTCATTGCCGGAATTGAGGATAAAGCTCTACTCAATCTCTACGACCTTGCTCAAATCCATGGGTATAGGTAACTTCACAAGATCTTGCCTTTGCTTGTATTTTCATTTCTCAGGATGATGTGATGAAAATCAAGATCACTTCTGCTAACATATAGTTCTCTGACCAGGAATGGCAATGCAACTAGCACAGGAAGTTGTCACTAATGCCTCTGCGGATCTAGACTCAAGAAGTGTAGAAGGATTTGATGCAGTATCTAGCAAAAACATGTCGCTTACTAACGGAGCTGTTCTTCAGGCATGCAGTAAAAAAAGGAAGCATTCAACTAATTCAGGAGTCGAGGCAGAGAATTCTGCTTTTGAAGTGGGAGTTCCTCACAATCACTCCAGTAGCCCAATTACATTGAAGATTGCATCTCTTGAGGCTCTGGAAACTCTTCTGACCATTGTATGCTCTTTTAACTTATTGCTATAATAATTCCACTTTTTATCGACACTATTGGAAGTTAAACTATGGATTCTTACTCATAGTCACCATATTCTATCATTATTACAATTTGATAGGTTGTCACATATTTTTTTTTGTTTTTTTTTTGTTTCAGGCTGGTGCATTGGGATCAGATAGCTGGAGAGAACGTGTTGATAATCTTCTAATGACCACAGCAAGTGCTTGTGAAGGGAGATGGGCCAATACTGAAACTTACCATTGTTTACCCAATAAATCGACTACAGATCTGGATGAGTTTCAGCTTGCAGCACTCCGTGCCTTCTTGGCATCTCTCGTTTCTCCATCACGAGTACGCCCTGCATTTTTAGCTGAAGGGCTTGAGCTTTTCCGAACAGGTAACTAAGATTGTTGGCATGATTTAAACTAATCTTTAAAAACCAGAACCGGAAATATTTGATGCATATATCGGCCTTTGAACAGGTAAACTTCAGGCTGGAATGAAAGTTGCCGGATTCTGTGCTCAAGCTCTCATGTCCCTTGAAGTTGTCATACATCCGAGGGCACTTCCACTTGACGGTCTCCCATCACTTAGCAACTTGTTTCCAGAAAGCAATTCCCTTGCCAGCCAAAAACACAACACACCTAATCCGAATAAGTTGAATGGTATTGCTCATGATGGTGATGATCTATGCAACAAATGGCTGGCAAATGCGGACGTTCCTTCTAACAACGCAATTCAGAGAACCTTAGAGACTACTTTACCTTTCCAAGAGACTAAAAGGTTGAAAGTTGGGAATGATTTAGCTACTGTCACATCTCTGGGTGTCCAAGATCCTACTGATATGGTTGCATCAGAGAATGTTCAACAAGCGGATGTGCCTGAGCAGGTTCCTGAGGGATCTCTTGGACAGATTTCGGACAAAGATGCTACGGCTCCCCAAGACGGTTATGTAGAAGTAGTGAGTGGGACTCAGGAGGGAGAGGATTATGTGGTTAAGGATAGTCTGATGGAGGAAGCATCAATTGGTAAGAGAGAATCATTAGATGAATCTGATGATGATTCTATTCCTAGTCTTAAGGACGATGATTTTCTCTCTGATTCTGATGCTGAATCTTAGTGCAAGACAAACAAATCAATCTGTCTTTAAAGAATCTCTTTTGTTTCGTAAGTTAAAGTTTTGATCATGATTATACCTCTTATTGGATGTTGAATTGAAAAAGGCCCGTACTATGAAGTTTCAAATTTTCAAATTTCAAAGAGTTTATTTCCAAGTTTTGTGTAAATGAATGGTTCACTAGTTTCCATTAGAGAAGCAGCCAAAAGAGTTGGTCATGTGCCAAAGCAACCACAGAACAACTTGGTCACTTAAGACACTCTTCCGTATTGTGCTCAATTCAATAGAGAAAGTCTTTTAAAATACAGCTCTAAAACTCTATAGCACAGTATCTTCAGAACATGTCTAGAGAACCATCATAATTATACAATTTTATCAACTTGAATTCCTCTAATTAGGAAATCCTACTCAGACAATCACTTACTGAATCATACTAATTTTTTTCAGTAGCTTCATATCCTGATCCAATGATTAATAGGAAATAGCTAAGGATTCACTAAGAATTACATATGTTGAAAGCTAGGAAATAGTTAAAGGAAACAGGAAGCAAAGAATGGTCATAGACTCCTCCATACTGAATTGTCATTTTTTCATTAAATATCAAAACGAATCAGAGATGGCAAAATCCATAACAGAGTTAAAAACAACAGTCTACAGAAACTCGGGAAACAAAATATAGAAGAAGCAGCAGACAGCATAAACACAGAACATCCTTTAAGCTTTCTCCATCTTCCTGTATTATGATTCAATCCAATATACAAAGTTACACACAGCATTATCTTATAAACGATGATAATTTCTAAAGAGTTGAAACATATTCATGAAGCTTACATATCTTGTTGAAGGCAACAATGTCACAGCTCTGGACGTATTCATTGATTAGTTCAACAGTGAGTTGCTCTTCGATCATGGTGTCAATAGAGACAAGGTCATCAACAATGGTGCACATAATCTACAACTTCTATTAGATGAATCTGAATGATGATTCTATTCCTAGTCTTAAGGACGATGATTATCTCTCTGATTCTGAAGGTGAATTTTAGTGCAAGACAAACAAATTAATCTGTCTTAAAGAATCTCTTTGGTTTCTTAAGTTAAAGTTTTGATCATGATTATACCCTCTTTTTCAAGATGTGAATTGAAAAATACTATGATGTTTCAAATTTTCAAAATTCAAGAGTTTATTTATTTCTTAGTTTTGTGTAAATGAATGGTTCACTAGTTTCCATGAGAGAAGCAGCCAAAAGAGTTGGTCATGTGTCAAAGAAACCAAAGAACCAAATTAAGATCAATGGAGGTAGTTCTTCACCCAAATCTTACCACTGAAGGGAAAACTTGTGGGTCACTTAAGCTAAGACACTCTTCTGTATATATAATATATTCAATATTGTGCTCAATTCAATCGAGAAACAGTCTTTAAGAAATGGAACTCTATAGCACAGTATCTTCACAAGCTAATGTCTAGAGAACCATCTAATATGCAATTTTATCAGCTTGAATTACTCTAATCAGGAAATCCTACTCAGACAAGCACTTACTAAATCATACTAAATTTTTTCAGCAGTTCATATCGTTATCCAATGATTAATAAGAAATAGCTAAGGATTCACTAAGAATTACATATGATGCAAGCAACGAAAAGCAAAGAATAGTTATAAAAACCTCAATACTGAATTGTCATTCTTCATTAAATATCAAAACAATAAGAGAAAGCCATAACAAAGTCAAAACAACATTGTAAAACAAATCCGGAGACGAAATATAGAAGCAGCAGATAGCACACAGAACTTCCTTTAAGCTTTCTCCATCTTCCTGCATTATGATTTTAAATCCAATATACAAAGTTACACACTGCATTCTAAATGATGACAATCTCTAAAGAGTTGAGAGCATATTCATGAAACTTACATATCTTGTTGAAAGCAACAATGTCACAGCTCTGGACATACTCATTGATTGGTTCAACAGTGAGTTGCTCTTCGATCATGGTGTCAATAGAGACAAGGTCATCAACAATGGTGCACATAATCTGCAACTTCTTGATACCATAACCAACTGGAACAAGCTTTGATGCTCCCCAAAACAATCCTTCCATCTGAATAGATCTAACAGCTTCCTCTAGCTTCTTCATGTCAGTCTCATCATCCCACGGCTTGATATCAATCAAAACTGATGACTTTCCAGCTGATGAAGAGAAAAAAAGAACAATGAGAAACCAAAGACATCTTCAAATCATAAACTACAAGTGGTAGAATAAGAACCCAAACTTACACTCCTTCTTCTTTGTAGATGCCTTCACAGAAGCTGCTCTCTCTTCAGCAGCTTTCTTTTCTTCTTCTGTCTCCTCTCCGAAAAGGTCAACATCATCGTCATCTTCCTCAGCCGCAGCATCCTACAAAAATACACATTGGTATGAATCTACCCAATGCACAACATTAACAAAACATTATGAGTAACCATAGAAACAATCATAAGTACCTTAGAATCAGCTGCAGGGGGAGTAGCAACAGCCTCTTCTGTGATAGGGGCAGATCCCTCAACAACGACACCGCTTCCTTCAGCGGAGACACCACTGTAAATAACAGAGATCAATGAAACGCCATTAGATTAATCCGAACAGCGAAAACTTAATCCACAAGTAAACAGGAAACAATAGAAGGCAATGAAGCTTACGAGATCCTCAAGAGCGCATCAATGTGGTTGTACCAACGAGAAGCATTCACATGCTGGGAAGTTGGGGGCTTTGCAAGAGCTGCGAAAACAGTGATATCATCCTTTGAAGCCTGATACCTATTAACAATACAGAAGGAAAAATAAATGTTACTTCAATTGTTTGAATAAGGTACAGACATAGGATCTAATCTAATAAGAGATGTCCACAATCAATCTGAGATAACACTAACAAAAAAACAGACAGGGCTTGAATAACACTTCTTTACAGTTTTGGTGCTCAATGAACTTACCCAGTGATGTAACTGCGAGTGAGAAGATGCTCATCGAGCTTCTTCAATCCAGCATCAGAGTTAAGGTTAGGGAAGGCCGCCATTGTTTGTGAAGCTTGAACCTTTTCACTGATAGATATATAAAGCAGATCAAGAACAGATCAACTACTGAAAAACCCCAACGTATCAGCAAAAACGAAACTTTCTATTGCTACCAAACATTGATTCACTAAGACATTACTTAAAATAACGAAAAAGAGACCATACTAGGCTCATTGATCTAAGGGTTCCTAATCACAGAGGATCAGCAATATTTGTTCACATAAGTGTCTAAAAATTGAATTTTTAATCGAATACTATTACAACTATGGATACTTTCAGATCGAAACAACTTAATGGGCGGCGTACGAACAATTAGTCTAAAAGAGGGAAATCGAAGAAGAACAAACCTGAGCTAAAAGGTGCAGACTTTGATGATGAAAAGCGAAGGAGGCAGAGGAGGAAGACACAAAGTTCAGAGGAAACTTATTTAACCCTCTCTAGGTTTTTCTCTAGTGGGCCTGTTTTTGGGCCTAATTAATACCTCTTTTAGGCCTTTTCTAATATCTCTTGGTGGGTTTTACACATAAACTAATGAACCGGTTAAAGATCAATTTGATAGAGACTTAGAGAGCATCAAGATGAAAATGAAAATTTTATAAGCTAATGATGATGTTTAAGTGTAAATTGATTGACCCAAAAGTTCCAAACTTTTCAGTTAGGAATGAATTAGCATTGCTCAAAACTCAAAAACTAATAAAAAAGCGATAAGGAAAAAACAAACTTTAGTTTTATTAATAAGGTAATTTAGAATGATTTAAAGATTCAATGTGTAATGTACCTTACAAAAGTAATCAATTTTCCTCTCTGATTAGTTATCATTTTTTTATCTTCTAATTTGTCATTTACTAACAAAGCACTAAACTCAATTGATTTTGAAAATGAAAGGTCACCCAACATAAAACAGATTATCTAATATGTTGATATTAGTTATATCAACGAAAAAATAAACGGTGTAGCTAATCTGAAATTATCAACTTAATACCAATTTCTTAAGTTTGCGGTGAGACTAGTTGTTGGATCTAACAAGCTCACAACGCCAAAAAAATATATCTAGCATATAAAGTTTTTATATTTAGAAACAAATTAAACACCAGTTTTGATTTTTTTAATTAGTTATATCTTTTGTCAAAAACATGATTACTTATTTACTAAATTACTAAAATTAGATCCTCTCTACAGCACAGTGAAATATTTCTTTATTTTTTGATAATAAATAAAACTATATTGTTTTTAAATTTGATTTCTTCAATATTTTGAAAAGTGTATTTTGTGAATAAGAATTTGTATGTACCATCAACAATATTTTATTTAGTCATTTAATTCTGGACATGTAATCCATCGCGGATGAATATGTTTTTCTATATTGTTTTATTATATTTATTTTAACATGGTACATAGTTCAAATTTAAAAACTAAGAGAATATATTAGTGTGATGCAAGAAGAGTGATACGGTGGAATAGTTTTAATTTATATATGTGATAATATCGTTTAAACTAGTCATGGGCGTTCGGGTATTCGGTTCGGTTTCGTATATATCCATTTGGTTCCGGGTAGTTTGGATATAGAGGTTTAGAATCCATTCGGTTAATTTACTATTTCGGTTCGGTTTCGGTTATTTTTGGTTCGATTCCGAGTACCCGAAACAGTATAATATATATTTTAGAAAATATTATTTAAATAAAATTTGATGATAGTTTAACAAATATATCTAAAATTTCTAGATATTTGGTTTATTTAAATATTTTACTATTTTGGTCTAAATATATATGATAGTGGTTTGGTTTTTTAGTTTAATTTTATTAACTTATTTATATTAATACGTATTAAAATGTCAAAAGTTCGACATGGTGGAGTGGACTCTTCGCACGCTCAAGTTTGCATGGGACTGGGGTACGATTCTCGGCTAAAACATATTTTTAATATTAGTTCGGTTTGATTCGGATAATCGAATGGATATCGGTTTGGTTCGGATTATAATCGATATCCATGGATAATTAAAACACTATCCAATCGGTTATTGACCACTATCCACACTCGAATCGGAACCAAAATTTCGGTTCGGTTTTGATTTGGTCCATTTGATTCGGTTTATTTGCCCAGAACTAGTTTAAACTTTAAAGTATACCAAAAATGGTTCTACTTTATTAAAAAAAACAAACAAACAAACAATTGTTCGAAATATACCCAAAATTGTTCTAATTAGGAATGAGCCCATGTAGTTGCTCAAAAGAATACGCTGACATTATAAGATTGAACTCTAGTAGCCTTGTGTAATTAAATTCTCACGTCATGCAATCGTTATCTGCGTGTGTGCCATGTTAAAGATTACAAATCATCTCTTTTGTAGAAATCAGAAATCTATTTCTACATGACCATATTTACCGTATTATTAAAAAGTGTTGTTAAAGTGTCATGTTCGTTAAGTATACTCGCCACTAGAATCAGCTTTGAGTTCCAGAAATCATTTGTGAAAAAGGTATATATGATCAAGAAAGGAAAAGGTAGCATAACGTTCATGTGCTACATCCGGACAAATGCAAGGGAAGGATTAATGTATAAATATATTTATAAATGTATAAAGTTAGTTCATATAAATTTGTACACTTCAAAATTCCCATGACTCGCAAGGGAAGCACCAGCTGTTGGACCAAATCCAGAAACGATATTGAGAACACCCGCCTATCATAAATTTCAAGAACCACTGTTACTTACTCATAGCAACAATGGATTCACATTATCTATATGAACGAAAAAGCAAAAAAAATTGGAAGATGTATTCTGTTGGTGAGTAGTTCTAAGGATAAAAATAATCCAACTATTGACGGGTTCAATCCATACTCCGGCAAATGGATTAGTTTTTATATATTCTAACAGAGTACATCTTCCAATTTTTTTGCTTTTTCGTCCATGTAGAAAATGTGAATCTGATTCAGAGGATAGCTTTCAAATATTTGTCCTATATTCAGAGGATAATGTGAGGGTACTCTTAATGGGTTGAAGACCATATCCACGGGTCTCCCGTCTTGCAAATAAGGCATATCCTGTCTCGGCAAAATTTCTGAAATAATACATTTATTTCCATGTCTTCCAGCTACTTTATCACCTACTTTGATTTCACGTTGATGTGAAATATATACACGAATTATTTCTGGGTTATAACTCGAATCCCTTTTTTTCTGAAATCACCTCACATCAATAACTCGACCTCTACCACCTATAGGCAATTTTAAACAAGTTTCTTTTGAAGTCGATACCTGAATGCCAAGTATGGCTCGCAAAAACCTATATTCCGGAGCATAGGAGGATTCTTTCGCCACTTGAGGCGTTAATTTACCTATTAAAAATATCACTTGTTTCAATCCACGATCCTAGCATCACAATCCCATTTTTGTCTAAATTTCAGAGTAAACGGCATTCTAGATGCGGTATTTCTTTAGTGATCCTTTCAGGACCTTCGGTTGTCACATGCGTCTGAATTTCATATTTCCGTATGTGGAAAGAAGTATAAATATCACCATATACTAGACACTCACTAATGAGTATCTCATCTTCAAAATTGTATCCTTCCCATAGCATATAAATTTGTACAAGATTGTAATTTGTAAAGTTAGTTAATATACTCCATTGTAAAATGGAGAATTTTCTTTATAACAAATTTAAAGTCAGAGAATGAATTAGATTACAACTTTCAACTGTATCATAAATTAAATTTACAATATCTTCTTTTTAAGTAATGAATATACCATGTGTTCTCTACAAATCTCAAGTGCTAGAATTGGAGGGAGGTTGTTAGCTTTTGTAAAGTCGTCGGATATATTAACATCTTCTTGTCCCCTAAATATTCCTATTGAATTTTCCATTTCCCTGAAATTAAACGGAATAATGTTACTAATCAAATGATACATTATAATTTGTAATGAACAAGGAAAACTTACTATAATAATAACCATCTCCAATTTCTTCAGGTTCAGGTAATTACTCTACTTTGTCTTCTCTTGTAGTTTACACGGTTAGTAATCTCACATTTCTCTTTTAGTTTTAATCTCCCATTTTTTACTTAAAACATTTTTTAAGCAGATCTCATGGAAGGACTAGACGAGGGACCAGACCAGGTTTATTACTCTTAGAATGACGAAGAGGATGACACTGTTTTTGGAGAGGTCGTGTGATACGATCTCCCTAGGATAGAACTCTGATGAAAGGCTGAAGACAAGCGGCAAGTGATGAGATTCGATGGTGATGGTGCGTGAATGAGAATAGTGGCGGATATGGTGATGATCGAATGATAAATAGCAATGGTGAGATGGTGAAGATTGTTTTGATGGTTATATGGATAGTAACAAGTGAAGAGTTTCTGAATCACAAAGTGTATAGAAACCCAGAAATCAAGAACGCATTCAAGAATTCAAATTGAGAGAAAAAGTGTGACAATACTTGTTCATACAACTTCTTCGCTAAAGAACAAAGAGGCGTAGCTTTGGGGTTTTATAATTAACCCTAAGGCTCGACACTCCAAACAACAAGAAGTTCGAAATAAAACAACAAGACGTTTAAAGGAAATAAGAAAACAGCAAAACGTCTCGGTGACCTGTAGTAATACAGAAGTCACTTGTACTAGTACAGAAGTACATTATTCCCATTAGTAATGACTTCTAGATAACTCGACGTAGTGATCAATTTGCCTCATTAAAAACCATACTGAGAAAACCCATTGGGACAAAACTCAGCTATGGGAAAAAAGTACAAACTTCACACCTAAGTTATCTAGTTATCATTACCGGGTGAAGCCTTCAAGGTGGATATGTTGAAGACTTGGATCCTCGGTAGGTTGAATGACCCGTCAACTATGAGTGAGTGAGCTTTCCTAGCCATCTCCTTAGCTCTCGAACGAGTGATCCTTCCCACCATCTCCGGTTTCTCTGCAGCCTCTGGTTCCGTGCTTGCCACGATCATATCATCCTCCCCCTCTTCAAAAGGATTTGTCCTCAAATCGGAATCTGCATAGTAAGGAGGCAAGTCAGAAACATTGAAGGTTGATGATATGGTATACTTACCTTGAAGATCAATCTGGTATGCGTTGTCATTGATCCTCTTGATGACTTCAAATGGACCATCAGCTCGTGGTAGGAGCTTGCTCTTCCTCTCTTCTAGGGATCTATCCTTGCGTAAATGAATCCACACGAAGTCCCCTTCTTCGAAAACGAGCTCCTTTCTCCCCTTGTTAGCATGCTTCTCGTATTGCTTGTTCCTTTTCTCTATGTTCTCCTTAGCTTTAGCATGTATCCTCCTCACCTGTTCAGACTTTTCTTTGCCATCAAAGCTACATTTCACACTTAAAGGTAAAGGAATCAAGTCTAAAGGTGATTGTGGATTGAAACCATAAACAATTTCAAAAGGAGAAAATAGGGTAGCAGAATGCTTAGCGTGATTGTATGCGAACTCAACATGTGGTAGACACTCTTTCCATGATTTGAGATTGCTCCTCACTAAGGTCCTGAGGAGTGTAGATAGCGTCCTGTTCACCACTTCAGTTTGCTCATCTGTTTGTGGGTGGCATGTGGTTGAGAATGATAGTTTGGCTCCTAGCTTGGCCCATAACGTCCTCCAGAAGTGTCCTAGAAACTTTGTATCTCGGTCTGAGACAATAACTTGAGGCATTCCATGTAGACGTACTACTTCCCTGAAAAACAAGTTAGCTACAATAACAGCATCGCCCGTCTTGTGACTTGCAATGAAGTGAGCCATCTTGCTAAACCTATCAACCACAACAAAAATCGAATCTCTACCATTTCTGGTTCGAGGTAAGCCAAGAACAAAATCCATAGAAATATGAGTCCAAGGTTGAGAAGGGATAGGTAGAGGAGTGTACAAGCCGTGGGGATGTACCTTACCCTTCGCCATTTTGCAGATATGGCACCTAGAACAAACCTTCTCAACGTCTTTCTTCATTTGAGGCCAATAGAAGTGTTCTTGCAGTCCAAGTAGAGTCTTTGACACTCCGAAATGTCCAGCTAGTCCACCTCCGTGAGCTTCTCTAATCAGCAACTCTCTCATGGATCCTCTTGGTATGCACAATCGGTCCTTAAAGAACAGATATCCATCCTGCCTATAATAGTTTTCGAAAGCAAACTTATGGCATTTGCCATAGCTCTCAGCAAAATCGTTGTCAGTCTCATAAAGTTCTACTATTCTATCAAAACCTTCAAGCTTAGAAGACCAAGTAAAAACGAGAGTGTACCTCCAGGATAATGCATCGACGACTACATTATCCTTACCTTTCTTGTACTTAACCGTGTAGGGAATAGTCTCAATGAACTCCATCCATCTGGCATGTCTCTTGTTGAGCTTATGTTGTCCTTTGAGATGCTTCAGGGACTTATGATCAGTGTGAATAACGAACTCCTTGGGCCACAGATAATGTTGCCACATTTGAAGAGCCCGAACCAAGGCATACAGCTCCTTGTCATATGTAGGATAGTTCAATGTCGATCCTCCTAGCTTCTCACTGAAGTAAGCTACTGGTTTCCTGTCCTGCATCAAAACAGCACCTATACCCACTCTGGAGGCATCACATTCAATCTCAAAAGTTTTCATAAAGTCAGGAAGTAAAAGAATAGGGGCAGTGATAAGCTTCTCTTTTAAGGCGGAAAACGCCTTCTCTTGTGCTTCCTCCCATCTGAATCCTACATCCTTCTTGATAACTTCTGTAAGTGGCGCTGCAATAGTACTGAAGTCTTGAACAAATCGCCTATAGAATCCTGCTAGTCCATGAAAGCTCCTGACTTCTGCCACGTTTTTGGGTGTTGGCCACTCCTTGATAGCCTTGACCTTCTCATCGTCCACTCTAACTCCTTCTGCACTTACAACAAAGCCTAGAAAAACAACCTCAGTAGTACAGAATGAACATTTAGCAAAATTAGCAAAGAGAGATTGAGAACGAAGAACAGTTAGAACTTGGCGGATGTGTTCTAAGTGTTCTCCTAGTCCTTTGCTGTAGATGAGGATGTCGTCGAAGTACACAACCACGAAGACGCCAATGAAAGGTCTGAGAGCATGATTCATTAAACGCATGAAGGTGCTAGGAGCATTGGTGAGACCAAACGGCATGACTAGCCACTCGTAGAGCCCTTGCTTGGTCTTGAAAGCTGTTTTCCATTCATCTCCTTCCTTCATTCTGATCTGATGATACCCACTCTTCAAATCGATCTTCGAGAAGACTGTTGACCCACATAACTCGTCCAGCATGTCATCTAATCTAGGAATTGGATGTCTGTACTTCACTGTGATATTGTTAATAGCTCTGCAATCAACACACATCCTCCATGAACCATCTTTCTTGGGTACAAGCAAAACTGGTACTGCACAAGGACTGAGACTCTCTCTGATGTGTCCATTGCTCATCAGCTCTTCTACTTGCTTTTGAATCTCTTTAGTTTCTACTGGATTAGTTCTGTAAGCTGGTCTGTTCGGTAGAGCTGAACCTGGCACCAAATCAGTCTGATGCTCTATCCCACGTATTGGAGGCAAGCCTGGAGGTATCTCTTCTGGAAACACATCCTTGTACTCCTCTATAATCTCTATCATCTCGTGTGGAAGCTCTTCTGCTGATTTAGTACTGGTGAGTGTCTCTTTATGAACAAACATGAATGTGGTCATCTCTGGATCAAATAGCTTGTTGAACTCGCTGTGATTGATGTACAGGCTGTGAGACACTTTCTCTGTATCCTTGCGGTTCATGTGAAGCTGATCCTTGTAGATTTCGCTGGGTGTAAGTGGTAGAAGAGTAATCTTGCGTCCCTTGAACTCAAACGATTGCTTGTTGGTGTAGCCATCATGAAACACTTTTCTGTCGAACTGCCATGGTCTTCCCAAAAGGATATGACTTGACTTCATCGGAATCACATCACAAAGCAGCTCATCCTCATACTTCCCAATCGTTAGTTTCACCATCACTTGCTGCGAAACTGTTAAAGCTCCCTTGTTGTTCAACCACTGTAGCTGGTAAGGTCTCGGATGTGAGGTGGTCTTGAGATTAAGCTTTTGTACCATCTCTTCACTAGCTGCATTAGTACAGCTTCCACCATCAACGATCAAGGTGCAGACCTTGTCTTGAACCATACACCGTGTGTGAAATAGGTTCTCACGCTGTCCTCTATCATCTGGATGAATCTGAACACTTAAAGCTCTGCGTGCTAACATCTCGCCCATGACTGCTGGTTCACCTTCTTCACCAAATTCAGACTCTGGTTCACTCTCTGAACTGTCTATTGGCACAATTTCTCCTCCTTCTTGAAGAAGAAACATCTTCTTGTTAGGACAGTCTCTGGAATAATGCCCCATTCCTTGGCATTTGAAACACCTGATATGACTTGTACTGGTGCTACTCTTAGGCTTGAAATCGATCTTAACTTCCTCTTTGACTGTGGCTGTGGCGGGTTTGCTGTCCTTGGTGAAGGCGGGTTTACTGAATTCTCTTGGCTTGGACATGTTAGGCGTAAATGCTGTCCTCACCCCCTTTCTCTTGATCTGTGATTCAATCAACTCTGCCTTATGTACCATTTCTTGCACATCTTCATAGTCCTGCAACTCTACCTTGTTTTGAATCTCTCTGTTCAAACCTCCAAGAAACCTAGACATAACCATGTCTTCACTTTCTCTTAGATCAGCACTGATCATAAGCGTTTCCAGCTCTTGGTAGTAATCTCTAACAGACTTAGTGCCTTGAATGAGACGCCTAAGCTTGTTAAGAATCTCTCTCTGGTAGTGTGTAGGCACAAACTTCTTTCTCATCTGCGTGACTAGCTATTCCCATGTAGTGACAGCAGGCTCTCTCTGTCGATGTCTAAGTCCCAACTGCTCCCACCACAACAAAGCGTAGCCATTGAATTCGGATATGGCTATCTTCACCTTGTTCAAATCATAGGTACCTTGAACTTGAAAGTTTGATTCCATCTTCCTTTCCCAGTCTAGATACGTCTCTGGATCATTGGTACCATGGAACGAAGGATACTGAATTTTGAGGTGCTTCAGCTGCTGCCTCAAAGGATCATAATCCCTGCCGTGATCTCTGTTTCTGTTTCTCCTCATTGTCTCTTGACTATGATCTGAAACTTCTTCTTCTTCAGAATACTCTCTGTCTGACTCAATGTATATTCGATGCCCAGCTACTTCTTCAGTTCGTCGTGGGCGTGTAGGATTTCTACCAGTTCTGCGATGCTCTCTTTCTGTGCTTTGAGTGTTTCTTCTTTGATTGAAACAAGTCTCTCTTCCCCCAGTAGGTGACTGAACTGTTCTGATTCGTGTGTGTTTGGAGGAAGCTCCCACGTGAGCATTTCCTTTAGCTAAACGAAGAGCTTCATTAGGACTTGGCGGTTCTGAAGAACTCTGATCCGAAGCGCTAGTTGCCTGAGCTATATCTTTGATTTGCTTCTCAAACTTGTTACTGAGATGCTCCATCTGTTGCTGAAACTGAGTAGACATTGTCTTATTTGCATCTGCAATTTGCTTGGACATGGCTTGGTTCAAAGCTTCCATAGCTTCTGGAGAAAGCTCCATTGTACCTGCAAATTAAAGAAGAAAACTCGAAGTAAAACGTTCTTGAGTGAAGGAAATAAAATAAACTCTAAAACTCTGAATTTTAAACAAGAAAAACATGACTGCAGACCTAATGTCGAGCAAGACTATAAGAAAATCGAACAACCCCAAACCCTATAATGAACAGAATTCGAAAATATTAAACCCTAAAACTAAACAAACGAAATTAAGCAAAAACACAAGAGATTAGGGTTTAGAATCGCTTAGCCTTTGGCACATAGTTGACTCTGATACCACATGATACGATCTCCCTAGGATAGAACTCTGATGAAAGGCTGAAGACAAGCGGCAAGTGATGAGATTCGATGGTGATGGTGCGTGAATGAGAATAGTGGCGGATATGGTGATGATCGAATGATAAATAGCAATGGTGAGATGGTGAAGATTGTTTTGATGGTTATATAGATAGTAACAAGTGAAGAGTTTCTGAATCACAAAGTGTATAGAAACCCAGAAATCAAGAACGCATTCAAGAATTCAAATTGAGAGAAAAAGTGTGACAATACTTGTTCATACAACTTCTTCGCTAAAGAACAAATAGGCGTAGCTTTGGGGTTTTATAATTAACCCTAGGGCTCGACACTCCAAACAACAGGAAGTTCAAAATAAAACAACAAGACGTTTAAAGGAAATAAGAAAACAGCAAAACGTCTCGGTGACCTGTAGTAGTACAGAAGTCACTTGTACTAGTACAGAAGTACATTATTCCCCATTAGTGATGACTTCTAGATAACTCGACGTAGTGATCCATTTGCCTCATTAAAAACCATACTGAGGAAACCCATTGGGACAAAACTCAGCTATGGGAAAAAGAGTACAAACTTCACACCTAAGTTATCTAGTTATCATTACCGGGTGAAGCATTCAAGGTGGATATGTTGAAGACTTGGATCCTCGGTAGGTTGAATGACCCGTCAACTATGAGTGAGTGAGCTTCCTTGGCCATCTCCTTAGCTCTCGAACGAGTGATCCTTCCCACCATCTCCGGTTTCTCTGCAGCCTCCGGTTCCGTGCTTGCCACGACCATATCATCGTGACTCAAAGAGACTCAGGTAACGACTCTGACTCTGTCATCTCTTTAGTTTACACGGTTAGTAATCTCACATTTCTCTTTTAGTTTTAATCTCACATTTTTTAATTAATAAATTTTTTAAGCAGATCGACCAGCCTAACCAGCCCAGGTACCAGACCGGTTTTATTACTCTTGGACTCAAGAGGAGGATGACACTTTTCTTGGAGAGGTCTTGACTCAAAAGGGGAATGAGTGCTGGGCAATTGCACCCACAAGGCAATTGGAAGCCCTCTACAAGCTTTCAGGGGTACCTCTGCCAGCTAATTTTAAATTATCAATCCAGGAAGTTCTAGATGTTATGTCTAGGTCAAATTTAGATCATGGGAAAGCTCTTAAAGATGTTGGCAAGTTGAAAAACCTCCTTACGCGTTTAGGAAATGTATTAGAAGATAACAACCCTCTTACATTTCACAAAAAGTTAGGAATCATGCTGGTAGGTTCAAGGAAAAAACGGTAATTAGGTATGACTACAATAAAGATACATGTTTTGAAAAAAATCTCCAGGATCAACTACATATTTCCCCTATTGCGGTCCGGTTAATTCTAACAGATGATTACAATGATGTTGTTGGGAAAGTTTCATACGCTTCAATGAAAAAAAAAACTAGTGGGCATTTTGTGTACAAATACCAACGATTGTAAATTTGTAATAATTCTTCTATGAACTAACTTATTTGTTGTTATCAACAGAAAATTTAGCTTTTTCCGTTTTTTATAAATATCTACAAATTAAACAAAAAAATACACTATTAATTAATCATTATGAAAATATTGAGAAGAAAAGATGATGAATCAATAGAGTTAAGGTAAGCCAAAGTTTTGTTTTTAACGGAAAAAAATGAAAGAAAAAATAAATAATAATGAAAGAAAGGAAAAGTCCAAATTCACGAGTTGTGTAACACTCACTATCAATTCAAGAGTTTGACTGAATCATATACAGTTCAACTCAATTCCAGCATTCGCAATTTTCTTGTGTGTTACATATATATAAAAGTGATCAATTGAAAATGATCTTTGACCAAATTAAGTTTGGTAATGACAATTAAATTAGGTATATAACTAAATTATTAACGTGCTTCCATACCACAAACGTTTTCTCTTTATTTCTTGAGTCTTTGATCAATCCCATGATTTTTTTTGTTGGTTGAAGTAAGTATCTCCTACTATAAGCTTCGTCCCAAATTATTGCAGGAGGTGAAGCCATTATGAAAATTTACATTGTAAAATCATTTATCTTATGCAAAGGGATGGACTTTGGCTTATCCCATAGTGGTTGAATTAATCGCATTCCGCAAGCTCACCGTTTGGAAGACACCAATAAAAGCAGTCAAACAAATTTGAATATCAAAATATGTAATATAGTTTATCAATACGACTTATTCGTTTTAAAATTTGATTTCGTTAATATTTGAATAGTGTATTTTGTGAATAAGAATTTGTACGAACCATCGACACAAATTTATTTAGTCATCTAATTTTGGACTCGTGATCTACCATGGGTTTATATGTTTTGTATATAGTGTTATTATTTTTTAACATGGTTCAAATATAATTCAAATTTAAAAACTAAGAGAATTCATGAGTGTGCTGCAAGACGGGTTATATAGTTCAAATTTAGTCAAACTCTTAGTGTCCAAATTTAAGTTTGATTTAGTCCAAATTCACGAGTTGTGTAACACTATCAAGAGTTTGACTAAATCATATATAGTTCAACTCAATCCAATTTTCTTTTGTGTGTTACGTGTATTAAGTGATCAAATGAAAATGATCTTTGACCAAAGTTTGGTAGTGACAATTAAAATAGGTACTGTATATATTATATAACTAAATTATTAACGCGCAATTCTATACCACAAACGTTTTCTCTTTGTTTCTTGAGTCTTTCATTTGATCAAATCGCATGTTTTTTTTTGTTTTGGTTGGTTGAATTGAGTATCTCCTCCTATAAGCATCGTCCCAAAGTCTTGAAGGAGGTACGAATGTCATATCCATCTCCATTATGAAAACTCCCTAATCATTTATGGTATGCAAAAGGATGGAGTTGGCTTGAATTAAGCGCATTCCGCAAGCTCACCGTTTGGTAGACACCAAAAATTCACTCAAACAGATATTGACACCATTTAGCCGGAACGAGGAGATAAATAGTATCGTCAAGTCGGTTAACAAACTTTTCTAGTTAGCTTGAGTTCGAATGATGTAAGAATGAGAACTCATAAATATTTCTTATTCTAGAAGCCTTTGAGTTCTTCGAGTATATATGGAAACCGACAGTATTTATCGAAGTCAATAAAATGTAACATAACCTTAACTTGTTAATGTAAAATTCGGTAATTATGGAAAGTTTATGGATTCTCCCTTGGTATATAAAAGATTTAACGATCCTTATCCATTGAGTTACAGTTTAGGGTTTTCTTCTTCTTCTTTTCACCAAGCTTCCTTCACAGTGGCGAACCCAAACCAATCCGTCTGGGTACTTCTTCCTCTCTCTCTCAATCTCTCAGTCTATCACTCTCTCTTCAGTTGCTAATGATCTAGCTGTGTAATTTTTGCAGACTTGCAGACTAAAAGTCGATCTAAAGTGTTGCACCGGTTGCCAAAAAAAGCAAGCATGAAGTTGAAGAGTATCTCTTGTAAACCTCTAGAGTGCGAGACTCATAAGTCTTATAACACGAGATGATGATCCTTAATACTTTTGTTTCCAATGAGAACAGGTGTAAATGAAGTGGAGTATAACAGGGGAAAAGGGCTCATGACGGTCACAGGTTACGTAGAACCTATGGCTCTGGTTCGTAAACTTACTAAATGTGGCAAAAATACAGAGCTCCTCTCAGTTAAGTACCAGCTTGAAGATGATGATCTAAATAGCGATGATGAAGATGACACTTCTTCTGACTCTACTAGTTCATATAATATCCGAAGATTCCGAACCCCATGGAACGTGACTTCCAAGAGAAGATGAAGCAGCAGAACAAGACGGGACTACCAAAAAAACCCTTCTCTTCTAGGGTGTTTCACCAGTAAAGGACAAACATCTCAATAACATAGTTTTCTTTTGGAGAAATTATTGTTTTTTTTTTCTTTGTGAAACTTATGTAGAAATGATGAAAATGAATAACCTAATCATATGAGCCTAATTAGATAACACAAGAATTAGACTTCAATTAACCCGCTAATGTAAGCGTTTGGTACCTCTGCTAGTATATCCATAATTTTAAAATAATTGGGTCGCTAAGACTACATATGAATTGCCAAGTTAGAAATTTTCTATACGTAACATTAATATAATTAAAATATTAAAAATTCTTGTCAACTATACTGACATGTAACGTATGTACTCAATTAATGTACATACACTTTAGTAATTAATGTTGTCATAGTTTTATTTTTATGTGATATGTGTTAATGTGGCAATAGAGACAAAATTAAAAAGCTAATAGTAAAACTTCTTTTTGTGATATTATAATTATTTTTTGGTTGAAAAAATATTAAAAATATTCAGATTGCCATAATGTAAATTATTACCCTAGAAATAAATGTTTTTTCAACAAAATAAATATAATATTATAAATATAGGTACATATAATTACAAACAAAGAAAATTAATAAATGAGTTATCCAGAGAAAAAAAAGTAAAAGAAGAAAAAATTGAAAAGTCATTGGATTTTTCTAGTAAGAATCATCGTGTTCCATCTCAATTCTTCACTCATTCATCACCACAATTATATTTTATTTTCCTCACTTTTCTCAACAGATAAAAAATACAACAGAGAGAAAAAAAACAGAACACAACAGAGAAACTCACAGTCTTTATATTGGTTGTTCCGTCTCATTCGACAAACACTTTTAGCCGAAAAAAAAAAAAAAAAAATGGAAGGAGGAATAATACATGGATCAGGAGGAGCAGATGAATCAGCTTTCAGAGAATGTTTCTCACTAACATGGAAGAATCCTTATGTTCTTCGTCTTGCTTTCTCTGCTGGAATCGGTGGTCTTCTCTTTGGTTACGACACCGGTAAGTTTCTCTATTATATCTCTTCTCTTCTCTTCTCTGTTGATTCTCTCATGCATACATATATTTGCTTTGGAGTTTGATGGGTTATATATTGTGTGTATATACATGCAGGAGTCATATCTGGAGCTCTTCTTTACATCAGAGATGATTTCAAGTCTGTTGACAAATATACTTGGTTACAGGTTCCTATATTTTTCTTGATTTCTGTTTTCTTGATTTTTGGTTAACTTTAGGATTCTCAAAAACATAAATGATCCATGTTTTAAGTAAAAATTAGATGAGTCCACCTCGGACAGAAGAATTTGTATATGTACTAATGTTTCGTAATTTGCGTTTTTGACACTATACTAGTTATTTATATTTTGTTTGTTTAAGTTTTGTCAACAAAACAAACTTAAATTTGTAGTTAGATGTTAATGTACCGCCGCGGTTTGACTTATTGATTGTAACGATTTTAATAATTTGCAAACAAAATTTAGCAAGCATAAATAAAAGCAGATCATCAAGATTTGGATTCTGTTTTTAGAGTATGAATAGCGCTAAACATCATGTTGCTTTTTTTGCATGCCGTTAAGAAGCATCTTAATACCTAAGCAAGTTTAATGAACATACAAAGACACAAGCAAACACTAAACTTGAAACAAAACAAAAAATGGAAACAGGAGATGATAGTGAGCATGGCAGTCGCAGGAGCCATCATTGGAGCCGCTATAGGAGGTTGGGCGAACGACAAATTCGGGAGGAGAAGCGCGATTCTTATGGCGGATTTTCTCTTTCTATTAGGAGCTATCATTATGGCGGCAGCTCCTAACCCGTCCCTCCTTGTCGTTGGCCGTGTATTTGTGGGCCTCGGGGTCGGGATGGCCTCGATGACCGCTCCTCTATACATCTCAGAAGCTTCTCCTGCAAAGATTAGAGGAGCTTTGGTTAGTACAAATGGGTTTCTCATTACCGGAGGACAGTTCTTGTCTTATCTTATCAACTTGGCCTTTACCGATGTAAGTGCATGATACTAGCCCAAAGACAATTCTTGTCTTACCTCACCAACCTAGCCTTAACAAAAATATTACACTTCGGGTAGTTTTGGAGAATTTAAATGTTCTGTTTTCTCTTGTTTTAGGTGACCGGAACATGGAGATGGATGCTCGGAATCGCGGGACTTCCAGCTCTTTTGCAGTTTATCCTAATGTTTTCGCTCCCGGAATCACCTCGTTGGTTATACCGCAAGGTACTTATGATCTTCAAGACTTTTTCACAAAGTATGATAATATCTAAAAGTGTGTGTAACCAAAAGTGTTTTTTTGTAATGTCAACAGGGAAAAGAAGAAGAGGCTAAAGCGATTCTGAGAAGAATATATTCATCAGATGATGTAGAACAAGAGATACGTGCACTTAAAGACTCAGTTGAAACAGAGATACTCGAAGAAGGATCATCTGAGAAAATCAACATGATCAAACTATGCAAAGCCAAAACTGTTAGACGAGGACTAATAGCTGGTGTTGGTCTCCAAGTGTTTCAACAGTTCGTTGGGATCAACACGGTTATGTATTACAGTCCAACCATTGTTCAGCTTGCCGGTTTCGCTTCAAACAGAACAGCTCTGCTCTTGTCTCTAGTTACCGCAGGACTTAACGCATTTGGTTCCATTATTAGCATTTACTTCATCGATAGAACTGGAAGGAAAAAGCTTCTTATCATTAGTCTTTTTGGAGTCATTATCTCGCTCGGAATACTAACCGGTGTTTTCTATGAAGCGGCGGCTCACGCTCCTGCGATTAGCTCACTCGAGACACAAAGGTTCAATAATCTTACTTGTCCGGATTATAATAAGTCAGGTATGAATACCAATGCTTGGGATTGTATGACTTGTTTGAAAGCTTCTTCTACATCTTGTGGCTTCTGTTCTTCTCCAAATGGAAAGGTAAAGACTATTCGAAAACCCGAAAAGTATATATGTTTTCACTCCAAAACATTTGAATTCCAAATCCTTCTATTTATATGATGATTGTAGGAACAACCCGGGGCATGTTGGATCTCTAATGATTCGGTTAAGGACTTATGTCATAACGAAAACCGGCTTTGGTACACAAGAGGATGTCCTAGCAATTTTGGTTGGTTTGCTCTTCTAGGATTGGGACTTTATATCATTTTCTTCTCTCCTGGAATGGGGACTGTTCCATGGATAGTTAACTCAGAGATATATCCATTGAGATTCAGAGGAGTCTGTGGTGGAATAGCTGCAACTGCGAACTGGATATCGAATTTGATCGTGGCTCAATCTTTTCTTTCATTGACTGAAGCTATTGGTACTTCTTGGACTTTTCTCATCTTTGGAGTGATCTCAGTCATTGCTCTTCTCTTTGTTGTGGTTTGTGTTCCGGAGACGAAAGGAATGCCAATGGAGGAGATTGAGAAGATGCTTGAAGGAAGATCTATGGAGTTTATGTTTTGGAAGAAGAGATCAAAACCTGTTGAGAAACATAACCAGAGTGCATGAGAAAAAAAAAACTCTTGTAAGCAGTATCAACGTATAAGAACGCTCATGAAGATTTGTAAGCTTGTATTGAAACTTGATAGTGACAATGTCGTGATCCACTTTTGTAAGAATTAGTAAAATATTTGGTTATAAATCAAATTATTGAAGCAGTACCAATAAACCATCATTGAAATGTCACCAAAATCATGTTGATAATAAGACCAGTTACTTATTATATAGTTCTATATGTGAACATACTAAAACACTTTTCTTAAAAAACCACACATGTTGTCGTTTAACAATTATCAATCTTTAAGGATCCCTATGATCATATACTTGACTCTTTAGCTGTTGAGCATGAAGTTGACAAGTGACAAGTACAAGTGTAACTAAACTAAGTGCAGATAACATATGTTGCACTTGAAACTTGAGTAATTAGCAATTATCTTTTGCATTAGAAATTACTTTTTTTTTCTTAATTGGGAAAAACAAACCAATTATGTTTAACATATCATACATTGGAAATGAAATTAATAGAAAATACATTGGAGCAATAAGAAGAAAAAAAGTGAAGTTCGATGTGAAACAAAAAAAATTCTGAATGTGCATCAATAAATGCCTTTAGACAGCGACACGTGCGTGGCAGTCTCGAGCCCGTCGTTAGCTCCATTTACCACCGAAACCCAAATGAGTATATCTTTTTTTTTTTTGCGAACTTGTTAATATCATTAGAAATGAAGAAGTTTTGGTTTTACATAGTGAGAACCTAAATAATCTGAGATCTTGGCAAAAAAGATAAAAACAAGGTAACAGACAAGAGGAATCACTTAGCGTGAAACACTATTAAAGCCAAAAGAGCAAGAAGTTGCGGAATCTCTTTCGATGACCACGAGCAATGAAGATGTTGCGAAGCTCTCTGTCAATAAATTTGAAGATTTGCGCCGGCGAGATGCTTTGAAAGTTGTGGACAAAGTTATTTCTTTGCTTCCAGACATGATAAACTGTAGCTTGAACCACCAGCTTCCTAAACAGAGACGGAGCTGAACGAGAAGAGGCTCGAACCCAAGAGAGGAGCTCAGACCACGAGATGAACAGGGCTCTGTTTGGGTCTAACCTTGTGATGATAGGTTGCCAGATGGATGATGAGTAAGAACAGGATAGGAACAAGTGATCTCTGGACTCAATTTCTGAGCCGCAAAAAGAACAGAGCGGTGATAGATCAATCCCGCAAATGAGTATATCTTATTACCTTTTTTTTTAGGATTTAGATCAGAAACGTTAACCCATCAAAAGCTATATACACATCTCACTCTCGAGTCTCCATACACACCCACCCCTACTTTAGATTAACCAAATACTGAAATACATTACTGTTTAAGGGTACGTTACGTTCTTATACTATCACATGTCTCTAAACATATGAATACTCCATAATTGGTTGTTATAATTAATACTAGATTGAGTAAATTCCTATAAAAACAAAAAACGAATGGCATAATTAATCGTACTTAGCTTTCGTTACATAATTAATACAGTAGTACTTAGCTTTCGTTACATAATTAATACAGTAGTACTTAGATTTCGTTACATAATTTATACAAGCTGCTAAACTTTGCTTTGTATACAAAAAGAGTTTGGAGTTTGGACATTGTTTCCCTGTCAAGAAAATAGTCGTAGTCACAAAGACTTTACTGGTCTGGAAGCCAGTGCTTAGGGAGAGATTTTAAAAATGTAGCTTTTAATTTTTTTTTTTGTCATAATACTGAATCAGAAAATATTTATAATGAAAACTAAAATAGAAAAATATATAACAACTAAATAAGGCCCGCGTTATTAGGCAGATAAAAACCAAAAAAAATTATTGAGAATAATTAAATAGTAATTTTTTTTTTTTGAAACACAAGTAGTAATATACATGTTTTTAGATTTTATCTTGTAACATTTTAATATTAAATATGAATCTCTCATATTTTATTTTAATACTCTCTCAGTTTCATTATATAAGAGTTTAAAGGTTTTTTTACTCTATTTTATAATATTTTCTCAAATTTCTATGTACAATATTTATTAATATAACAATTTATTACTATTTGAACTATACAGTATATTTTCGTATTGGTTGAAGTTTTATAAATGACATAATATTTATTATTTATTAATCTTTGTACTTTTACCCAAAAACTCTTATATAACAGGGAGTACCATTTAAATATCTATACAATCATAAGAAACCATATTTTAAGTTTAATTACACATTTCATCTTAATGCATATAACTAAATTTTTATATAAAAACAATTAATACATCATATCAAATCTATATCTTAGTAAAAATTGAAAATACAAATAAAAATTAACAAAATATAATTCACAAAAAAACTGAATCAACATTATTTAAGATATATTTGTTATGCTGTTATCTCATAAGAACTAATTTTACCTCATGTCATAATCAATTTTAAATGAGTGAAATTTACAAAATACAAAATATATAAAGATATAAAGACATTCTCATCAAATAACGGAATATTCAGTCCTATAAATTATAGTTTATTTTGAATTATCTTATGTTTTACCGTATGGATAACAAGAATACATGTGTTGAAATTACAAAATCAAACATAATTTTTTTACTAATATTCTTAAATGATTTTTTTTTTAAATGATACTTACTAATATTTGAAATTTTTTAATCTAAAATAAATTTCATCGTTAGACATTCAGTTTAGTAATCACATTTAACTATCTATTTCATCGTAAAACCATAATTCACTTCATCATGGATTAGAGTTAATATTTTAATAACAAAATAATATGAGCATCATATGAGATAATATGTATATTGGTTAGTATTTTAATTTTAAATATAAAAAAAATCAGTCAACATCCACAAAATTTTTTGAAATCCAAAAATATCCTAAATTTTATTCTTCTATATGTCATAATTTCATAAGTAATACTTTTGTCAATTTTCATCAATTAACAAAAAATTTATTCCTATAAACTCATAGTTTCTATTTTTTTCATATTATTACATGCAGTAAAATCTTTAAAATTAAACATGTAAAACTATACTAATAAACATCATGTATTGAACTTTTTTCATTTTAAGTTCATTATTCTTTCAAGGTTTTGTGTACTTAATTACAATAAAAAATTATATTACAACCATAAATACAATTTGTATCCGACTAAAATTATGTTCAATAACTTATGTTATTCTTTTTAACTTTGTTACTCATTATTTATTGATTAATATACATGGTTAATAAATTAAATTTTGCTTACACATGTCAAATTTTATTGAGACACACGTATAATATAATTAGCATACAATGGAAAATATATTGATTTTGTTAGTTTTCTTTTTTGATTTAAAAAAATATATTTTTTTTAAAATTAGAATCATGTAAAATTATGTAAATATAATTAGCTTTTCTACTATGTTTATAAAAAAAAAATTTGCCAACATCTAATAAATATATTTGACACGTGTCACGATCTTGTTAATGAATAAATTTGAAATCAAACTTTATATAATAAGATCTTTCGCCACCCAAGATTAGAAAATCGCTATTACATTAAAGGTACATATTTAAGAATATAATATTCATCAAAAAATACTATTAAAAAAACAAATTATATCATACTTCACCAAAAAATGCTATTAAAAACAATTTATATTATACTAACTAAACATATGAACTTAATCTTTTTATAAATATGTGGCCTAATATATATATATATATATTTTTTTTTGTGGTTGTGGGCATTTGCTTTTTTTTTTTTAAGTTGGGAACTCCTGGAAGTGTAAAGAAGTTCCAGAGTTTGGTTAGTGAATTTTTTCTTCTCTTTCTATTATCCATAATTTTTACATTATTATTAGTATTATTTTTAAACTATTTATTTGTAGATGTATGAGTTGTATGTTTGACTTATCTTACATTGATTTCAAATATATCGTTATTCATAACAAAAATTTTTAGGGGTTATTTTAAGGGAAAAAAGCTAGATTAACCCAAATTATGGGTTTTATTTCTTAGTTGACTCATAAAATATTTGAGCTATTTCAGTTATTTTTGTTCCTATTATACCCTTCTTCCTTTTGATAGAAAATTTTATTTTTACTAAAATATCCCTCCTAATTTTTTCTGTTGGTCGACAAAGTTTCGAATTTTGTTTTTTTTTTTTTTAAAAGTCTGCAGTTCTGTTGTCGCAGATTTTATATACCTGGCAGATTTTATTATTTATGACAGATTTTTCCACGGCAGATTTATTTAATTTGACAGACTATTTGTATTTAGTTACGACAGATTTAATTTTTGTGGCAGTTTTGTTTTCTACGACAGACTTATTGTTGTTGTTACCACCGACTTTCATACTATACGACAGATTTTATTTGATCTGTCGGTACAGTTTTCTTTATAAGACTATAAGTCTGTCATCACATGGCAGATTTGTAAAGAAGAAAATAATAACTAGATTGACATTAAGTGATAACAGATTTCTTTTTTTGACGACAGATTTGTTTTATTTAACAAAAAAACTGCGGGATGGTGGTAGAGTTTTAGTTTGAAAAAGGAATGCTTGATTAACCCACTTTCGGATTTTTGTTGTTTCATGTTATGACAGTTTTTGGATTATGTGATGACAGGTTTTTGTTTTTGTTGAAAAATCTGCGGTGTAGTAACAGACTTTAAAAAAAAAAAAAAAATTGCTAGAATGACTTTACGAGTGGTTACCGATTTATTTACGTTTTTACAGATTTTTTTAAGTTATGACAGATTTGCTTTGAAATTCATATGATGACAGATTTTATCAATATCCTAACAGATTAGTTTCAAAAATCGTATGGTGACAGATTTATTAATTTTTTTTAAAGTGATGACAGATTTTTTAAGTTATGAATGTTTGAACAAATTTGTTACTAAACGGCAGACTTAATATATGTACGACAGATTTTTGTGAAACTTGCCATATATGTCGTCGAACCATATAATATTTAGGGTTGCAGATTTCGTAACCGTTTCCTTAAAATTCTCGATCTCCATCATCATCTATATTTTTTTTTCCTTTTGTGTTCTTTATCCAATCAATTCGTATGTTTTTTTTTCCTTTTGGGATCATGTATGATTCGGTTCTGGGTTCTAAATCATAATTTCACTTTTTTTTTTTTGGGTTCGTGACATGGATCAAGTGATTCTCGTGTGTGGTAAGTGGATCTTTGATGAAACAAAATGGTTGTTTGCTGTGGATAATAAGAGAGGTTGTCGAATTCTAGAGTGTAACAACAAAATGAGTTATGATGAATGTATTCGAATGGTGTATGAGGATTTCTGCTTGGATGACAAACTATATGATGTTGGGTTGAGTTACAAGATTTTGAAGATGCTTTTACAGAAGTTACCGAGTGATACACCTCCAGTATTTATTGGTAATACTCGACAGTTTCACACGTTCTTGGGGCAACTGAAGAGGGATACTTTACGACTTTGTGTTGAAGTAAAAGAGAAATTTGTGTCTGAATCGAATCAAAACTGCTCTTTAAAGGATCCCAGGTTACGAAGGAAACGATCAAGAGACGAGAACAATTTAGTGGAAGATGTTTTTGTGGAAGATGTTTTTGTGGAACATGTTGTCGCTAAGGAAGATGATGATGGTGAGGACGACGAAACTAGATTCGATTATTGTGACGACTCTGATGGTACAGATTCTGACGATGAGAACTTTTCCAACTATGGGATTCCACCGGAAGAAGAAGAAAAAACTAGATTACCATTGAAGAAGAGGAGTACAGGTATTTATATTGAAGAACAAAAGAAAGATGAGCAGTTTGCAAAGTTGGAATTGTCGTCTCTTGATTTAGCTGTTGGACAGTGTTATGACACAAAAGAGCACTTGGAAACAAGATTGAAGATACTAACGTTGCTTCAGAAGTTTGATTATTTTGTTTATAAATCCACACCATCTCTACTAATTGTCAAGTGCTGGGTAAAAGGATGTTCTTGGAGGGTTAGAGCTACACCAACGAAAGAGTATCCAAAGTTTGAAGTGCGTGTTTTTGTTTCAGAACATACATGTTCAGTTACGGAACGATCATCACGTACCCGACAAGCAACGCATGAGATACTTGGTATGTTATACAAGGATTTCGTAGGTGGAGTTGGACCCAAGGTGTTGCCAAAGCACGTTGCAGAAGCCTTAAATAAACGATTTCATGTGAAGGTACTTTTTTTTTTAATGTCGTTATATACTATGCTATATACAAGTATTAATATGCTCATTTTCCACGTTAACAGATTGGATATTGGAAAGCTTATCGAACACTTAGATATGCTCGTGAGTTGGTTAGTGGTAGCCCAGAGAGTGGATATGAGCAGCTACCTACATACTTACACATGATAAGAAGGGCAAATCCTGGAACATTTACAAATCTTGAAGTGGATGAGTCTAAAAGATTTAAGTATCTGTTTCTAGCGTTTGGTGCAAGCATAATTGGATTTCCGTTTATGAGAAAGGTAGTGGTCGTTGATGGAACTTTTTTGCATGGAAAATACAAAGGAACACTTCTTATGGCTACAGCCCAAGATGGAAATTTTCAGATTTTTCCAATAGCTTTTGCTGTGGTTGATACAGAAAATGATGAATCATGGGAATAGTTTTTCAAGCAACTAAGTTGTATTATACCAGATGACGGAAGCCTTGCCATTATATCAGACAGACACAAATCAATTGGGAAAGCAATAAAAACAGTTTATCCGAAGGCTAGCCGTGGAATATGCACTTACCACCTGTACAAGAATATATTAGTCCGTTTTAGAGGCCGAGAAGCATTTGGTTTAGTAAAGAAGGCAGCTAATGCTTATAGGCTAGTCGATTTTCACACCACTTTTAATCAGATTGAAGCGTTGAACCCTGCCCTCCATGCTTACCTTGAAAGAGCTGACGTACGACAGTGGACACGTGTACACTTCCCTGGCGATAGGTACAATTTGCTTACAAGCAACATTGCAGAATCCATGAATAAGGTGATGTCACATGCTAGAGGTTTTCCTATTGTGGAACTGTTAGAAACCATTAGGTCTGTAATGACTAGATGGTTTTCAGATCGAAGGAATGATGCACTTAAAATGACTACATCCTTAACACGTGAAGTAGAGAAAATTCTAAAGGTTAACTTTCTCATCTTATTTATTTACTATTGGATGGTGCATGTTTGTATACTTATTAGTTATCTATTTAATTGTCATGCAGAGTCGGGTTGACTATGCTAAATTACTCAATGTTCAAGATATAGATGCACATCAAGTACAAGTGACAAGTGCATCGTCTCTCCATGTTGTTAATTTAAAAGACAAAAAGTGCACCTGTTGTAAGTTTGACTTGGAGAAATTGCCATGTGCACATGCAATTGCAGCAGCTGAGCATCGCAAAGTTTCTCGCATTTCAATGGCACACCCTTATTTTTACACGAACTACTTGTACAGTTCCTATGAAAATGCCATCATGCCAAGAGATTTTGCACAAACCGTTCCTGAAGTTGTGGCGAAGGACGTTTGTTTACCACCTATACCTCGACAACAAGCAGGAAGGCCAAAGAATTCAAGGATTAAATCTGCATTGGAGATTGCTATGGAAAAGAAAAAGCCAAGAAAGCTATATACATGTGGAAATTGCAATCAAGTAGGACATAATCGCAAGACATGTACTTCTTAGGAATAACCTTTGAACACGTTATGTTCAGACACGTTAAAGAAAGCTATTTATGTTCAAGACACGTTAAACTTTACGTTCACATTATTTTTCTTTACGTTCGCATGCTTTTTATGTTCAGACACGTAAATTATCTTTACTTTCGCATTATTTGTTTTTTGAACATACAGGTTGAAATTGATAACATAACAGAATAACCTTTGAACATAATCAAACATAAATCCACAGCAAAAAACTAGTTCATTAGGATGAAAAAGAATAGTACATAAGATGAAAAAGACTAGTACATAAATCCACAGCAAAAAACTAGTTCATTAGGATGAAAAAGAATAGTACATAAGATGAAAAAGACTAGTACATTACAATCTACTCTCCCTCATCCATAAGGTGAGGGACTTCTATGTCCCCAGCATGAAAGAAAGGATCTGGTTCTTTTTGTACGACTAACTCTCCCACTTCTTCATAAATCTCTGCAGCTAGTTTTGTCCGAAGGGATGGTATGTTTCTATCGCTTAGGCCTTCAAATGTTTTCCCAAGAGCTAAACATTCTATATACTTTAGTGCATACACTCCACAGTCACCTGGATCTTCATTCAGTGGAACATTTCTTTTCACTCTTCTCACATCTAACATCGCAAAACTCTTCTTTCGGATATCCTCAGGAACAAAAGCACTTAACATTGCAGGAATCATTTGCCTAAAAGGCATGCAATATTTAACCATGTCTGAATCTTTCACCAATCCGGGGATGCTATCATAAACATTAATCCTCCTACTCGGCAAGTCAATATGCAAAGCCACCCAATGATTATCATTGACAAAAAGACAAGCATATAAGTGATCTACCTCAGTGAACCACTTCTTGTTTGTCGGAGAATCAGTGGGAGCTGTTCCGTTGAAATGCTCTTGATAGGTTTTCCTGAACAAGAAGTTCTTAGGTTCATGTGCAAACTGATTGTAATCTTTTTCTAGCTTCGCGATAAAATACTGATCCAAAAAGGTTATGCGTTGCTTAGGGTACGGACATGGATCACGCATCAACCGTTTTCGAAACATAGCCATTGCAGGAACCATGTGCTACATTAGAATATAAACGAAATTAGAATCATGTAAAAAGCTGAACAAATCTTTTTTAAGAGAAAAAACAGAGAACTCTAAGAAAAAAAAAAACAGAGAACTTACATAGCTTCTCAACCATCCATATTCTTCGCTTGGCCACTCATCTCTTGGAGTTATAATTTGCCAATAGAATCTCACAGAGTAGCTGTCCGTTGTAAATCGTTCATCCCTGTAAAATTATAAGACAATAAAGATTAGCTAATCATTCATCCTTTAACGTCTATGAGATTTACCCTGGAAAACAAAAGCTTACTCATCAGATGCAAGGAACTCCATAAGTCGCTTGGCTTTCACATCTTCCACAGGTTTGATATGGTCGTCATCTATAATTATGCGCTTCACTGTAGAGCTTCCAATGAAAGGAAACTTCTGCGATCCTGCCAACTGTGGCACTCGTTTACCATGAGTCACCCCATCTAATTCCTGTAACTTATCCTGAAGTAGTGATAATGCAGTATCTACCACTTTACTAGCCTTCTGTTGTATAGGGTCTGACCAAGCCTCTTCAGAACTAGAAACCATTTTTTGATTTGCTGCTATGACTTTCTCAGTTACATCTTCAACCTCATCCATGTCAACATTCACTTTCTTTTTTTTTTTAGCAACTTTCGGAACCTTCTTCTGCTTCTCTTTCATGGAACCATCTAAAACATCCACACTCTTCATCTTTTCAACCTTGATTGCTGATTTCACTGCTACCTTAGCCAAACTACTCTTCTCTTTTCCCTTATCCGCATCTTCCATCTCACATAAAGAAAGATCCTCTGATTGATCGTCTTCTCTCCTTTTCTTCTTGTTTTTCACCGTGTACACTTTTCTCACAACTCGTGGGACAGGAAATTCATCATCCGTAGTTTCCTTCATCTCAACAATCCAAGACTGCGAAGAAAGGAAAAAAAACATGTCAATGCAAACGTTAAAATACTCGCACAAAGCAAAATAAATTTTTTTAAAAAAAAAAACTTAGTAGACAATAAAAAATAACTTACATGTGCTTTACTATGGACCTCATCATCTCCTTTATTGTCAGAAGTGGCCTCCTTTGGTTGAGCACAAGTTTTTGCCTCTTTACTTTCTTTCAAAAAAGATTCGAATTTAGTCTCCAAACAGGTCATCCTATTGCTCAGATTCTTGTCCAACTCTGAAATACTACCATTCAGTTTTTCCAACAGCTTCCAAATATCCAACAAGGTTTTCTGATCATAACGTACATCCTGCAAGCGTTTATATACAAGTAAATCATTCAAGTCTTAACTTCCAAGGATAATAACATTTTTTCACAAATCAGAAAACTAAACAAAATCTAACCTGGATATGTTCTTTGCATAATTTCTCCTTCATGTCTGGAACTTCTGCTTGTTCATCATCATAAGAGTGAGCATCTTTCAACTTCTTTTCCTTTTGACTACTTCTGATCTCACCATCTTTACCAGCTTCTACTTTTCGTTTCTTCTTACTCACATTCACTGTTTTGAATCCTTCCCAAGCATTGTCTCTTAGACGATTGTGAAAAATATCTTCAATCAAGTTTTCAAGGAGTGGATCCTTGTTGTCATCAGCGTCGCACCATGTAGGATACAGATCATCCTCTGAAACTGGAAGCATATGCCTAACACGGACCTACAAGAGAAAAAATAATAAGTATTTGAACTTTAAAGGGGGTTAAAAACTCAGATGCAACATTGACTCTTATAAACATGGTACAACAAAATATGAAACTGTTGCAATAACAAAATCTTTTAAACTAACCTGTCCATACTCTTTCTTCTCTTTTTCAATGAATTCTTTAAAATTGATACGTTTCCTAGAAGATTGCCAGTTAAGTAGTGGAACACCAGCCGATTCTAACCTTCTCAAACCACAAGCTTCTCCTAGGCCTGGAACACTCTCGTACAACCAAATCAATAACGCATGGACACATCCTTGTATCGTGTATGATGATTTGTCAAAGGCAACAGTCTTGAGAGAATTTACTAAACTAGTAAACGCCACTCTACCCCATGGATATTTCTCAAAAGCCACCGGATCCAACACTCTTTTAGCGGATGCCAAGGGGATGCTAGATCCACTATGAAGACCATGTACACAAGCAGATAGTAAACATAACCTACCAACCATAGTTCTCTCCTCAGGAGACCATGTCTTGCAAAAATCAACCACCTTTAGCAACTCACTAAACTTTGGACCTTCGGTGAGTTTTTCTAATTTCATTTTTGCCCAGAACTCATGATGATCAGCTTCAAAGTGGTCTGACACGTCAAATGGATCACAATTCAAGCCTGTAATATGCGCAAATTCATTCAAAGAAAATCTGATGGGCCTATCATCAATCAACGACCAAACCTCATGGAAGTTGTTGACTCTCAGCTGATGCGTGAGCAAGTAATGAACATTCTTTGCGCACCATGTGTACTCCAACTCAGTAAGCTTTAAAAAAACTCCAAGGGATGATTTCTCCAAAGATTCCCACACAACCGACCCTAATCCTTCTTTCAAGGGTCCTATTTTTGATAGAAAACAGTTGTGGTTCATGCTCCTACTCTGCAAAGGTTTCTTCCCATCTAAATATAAGGGTGGAGGATATTTGGAGACTTCGGAGGATGACGCCATTCCTTAAAAAACAAAACACTACATTCATAAGTAATATAACATGGAAACACAACATACTTATATGCAAACAATATTTAGTAACATACAAAGTCCTAGCTAGATGTTGAATCTCATGTTAGGATCACAATTTCTCATGGAAGTACTAGCTAGTTGTTCTATTGTTTTCTAACAAAACACTATCGCTATCAAAACAATTTCTAATACAAAGTAGTAGCTAGTTGTTCTCTTGTTTTCTAACAAAACACTATCGCAATCAAGACTAACAAATTGTCGAATGGATAAGAAAATTGATTTCAAACATTGTCGAAGAGAAAAGAAAATTCGATCAAAATCACCTTTTATCAACTTTTTAACAACTAATTCCAGAGAAACTTAAGCAATCCGATGTGGCTACAAGATTTAAAACTGAAAACCCGATGAAGTTGACAAAAATTGAAAATCAGAATTTTACAATCAGCATGCGAATTTTAATCAGAGGAATCAAGAATAAACTTACCAATTGTCTAAATTGACAGTAATGGAAGACAGAAATTGCGGCTGGAAGAAGAACAGTAGTGCCCGGCGATGATACTGTCGGAGAAGACAAAGATACTCGAACCAAACCACTTAAATCGCAAACCCACAACCACTTGAATCGCAAACCCACAACCACTTGAATCGCAAACCCACAACCACTTGAATCGCAAACCCCAATCCGTTCCTTGAATCGCAAACCCAGACCCACAGAGACCACAAAGACCCACGGCGAAGGAAACTCAAAATATCCCGTCGGCGTAAAAAACAATGTCGAAGGGAGGAGGAAAAAAAGTTACGGTTCTAAAAACCCTTATAGGTACCAAAAAAAATCTTTTTAAAAAATAGATTATGATAGATTTTTTCAAATTAGAATTAAGAAAACTTTTAAAATTAAAAGGTTAAGGTTTTTTGGACTTTTAACACAATATTTGTGTCAATCTAGTTCTGTCGCTCATTTGGGGTTTAAATCAGTTATTTTTGGCCAAATTTGTGTCAAACTGAGTAATTTTCATTTATTTTAATTCAAAATGTTGTTGTTTTTTTTTTCCAATTTTCATTTGAGTTTTTTTGCATTAAATCCCATCCATATCTAGGTCAAAAAAAAAAGTTCAAAAGAAATTATTGTGGCAGTAATAAATATAAAAAAGCGTTGACAACAATTATGTATATATATGACCACCATCACTACAAAATGCCTGATTGCTCATCTTACCAAAATCAATATTACCATAGTTAATTCTCTACCACCAAACACTAAAATATGCTTTAACTTTTTTTCCAAATATAATCAAAGACTAAATTTTAATCTAATTTACCTTTTTTAAGTATAAATAAATAACTCGAAAAAAAACTTTTCGAGTTAAACGCTTTAATCTAATTTACCTTTTTTAATAATTTACCTTTTTAATAATTTACCTTTTTTAATCTAATTTTAATCTAATTTACCTTTTTTAAGTATAATCTAATTGCATCGTTTGAAAAATCTTTAGAGGAGTCAAACACAAAATATTTATACTAACTATATAACAAAATAATTTTGTGCTCCAAGCTGCATAAATATATTTGTGCTCTAAATATGTGATTTGGTAGTTCATTCATAAACCACAAAACTAACAATTAATTTTGTGATTTGGCGACAAATGATCTTAATATCATATTAGATTATTTATTAGTACTTTATCATGTTGCATTTTGTAAGTGTTAACTTTTCTATCTTTAGTTACATTCAAGCAAACTTAGATTGTCTTAGCTAGTAGGTCCAAACACAGATTTGTTAAGATATAATTTCATTTGGTTGAAAATTTTTCTTCACCAAACCGAGTAAATCATCATCCTAAATAGGAGATCTAACAAAAAAAAAGTTTCATTTGATAATATATTTTCGTCGATCCTCTAGTTAATCTTAAAATAAAAAATGATCTTTCAAAACTTAGACTGAAAACATATATATTTATCATATGCAAAAAAATAAAGCTATTTTTTATAAGAAAAAAATAAAGTTGTTGCTTTGTATTTTTTGTTTTTGTTTGTTTTGTTGTCTAAAACTCATTTATCTACTTGATCATCTAGACAAAGACTGTCTTAACCATTGATATATCAACATGAAATATTATACAAGCTTAATATTTCTTGAAAAGGTAATGATTTAAAAAGAGAAATAGGCTAAATAATATTGGAAATATGCATCAAAGAAGAAGCATTATTTTATATAGAAGAAGTCTCTCTCCCTTGCATCTAGGAAACTGTAGACTGTTTTTCCAAAGGAAGTGCTTAATAACAGAGAGTCTACACAAACTATACGTAGCAAACTGCAAATATAATGTAAATTACTCTTTCAAAGATTTTCTGACTAGAGCTTAATAAATTAAATGCACTTGCCTTTATTATATCCATTTTTTTCATCTACATATAAACAAATCAGAATATATATCTTATCTGTTTATTCCTAGCTATTGTCTTATCAGATTTTATATCAAACTTGTAGAAATGATTAAACATGCATACACATTTATACCAATAGAGAGTTGATATTCCAATTGTAAAGTATAGTAGGGTAAACAAATGAGTGGCAGATTTGTGAAACAGAGAAAGAAGGAAGGGTAAATTAGAGAGAGGAGAACAGAACAATGGAAAGTACAAAACAGTCCAAAACAGTGCACTTCTGTCTTCCCTTGTCCGAAGGCTTTACTTACTTACTCTACTGTGGATATTTTTTTTCTGTAACAGGTAATAAAAAAAACACTTTTCTCCCTATAGAGTCTCCTTCCAATTCCCATTTTCTGCTAATTTTCTTTCACTTTCTCGTCTGGTTTTCCTGGGAAATTAGAAAAAAGAAAGAACATCCTAAAACCCTACCTCAAACGAATATTTGTTTTTAATCTTATATTGAACCATTTCGATTTGATTATTATGGCAGATCTGTGGATCTCAACACTCTAATGTTTATAATAGCAGCTATGATGAGATCTAAGCATGATAACAGTACCAAAGGAAGAAAGAAGAAGCTCATCTAAAAATTAAAAAGTTGTCTTTTTTTTTTTTACAGTCGCCGCCATTGTTGTTCTACAGTGAGCTTGGACAGTTGACACCTGTAATCCAAAGTGAGTTTTCTCTTTGTTGGTGATTTTTGAGGCAACTCTTTTATTTATATTTAAAATCTTTTTAGCTTTTCTTTAATGTAATCAAGATTGTTACTTTGCAACCTGCCATGTTTATTAGGGCAAGCTTCATGAACTAAGTCATTTAGTGTTGTAGTTCTTCTTCATCTTCTTCAGCTAATTAATATACCTCTCTTTTAACTTGTGGGTATTTATTATTTTCAGACCTTAGCTAGCTCATAATCTTTTTTTTTTATCAAACTCCTATAGCTAGGTCTAATAGGTTTACATATATTTAATTTAGGGTTTCTGAAAAGGCTCTTAAGCTATAGGTCTATATAGTAGCTAGCTTTATACTATGAACATGAATGTTTACAGATATAGACTTTGCAGATCTACAAAATTGTTATTATTAATTTGCTGAAACACAATTATTCATATTTCAGCTTTTTTCAGTAATGACTTTAATCTTCTTCTTCCTTCTTTTTTTTTCTTTCACAGATTCAATCACTGCAAGTCTGCAACATACTCAGGCTTTTTGTGTTTTTACTTATCATAGCTTCTGAAAAAGTATGAGAGTAGCGTTTCAATGGAGTTGGACGAAGACGTTGAGGTACAAAGACAACAACAACAAAGCAGGAAGCTACAGAGATTTACAGACGACAACACCGGAATGATGAAGGATTGGAACAATCCATCGTCTCGTATCATTAGGGTTTCACGAGCTTCAGGAGGCAAAGATCGACACAGCAAAGTCTTGACTTCAAAAGGGTTGAGAGATAGGAGGATACGTCTCTCAGTAGCTACAGCTATCCAGTTCTATGATCTTCAAGATCGTCTTGGATTTGATCAGCCAAGCAAAGCTGTTGAGTGGCTTATCAACGCAGCTTCTGATTCAATCACTGATCTTCCTCCTATCAACACTAACTTCGATCTTGAGAATCAGAACCAGACCAAATCTGCTTGTAGTAGTGGAACATCTGAGAGCTCGTTGTTGTCTTTATCTAGGACAGAGATTCGTGGGAAAGCAAGAGAGAGAGCTAGAGAGAGAACTGCTAAAGAAAGAGATAAAGATTTGCAGAATGCTCATCAAAGCTCATTCACTCAGCTTCTCACCGGCGGCTTTGACCAACAACAACAACAACAGCCGGATAACCACCGGAATTGGACCGGTGGTTCTGATTGTTTCAACCCGGTTCAGCTCATACCAAACTCATCCTCAACATCTCATCAAGAGCCACCAACAATGAATCAGAATAACCACCCTTTCTCCTTTGTACCTGATCATTACAACTTTGGAATCTCTTCTTCTTCTGCCCTTAATGGAGGTTACAGTAGTAGGGGGACCCTTCAGTCCAATTCACAATCTCTCTTTCTCAACAACAACATTACTCAAAGGGCATCGATTTCGTCTTCTTCTTCTTCCTCTTCCCCAATGGATAGTCAGAGCATTTCCTTTTTCATGGCTACACCTCCTCCTCTTGACCACCATAGCCACCAGCTTCCTTCTACTTTTGATGGCCGTTTGTATCTTTATTACGGCGAAGGAAACAGGAACTCCGATGATAAAGATAAAGATAGGAGATAGGAATCAAAATGCTTCCCTTTCATCTCGCCTCAATCTTGGTTAGTATTTTTTACTATCTTTTTTTACAATCTCAGTTCTTGATTCAATGTTTAAAAAATGGTTAATGGATTGATTAGATAAGTTTAGTAATAGTACCATGTTGTGTGATTTGTTAAAATTTGGTTTCTTGATTTCACAAAAGAAAGATGGTTTATTGGGGGCGTGGCATTGATGAGTCATTTCTTGATTTCATTGCTTTTTTGTGTGTGTCTCGAAGTAATGACTTACAGTTAGATTTAATAACCAAAGGGCATGTGGATGAATTTGAAAAGAGGGCTTCATCGTGTGTTATGTCTCCTCATCTGTACTATGTTGGGTTCCCTTCTTCCTTAGCATCATTACTTTTGCTCCAATTTGTTGTGATCATTACTTATTTTCTCTAAGGGTAGATCCGGATTTTATTTAATTTGTCTCCAACTTTTTGATGTGTTTATATTTCATTCACATCACACACATTCACCTAACCTTTTGACTCCATCATGTTTCTCATTGATACTATGCTTACCAAAATTTAAGCTTTTGAATTAATTAATTTTAGTATTCAAAGTTCTTGGTTTAGGAATCTTTATGGATTTTTTTTTAATGGAAAATGTAGTGAGTTGATTAACTGTTTAAGGATAAGAAAGAAGTTGGTTAATATATTATTATTGGTACGAAAGAATCAAATATTAGATAAGAAAGACTTTTGCTGTGAAAGAATCAATGAAACTTTGTCCTTTATATATATATATATTTATTTTTTGAGAAAGGATGGGACGTTGAGTGTTTTTGCCTGGCAAAATGTTGAAAAAATTGTTTAAAAACATTGGCCTCCTGAAGTGGCACCACATGCTCTGTGTCGGAATCTAACCCATCTCTTCATTGTTGTCCCATGAGCTCTTGCCCTGTACTTCAGGGCATCACTCACATCTTAGATCTCTTCAACTTTACATCACATAAAACATTTTCCTTTATAAAGGTTGGATTTGTTTCTAGTAATGAGGATAGTTAAGTTTTTGTAGTTATAATGTCACCTTTCAAATGTATTTTTGCGTTAAGGAAGATGATACATAAAATGTGTTTTTGTGTTAAAAAAAATTATTGAAGTCCAATGTTTAACTTGCACATATGGAATTCTTGATAATGGTTTTTAACAACCCGGTTGGGGATTTTATCTTGATCCAGATATATGGTTGATTTATGACAATGTTTCTTGTAATTGAAATGCAGGAGAGGAAGTGTAATTTTGAGGGAAGACGATGTTTGGGCAGCCTTGAGCTATATATATATGAATCCTCCATTGCAATCATAAGCTTGATTGGTTGCATGTTCAGACCGTGAGGAGTAATTGTTGTTTGTTAAGAAGATGTATTAGTATGTATGTATGAATCATATATATGTTTTTATGTGTGTTCATCATGTCCATTGTCATAAACTTTGGACCAATGTTTTCAAGGTCATCCTCATTCTGTTGGCTGCATGCTATGAAGCTTTTTTTGAGCTCCTAGGTTACAATTGGCGGCAATATGAGTGTTCTAATTCAGGTTTCAAAACAATTCATACTAGTCATGAATCATGATGGATTGGTGGATATGCGAGTTGATGATGCAAGCCATAAGTAAAACAAGAGCATATATCAAAGTAGAGAGAAGAATCGTTAGAAGATCATTGTTTTAAGTAGTTAGCTTCAAAGAACAGAATATCTAAGTACTATCAAGAACAGAACATCAAAGTGTCGAAATAAAGCTGGCAAATATTTATTACAGACTCTTAAATAACATGATCCCTTCCGTGTTACGGGGATTCCCGTGCTAATATGTGTCTCTTTTAAACACAGACCACACACATGTTCTTTGCTCATTGGCAGGCTTATGTTACAAGAGTGTATGTACAATGGCGTTCTTCGGTTTCAGAGTAACTCCCTTAGGCCTTAGACCTCCATGCCTGCAGATCCGATGCGCTCCGCATGGCTGGCGAAGCAGTATGTGTCAAAAAGTCAGAGAGTTGCGGTTTTTGGCTTCGGGACATTTGTGATCTCTCTCTGTACTCTTTCGGGCATCTTCCAGTATATGTGGATTTGTTTGCTCCCACCACCTGCAAAATGTCTATGATTAACACTGTACTTAACAGCTTCCACGTGTATAATACAGTCTAAACCAGATATAAGACTCGATGATATGTACGAAAAGCAACTCAAGTTTTATCCATTGTGGCCACAAATCATGAAATTGTATAGAGGCAAAGAGAATCTAGTTCAGCTCCTGCAGGTAATGTATTCTCTCAACAAGAACATGAAACTAGAGCTCAAGAGACATCGTCAGCCAAAGTAACAAAATTCACAGAACATGAGCAAGAACAAACCAACTGCCCCTTAGATTGGTTCTAAATACATGCATTTTCTTCTTCTAGCAGCGACATAGCTCAAACGACCAAAACAGAGCAATACAAAAAAAAGACAGAGAAAAGCACAATGCAAAATTGTACCTGAAACCGGATCGTAATGCAAAATCAGAACGAGTTCATCTCCAAACAATAAGTCCTCCTCTTGATCAACATCTTAGCCGCAGTTCCATACGGTTCCTCAAACGCATCAGACAACCAAGAAGCATCACAAACTTCCTTCTTCGACTCACTCGGCCTAATAGCCACCAACGTCGCACCTTTCAAAACCGAACCATCAGGTAAATCCAACTGCGGAGCATACCACAGCCTCATATTCAATGCAGGCACAAGCGTCCTCTTCGAAGCTGAAGAAGCCGATAAAGGAGTAACTCTAAGCTCTTCAAGCTGTTCTCTATCCATACACAAAACACCTTGTCCATCAGCATCAGATAAAACCAAACGATCTAACGTCTTGTGCTCAGTGATGATCGGCTGGAGAAGATAATGCCGAGCGGAAGCTGCGATTAACGAGCTAATCGTCCACACTACACGGAGCTTAAGCCCTCCGTTAGTGTAGAACGACTCAGGTATGTTACCATTGTCTTCATCAACAACAACACAATTCTCAAGATTCTTCTTGACTTGATTCGATCTAATCACCGAAGATGCGCCGAGAATCATACAGTTATCAAGCGTAGATCCAAAATCAGCTCTCCATTTCAGTAATATACCATCTTCGATCCCTAATTCACCTGTTGGGAGTTCGATTCTCAGAAACCGAATCTCATTGAAGTTTTTCAAAACCTGCGTCGGAGAGTGATGCGTTACGCCGCCTTGCTCGATCTCACCGTCGATGGACGAAAACGAGGCATCGAACGAAGACGATCGTTTCGGTCCTAGGAACTGCCCTAGAGCTTGAAACGGTTTGAAAATTGGAGCGAAGACGAGACGGAACAAGGCGGAGAAAGAGCCGCCAACAGCGACGGCGTCTGAAATCGAAGCAGCGTTGAGTGAGAATCGACGGTTAGTAGTATCATCAGAGGAAGAAGAAGAAGAAGAAGAATCGTCATCGGAGATAACACAATCAACGCGGACGAGAACGTTCTCAACGAAAGGGACGAGAGAGTGGAATCTACGGGAGACGATACAGCAACGGCCGAGATCTTTGACGTCGGCGACTTTATCGAAGATTAAGAGGAGAAGAGAGTCAGGGAGAAGATCGAAGTGGTCGAAAGAGGTTAGAGATTGAGGCTCTGGGTGGATTCGTGAAACTGGATCGGAGCGGAGAAGATAAGACATGGATCCTTTTTTTTTTTTTATTGAAGGAGAGGGTTTCAGAGTGTGAGATCTGAGGAGGAGAAGGAGAAGATAGAGAGAAGAGACGCCATTGATGAAGAAGAAGATGATTGAAGAGGTGTTGGCTCGTGATTGCTTTTGTCTTTTAGTGAGAGAGCAAAGAGAGCAAAGATGTGTGCTGTTACTTACTACGTTATCACTTTAGTTTTTATAATTTCGCATGATGTATTATGGATTATGATAGTTAAACTCTCTTAATTATTTAAATGGGTTTCGCAATTATGTTACAGGTGTTTACTATATTTCTAAGATATCGTTTTTATTTATTTATGTTTTTATGTTATTCTTTCTAATTTAATCGCATTTTAGTTGTTTTTTCTATGTCCAAGGAATTGGAAACGTAATTCTAATTTGTTCGTCACTATAAGATTTATGTTGGAAAATAAAATTGTTTTTTTTTTTTTTAATATTATACATTTGGAGTTTAAAATAAATTAGTTGGTTGGAGTTTTAATGAGAGAAGAAGAGTAGTAGTGTATGTGAAACTCGGTCATGAGTTGGTTGGTAGTGGTACCACGCTGTTTTTCTATATATGTAACATACAATCCTATTTTAAAGATAATGCAAAACCAGTTTGTAATGATTCAAATATTTTCGAATTGGTTATTGGTAAAAGACCAACTAAAGCGTTTTCAATATTTAAATATTCATATTCTATTGTTAATTTGTTATTAACTCATCTAGTGATTTGTATTAATACAACAACAATATCAACATTAACAAAAGAAAAACCTACTTTATCATAAATCTAAAATTTTAATTCAACTACGAGCATGAATAAACAATTTTTTTTTTCTTTTTTTTTTTACTCAAATAGAACTTGTATTGATTTACAAAATATCATTATAAAGAGGGGTATGTAACCAGATTATTATCATGTATGATTGTTAATAACCAAAATGTAAATTTTGCTAAAGTATGAGCTACCTGATTGTTATCATGTTTAACAAAATTTTTAATAAAAGTTTTAAAGAAATTTTCACTTTCTACAATCTTTTTTTTTTCAAATGTCATGAAAAGTGTAAATCTAAATGAAATAATTTCTGGCAATATATAAAAATGATATAGGTTTTTTTTTGTTTGAAAATTAATTTCAATTTAGTTTAATTAATAAGAAATGATATAGTTATGAACCAGAAATTATAAAATTGGTGATAACAAAATATTAGGTTTTTGGCTAAACAAAACATGTTAGGTATGGTTTCAGTCGCATGCCTCTACTGAGCTTTCTCAATTCTTATTCACACTAAAAAGGTGAATGAAAGCAAAATCTTACTTGTAATCTACCAATATCTTTTTCTTTAATCATGTTTTTATATGTCAACAAATTTAGTGACTTTTAAGAATAAAATAAATATCTTCTTTCGGTTACTTAATTTGGTAAAAAGTATTCTATACAGAAAAAGAAAAAAAAAATGATCCTGAAACATGCACTGCTTATTTGTGACACTTGTGATGCATTACCAATAGACTTGCAAAAGCATGATAAGAAAACTTACAAAATCTGAATACTTGCAACAATAATATTTTCAAATTTTACCAAACCTTTATAGGGAAATTTTTGTAGGTTTCCCGGAATTTTGAAAATAGGTTATGGACTTATGAGAAAGTCAAAAAGATTTGTAAGTTTCACATAACTAATAAATTTTTGGTAAACAAAAAAACATAACTGGAGTTTCTTCATCTCATAATATTAAGATATAAAAGAGACCCTTGGACATTAGTTTCTTATTTTTTTTTTTTTTGAACAACAGACATTAGTTTCTTATAATTTACTTTTTCTGCATTAATATCTAACATTCTAACCATATGCAATTCATTTTAAGAAAACACAAACATATAATACATTTCAAACAATTTATCTATACCTTTTTTAAGAACTTAGGTTTTGATATGTAGCCACCAACTTGCAACCCGAGATTAACCACTTTGGTGACTACCAAATAAATAAACAGTACTTCAACATATGTTTTTATTTTACTTTTCAATTGTTAACATCTTAACGTGTTACCACTTACATATATTTTCACTTCTAGTTTTACCACTATTTTTACTCCTACGATTCTACGAACCGCATTCTATTTTTACTCCTATGAACCGCCTTCTAATTTTTATAATGGTTATATAAAAGAAAAATGTTACCACGACCACGATGCTTAAAGTTAAAACGTTTGTGCTTAGTCCAAATTATTTGATTGCATATTAAAACATCACACGTCTATAAGAAGCTTTATCCGTATCGTCAAAAAAAAAAAAAGAAGAAGCTTTATCCGTAGAAAACACTAATATAGTAATGGAAATGTTTCTCGGACATAATAGTGTTATTAGTGTTATTATGTCCGTAGAAAACACTATTAGTGTTATTATCCACACTAATATATCAATCAATTATTATCCAAATCTACGACATTTTTGTGTGGATATAATAGTGTTATTTTAGTTAATGTCATAGTCGTCCTTAGTGGACCTTTCTTTGTATTGTCTATAAATATATAAGGTTATAGTTAGTATGTGCATATCCAGATATATAGAGTCATATATTTGAATTTCGCAGTAGTCTTGCCTTATAAGTCGCAATATATGGGTCTCCACCTAGTGACGAGTTGGTGCAAGTTGCATTTATATCAGTTTTATAATCATTATTGTTTGACGTATATATTAACTAATTGAGATTAGGTATATATATATATATATATATATTCGTTGATTTATAGTGGATAAGACTTGAGAAAAGCATGAGACAACTAGTTGGATATTAAGTTAAAAATGTCCGAGTTTTATTTCCTTAAAATTTTAAAACTCCTGTCTAGGATTAGATAATATAAACAATCTCATTTAATTCTCCAAGTGAAGATGTCAACAGACAAACATTTTTTCTTCACCGCACTTTTTGATTTTTTTTTTTCTTATACAAACAACCCTGTTGATCTCAATTACATAGTATTAGCTAATTTTTACCATCTATGATCTATCTATCCATAACATAGTGTATGTCTATAACAATCATATGATTATACATACACATACTAATATATTTATAAAAACACAATAACATTCTAATGTGAAAACATATCTTGTGATTGGAACAATGCGAGAAAAGAAATTGGTTGGAAAGATGCGCCAGATCATATTTGCTACCGCTCAATAATTATAGATATAAATCAAAGTACAGGAATGCATTTGCAGGTTTTTGTCATTAATGAGATCCTCATTCTTTATAAACAAATTTGATTTTTGAGTAAAGTCTCCGCATTGACCGTACGTTGCAATCCATTTCTACGTTTTTTTGGGGTCTAAAATGTTACTTGCCATCTCCATCATAAAATACAATAAAATTTCAATTACATACATTACAATTGATCTTTGGCAACTTCTTTAATTTGACTGCTATGTTACTTTTTATAAACGATTAAAAATCGAAAGGTGATTGTTGTACACATAATGAGCTTTACAAATAACAGAGAAAGGTCCATCTCACGTAACAAATATTTCATGTAGCCAATCCAAATAACCTAAGTACCTAACTAATGCTACATATAAGACTTATTTGATATCGATTCGTAATCTAATGTATACGTATAAGCTAATTTACGTACGTGTTTGTGTATGCTTCACGTAATCACATGTCAAATGCCTTTAGGCCCTTGGATCAAATAGATTCCTTAATTTATTCACTAACTTGGTTAGATTACATCGTAAGGATTCACCGGAGACACGGCGTCGCATGTGTCCATGTGTTTTGTCTGTACCTTTCCCGGGAAATTCGTACGGAGATTCACCGCTTTTTCACTTTCGTTTACTTTTATACTAATCTAAATCATTGTAGCAAATTATGTATTCCCCTATTGGATGAATCAACTATTTCAACTAAAAAAGTTTATTACTATTAAATACCTTAACGTGTATATGGTTTTTTTAGAGATTGTGGTTGATAATCTCTTTTGGAATTGTAATTTGCACGAATAACACATACTCATTTTCTCTTAATAATAAACATCTTTATTTTCTGAGACCATTTTGATTTTTGACCTAAATGTATTTTCTCTTTTATCTCTATCTTGATGACCATATATCTCACGCTCTTTCTCTTTTCCATTTTATATACAAAGGTCGGGACGAGTTCGTTCGTTCGTGGCGTGATTGAAGGTCTTATGTTGGGTTGCGACATTCATTGCGGAATGAGCTACAAAAATTTGATATTTTCAAGAAATTTCACTTGTTAATATCCTTAAAACTTGCTAAATGTTTTTTTTCTCATAATTAATATCAAAAACATATTTACAATACTACAGATGATTTATGTTATTACTGAAAAGATGTTTCCAAAGAGATATGGATCGAGTAATATATATATATATATATATATATATATATATATATACAACAATTTTTATAAGTTAATGTCAGCTAAATAATGTAAATTGTGCTAACAATGATGAGTGTATGTAAAACTTAGCTAACATAATTGAGTTTCTACCAGCTAAAAGGGCCAAGGGTATATAACTGCTTAGATTATGTGGAGAAATTAAAATGTTCAAAAAACTGTTATTCACTGGTTGCCCCTAAACATATAATAGTATATATTATCTGTATATACAAAATATTGAAACTTTTAGAGCTTTGTCTAAAGCCTGTCGATTTGTTTTCCTTCTTTAGTTTTGAACTTTTGGCTGAATATCACACATATTTTTTTTTTTTCTCTTCATTTTCTCCATTTCTTTGGAGCTAGCCTTGAAAATTGAATGCTTTGAAGATTGAAAGCTAGTTTATGGACTTTTACAAGTCTTCGACACTGATTTCAACGTTACAAGAAGATTCGGACATTATTACGTACCAACCACAGCTATCTAGTGGACACTAGTATATATTAGGAGATGTTAACAATTCTGAGTCACTACCCATGAGGCCATGACATTTTGACATTGAATGTTTATCGGAAAAAATGAAAATAATAACTAACGTCTAACAATGCCTTTCCCCAATCATTAACTTAACTTTGCTAGTGATTATTTTTGTGGTCCTTTATTTATTTGAAAGTTCATAAAAATATGATCCGAATCCAATTTTTCACCGTCCCTCATTGCCATATTATCTTCGAGTCATTTTCACGTCTTTAGCATTTTGTTTTCAAACTCATTCATCATCATCATTATCACAATTACTATTGATATGCATAATACAACAAACGCATTGATATCGGGAATCTTTTTTAAATAAACAATCAGTTTTAATTAAATCTTCTGTTTCAGCAAACACTTGTCTTAGGAATTCAATTCATATATGTGGAAGTTGAAATATCCTTGTTGGAGTAAAGAATTCATGGGCCTAAGTTTTAAAAACCCAATACAGGCGCATAAACAGCGACGACCAAAATAGGTTTTATGTAGGATCCTCCTCTTAAACTGAGTATTGTCCATCAAGATTAGATCATTCCAAATTTTGTTTACACCTCAAAAACATTGATATAGGCTTTTTCATATATCCTACAAGATCCATTAAAAAGGACTACGAACCTCATCTGGGTATCTAATTGATTTTGCATCAGAATGTTCCAAATGGAATATGATCCATTCCTAATTAACTTAATTGTATGAACAAGATTAAAAAAGAAAAAAAAAACTAATTATTCCTTACAAATCTAAAACACATGTAGCATAACTAACCGATACTATAATGTTTTTCTTGGCATTAAGCGATTATATATATATATATATATATATATATATATTTTTTTTTTACAACGGAACCAAATACTGTATTTATCAGTAACAATTATCCTTTTCATATTCTACTGCTTATAATAATTTACACCGACGACGACTGCAAAAAATAGTCGTCTCATCACCAAGTTTCTTAAACCATACTCTACGTTCAAAAAGAAAAATACTGACTATATTAATACTAGGATGAACTCTTCGACTATTGAGATCTGATCTGTCTATTGAAACGTTGGATGAACTCTTCGACTATTGAGATCTGATCTGTCTATTGAAACGTTGGATGAACTCTTCGACTCGTTTGTTCAACTCCTCGTTCGACATATTTGAAAACTCTTCGGATTCTTCTTCAACATTCTCCCACTTCTCCGGAACAACCATCCATGTCGAGCTATCGGACTTCCTTCGACCATAACTCTTACGTTTTGTCTCTATACCTTCACTGAGCCTCTTTCTCCGTGGCTTATCTGATTTACTTCTCCCGTACAATTCAGGGTTCATATGATTTCTTGCGTTGGAAACTTCTACGCTAACAACAGTTTCATCAGTAACATGTTTATATTTCTCGATAGCGACATCGTCTCTAGGTTTCTCCTCGTTCACCACTCGTAGTATTTTCTCGGGAGGAGAAACGTAAACGATCTCTTTCACCATCGGTGGTACTTCTTCTTCTTCTTTATGGTCCTTGGTTTCCACATCTTTAGGGTTCTTGATTTCTCCATCTCTAGTATTTTCTCGGTATGTCAAGACGGGAATAGGAGAGTAGTTATCTGCACGGCTTCTCATCATTGTGGTTGCGGCGGTGTATTGAGTGTAAACGTCGTGACTCTCTTTATTAGAGAAGGCGCCATAATCTGCGGCGATTATGAGGATGAGAGTGTTGGAGATAAAGAACAAGACCTTCGTGTCTTTGAAGATAGACGATGGGGATACTTCGAAAACGTAAAAGATCAAAATGTAAGTGAAGATCGATAAGAAGATAGAAAGCACCGAAGAAGAGTAACAACGCCGTTTCTTTGGCTTGTAAGGCTCAAACTTAGGGTTCTCGATCATGTAAGAGGGCATCTCTTTCATTTTTAACATGTCAAGAGAGGAAACGATTGAGAGTTAGTAATGAAGAGTTGTATAATTGTGTTGATCTTTTGAAGTGTAGAGGAAGCCTCTTTATATAGGTTCATGGATATGAATCATTGAGTTAACGAAATATCGAAATTGTCCTTCAAATATATATTATTGTACTGATAAAGTTTTGACACGATTCAAGATTTGTCGCGTCATAGTGATTTACGTGGAAACTAAAGGGCACTCATATGTGAAACATCCTGGTAGGTGCCCGGCAATTCATATTTAGTAATTAATATAGGATACAAATCTTGTCTACTTGAAGAATTACATTTGTATAAAAGTGTTATGCTACGATACAAAATTTAAATTAATTCGGGAAACATAGTTTGTCAAGGCATCGATCACGCTCGAGCATTGGTACAGCAGAGTTACGACACGTCATCATTATACAACAACACAATAATCGGATATGTACTCGGTTTTATCTCTCCTTTTTTTATTGTATATCGATTAATTAATTCATTAGAATTGTGATGTTAGTTAGACGAGGAGCACTTCAAATCTAAATTCTGTGAAACTGAATTAAGTCATTAACTCGAGTTTTGGGGTAAATACTTTAATGTCTTACGTCGTAACACAATTTTATTCCTAGATATCGTGATAGATCTATTCTTCTTCCACGTAATCGTGTAAGTGGGTTGTTTTAATTGCATCATCTCATGATTCACTATCACTTTACGAATAAATATATTGAAATCTGGTTCAATGGAATTTTACAATACCTTTCGATGCGTTATATACTTATATATACCCTATGGCCTATGATATGTTTTTACTAATTCTGATAAAAGATAAATTATCTTCTAAACATTAACCAACTTACAAATATGTACCCTATAAAAATTGAAATTTACTTTTAGAAAGTTTTAGTTGCCTATTTGGTCATGAACAAAAATTTATGAGAAAAAAAATAAAATTATTTACTACATTTAGTATACTGCTTCCTATATGCTGTCTAGATTCCACCGTAGCGCTTTTAGCGTCATATGGGTAAATCCAATATCCTTGACTTTTCTTTTACGAACCTTGAAATTTTTTCTCACTCTAACCAACTTTTACTCAATAGACTTTTCCAATAGTTCTTAACTAAAAAATGAAAAAGAAACATAATAAATGTGCAATATTAGTTACCATGTTCCAGTAGCAGTGTAGCGCCATGGTAGTTAGATTTGAACTCAATTGTAAACTCGTACATGTTTGATCTACTATATAATTTATAATTTATTTATACTGCAGATTTACTTGTTTACGTGGGTCATTTGGTTGTTTGGGTTTTGGTCTAGAGTAGACAAGACTACTATATAGTGTGAATTGCAGATAATTTCATACCAATAATTTTCTTTTCTTTTCTCATCCTGAAATTTCTTAATGTTAAATTAATTTATTAGTTACCACAACTATAGGACAACGCACGCAATGTATAACCACGTTGCAGCTGCATGAGCAAGTTAGTTGTATATTTAGTAGTCGTGTAAACTTCCCTACCGCGTTCAACTCAACCATTACGTTGTAAAATATCTCTAAACTTTGTAAGTCGAGTCATCTAAGCTAAATTACTATCTAACAAAAAAAAAGAAAGAAGAGTATTACATTTCCTAAAATTTTCTACAATATTGAAGAAGAAGTTTGAATTGAACTTTTCGATATGGAGAAACTTTTATGACGCCTAGTGACCTACGAGATTTAATAGTTAGTCTAAAAAAACTAATAACACATGATTACATAAATCTATAATATTTTTGCAATAATATAGTGTGAGAAATACATCTATATGAGGAAACATTTTATTTTAGTTAGCAGAGAATAATCCTTTATCTTATAAGTCACAAGTCACTAAACAAATAATATTCTGACATATGTCATTTCACAGATTATTTTTTAAAAATAAATCAAAACTTTTAGAAAGTTAGGTCATCTCCAATGCAAAGAAACTTTTATGGTCTCTCAACATTATTCTATACATAAATTTTGTTTCTTTTTGTGTTAAGAGACTCTTTAGTATGAATTAAATTTATATACCTCCAATGGTAGAAACCCATTTGGGTTTCTTTAGAATTTAGAATATTAAAATAATATTTTAGATAGAATTCACTTTATGGTTGTTAAAAAAAAAAAAAAATAAAGTTGTTCAAAAAAAAAAAAAATAGAATTCACTTTATATTTTATAATACTGAGAAATAATTGCATTTCACAAAATTAAAAATAAACATGACATAAAAGCATATTAAAAAAAAAATACAAAACATAAAAAAAACATTTAGTTGTAATATTGATTTAGCACATTCCACCTGCTGACTTCTTTGGATCTGATATGAACATTCCACCACATGAGTCGGCTATAAATGCAACCACCAAATGAAACGATGATCCTTGTTAAGTTAGTGTAATCCCAAGAATTGATGCTTTATGTCGTTATATTAAGCTAGTGTAAAGTAAACCTTGGTTGGTCATGTACAGCAACGTTGAATTCCTCTGCGATTTTGATTAGCCTGCAAAGCATCTAACCTAGTTTTTGCTGCAACATAGAAACTGGACTAACATAAATACAAAAATGAATATACCAATGGCAGTATGAGACATAGTACCTAAATAGTTAATGCTGAAAGAAAGTAAAATCTCATCTCATGCATTTGAGAGGTGAACAAGACACCATAAAAGTTAATTCATATTACAATAGGAGAGAAACAACAAACATGCTTAGTGACAGAAGGGGTATGTGCTAACTGAGTTTTCTCAGACCTGAGTGAAGTTTAACTCTATTAAAATACAATCTAATTGACAGTAAAATTCTAGAGCTGGGATCAATTGCTTCTCACCTGAATTCCCCAAAAGCCTCTGTGATGGCTGCCTATGTTTAATGAGTTAATAAATATATGAAGTTTAAGATTCCCAGACACCACTAAATCAAAACAGATGGATCAGCCAATCAACACACACGATAACAATATTTTCTACCAGATTTTCAGTGAATCTTATATACATGCTCAGCTCAGTTCATGTTGCACCATTAA